>JAWWEU010000158.1:41472789-41580719 GCA_035583155.1 Acropternis orthonyx | reverse complement strand
CTGGTACTAACCAGGGCTGACCCTGCTGAGCATCCGAGATCTGATGGGATCGGATGGCAGGGAGGCATTTAACTGCCATGGGGACGGCCCCTACTGCGACTCGAACTCAGGTCATTGGGATTCAGAGTCCAGAGCGCTCTCCTTTACACCATGGGACAGCCCTACCTCACATCTTAATAGATACTAAAGAGTGCATGTTAGGGAGAGTATAAAAATACCTCAAACTGAATTAAAAGCTTTTTCACAACTCACACTGTTTTAGGTAAAGCCAAAAATAACAAAAGAAACCCCAATCCCCTGCCCCAATGGAAAAGGGGATTGTAGAGTCAATAATTCAGGATTATTGCTTGAACACTAATGATTGATTATATATTTCCTCACAACTACAGACAACAGAACGAGGCAGAGATGCACACACACACACAAATGGGAAATTCAAATTCCTGCCTGTGCCACCAGAAAAGATTTGGTTTCATTCTGTCAGCCAGGCTGGTTGTGAGCAATCTTCTCACAGCTTGCTCAGGATTATTTATGAGTTGCTTAGTTTAGAGACCTGGCCAGGATTCAGGCCTTGACTACGTACAGGAAATCTCAGCCTTTGGCATTATGGCCCATCCTCTGTAAGCAAGATTCTGTCCTTCCAGCAGCTCTTTGGGCTACTCAGTGTTTTTGGCAAGAAACCCACTGTGTTCCTTTCTTTCAACTGCAGTTTTCAGAAAGGTTGGGCAAGCATTCCCTCTTCCTCTTCACTGACAGCATAAAACCTCCCCACCCACAGTTTTTTGCATCACAAGAGATACAGGTTTGCTTCTGAAATCATTTTCAGCACATCTCCATTCAAATATGACTGAAACCCAGTCTAAAAGTGTTAGAATGCATTAATTTCCAGGTTTTCTGGTTCCAAAGTACCTTTCTGCCCTAGTTCCCTTTTCCAATTCATTAGTTCTTTTCTGATGTAAGCAACCCTCATGCTACCCTACACCTGTACTAAGAACTAATGCTAGTGTATTACTAAACACTCATCATCATCATGGCTAGGCTTCATGAACGAAGATTTGGGAAGGGCTCTACCCACATTTGCTGCAAGCGCGGTGATGGCTAAAAAGGCCAATGCGAGACAGGCAAGTCCAGTTGCAAATGGCACAGTGGAAAGTCTCCACAGACGGGATTGGCGAGTCACGGTTCTTTCTGCCTTGTCTAAAATACTAAACACTAATGACATACTAATAGATTTACTCATTGACTATAGAAAAAAAGTCTCTGTGAAATCCAGTCTCCATACAGAAGGGATATGATTACCAGCTCTTACAAGGCAAGGAGAGAGCTGTTTCCACTTCAAAGAATTTGAAGGGAATTCCAAGGACTGAACTTGTAGGTAAGACCAGAAACCAGAATACCAGTTACTGAGAATCTCATAGTTGCAAAGAACTATACAACATACAGCAAGTCTGTACTAAAAGAATGACACTCGTAACTAGCAACAATAAACCACACTTCCAGCACCCACCATTCCCTAGGAACTTCTTCAAACACCAGACAAAGCAGGGTTTACTATAACACAAGAACTGCTGGGATGAGTAATACCAGATATTAAAAGACAATAGTAGAGAACAGCACAACAAAGAGTATTTACTATAGTGAAACTACAAGAAAAAAAAAATCAGGAGAGGGGACAGCAATGCAAGACTAGAAGAGATTTAGAATCTAACTTTTAACGTGTAATTTATATCTAAATTGGGTTTAAAGCTTTCAATGTTGCCCCCCAAAATTAAGGATTTTAAAGTATCATAAATTTTATACATTGGGCTCCCATTTATATTTCAACTGAAGCCTTCTTCCAATGGCACAGCTGGGCACTTATTTGATACCAACTCCTGTGTGACAGGCAACAATTCCAATTCATGAAGTCTACTGGTGTTGCCCATATATTACTCAATCAGCAAGCACTTTTGATGTATTTGAAAAGTGCCTACATCTCATTGGAAGGCAGTGCAAACTAGGCTTAAATTACTTGTGTAAATGAAGCTTCAACATTCTTGAAGAACATTCCTCTATGTTTAACCCTGCTTAGTTTGTGTGAACTGACAGGATCACAGCAGGATTCAGTATAGCTGGAGGTCTAGCAAACTGAGAAAGGAATTATCTTCCTTTTAAATATGGAAACAAGCTGACAATGAAAGTCTTTTGCATCTTTTCCTATAAAGACTGGAGCTAAGGATGAACAAGGGCTATTATTGGCACTAAGGGACCCCAGTGCATTTATAAATCAGTGCTCCCACCTTGCAATGGAATGCCAGACAATCTTGGGCAGCAGTTTCTTTCCCACAGGGCATTCAGGTGGTATGACAAGTCCAGAAAGCTTTCGGTACAAATCCTCAGTGAGCACCAGCTGCTAGAAAGTAATTGGCATAGTAACTAATGATTCTGTCTAGTGTGGCAGCTCCCAGAATCCTGCTGACTTATGTTCAGGCACTCAGAAAAACACAGAACATTTTCTTTGGCACACTACTTGCTTCTTCCACGCCTAACAATAGGCCCTAGATTGGGGCTGGCTATGGAGCAAGGATAAACAGAGTGGGATGGAGCCCAGGATGCTGGGGACCTGGCTGGGATGCAGGACTGTTGGGTCACTCACAGTGCCACTTGCCTCCAGGCCTTTCTTTGTCTTTCTCCCTTCTTTCCCTCCCCTCAGCTTCAAAAGCAATAAATTAAAAATTGAAAAACAGCACAACAAGTCTTTGAGAACAGTTTGCTCCTGGCCTCTGCTGTTATCAGAAGTGACTTTGGTGCAGTGTAGTCAGCAAGAGTCTGCATTTTAGCATGGGCTGTAGCTCTGATTGCTGGAACATGCAGGCCTCTAAAAGCCCTCTGCTTTGTAACATAGCAAGAGTTATGTTGCAAAGGTAAAGAAAAACAACTTCCCAAAACACCAGGGGCAAACAAGGCATTTGAATATTCCTAAAAGAGCTCAGCTTGGGACTTTGGAGGTCTTCTGAGGCACAGGGAACTGTCCAGAACTTGCCTTGGTGCAGGACCTTGGAGACAGGGAAGGGGCAGGAAGCAGCTGGCCTGTATAAAATGAGGATGCCATCACCTGCTTTTGTGCTTTGCAAGAGAAGCCAAGGAAAAGATTTTAAAGTTAATGAACAACCTTTTAAGGCTGCATTGGCACTATAAACTTGTGGAACTGCATTCTGGGTTCAAATCCAGTTCAAAGTGACAAGTACAGTCTCCCATGGTAGAAGTGTTGCTGAGATTAGGAGAGTTTCTGTCCCAGACCATCAATTAAACTTTCCCTTCTTAATGATGAGGCATCTTGAAACAGTTTCAACCTTAGATCTTCAGCTCTGCACTTTCCCAGCAGCTCAAGCTACTTTTACCTACTCAAGGGGCTCTTACCATCAGTGTCTCTGTGCCAAGGGACAACAGAAGATGTACAAGGTCCATGTGAAAAGCCTTGGAACTGAGTTGGTTTAGGCAAAGAACATGAGAAGTTTTGTGGATTTAACTACAATTCCCACATCCATTCACAGGTTAACTCTAACAGCTATCAGAGGCACAATTCAAGCATCCCAGGACATTTTAATATGCATAATATTTAGCAAATGTCAGGAGTCTCCTTCTGCTATTCTCACAATTCCCCCTTTCAGCTGAAAGAATTGATGTGGTTACAAGAATTTTATTCACAAACAAAGACGTGAGCAAAAGTCTCTCATCTCCTTGTGGTGCAGCATTAGCACGTATTTCAGTGGGTGGAAGAGTCCGTGTATCACACTCAGCTGCACAACTCCATGGGTAGGTACGCATTCAGCGTCAAGAGTTTTCCCTGAGATTCCCAATTAAACTTTTATTTTCTCTGTTTTATTGTATGACATTCCTCTTCTTTCAGGACTAAACCTTCACTGCCAGAGCTATGGCTCCTTTGAGCTCAGCCAGCCTTGGCACACTTAACTCCCTTCTTTTTCCTCAACTCATTCCCTTCTGGCCTTGATTGCATATTGCATTTCTGTGAACTTTTTCCACTTATTATTCCAGATGTGCATGCACAATAGCTATACAAGGAAAGTCCACTGCCTTCTTGCTCCTTCACTGTATACTTTGAGTACTGTCAAAGTCCATGGGCTTCCTTCTTTTCTGGTATATGTTGCTATACAATTTATTTCCTGCTCCCTGGCTTCTGAAAATTACTCTTGCTGTTTTCCTGCCATTGAAAAACCTCGGTTTTGGAACAAAAGTATTTTCTTATAACTGAGGCAATGCAGACCAGGAATTTAGTGCATTTTACATCCTAGGTCTCCATATACAGGCCAGGTTAGGAGTGTCATGTCTAACTCGCTAGCTTAGAAAGGAGGTGCATCGAAACAGCCTTGTGACAGTGTAGCAGCTGAAGGGCAGGGTGAGATTATGGAGCATTAGAAAAACCTCTGCAGACAAGGCCTAACCTATCTCTGCTATTCCTGGATTTAGCTGGCATTATCAACCTTTTACTTTCAGAAGCACTAAATTTGCCAGTCTCAGCAAATTAAATGAAATATTTACCCTTTTTGTGGAGTCCTCTTAGCATCCTTGGCTCCATGCCAGTTACAAAATACTGTCAGTCTCTGTGATCTGGGGAACACTTGGCAGGTAAACAACATCGTATTTTTCTTCCTTCTCTTTACACATGGCAGCTTTGAAATTCACTAGCAGAAAGGCTGAATGAAGAAGATAAATAACAGCCCACTGGCTTTGCAGCCTTCATCCTATTTTTGCAGTCTTCATCCTATTTTGGCTCATCACTGGAGAAGCAATGAAGGCAACTGAGCATATCTCGTCCAAGTGATCTAGATTAACAAAATCACATACCCTTTCAACTCCCAATTAGTGCAAACACAGGGGTGAGCTTTACTGAGTGGAAAGTGGTTCTGGCTTCATGTTTCTTGTATGTATTTTCACACCTGCAAACACAGTCAGAGCCTGCAAAAATATTTTAACAGCAAGACATATACACAATAAGACTGAAACAGAAACCTGATATCATTTTGCTCTCATAAGGAAGTTTTGGGGAAGATTACCTGCTTAACTCTGACATGCAACTGCCTGAGCTGTGTTGTGTGGTCCCACACACCCCATCCCACCCCCAATTTAAAAGTATTAATTAAGTTCAGACAAAGCAGGTGGACTCTGAATGAATTTACCTCACTGAGCTGTCTAGATACACTTGAATTACAGTAAGTCATTCAGACTTAGAACTCATGCTAAATGCCATCTTGAATTTGACCACTTGTCCTAATCCAGGCAGACTTTCTGGAGTGAATATACACACACCACAGAATTCAAAGTACCAGAAACTTAGATGCAGTATTGCACCACTTAGAGACGGGATAGGTATTCCTCACTGAAGAGGTTCCACTGTAAAATCCTAGCATGAATCAAGTGGATCAACGTGATGAACGTGACTTGTAATGATGCTCCTCTACTTTTCCTCTTTCACTGCAGACAAGCATGTTGAAAACGAAGCTGGAACAGACTTATGTGCTCTATTTATTTCCAGACATCAAGCCTTTTTTAGTGCTTTATGCAAGCAGGCTTCGCATTTTATGGGTGGATAGCAGCAGTAGCACATGAGGATGAAAACAGTAAATCGTCACTGCTATCAGTCTAGAAAATGCTTATGACTGGGTCTGTAATCAAAGTCAGTAATCCCTCCTGCAAACCCATATTCCTTACTTCTCTCTAGAGAGGGAGGGGTTAAGTTAGGATCATTAAATTAGTTCTGCACCCTGTAATGATGCCTTTGAAAAGCAGCTCATGCAGTTTACAGGGAAAGAGTGAGAGTGTAGCTGCTGTCCCAGCCAACATTTGGTTCCTATTAGAGTGAATAAATCTCCCTCTCCTCCTTTTCTTTTTTTTTTTTTCACCGTTTTTATATTAAAAGTCCATCAAACACATTTTTTCACGTTCATATTTTCCATTAAGTTTCTTTAGGCTTTCCCAGAGCGTGGTGCTCTTTGCTATATGTGCTCAAGCAACACTTGCACGATCCCAAAGAATAAGAATATGGGGAATGAAGAAAGCAGCTCAGGCTCCTTCTCCAAGTCCCAAGAGGCAAGTGAAGAGTTACAATTGGGCTAAACTGGTGAAATCTAGAGCACTTGAGAAGAATAAACAAACAAACAAACAAACAACAGGCTGTTGACCTTTGCAAGGTTAGGATTCATGAGATGGGGGAGAGTAGTCAAAGCACTGCCCCTGCCACCATCAGCCTCCCAAAAGACATAGCCTAGGACGGTGTTTACACATACCACAGGGCCTCAAGGACCCCTCCAGGGTTGTGCTGTCCAGCTCTCATACCACTGGAGGCCGAACTGAGTATTTTAGTGCCATATGACCATGCAGTAAAGACATCTCACGCAGCTAACTCTGGGTGTTTTGTTGTCTAAATATTGAATATTGTACACGAAGGAACCTCTAAAGAATGTGTCAAGCCTCTAGATTACACAAAATTCACACTAAAATTTATGAAAGAAATCCACTTTGTTTAACATCCAGTAGACCTATCACCTTCTTATGTGGTAGATGAGGACGCTCTTATATGAGTGTCTCTTAGAGAAGACTTGATAAATCTGGCAGCTTAAGTGGTCTGTCTATGAGGATAATGCATGCTGAAGTATACAGTTCCCTGACACCATGTCTATACATTTCACTTCCAAGAATTATAGCCGGATAACAGATCTTCACAAAAGAAGCAACAGCTCTACATTTATAATACATACACACCTAAAAGAAAGGCTAAAATCTGTTCTGGCCTTCGAGAGAAAGCATCTAAAATTGACCTAATCAGGGATTGTGGAAAGAGTCACCTGAAAGCTAGCTGGACACAGTCATATTAAGATAAATGTTCCAGGTAAAGGAAGTAGAGCACCAGTATTACACCAATAAGATGCATCTGCTGCATTAGTGTTCAGCAACACAACTAAAGCAAAAACTACAAATCAAAACCTGAAGGTCACTTCTTTGGGTCCTTGCTGTGAGGCTGTATGCTTGTGGTTAACAGTCTCTTGGTTTTAGGTAATACCCCAAGCACTTATACAAGGGCAGAGCAAAGGTCCTCAAGAAGCCTCTTCCCTTAACTGAAATTTATCAACCCAGCCTCAATGCAATGAAGCCAAACTAGTTTCCCAGTAAAAAGATAGACTTACACAGTCCCCTAAGCCTGATGGCACTTGTATGCTGACCCAGGAGGTGCCTCTACCATGCTTATCTTTCCCGTGTTATAAACTCAATTCTCTAGGCATAGGTTGTTTCTGCTTTCCTTGTCCCTCAGGTGGATTTATATAAGCTAATAATGTATAACATGAAATAGACTGTATATGAGTGTGATCTCCTACCTGTTAAACTGGAATTTTTTTCTCCTTATGTTCCTTTTGCAGCTTTGTTATGCTGTAGTTAAGGAAAAGATTCTTTTACCTCCACTTCCTGCTGTGGCTGCCTGAACATTTAACAACAGGTTAGAGAAAGAAGAGGAAGAAGTGACTGTGTCTATGTCAGCACACACTTTCTAAAATCTATAGCAAAGTGATTACATAAAAAAAAAAAAAAAAAAAAAAAAAAAAAAAGGAGAAAAGGCTACTTGTACAGAGACCACAAAGAGAGACTATAGAAAAAGACATCATACACAGACTTTCAGCCATTCTAAGAGCAGCGTGGCACACTGACACCAAAGCAACACCAGGGTTGTGGTGCTAGCTGTTTCAGAGCTAGTTTTTCTGAAATCCTTGGAAGCCTCATTGATGGTCACAAAGCACTGTATTTGTACTGTAAAAGGTAAGTGCTACTTTTCCCCTCACTCCACCCAACCTCCTTAGAGGTAACAGACAGTACTTTATGAAAGTGCTTATTATTTCAGCCAAGGTAGCACAAATTCCTAGCAATGCTCTTATCAAGCTAAAACTGACAGAAGTTTTCCAGGTCTGTAGTGTTCCTTCTAAGCATCCTCCACAGACACCTTACTTGCAGAAAACTGCTGTTCAAAGAAGAACAAATATGCTGTATTTTTTTGATAGCTAAAATCTAGCCTAAAAATATAACTTCAGAGCAGAATGGTAGGTTCAATTTTGATTTAGATGTTACCGAGTTTTAATATGGAAAGACAAAATATTTTAGAAATTCTGTAGCCAGCACTGAAACAAAAAAAGAAAAACAAACGGTGCCATCTTCTTCCCAAAACTTCCTATGCATCTGTCCCTCTCTATTGCTTTCAGAAAGGAGTGATGACACACCAGAATTGTTTATGAAGAATTGCAAGAACAGAGTGCAAAGGCTTCTATTTTTATAAAGCCTTACCTGGAAAAGATAATACTGCAGAGCAAGAACCTCCCCATTTTTTGACACTTTGGCCTCCACGGATTAACACCACAGAAGCGCATTGCCTTGCCAGAAGCAACCATTCCAGCTCACAACAATTTTGGCCTCCTTGCTGGTCTTTTGTTTTAAGCTATACAGATATAATCCCCATTCCACTCCTATGATTGGGATCTATCTACACCTGAAACCAAAGCTCAGCTTCCAGCATTTCCAGTAATAAAATGTTTCAACAAGAAAAATCACAGAGGAGTTCACATTATCTTAAAGAAATTCAATATTAGTGGAATAAATTGAGTTACAGCATCTTATTTCTGGCAGAGAAGAGTTAAGTGAAAAAAGGGGACACTCCCAGCTATCTGCCTCCAGGAGATACAGCACAGTGGTATCTCTTCCTGCTTTAACAGACTTTATATGAAGCCTCAGTTTAGCCACCACATTTCTTTGTGTCTCTCAGTCTTCACTGAAAAGCTGATCTAGTCACTCTAGACTCAGCAAGCAGTTCTGAGGGCACCATAGATGTAAATCTCTGCCTATTTTATGTGGTCATTACAGAACAAAAGATTAAAATTACTGCAACTATTTTGGGAGCAGACAAAGCAGAAGAGGTAAGGAAGTAGCAGTTAGAAAGGCAAAGAAAACTGAAGTGAAATAAATATATTACTCTAACAAGCCCAAGCAAGTGCAAGGTGCTTCACTGACATGTGGCACAAGGCACTATAACCCAAAGTGTAAAATATAACAAAACAACACTATTGCTAATGCCACACTCTTGGCTTAGTTAAATGTATTTTACTTCCTTCTCTTCCTTCTGACAGCGTAAAGAAGAATACAATGCATGAAGGGTGGGGGCACAAGTGCCGCACAGGGCTGAGGCAGCATACCTGGCAGCTGCTAAAACAGAACATCAAAGTCTTGGCTCCCTTTGAACATGCATCAGGCAAGAATCACTCCTCCCCTTTAGCTTCTTTAGGAGCTGGTACACTTAACCACTTCAGCATGTTTGGCAGTTCTACAGGGACTTCCAAAGCAGGTGGTGCAGTGGAAAATTATGGGAGAGCCCCAAATCACTCAGTGGTCTCCTCTTTCCCCAGCAGGCAGTAAAACACATGCTGATCAAGCAGGTCAGCTGACAGAACACAATTAAGCAGAGAGAACAGGAAATTTGTGATTAAACCTCTGAAACTACAGAAAAGGTTCAGGCTTACCTCAGTAAACTGGGTCAACAAAATCTTTCTCCAGGAAACTAATAAATCTGATGACAGATGAAGTCTGTCATTAGAGGAAGATGAGCAAAAGGATGTTCTGATAATTATATTTATAATACCAAGAGATGAGGCACCACCTTCTAAAAGGCAGTTCCCAAACTTGTCCAGTATTCGTTGAAAGATCCCTCTGTCAGACCTCGTCTGCAGAAGATGCTCAAGTTGCACAAAATTTACTTGGATCACCCAGTGTCTGAAGTTTTTACATGACATTTCTGTCTGCCTACAACTGCAGGCTAGGAGGTAGAAACTGTAAGCACTAGTTTTATTTGCAGCACCTAGAAAAAAAGATTTTAGATTCTCTCCATTGGAACAGGCACCCATATTTGTCATGTTTCCTCCTACAGCATGGACAAAAGAGTCTATGATGCAGTTGTGCCAGCTTTGTTGGTCATCCCAACTGCATACTATATCCATCATTTCCCCTTGGGGTTTGAGAAGAATAGGTATCTAGGGATGGTGCTGTTTCCTTAGGGATGCAACTTTGTTGGATTCATTAATGACTGATTTGGGATAAGCCTTTTAATTGCTAGGTCTTTTGGACTGTATATGGGTGTTGAATATTTCTACTGACTCTGGAAACCAAAAGCCAAGAGTAGGTATCTTCAGAGGAAGTGCAATAGCTTTCACAGGAATTTGTGGTTAAACACGAAAAAAAGTTACACAATCCTATGTTCCAGTCCAACACAATCCCTTTTTCTAGAGCCAAAATGGAATTGTTTCTTACAAGTACAGAGAAAATTGTATAATTAGTCAGAAGCTCCCAGCCTCAGGAACACAGATGGGAACCATGGAATCACTACCTCAGGAATTTCATCAAGTGATTGCATGTAATTCTGAGCACAAGCACATCAAAGATGCAGACGCTAAACCCTTAAAAGGACACACTAAAATATCCGAGCCACTCATGGAATAATATCCTTTCAAGACTCCCCTCTTAGCACAGAAACAGTGCATCAAGGGAGGACAATAACCAAAGTGTCCACTGAGAAATCTATGTTATATGCTGGTTCTTTATACTTGATGCCTTTCACTGTGTTTCAGCAACTGTGCTAAGTAGAGGAGACTTTTCTCAAAGGCCACTACTGGTCCATTTCACAGAAAAGTGATCTGTAGTACAGACAGAGTCCAAACCTGGCCTCCAGAAGGCTTGGGGTGAACACAGTATCCTTTGCTAGGAGGTTAGCCTTCATGTTGTGTACCGTATTTAAGGCTCTCGAGACTAGCTGGAGTATAAGACAGTAAACAAGCTCTCACATAAAAGTAACAGTGTTAGGAAAAACCTGAAAGTAAATGACACGAGTAGTTGTTATCTAGTTTTACTGCCAAAAAATATACACCATAAACATCAGAGTGAGATTTGGACAAACAATAAGCAAGCAACTATGTGTTCTGTAGCAACAAGCAGGACAATTCACAACTGAAGTTGTATCATATCAGCAGCTTAGATAATTTCAGAGTGAGACATGCAAACACCAAAATATCCAGCACCACAGTTCTTTTCCCTTTCACAGAAATATTTCTCAGTAATACAATGCCTACAGTCATATTCAGGTTCTGCAATGCTTAGGGATCCTAATATGTTACCAGTTTTTTTTCTATTTAGGAAATATCACTAAAGAAAACCATTGCACTTCATGAATCACATTCTGTCCCTTACACCTCAAAACAACCTAGAAATTGGTGCATAGATATTGTTCTCTTTACACAGGTAGTAGAGGATACTTTCATATTTAAATCATTTGGGTTATTATCAGCAGCAGGAAAGTGGAACTTCAGAAACAAGTGAAAACATGAATCTGACCTTTGAAAAAAACCAAATCAGTTATGCAAACGATGTCCTGAACAGAAAACCAAAATATTTAAATGGTTAAAAATGGATTGCATCCAAGTTTCTTGAAATATACCAGAATAATCCAATTATTAAAACTGGGTTTTCAAAATTATTTTACCAGTACCTATTATTTAATACTTTTAAATGTCCTATATGTATTTTTTTATATAAATTAAAAACTAAAATATTTGTGAACTTTGACAACAGAAAACGTTATTATTCCTGCGGATTTTTAATGAAACAAATTTCACATTAAAATACAGGTCCTTCTTGAGGCTTCTCAGCTTTGAAGAAAGATAAGCAATTTGTCAATATTTAAAAGCAAACTCTATGAAAGGCAGCTTTTCAAAAAAATCCTAACAGGCAACCTCGGTAGGAACTGTTCAGAAGGGATAACTCTAAGTTTCCTTGATTTTTTGGTAAGGAACTTTGACAACAGGCTAGGGGGATCACTGTCAGTAGAAACCAAAATCTCACTCTTTTTGACAATATTTTGGTTATACTATATGCAATTCTTTATTGGAAAGAGATGTGTTTATCAAGGCACCCCACTTTAAGAACAGCAAAGTCTATGAAGAAACATTTTTGGGGCTGAGTTTCAAGAGCCGGTGCTTGAATGTTCCACATACATTGTTTTCTGTGTTGATTTTTTAACAAAAGATGAGATTGTGTTCTCTTTTGTCATATTGACTGTCTGAATTGGAAGGCCTTTCATTGCTGGTCAAATTATCATCCAACAGGAGACATTTACAGAGAAGTCAAAATCTTTAGCATCATGAGACTGTCAAAAAATCTTACACCCAAGAGTCTAGTGGAGTTGAGATAAGAAAATTATTTAACAGAATACTCTAACACGTTATTTCAAGTTTTTTCTAACACCACAGTTTGAGAACTTTTAGGAAACAGCCATGGAAATTAAAAGTCACTACACTAAGGAGTATGTTGTCTTTAATGAATAATGAAAAATTCTCATTTCAAATTCAGAATACGATTGTGAAAATTTTCTCTGATCTGAGCAGCAAGAAACAAAATTCCTAAACTTACTCTGTTTCAAGTCTCCAACTTTTCAAAATGCTAAGAGGTGTAAGCTTATCTTCATTTTACTGATCATCATCTTTATCCCAGTATCAAAAAAGAAACAGGTGGTCCAAGACTTGAGGTTTACTCCTCCATTTCACAGTCTACCAAACAAAAGTATTCTGAGCTGAATTTCAAATAAATCTCAAATTTTCTACACTGAAGACATTTATGGCCCAGCTTGGCTACATTCTTCACAGAGAAGATTCTAATTTTTTTTTTCCAGCAACAAGCAAATAAAGAATTCTTTATGCATACAAAAGGTTTGGACCACATAAGTCACAGCCCTTTTGCTCCAAAGGATGACTCTTGCCCAGGCTAAGCAGTCCTGACAGAAAGCTGCACAACAGCATGTGCAGCACCACCAGATCTTTGACTAACTTTTCAGTTAAGTCCCATGTGCCAGATAGCACAAAGATGGAAAGGGTAGTGGAAGACATTTACTGAGCCAGTTGCAATCTGAAATTCAAGCAAAGAAGCCAAGCAACATAGAATCATATAATGTCCTGAGTTGGAAGGGACCCACATGGATCATCAACATCCAGCTCCTCGCCCTGCACAGAACAGCCCCAAGAATCACACTATGTGCCCAAGAGTGTTGTTCAAATGCTTCTTGCGCTCTGTCAGGCTTGGTGCTGTGACTGCTTCTTTGGGGAGCCTGTTCCAATACCCAACCACCCAGCAGCTGGAACATAAACAGTATCTTTGATAAGGTTCTCTTACTTTTAAACTCCTTTTACTAAAGGTTGTTGTCTCAGTGCCAGTTTTGAGCAGATTTGGATCAGCCAGGCTGGCTTGGTGCCTCCCCACCTGGTTTGCTGTGAGCAGTACTTGGATAAGAAATGTTAATAAAAATGAAGTCTGTGCAACAGGAGCATGTCTGGAAACTGTCATCATTAAGCACTATCTACCTTTTTTTCCCCCTCCCTCTCCCCTGCCTTTATTTTCTTTGAAGAAGATAGCTATCGTTCAACTATTGTTACAGAATGAAATCTTATAAATAACTGTTTTTCATAAAGGATTCTTGATATTTCCATCCTCACATTGCAGACTCTAGCTTTACCAGTGCAATTCAAAATCTCTGTAATTGGCACTAGTTCTGGACAAGCCAATAACAAGGATTTCTGAGTGACCAGAATGCTTTCTTGCTCATTACCAACCAAAGCTGTCTTACCCAAAGCCTTTTGGTCAAACTACTCAGCGGCTGATATATCCAGTGCTGGGTAATAACCAAGTACTACTAACCACAAATGTTACTCGTTATTGTAAGTCACACTGTTTCCTAAACAAAAAGTTGGTGGTTCACAGTGGATTTCTGGTTGCCCCATCTTCTTCAGCTTACACAATGTATGTGTACACCTATGAACTAGTAAACAGGATCACCAAGCAAAGCTGTCACCACGTACATAGGGAAACTGAACTAATCCTGACTTCTTTGCATTTTCCCCTCCACCTTTTTCAAAAGAGGTTTTTGTTAAACACTGGATCCCTGCGTTGTTCACAAACAGCTGCTGCTTGATACCTGCAGCCTACAGAAACCCTGGAGAATAACAGGCTGACAAGGAGCCAACAGAATGAAATTCACAAACTCTGGTGTCAGCTACAAAACTTAATGAGCCTGAAAGCTGGGGGAAATTAGGTAAAAGCAGGATCTTTGCAGGAAAAGCAAACTAATACTTTCAGGGATAGGAAAGGGGTTTCTTGGTGCTTTTGTGGGAAATTCCCATTTATGTCACAGTATAAAACACTAAAAAGAATGCCATGCTCATCTTGAGTAAGCCAAGCTAAAGCATGGCCTTGGACTGGATGGAAAATATGAACATGCATTGGTGGAGGAAACTTCCCTGTACAATGGAAGGTAGCTCCAAAACAAAGCCTAGCAGGAAGGAAAACCCTTTGGCCCTTTTTGCTGCCTCCTGCTCTGGTATTTGTACTTGGTCACTGAAACCCTTAATTCAACTGAGCTTGATTCCAGGCCCTTTGGCCGCTGACTTCAGAGAGTTGTCCAGGGACTGCCCCACGAGGGCTGCCTTCTGGACAGGCTTTCCACATGTATCTCAGATCACATCCTACTCCCAGTATCTGACAGGCTTACTGAGATAGCTGCACAACACCGGTGTCTTCAACACAGCTGTTTTAAAACCTTTACTCTCAGCAGTAATCAAACTTCCCTTCTAACACTACCCTCTAGACACCTCCATTTTCTTGAAGTGAAAAGGTACAAGGCAGACCTGGAAATCTCTGAAATATTCACAATGAGTTCAACTTCAGAACAGCACTTCAGCAGAGCATGAGGAAAATGAAGGAAGAGTTGCTAACCCCATCTTGTCTTTCAGAAGCCTAGCTTATAAAGGGGACTTCCATTTTTACACAGAAGCATTCTGTATGTCTGGCAGGGAGTATACAGAACATGCAGCTCCAAGAATTCGAAGTGTGACCCATAGGAATAGCACAGTTCAAAGGTAGGCCCATTCAATCACTCTGTTCTTAGGCCAGATGGACCTGCCCTAAGATCAATGCCAGAAAGGACGCTCTGCTGAGAAACTTCCCAATGCCCTTCTCAGCTGCACAAATGTGAACTAATTCCAACAGCTATGGCATGGTAGCACAGCTTTCATTTATATCTCACTACCTGCAAAGCCAATCAATGAATAAATCTTGAGATCCTTGTGTGGGGAAGAGTCACAGATGGATAAAAATATTGTTTAAAAAAAAAAGAATTAGAAAAGGGGAAAAACCAGACATTTGTGGGATTCCCTGACAGCTCTGTGCAGAAGGAAGGGCTGGGCTGGAAAAAACAGGGCCCCAGGTTCCTGCCAAGCTGTCTGAGGCCCGTCCTTTCCAAAGAGCTCAAAGAAACAGTCAAAGCTCCCTTGTAACCCTTTCAGAACTTCTCTAAAGAGGAAGGCTGCTGAAGCCAGAGCCACTCCCACAGAGTACTAGAAAACAGACAGAAAAAAAAGAACTGAAAAAAATGAACTGCCTATACCTTACTGCAATAATCAAAGAAAAACAAGGGCATATTAATAAAAATTTCAGTGTTTAGCATGGTCAGAAGCCAACAAGTTATTGGTATATGTAAGTCGAGTTAGAAAATAAAGATACACTAGTGTTACTTCTATGAAACCAATGTTTTACTCCCACTTGATGTGCCGTTTTCATTTCTTGTCATCTCTATAAAGACAGCCAGACAATTATTAGAGAGCCAGGAAGATTCCCATTTAGAATTTGAAAAGAATGGGACAAACAAGAAGGGAGATGATAGAAGGATAGGGGATGAATAGTGCAGAAAATAAATCAAGCATTTCTGTCTGCCTTAATGTCATCTTACTACAGGTACAGAGAATTCTGGCAAATTCTGGGAAAAAAAATTAAAAACTGAAACTTTTGCATAGTATGAAATTCACCTGTGAGACTCACTGCTACAGCTCAGTGGGACTATATTTTTTGCAGAAAGTAAAAATACATCATTAACGACAATATCCACACTAGAGTACATAGAACAAAGTAGTGTGCGAACTACAAGCAGTAGTTATTAGCAGCTGGAGGCCAAAATCAAGTTGCCCCCCAGAGAGGGAATTTCCCTGCTCCCATCAGAATGTTCTCCGTGCTTCTACTGAAGATGTTGGTGATAGTTGCTCCGAAGCACAGGAAATGAGAACTAGAGAAATAAGCAGCCTAGTCCAGGATGGCAAAGCCTATGTTTACATTAGAATAAGGTCAGTTTGTGGAGGCAGCTGTAATGAGAAAACCCAAAACCATTACACAGTATTGGCCTGGGGGAAGGTACAAGACTCCCATCACTCCCCTCCACCTGTCAATGTGGGCTGCTTGCTTGGAACAGTAGGAAAGTGCCTCATCTCTTCTCTTAAAGAAAGTCATGCAGTCAAAAAGAAACATGCTCCCCTCCAATTTTGAGAGTTATTTCCAAAAAATGTAACTGTCCAAGGCCAGCAGACACAGGTAATGCAGCCACTGGGTCTCCTGTGCTCAGCCACCACCCATCCAGGGGAGGCACCAGGCTGCAGCTCCAGCAAAGCCTCCTAGAACCAGCTGAGCAGAGAATCCACACTCACACAACTCCATTGGTGCCCTGTTCTGCCCTGCTGCAAGGCCCCAGTTCTCACCTCTGGCCCACAGCCCCAGCACTGGCTCCTACGGTCTCTCTCCAGGCAGCACAAACCCCTTTGCCTCTGGAAAGGGTCCTGTGATTAATCTCACTTATTACCTCGGAAAAGTAACAGTGCAGCGGTTGCCAGCCAAGTCCGACTCAACAGCGTCTGGGGAGCTGAGGCTGCAGGGCCAGGCCTCAGACTGTCTGGGCAAGTCACGCGCTTTCTGCCTTTCCTCTCCTGGAGGCTCCACACAGTCAGAGCCAAGGCCTAGCTGTGGGAAGCAGGGATCCTTCAGGACTGTGCCAATCCACGGTGCTGAGGCTCAGGGTGATTTCCAAGCAGGCTGGAGAGCAATTGGCCCCAACACCACAAGTTTCCTTAGTGTGACCAAACTATATATAGAAAAAAAAAAGAGAAATACAAGGCAAGCCATGTATTTCTAAAGTTTAAGTCAGTCAATTCACTTCCACAGTTAATAAGCTGTCATTGGTGACCCTGGAAGATGTGTGTGGAAATAAAAAAAAAAAATTAAAAAAAGTCAGAGGTTGTCAGGGCAGGAGAAGGCTGTTACAGGCACAAATATGCCTGGTTGCATGAGCAGAGGAAGAACATGCATAAAGTAGAAACAGGATGAGTTGCAAGAACATACAGCTAGCCAGGCAGTAATTCTATTTTTCGCCTGCCCTCCTCAAACCTTCTCTGAGCAGAAGGTAATAGCAGACAAAACCCAAAATTCAGAGCTCTCAAAAATGCTGCCTCTCAAGGACCACAGGCAAAGCCAACATGACAGAGCTGCTGAGGCAATACAGGCAGAGGTCACAGAAAAATCACTGTACCCACCCTCAATTACTCCTCTGCCTCAAATAAAGAAATTGCATTACTTTAGGCATTAAGGTAAAGAGAAAAGAGAACAAGCACTGTGGGGACTAAGGAACTGACATGTGACTATACTAGCAGAGTGTTGGACTCGGTGCTTTTGGGCTGCTGCTGCTCTGACGCTTCTGCATCGCTTAGCCAGGGAGTTGTTAAGGTCAATGCAGTTTGCTCAAACCAAACTGAGGACCTACTGTGTACCCCTGTTTTCTCCTCTCATTTCCTACAGAGGCAGCACAGCTTTCAAGTTACCTTACACATAGATGCTGTGCAAATAGGCTCTGAACACTTGCCAAATGCAGCACAGGATAGCAGTCAGGCAGCCTCAACTTTGCAAGAAACTGCAGGGAGCTCGAAAAACATGATTTGGAAGTGAATACATTCACTATCAACCCAAAACTACAAAGCAACACATATGTAACACAATTAGCCTGTGATTGCTGTCTGGGGTCTGTCTGGCAAAACCCAAAGATTCAGTGAAAACAGAGAGGCCAAATAGACCATCGCAGAAAAAACTCTCAGAAGGTATCTGGGATTCTTCCCCACGAATCCGAAGGACATATACTTAGTATGATCAGAACAGAATATCAAACCTAGAACATGGAGTACATGAACCCCTACCAGTAAATGAAGTAATTCCTGGAGGAGAAATCCACTGTCTTTTTCAAAAAAAAAAAGTGGCATAGCAGCTGCAAATTCCATTGCTGGAAGCTTCTGGTAACCTCTGTCCGCTGTCCCCACTACTACGGGTTATGCAGCAATTTGCCAACAGGTACTTGACAGTTAGTTTATGTTCTGAATCAACAAGTTTAACTCTGGTAAACACATGGTTTTTTACCTCTATTATGCAACTCACTATGCATTCAAGAGAATGCTTTATCAAGAGCAGTTCTAGCAAGGTCTTGGCTTCAGTGACTGGTAGTTTCACTGGATAATGAGGAATCACTTTGATATTTGTGGTTCTTAGATTACACTACTAAAATTGTGACAAAAATAATATATGGCATTTTAAATACTTCTACTACAAAACATGTAAACACATTTAGTGCCTTTACAGTACAATGTGAAAGGGTAACAGTCCAGCCCAATGGATTGAGTGAGAAGCTGAGACAGAACTGAAATAGGACACTAAGGCAGGACTAGGATTAAAGAAGGAGAGAACAGATTTGGCGTAACCTCAATGGTGTACGGAGGGCAACAAAGGCACGTCTGCAGCAAATGTGGGAGAGGATGACAGCCATGTTATGGTAGTCAGAAGTAAGCCCACATATAACTTGGAACATCTCGCCTCTTGGGCAGCTCTGCAGGCTTCTTTGTTTGAGGTGCAGCAAAAGGTTAAGCTATAATTTGAGTGGGAATAGCGCCAATGCTTATAGAAAGTGACAAAAAAAAATCTCAAAATGCACAGCAGTGCAGACTTATAAAATAACATTTTAATATATCCAGAACTTTCTTCTGTCTCCCAAGATCTCTTGTGCCTTTTGGAAAGCAGACTACTAATTTGGCACCCCATCTCACACAGCCAAAAGAATTCAAGAAAAGAAGGGAGACCTTTTGAGAAACATTAAGATACGTCAGCACTGGGAGAGTGGAAATTAAAGGGGAGGAAGATTTGTCAACAAGAAAAGTTCAAATCCTATAGATTGCACACATCAAACCAAAATTTTCAAACAAACCTCAGCAGCAATAAAATGGCTTAGATTTACCACAGAGCCATACATTTTAGAGGCAGATGTTTGAACTGGAGCCAAGTGCAGCCAGATAAGAGACCCATTACTAAACATTTGCATCCTTACTGAATTCTGCAACTTTTCTTCAGTCATTCAGCACTGAGCACAGGCTGACACCCATCAGATGACCCACTATGAACTGCTGGCTCCAATGTAACGAATCAGGTAGCAAGAAAAGCATTACATTACAATACAAGATAACCATCTCTATATATCATGACCTTGATATTCCTTTTGGAATTTTTCTCATTAAATAAAAGTTCACAGCCCAAGTAATTCAACACTGCTTCAAGAATCCCTTTTTTTTTCATTTCCAGATTTACATTAAACTTTTAACTCCCAGTACTCTGGCCATTTAACACAAGCATCCATGAAGATAAAAAAATTCAATAAAGAGTCTTAAGACATCTTTCTGTCACTTGTTCTGAGGATAAAAATAGAGCAACCGAAGTACTGAGAGACTAAATGACTCATAAAAGGTTTGAAGATAGAATCTTTTATCAGCTATGAGTGGAAAATTCTGAAGCATTTTCAGATTGCTGTACAAAATAAAACAGAAATTTTAATTAAAAGGATTAAACTATGCACACCACACTAGATGAGGCACAGCCCTGGAAGTCATTCAGAGTGAAGTTCTGGGCATTAAATGGTGGGGTTTGCAGCTATGTCTGTGAGCCCATACAAAGACGTAAGTAGAGCTGAAAAAGGAATAGGAACTCTAGGACAGCCTGCATGCTGCTGCTCTCCCAAGACATCTAGAAGGGGAAGGCAGTTTACACCTGTTGGATAGGTTCTTTATTTGGATTAGGTAATAGCTTGCCTGGCTGGGCTCCAAAAGCAGAATCACTACCACTTCTCCCAATAATGTTAAACCCCAGAGGCAAACATTGTCTTGGAATAGAAACAAGCCAGGAATTCATCTCTCACATTCTTCTTCGTCAGGCAGGATGAAAAGCAGTAACTGATGAAATAAGAACAATTTTACTTGAGCTTTCCAAATCCCGTTACAATCCTCCTATTGAAGGACCCATTTGGGAAAGGATGACCATTCAGGTCACATGCCTTCTGCACTGTGCCTCCCACTCTCACCTCCCTCCATTTTCCAGTAGCATTCAGATGCCAATGACAAGAATTGGTATTTTCATGTGTACTGTGCTTTCCAGTCCTAAGCTCATCTGTTGGAGAAACTCTGCTTCATTATTCTGTTTTTTAAAACAAAAAGGAAGGCTAAGGTAAAGGAATAAATAATGTTTAATGGAGTGACAAAGAAAGAACTCAAATCTCTAGCAGTTCTGGGGTTGTATTCAGCCTAGTTACTGCAGTAAGCTTGATTTGGCCCCAGTTTACAAGATCCAGACTCCTGCAGGCAAATCTTGCTGCTCTTTCAATCCCAGGAAGAATGGTTTTACTGCAGAATCACGGTAATCTGCCCTGATTCCCATGAGTGTATCAGCCATAAATATAAATTCCAAGGTCCAAAACTAATGTAGCACATAAAGAAGCCATCTGGTAAAGAACAATCTAATGAACACTGCTCTATCTATGCTATTCTAGCTTTGAACTATCTAAACTTGATATTCAAAGAAAAAACATGAAGATGAGGACTTAGTGGAGGTTTTTGCAGCATCAGATCTAAGTTTGCATTCTGCACATATATCTCAACACCAGCAAACCTAAACTTGCAGATGCAGGGGTGGGAAATGATCAAAGAGAAAATAGACATTTCAGTCTCATCCTACATGTTCATCCATGCCATTATTTCACCATAAACCTCACAGCTCTCGGAATGTAACTATTTTCATAGGCCTAGTTTCCAGACCTGAGAAGGACCATTAATAAACCCTTAGATAGAATCATGGAATTGCGTATGCTGGAAAAAACCTCTAAGATCCACAAGTTCAGCTGTTAACCTTAACACTACCAAGTCCACCACTAAACCACATCCTTAAGTGCCACACCTACACATTTTTTTAAATACCTCCAGGTGACTCCACCATCTTCCTGGACAGCCCATTCCAATGCTTGACAACCTTTTTGGTGAAGAAACTTTTCCTAATCTAATCTAATTTAATCTAAACTTCCCCTGGTGGAATTTGAGGCCATTTCCTCTTGTCCTATTGCTTGTTATTTGGGAGACACACACCTTGTTATAACCTCCTTGCAGGGAGTTGTACAGACCAATACTGTGTTCTCCCCTGAGCCTCATTTTCCCCAGCAAAAACAACCCCAGCTCCCTCAGCCACTGCTCAGAAGACTTGTGCTCCTGATCCTTGACCAGCTCCACTGCCCTTCTCTGAACACACTTATCTGAGCAAGAAGCCAAACACAAATTACAAATGAGCTCCTGAGTGCACTGAATTCTTCTTCAAAAAGCTAGAGCAGCAATTTTAACTTACCTGACTGATGAAGAGACAGCTGTTTTGTCAGCTCTATGAGTGTCTGACTGAACAGCCCACAGTGACCCTCTTTTGTTGAGTGGTGACCGGTAGCTCTGTGAGGCAGCTGCATTCTCCTTGCTTATAGCTCCACTTGCCAAGTTCAGGTTTGATAACTAAAGAGGCAAAAAAACCAAAACAAAAACAAAACAAAACAAACTATCAGAAACAATTAAAAGCCAAGAAAAGAGCAAAAGGTATCACTAAGTAAACAGGATAGAGCATGTACTAAGTGAAAGTGCTAGAAAACGAAAATCTTCAGATGCAAAGTATCTGTGCTAGTTGTATAAAGCAGTAGAGGAGGTGACACCAACAGCCACTGTGCTTGAGATGAATTCAAGTCCTAGCACGAAAACCACAACCCTTCCATTCACAAAAGAACAAAGAAGGAAAAGGACAAAGATGAGGCAAAAATCCCAAAGTAAGAAAGCAACATCACCTTCCTGCCATGTGAAAAATTAACTCCGTGTTCACTAATCAAAAGTTAGAAGCTCATATTACACTGAGCAGAGACCAGAGTATCTCTCCAGTCATCATGAGCTGTGCAACTAAGCCAACTATACACACCTGTCCTCTCTCTACCCCTCTCTATACATGAATACAGGCACCACACAAAAGCATATGTACCTTGGATATAAAATTTAAAAACAAACTCAACCACACATTAAAGAACTTCTCACACAGCTGCTTGCAAACTGTTCACACAAGTAAATCCACTACAATCACATTAGGTCTATGCTTGCTATATCAAGCTCTAAAGAAGTTATCTATTACACAATGTGTATTTCTCTGTTTCTTTCTCTGAGCATTGTTCTTGAGTTGCTTATCTTCTTGAAAGATCAAACTCTGCAGGCAAACACTATCTGTTGATGTATTGAAGAAAGCCTAAACACACAACACAATGGATCTACTACAGCAGTGTAATGGCTTACACTTGGGGAAAAAAAAAGAAGGTCGTAAAACACTACAAAGGTTGTAAAACTAACTTTGTAAAGACCTCCCAGTCGGGACCTGCCATAATTAAGTTTATGACTGCCTTTAATTACATGATCACATCCTACTTTTTAGGAGTCAAAACACCTGGTTCTGCACCAAGATTAGGGTCCAGTGGCAAACAAAGTTACCTGTATTGGCCCCCCTCCCTTCTGTGGCAACTGGAAGGCATATAACCAATGAAATATAGCACACAGGAAGAACAGTCTAACAACTAGCCCTGCACCTGCTTCAGATCTCAAAAGTGATCATTATTAAGTCACTTAAAGGTGTGACTTAACTTAAGCATAGATCAATAAGTCTTTTACCAGAATTTGTGCACAATTACTCAAGCAAGTACATATCAGCTTCATTGCAATAACTGCACTCATACTTAAAATGAGCTTATTCAGACTACAGACTTCATATCCTCTCACTGAACTCCAGAATGTGAACTAACATTGCCACTGACAACACACTAGGTTGTCACTCCTTCTGTAGTTTAGTAGTACAAGGCATCTAAGCATTTTGTATGTTCAGAAATTTTTACTTCCTACTTCAAGTTCTGGACAGAATTAAGTTCTAGTGGTTATACACCAAGCTTCTGCCCATGTCTCCAAAAGCAGCCAGCCATTTTGATCTCATCCCTTCTCAGCTCTATCCTTTTCTATTCTTGCTTCTCATTTGTGTGTCATTATTCTCACCTAGTCAGTTCCAGCTTCCCCATTTTAGGTGTCATTCTCCTTGTTTTCCTCAGTACAGTTTCACTCTTACAGACTTCCAGGACTGGCCTCCCCACTACTTCTGGCCTCTGAGATACACCATTTCAGGTCTGGAAATTTTCACAGGAGTAGTTACTTGATCTGTCTTTCCACACTTCTCTTCTTAATTCCTCACATGTCCTATTATCCAAGTGGTTCTAGTTTTATTCCCCTTCCCAGTCCACTTCTTTTGCCACCGTTTGTTCATTGAGTCCTGAAATGTGGTCTCCTCATTGAACCACACTACCACTCCACCCATTTCTGTTCTTCCACCTGAATGGTTCTCAGTGTCTTCTCTCAAATTATGTCCAGGTACAAATTTCACAGCCTCCTTCTCTTAGCTGTTCTTTACACCTTGGCAGAATTCCCACTCCTTCTGCATTCAAGTCAGACAGGTCCCCAACTCAATATGGGGTCCTGAGGCACGTCCCTGAGAACACAGGGGAACCAGAGTAGACTCGAGGTGCAAATACAGGGAAATTCAGTTTAACATCCTCAGTGCAGAGGGAACCTTCAGGAAGCAGAGAAAGTCTAGCATTCATTGCTGAGTATATTTCCCCTGCAGTTTTACAATTACTGTGCAATCAAGCTTGGGCAAAATTTTAAATTCCAAATTGCTATTCCAAAGGACGGGAGATCCAGAGATTTAAAAGTTCTGCTGATACTAAAATGCACAAAATATTTTTTGTATCCAGCCTTGGTTTTGCCTGAAATGTTCTGAAAATGGAACAATAAACACAGAAAACATGAATCCAAATGGATGAAGTTTCAGAGCACTACAAGCAATCGTATTGGACAAGCTTAGTAATGGACAGTGCTATCCACCTTATATAGAAAACAGCATTAGGTTAGTTTGGAGCCCCTACCTCACTCTAAAATGTCGTTGTGTTCTGTAGAATTTAAATAAAATTTAAAGCTTCTTCATTGCAGTAACAGAAAGCTTCAAATTAGGTTTAGTTCTGACTGTGCCAGGCACTATACAAATACCTAACAATGACAGTTGCTGGCCACAAAGCATTTATTGTCTGAAAAGAAGGAAGAATGGTAAATTATGCAAACACAGAGGGCAACATGGTAAATGAAATACATTATATACAATTCTTAGCTTGTCAGCAACAGCGATCACAACTTTGCTAACACATTTTCTTTCCTCATCTTCTTGATACCAAGAACCATTTAGTCTGATCAATTACCACCTCAATCATGCTCTATTATTGTGACATGCTTTTTTCTCTAATACTGTATCATTGTTTCTTTGAAAGCTGTCTCTGTAAACAAAGCAGGGTAGCAAATAGCTTAGCATGGGTAGTAGGGACATTTTACACATTCCAGATAGACAGGTGTTTAAACTACAGCAGATTAAACACAAGCAAGGGATTCAGAAAGCGAGAGGGAACACCAGCAAGAGTATAACGTTTAGCTGCAGCCAGCCCAGCCAGATGGGTGTTACTGCTTGTTACTGTGCCATGCACTGAGACATTTCAACTGCTATAATTAGCTGCCAGGATGTTGCATCAGAGGATTGCTGAGGCACCCCCAATACATCTGTCCTCAGCAGGAGCTTCATTTTCTAGTCTTCCTGTGCACCTGATGGAACTGCATGCTTCACTTCACAGAGGCAAATACTTAGCAAAAGATCAGTTGGTATTTTGGTGTAAAAGAAGGTAATGTATAGCATCTGGATCCAAATATCCATAAAGAAGAGCTTGTAGCTTCTGAAATTGCAGTAATGGAACAACAAACAAACAAATTTAAAACTAAACAAAACAAACAAACAAACAAAAAAAAAAAAAGGAAAGAGACAGAAAAAAAACACCCCAAAACCAAGACAGTCAGGCTTTTAGGGCTTACCAGAGAAGGTATAGATCTACAAGACTGAAAATAGTTTTCACACTGAGTTGCATCAAGATGGATTCAAACTCTTCTGCGTGGTAAGATTCCTCTTCTTCATTAGTAGCAATGGACTTCAGAGTACTTTTCCTGACACTGACAGTATGACAGGAGACCTGCGTGTACTGCAATGCACATTTCAAGCATCCCTATTTTCAAACATCTCTCCTCACATGAATACATTCTTCATGGAGGCTGTAAAGGGCAAGACAATGCACAGCTAACATCTCTCATGACAGAAAGATTCATAAAGTTTTGCCACAATTTTTAGACTTTTTGGGACAGCAAAAACATCGGAAGCTGAAAGGAACATGCTGACTAAAGAATAGCATGGAATAGTAAATCCCGAAGAGCTCTCAGGGAAGGAGAAGAGCCCACTTGATGTACTTCTATTTAACATATAACAAGAAGAAACAGAGGAGAGAAGAACATGTGGGTTGTCACAGCCATATTGATAAATAGAGCCCTTTGTTAGAAACAGCACATATATGTACTGTTATACTTACTTCGGTACAATGCTAATAAGTCAAAAGAAAAATTATTGCATAATACCTTTTGTCCTGCTTTACACAAAAATTCTGGTATCCACTTTTTCTTTTTTTTCTCCAAAGAAGCCCTTTTTTTGGTTTTTTGGTGTTTTGCCTTCTTTAGAGAGACTGAACTGCTAGTGATTAACTCACTCACTCAGACATTCAACCACCTGCAGTGACCACCCAGGTGCTTTAAGAGACGGGACTATTGGTGCTCATGGCTCAATCAGCAGAGTGCTTTGATAACAATGTACAGAGTGGCCACCCAGGGTAGGGGCTGAAGGTGTGCACATCCCACACCTCAGGCTACAAGCTGGTTAAACAAGATAAGGAAAGAGGCAAACCCTGAGTAGCTGGGGTAGTTTCTTTTTCCTTACACGGATGATTCAGCTGTGGTAACACCCCAAAACGTTCACATCTAGCCTGAAAGTATTCAACTCTTGCTGATGAGCCATAATGGACTCAGCTGCACTGACGTAAGAGACAGCTGCAAAATCTTAGAAGGTGTCAAAGACTCCTAAAGTATCCCATGACTCACAGTCTCCCCCCTCCAGGGGAGGTATGAGAGGCATTCCCACCTGAGCATATATATCTCTGAGTTTTGGGGCTTCCACTACCACCATGAGGGATACAGACTGCGACCACCACTTTCGACCAATGAACACCGAAATTGCAACAACCAAGCCTTGCCACTGGATCCAGTCACCTGGGGGATCCGTAGCTCTGCTCCGACTGCCTGGGCCAGCACTGCAGCCTCACTCAGCACCACGCAAGCATCTGCCAGTACCGAATCCCAGCTATCTGCTGTCTCTGGCCAGCACAGACTCTCCAGCTGTTCCTGCCAGGTTTTCCAGACATGCGAAAGGCAAACCACAAGGTCCAGTGGGCAGCGCTTGGGAAGTTTCTCCTCACTAGTTGGTTTAACCCAGTTTTATCAGTATTGTTATTAGCATTCTTCTTGGCAAAGAGTTATTTTTTCACTTATATCAGGGCATATTTGGTTTCTCTTTCTCTCTGTTGGAGAAACCAGGGGTATTGAATCTGAGGGAGGAGACTTCTGTCCGACGTCTCTGTCCCTACAAATTGTCTCAAACTGAGACGCTTTGTCACATTTATCTTTAAATGTTACATGGTAAGTTTGTGACTGCAATCACAAGCAAGAGTCAGAGGAAGAGCTTATTATCTTTCACTTTTCTGACCTACATTATACTAGTACAAGAGTTCCCATTATCATATTCAATCATCTTTTTCCTATAACAAAGTCAGTATTTTCTTTTTGATCTTCTCTAATGGATCAAAGAAGCTAAGTCAATGAATTATAACCATGACAAAATAAAAACAAACAAACAAAACAGTGTTGCAGATCAGCCTACACAGATTCAGGAAAAGTCTCCTGAAAGCTTCGGTGTTTCTCTTGCTAGTTTACAGGAGTCAATCAGGATGAACAGGGACACATCATCACTAGAATTTGTTACTCTGCCCTTCTTTGCAGGCAGTGAAAAAGTGAAAGTTTCATTATCCACATCCTGAACAGCAGACTCTGAGTTTCACTGGACTGTGTTACAACACTGAACAAGCAGTACACTACAAAAATGGCCTACTTGACCCTCCCCAGCTGGCAGTTGTAGCACTTTTCTGGCAGAAGCCAGTCATATCCTGTTGCCTATAAAGTGCTGCGGATAGGCGATCTACAAAGTCTAAAGATCATTTCTCTTACTTGAAGCCACACTTGCATCCCCTTCAGTTCACACATCTCACATTTCCATTTGGATCTTTCTGACTGGTGAGGAAAAAAAGGGTTCCAGAGTTCGAGCCATATTTCAAACATCAAGGCTAAGAGATATGACAAAAGAATGCGGTAATCATAGGCCTACTTTGTTTCTTCCAAAACACTTTCAAAATGATAAAAAGTTCACAGTCAGAAACAGAAGAATACAAAGTTTTCAGCGCAATGTTCAAAGTTTCAAACAAGTTTCAAAGGTATATATGAATGAATAGTTTACTGAGAAACCTTTTTGTTTAAAGAAACACTGGACAAGGATCATGGTAAGAGGCACATAAGATCACTGCTCCTCTACCTTATGACCAGACTAGAATCTTTAAGTATTGATGTGTCAGAGAGGACAAGATGACAGTGTCATAAGCTCAAAGAGGAAACCATTCCACTTGAAAATGTGCAAAATGTCTCATCATTTGTAATCTCTTCTCCTTTGCCTTTTGATATACTTTTTCTTATGTGCTCTGTATGCATGTGTCCCTATATTTACCCAGTCTGACTTCCTCAAGATCCTTCAGTCAATCCATAATTCTCCATTTTATTAGTTATTGTCCATCCAGCAATGCCATCTTTATCCAACAGCTTGTAAATGAAACATGTTTTTTCTTTCATTACCTGGCTTCCATAGTCACTATAGTTTCACCTGCCAAGCCTTCCTCAGGTACAGGCACCTCCAAAGCTTTCAAGATCAGTGAAATCAGCCATTTGGGGGGGGGGGGGGGGACAGAAACAATTTTACTATATTCTCTCAGTTATATTTTTCTTCCTTCAGCCTTCACAAATTACTAGGACTAGATGTTACAACAATATAAATACTCACTATTAACCTCTCCTCTCCCCACTGTGTGTTGCATTTTCTTGGCTTTACCACAGAGCTCCCACGTACATCTGTGATCTAGCCCAGGCTGGCACGACTTGGTCTAACACAGTACACGGGTCTGCCAGTACTACTGGAAACAGTCCAGCTGCCTTGCCTTCCCTAGTGCATCAAGATACTGGAATCCAATACGCCACCCCATATGGGAAAGAAAGCCCCCACACTCTCTTAAGGGGCAAATCAAACCCCAAACCATAAATAAAAAACACACACAATCACTGTTTGAACAGTGGCACAAAACATACTACTACAAATTCTGTGAAGAAAGCATGTAAGACAGATTTCTCTAGAACCACACTTCTGTTACCCATGCCATCTTGCTGACTGTACCCCACACTAATGTACCCTCATTTTACGTACAGACTTGAACTGGCAGGAGCAACCAGCCAAAAGGGAAGAACTGGGGCTAACAGGCTGGGAAGTGTGAAATCTGTGTGTGTACCAAGGCTAATCTGGCCAAAGGCCTGTGACATTCCTTCTCTGCTCTCTGAGCCTACCAGCTTACAGGATATACATATGCATACAGAGCACAAGTGTTCCAGTCTCCAGAAAATGTTCCAGACAAAGACCTGCCAGAGACATTCCTGGGAAACCTGACAAACTTGCAAATTCCTTTGTAGTGCCTCCAGCATGTGCATCCATTTAACAATGAAAAAAGAAAATCCAAGTTAGTGCTGCTGCTGTGGATGGCTGAACTCCCCTCTTCCTTCTCCTGAAAAAGTCAGGCTTTCATTTAGACACTCTCTGCCTCAAAACTTCGGCACATCCTGCCAGGAGTTTGATGATCAGGGTGTATTCTTTCCCAACACAAGTTCTAGCTGTTTGGCCCGGCCTGTTTAGTGACTCTCTGCAGATGTTGCTGCATCATAACAAAACCCTCTGCTCCTATTCCCTTCGGGGCCTCAGAGCAGAAGGGGTTCAATTTGAGCACTGCAGAAACTACATTGATATTTTCACTGCCTACAGATTCTGCTGAGACCTACTGGTTGCATTACTGCCGATGCTACAAATCAGTAGTAGTAAAAGTAATTCCAGCTTCTGTGTGAATAGCCTGGGTGAGAGAGAGATGGCACCCTGCACCAGTACAGAGGTGCGTGAACAAGGAAAGAAAAATGCCCCTCAGACTTGATCTCCTGCTTCTTGCTCTTCTTCCTAGTTACAGTAAGATGCTTTTGTTCTTTACGCTCCCCTTCCTCACCACCATCAGTGGAAGGGTAAAAACCAATGAAATATTTACATAAGGGAAAAAAACCTGATTAAGGCTCAGATAAAGTGGGTTGAGCCAAAGCACTGAAAAAAAAGAAAAAAACCAAAATCCTCCTCAGTGGGGAAAGTATCCCCACCAAATTTCTGTAAGTATTTGCTGCACCCTGAGTTTCTTGGTCTTGCAGTCACCATGTTGTGCTGTTCAGCTCTAGATATGAAAGAGCTGAGGCCCACTGGGTCCTGTACAGGAATCCAGGCTGCTGGATCTTGAGCACTGACTGATTGCACAGCAGAGGTGGAGGCAGCTCTGTATAGCCCTTGCCTGGGTGGTCTGATGTTATCCCTGTGATTAAACTCCTCGGCTGCAAGAATTGGAGCCATTCCTGATGATAGCTGGGACCTGAAATCTCACACTCCCTCACAGAGAGGGTCAGAGCTCCCACCAAGTTTCCTCTCCTCCTCTTTCTCCTCCTCCTGGTGAAGCTGGCCAATTCAACACATTCTTCAGTTCACTAGCATTAATAACTACAAAGTACTACAGCCTGGTAGATATCAACTGCATCCCCCCCCACCAGGCAGTGATAGGGACCTCACACAGATACAGCACTGAAGAAGAAAACCTTCTTTTTACCTTTCAGCATACTTCAGAGAGAAGTAGCATGCTATTCACAAAGTAAAAAACCATATATATCCAAGATCCAGCCACCTAGCTCTGGATCTACACACATGCTGTGCATTTTAATGTCCTTTCTGCAGAAAGTCCTGCAATGCAAGCACATGGAAATATTTTATGCTAAACACACATGAAATTTAAAATTTAAGCTTTAAAATTAATGCCTCGTAAGGAACACAGCAGAGAGAAAAGTTGTCTGGATTATTTTGATCACAGTCTTTATCCAACTGTCCCTTGTGAAAGGCCAGCAGCTAGCAGTAGGTACAAGCAAAAAAACCCTCTTAGTTCAGCTGCGCAGAGGTCACCATAGGCCGGTAAATTTCCTACATCACAAATCAAGGCAAGAAAGGCAATTAAGTCCCCAACCAATGAAAGGGCCTTATGAAACTGTATCTTCAGACCTCATTCCCTGACTCACCACCAATGTACCTGCCTTGATTCTCCAGTTGTACTGTCGCCACCTTAGGCTCATGCCGGGCAATGGGCAAACTGAGCAACAAAATTTCAAGACAACTGAAAAATTGTATCGTTAACACGCTGACAACACTGTGCACTACACATACTGACAAAGACATCAGCACTCTGCAATAATAATTAGCAATCATTTGATTGACATAACTAAGGAAATTACTAATTTCCAATACTGATTTCCTCACAAGTGTCTCAATAACCCACTTATCATAAAGGAAATATTTAGCTTGACTACAGTAATGTAGCAAAGAAAATCTCAAATACAGAAGCAGCAGCATAGCACATGCACTTCAGTATGAAAGACAAAAGGTAAGTTCAGAGCAATGGCCCAGCAAACTCACTATCCCGCCAGATGTATTTCAGAAGTTAGAAGACATTTAAGCTTCCATGCACCTAACTGCTGAAACATCTTATTGATAAGGAAAATGAATTTGTTATTTGTGTATGTTAAAACCTAGGGCTCTGTTATTTGCAAAATGCTCATTATTCTGTCTGAGGTAACTATAGTTTGTTAAGTTTTCAGTCTTAATGGTGTCCTGTTCCAGGGAGTTTCAGAAGGTAAGTATATTCTGTGACAATAACTGTTGACTTTTATTATCGTTTTCTCCTCCAATATCTTCCTACTAAACTGAATATCCCTTCTCATTATGAGAAATATGAATAAAATCAACTTTATTTACACTGTCTTCCACTGCTCTGTGTAAGTGCTTTGTGCCCATCTCCTCCCTAAACAAACTTCACTTCCTCATTAGAATTTCATTTTGCAGTTGATTGTTGCAGTCACTCATCTGTGAATCCCAGTTAATTCTTCCTGAATTCACTTAAGGAATGGCAACCAGAATTGAAAACAGTTTTTCAAGGGAGGTTATGTAATTCATTCTTACATAATTATATACTATTTCCTATCCAGTTCCTTAAACAATTAAACATTTTTGTTTGCTGCATTTACTGCTTGACTTAGAACAGGCATCTCCACTGAGCTTTCCAAAATAAAACTCATTTTTTTTCTTCCCTAAAGAAATGAGCTTTAGATTAGTCATTTAAGTGGTTAAAATTATTGCTTGTCATGTGGTCAGTTATTTGTAAACATTGAACTTCATCCATCAACGTTTTGCCCAGTTAATGAAGCTGTTAAATTTCTCTCAGTTTTACTCATAATAATCAACAAAAGAATACAGATGTACTGACAAATTACCAGGAGGTAGGCTCAGGTTTGAGTTTACAGCACACCCCTACCTTCATAGCAATTGTGGCCAGGACTCTTCCAGTCCACATTATACTGAAGGTAACAAGAAACTACCTCCTGAAGGCAATAAGAAATTACCTCACATAGTAAACATGAGCTGCACAGGCATGTGTTCACATGGATGAACACTACAGAGTAGTTAATGTACTGTAAATCCACACCCCATATTACCTTGAAATAACTTGCTTTTATTTTTACTCTTTAGGCAATAAAATGTCAGGCCTTGTGAACCTCCTCCTTTCAAATCTTTAATTTTACACTCCCATCATGTACATTCTGTATTCTGCATCTTCAGTTAACCACTTGCAGTGTAGCAAACTGACTAGTTACTCTTTTGTTTGTTTTCTGTCTTGTTTTTATCTATAATAAAACATTCCAGACACCTGTCTGGCTTAACAATCCTTGCCGCAACTTGTCAAAAACTTTTTTGAAAGTTTGAATAAGAACTAGCTCCCCTGGATGCTATTTTTCTCAGCTTAAGGAATTCTAATAGATAAGACATGGGTTGGGTGTTTTAGGTTGTTTTGGTTTTGTGAAAAGCATCCTTGTTTTCTCCAGGTTGCAAGAATGAGGATGTACTAATAAAATTTTTGTATTATATAATGGAAAATATTTTTTAAAAACACAAATTAATGAAAAACAAAATATTCTCATGCACTTTGTAAGACAGCCTGTGAGGACTGAAAACTGAGTGCAATGGAACAAAACTGCACACCAGTAAAGCTTTACCTTCCTACCATCTAAGAATTACTGAGAATTGCACACTCTATGAGTATCAGTGTGAAGTTCCCATCTAGTGTTTCTGAGGTGAATGGAGAGGACTGACAAGACAGAAAACTGATGTAATCACAAAAATCTTGTTTTCTTAACAGGACAGACATTAAACATCTTACTTAAAGTTCATCAGATATTTACACTTAAAATTTTGCCTTCGAACATCAATATCTCAGCAGTCAATAATACTATCAATAACATTAATAAAAATAAATCAACAGTAAACTCATTTAATACAGAGGCTAGAAAACAAGAGTGTAAGAGAAGAAACGTGAAACAGGTGCTTTGGGTATGGGGAGGAAAGAGTGAAGAACAACAATGATCAGAGAGGGACAGAGGTGGACTCCCAGCCAGAATGACAACATCATTCCAAGCACAACTGCTGAGGCTACATTCCTGGTAACCCCAGAGACCCACGCTAGAATGTGGATACCAGAAGCAATTCTCACAAAAATTAAAATGGAAAGCAAGCTTCCCAGCTGCACTCAGAAGGAGGTACACATGCCCCAGCACCCAAGAGACATCTGGGCACAACAGAGAGAACCAAGGCACAGACAAAGACATTCAACTCTCACATAGAAGTTCTTGCCAGTTGAAAAGAAACACAGTCCACAACAATAACAGTATTTTCAAAAGTCAGCCTTTCACACACCCCCTCCAAATAAATGGTTCTAATCTTATCCTGAAACATAATTAAATCCAAATATTGAGTCCCTTTCATACCAACCAGGTACTTTCAAACAAAGCAGACAAACTCCAAGTTTCTGGAATGGATTCAAACAATTTTGGAAAATAATGTTCTCTCTTCCAGGGGTCATTTATTTTAGAATGCTTTTTACAAAAATACTGTAATTTTTCAAGTGGTGTAAACAGAGGAGTGAAAAGGGGGAAAATAACAATTCAGAATCTCCTGTCCAAAAATGCACAGGAAAAGAGTGCCCTGTTTAACTAAATCATCCTGTTACAAGACCTATCTCTAACCTTCTCTCAGCTTTCAATCTCTTAATTGTCCTGTCTCAAAGCCACAGGTTTCACAACCCAGGATCTCCAAGCAGTCCCATCTCAAGCCTTTCCCTCTTTGAACCCAAGTCTTTGACTTCCCACTTCTCCCCAGCTGTTTATTAAACCCTCTACCACAAGTTTATGTCTTTTCTGCCTCAATCTTCCCCTTTCTGTTTCAGACCAAATCCTGGTCTGCCCAAATCCATGATATCTATCCTGCGAATCACTTTCCAAATGCCAGCCTACTCTGCATGGCCTGCATTTCTATTCATTCAATCCCTCTGCTTCAAATCCATATCCATGCCTAGTGGTTCAAATCCAGGTGTCCTGATCCCAGGCGCCTCAACAACAAACCCAAGCCTTGTTTGGCTCCTCCAGTTTTTCCTGTGGAGGCACTTGTTGTCATACTATTATGCTTTTATGGTATGCTGATACCTCTTCTTGCACTTCATTGTCATGGCAGCCCTGTCTTCTCACAAAAACTCTTGGTCCTTGTTGCAAGACAGGCTTTAAAAGTCAGGCTGGATGAAAAAAGTCAGAACGATTCTTTGATAACAGAAGAGTAGAATGCATCTAGGTTAAAAAAAAAAAAAAGGCACAAGTAGTAACTTGTATGCTTTAGCTATGTCCATCAGGTTTTACAGCTACATCTGAACCTCCTAAAACATTGCTGTTTAAAGTGTGATTAAAATAATGGTTTCAGCTTAGAATTACTATGTGCCATAAATTCAGTACTGAAGAATCAGATTGCCTTAAAAACTGTCCTACACTAAATCCAAATTGTCATACTAAGTAAACTTCAGATTTCATTGCTCCAAAGGGATCATTTTAAAAACATGGCCAGGAGAATCACAGTATAGAGCAGATATACAGAACTGAATGGACACAGGCTCAGTAAGGAAACTCATTGTAAATAGAACTCCAGCTCTAAACTTTTCATTGACTCATGAAACACTTTCCACACGGATCTTTCATTATTACAGGAGATGACAGATACAACCCAATCCATGTTTGTGTATTTCACTACTGAAGCAAAACCTGTACAAACACTGCATAACCAAGTACAAAATGTATCAGTCAGAAAACCTACAGTGTCTGGTAGGAGCTGAGGTGTGTATTTTTTGCTTGTCTCAAAGGCGGGAATTAGCACCTCCATTCTCCTACTACACATTTCCCACCTCTTCCGTGGTTATCTTGGAAGAACTCAGAAGCAAAAAGCAATGCAGACACATTTACTACAACCAATACATTTCCAGAGCTATCCCTGTACTTCACAGCCACTTTCAGACCCAAGTATACCTCCACTGTTTGGCTGACTGGAGACTAAACAGGTTTCACTCGCTGCCACAGTATGCTCCTTGGTCACCCAACACAGCTGTGCTCAGGAAGCTACACTGCCCTTCCCATGCAGATGTTGGTGAATTCCCCCTTCTATACTTCCTAATTTAACTAGCAGTAACTTGCCATAGTAAGAATAGAAAAGTTTAAGAATCATTTATCAGCTACATGAATGGCTGCAAGAAGACACCTTGGGTTCTCCAGACAGACCTAAGAAACCACAGCAGTTGGGGCAGAATGGGTAACAATGGCTTTAGGGAAAAAGTCTGTGAATTTCTTTTTAAAAGTTCCTTTCTGAAAAGACTGAAATGAAATAGGTGCATTTCCATTTTTTTTCCCAAGTATTTGTTTAGATATTTTTAGATTTGTTTTATCCAAGGAGGCAATTTCCATCATATATGCTTTCAACAAATCAGCATTTCCTGAATTAAAATGTTTCACTACCAAATTGTTTTCAACAGTTTTACTGACAAAGTTTGACTTAAAACCAGCTGAGAACCAGACCAACAGCTCTGAGTATTACTGGACAAGCAAACAAGAACAAGTTGTCTAAATAGAATCTGTCCTGATACAAGATCAGTCCTCAGCATCACTAGTATACTCAGTGCTCACATTCTCTGCTGAGTCTATCAACATGAAGGGGCTTTGCTTTTTTGACTTATCCATTAAAAGTTGAAGACCTTTCTGCAAAGAAAAATCTATTCAGCCTTCTAGAGTTATAAGTGCATCCCACATTCTTAAATAAATATACTGCTAATCATGTAACCAGATATTAAAAATCCAAGCATATATCAGTAAAATTGAAAGCAAAAGAAGCAAACAGCAGCAGCTGTTGCAACTGTTAAACATGCCTCAGAAAACATAATAAAAATTTAAAACAATACTTCCAAAATCAAAGAATCAGAATGAAGACATTTAAATTGTCTCTAGCAGAAAGCAAAAATTATTTGCTAAGGCAAATTGCCTATTCCAGAGAATCTCCAGTTGGCAGCTCAATTATCTGAGAAGTTAGGTCCAATTTGAACACCTTTGGTGAGCATAACTACAGCATATTATGAAGGAAAAAAATAAATCTATGTGTGTAGCCATTTAGGACATAATTCAAAAAGAAATACGAAACTGAATGGAATTCTACCAGAATTCAAAGTAAGTTTGATATCTATCACTACATTTAACAAAAGGATTATCATTTCCCATGTTAATAAGTATTTCATTATGTCTTTACAATGTTACTGGAACATAAAATTTACACTAGAACCCATTCTGCAGACCTTCATGCCCAGCACTGTGATGACACACTGGACAAATGAGGAAGCAAATTGCATGGAAGCACAAATCTGAAAAGCCTTGGTTTTACTGTTTAACAAGACAAAGCGTGGATTTCACTTCTTGTAACATACTTTCTAATCCTCTGCCCGGTCTCACTTTGTCCTATAAAAGGACTTCAGCAACATTCTCGTCATCTCACAGAAAATCAAAATTTTGGTCACTGCAAACACTTCAAAAGAACAGGTTGATAGAAATCAATTTTCTTGAGATTTACTCCTTACAACATGTCTCAGCCCAGGCCAGTGCTAACACAGAAGCCTGTAACAAACTCTCTTGCACAAGGACTCCAGCTTTAGTGCTTACATACCTGCTGTGTAAGGAGACTGAGGTGGCTTGGAGGGGAATACTGAGAGGCTGCTTGCTTTTCTGCCAGCTGCTGCAGTTCTGCTGCTACCACACTGGGGCCATGGCTTTTGCCCTGGGAAGAAGTGTATTCGGCTTCTTTTTGCACCCTGGCTGAGCCCACACGCTGCCCACTTGAACTGCGATGGCACAAACCTACCAAACAAACATTTCAATATGCTCAGTGAGGGGCATGTCAGACTCACTCAGCCTGCTGACCACAGAGACACAAAAGGAGATGCAATACTAGGAAGCATACAGAATACCTCTGTTCTCCATGGGCATTGCCTATATGAGCAATTATCAGTTCTAAACCCATATTCCCTTTATTATAATTTATCTAGTGGCACCCAATTCCAGAGAATATTAGCTGCTGTTACCCAAGTTAAATCTATAATGTTTTGCCCTAAAGAAAATGGATGTCTTCAAGTAAGCTATTCAGTTGGGAAGTAAGATTTATTTTAATGTCAGAAAGGCCACAACTTCCTCCTGAGGGGAAGAGGAGGGGCAGGCACTGATCTGTTCTCTGTGGTGACCAGTGACAGGACCCAAGGGAATGGCCTGAAGTTGTGTCAGGGAAGGTTTAGGTTGGATATTAGAAAAAGGTTTTTCACCCAGATGGTGGGTGGGTGCTGGGAACAGGCTCCCCAGGGACATGGTCACAGCACAAAGCCTGACAGAGGTCAAGAAACCTTTAGACAATGCTCTGAGGCACATGGTATGACTCTTGGGAATGGTCCTGTGCTGGGCTAAGGGTTGGACTTGATGGTTCTTGTGGGTCCCTTCCTACTCTGCACATTCTGTGATTCTGTTGTCAATGTATATACAGCAACCCTTGTGAACATGTGCTGACCCTGACATACAACCGAAAACAAACACATACCATCACTCAAAATACAAAAAAATAAGTATTATCAGGACCACAGTTGTTAGCCTGTGTGTGGTTCCCAAAGTCTTCCTAGTAGATTACAGTCTGCATCCAAATTCCTAGTTTCTTCTACCCTTCAGATTCTTTACACTCTAAAGTTGCACTGTTCGACTGTGTTCTATCCCAGAATGATAGATAAGAGGTCTTTAAATCTTGGTTTGAGAATACTCTTGGATATGGAGTGCTGAAACACCCTAGAGACTGAGATACAGTAATGATTCATTCAGATCTTTCCTTCTTGGAGGTCCTGACACACCTTTAAGTACTCAACACTTAAGAGGTTTCATTACAAGATTTCTATGCTTGATAGACAGCCAGAGAAATAAGAACAGCACATACAGAGGACAGGACTTCTGATAATTAAAACAACATTAAAATCACTAAAATCATCTAAAACCACTAAGGTTAAATTATTTCAGTAATATAATAAAGAAAATATACCATATTTAATTTCTTAGCTCTTTTTGAACAAGTTCAAAGACTGAGTTCAAAGCACAAGGCTGAGTGGAGATCTGATCACTCTCTACAACTACCTGAAAAGCCTCTTCTCCCAAATAATAAGGAACAGGACAAGAGAAAATAGCCTGAAGTTGCACTGGGCAAGCTTTAGATTGGATGTTAAGAAAAATTTCTTCCCCAAAAGGTTTGTCAAGTACTGGAATAAGCTGCCCAGGGAAGTGATTGAGTCACCATCCATGAAGGTATTTAAAAGACATGCAGATGGGGCTCTTAGGGACATGGCTTAGTGGGGGACTTGGTAGTGTTAATTGTTGGACTTGATGATCTTAAAGGTTTTTCCAACCTAAATAATTCTGATTGCCTGTTCATCTGGTCAATAAAAGGGCTTTTCAGGCAAACAAGAGCTGCATCCTGCATTCCTACTTTCCATGAGAAATTTAGCACCATTCAACAGGATTCAATTCTGGAAATGTAAAATTTCTACCTGCTCCAGAACAGAGAATACACCATCTCTGTACTGAACTAACAGGTTACTATGCATCCCAGAACACTCACCAACTTTTGCAGAGGATGGTCGGGACAATCTTTGGCTGTAGATCTGAGCAGCTCTCTGAAAAGATGAGAATGGGCCAATGGTGTAGCTACCAGAATGAGAACGATGTAACCCTGTAAGGCTACAAGTCTCACTGGACACTGGGTTTGTGAAGACGGAAGAGCTGTCAGGAGCTGTGCTCTGCAAGGAGGGTAGTGAGGGAGGGGACTGAATCAGCCTGGGAGCAACTGGACGAGCCGGCAATGAATGGTGACCATCCATCTGGGAATTTTTAGAGGCTGCAGGCTGAGACAGTATCCAGGAACTGCTACTTCTCTGGAACGTGGCACCAGCAACAGAGGAAGAAGTACCAGGACGGCCACACCGAGATAATTTCACTTCAGTATTTAAGGAGAAGGTGGGTCCTTCTGGAACTACAGAAAGATAACAAACACACTATATGAGAAAAAGCTGCTTTTTAGGTCCTTCGATAATGTCAACACACATATGCCTCTATTCAGACACACTGAAGCCAAAATAACCTGATATACCAGCAAAGACAAGAGGCTCTACATGATAAATATCCTTTTTCAAAGCCTGTCATATATAGATTTTCCCCCACAGAGGTGCAGCTAACTCCTTCCTAGTGCCCACTCTACAATATCTTCTATTGTGTTTAAAAGTAAAACCTGAAGAATCTTCCCCAAAACTGGGCATTTGAATCTCTCAGTCTGAACCCAAAGGTTCCAACCTTTGTTTAAAATGGTATTAAAACCGTTTTTTTTTTTCTTGATGATGATTTAAGCCAGTTCACTTACAGGTTGATTTAGCTTCTTTGGGTTTATAGCCTTTTAGTGCTCCTTCTGTGGGCAGATCAGTAACTGAACTTTTGAGATGATCACCTTTTATTTTTTCCACCACCTCAGGATGCTCTATAACAAAATTGAGGAGTTACGAAGTAGAACATTGCAAATTGTGGTATCAGTAGAACAAGACTGCAGAATTTAACCTTGCTCTAACAGACTTCCTTGCTAATATTTCCTGTAGACCACGCAACTTTATTGATGACAACTGTGCTGTCAAATTAAAAAATATGCAACCTCAGGAAACCTGAATAACATTATGGAGAGGTTGTTCTCTTTTCATAGACTGAAGTTAAACTAGGTTTATCTGGGCAACATCATCTCAGAACTCCTGCAAAACTTACCACTTTGAGGCTGTTTCTCTGAGTGGTGACTGCTGTTGCTGTGTTTTGTGCTTGTGGATTTTGCTCCCAGGAAGATACTTGCTGATTTGTTTTTGTGTGTGTAAAATGTCAGTACTTCCTCCAGGTCACTTTCACTACAATAAGGAGAGAATAATGGATGTAGAGTCAGTATGCTAAGCTTTTCTGCATTCACATAACAATCAAAGACAAGAAATTATAAGGAGACTGAAGAGGGGAGTGGAAAAAAAGTGGTGAGACCAGACAAGTGAATGCCTTGCTCTGTTCTGCAGGGTAAAGAGCAAAAGGAAAGCAACATGCCTTGGTTAAACCTGAGGATCCCACTGAAATGGGATCCCATCATCTTATTTAGTAGAAAATTCAAGGCATTCAGGAGCCTTCCCAGGATAAATAAATAGCAAATGAATACTCCAAACACATTTGGGGCGATCAGCTCGACAGGAGAGATTCCATTCACAGCTAAATTTGTGAATCTTCCCCAGGTGCTCTTTAAAACAAGCAGCTATCTTTTTTATGAGAGAACTCAGCTCAGCCTCTGTTTTATAGTCATCATTAGTAGTTTCTATTCAGCAGTGGGGGGAGAAGAGGAAAGAGAAGGGAAAAGCTTGTTAATAACCCAAAACTGCAGGACAAACAGAGCAGGCCATACTTTTGTGAAACTTAGAAAACTTGCATATGTTTCTCGTTTTCTTTACAAGAAGAAGCACAGCTGCCCCAATATCCTAAACATCTATTGGTCTCAAACCAGTATCAGTTACTTGGCCATTCTTAGACCTTATGCAAGCCATAATTCTAATTGTCTTGATTTGCTTTCCTTTTACTTTATAGTGTTGCTTCAGCACTAGTGAGTGGCTGTATGGCAGAGCAAACACTAAAAGCAAGAAGTATAGTGCCAGTAACAGTACAAGAAAACATAAGAATATAAATTAGCAGAGCATCAGTTCAAATTCTTCAAAATACCCTCTCCATATCACACTTGTAACTAGTCTTAGCTAGCCTGAGCTTTGGTAAAAGCCATGTCTAAAGTTGATACACTGGAGTTTGGACCTTCAGCACATGCTGCAAAGTTCACCTTTTCTCCCAAACTAGTGAGAACAGAGGTTAAGAGGAACTAGAAGAATGAGAAGTTGGTGGTGGAAAGGTGCTTTAAGCTATTACGTGAGTTTACCAGTATATGCTTTTACAAACCACTGAGGATATTTAGAATCAATGGTCGTAGCATGACTGAACACATTGCCATCCATGTGATATCAAAGTTAGAGTCACTGAGTCAATCTCAATTATGAAGCAACACTTACTATTACTCATTTTCTTCACTCTTGCATTCACTGTACTGCAGAACAAACAATCAAAGTGGAAATCTATCCTCTCTGTTTGGCTCCAAATGACTAGCTCACTGATTTAAGCTTCAAGCACAGTGTGAAGTAGTGTCACACATCAGTTTTCAAACATATCTGATACTTCATAAGAAGCAGAAAGATCATTGATAGAAATTGTCTGATCACTGGCAAACCATTCTTTATCAAGGCAAATGATCCAGCAAAAAACTGCAGCCTCAGTCTAGGCTGTGCATCAGGTCATGATGGCATGGTAGCCAATAACATGGAAACAGAAGAGTATGCAGTTCTGTCCCATACAGCCATCTCTTAGCATTTCTGACAAAAATGTAAATGACCTGCCCTAGGACACAAAGACATTTTAGTGGACAGAAAGGTCAGAGAACCAAAAGCATGCCATGGGCCTAGGTAATATAGATTTTTAGCTAGAGGAGTACATCCTGTGGTGTGTGGTAGTCAGATATCTTTATCTGAAAAGCAACAAGATTGTTTTGGGAGCCTCTAAATCTGTTGCAGTAATGACTCCATCAATTACATCAGCAAAAGGTAAAATTACTTGTTTTCATGAGAATGTATCATCAAGAGAGACTATGAAACCTCCTGAACTTAGTTAAGATGCCTCAGCTATCACCCACTTCTAATCATTCACTAAGAGTGCTATCTAAAAAGAGAAAAAGAAAGAATGGTTTCATAACTGGTCATGAAAAAGAAGCAGTGACCATCAAACTTCCTAGAGAAAACAGATGGGGCATTAAAAAGGTAGGTAAACTCTACCTGTCCAGATATTGACATGGGTCCTTGCCCATACAGGCAAGTCACATATGGGTCAAATAATGGAGTCAAGAGGAATTATTTTTTGAGCTCAACAGTCAGAGCCTTGGAAAAAGTAATTCTGGTTCCTGAATAATTTCAGACCTCTCCACAGTCAGATAGTTATAATAACCATTGTTTTTCATACAATGCTACAAGCCTCAAGGAATTCTTCACAGGATCTTCTAACTTGGGAGGGATTCACAAGGATCCTTGAGTTCAAACCTTAGCCCAACACAGGACCATTCCCAAGAGTCATACCATGTGCCTCAGAGTATCATCCAAACACTTCTTGACCTCTGTCAGGCTTGGTGCTGTGACCGTGTCCTTGGGGAGCCTGTGCCAACACCCACCCACCATCTGGGTGAAAAACATTTTTCTAATATCCAACCTAAACCTCCCCTGACACAACTTCAGGCCATTCCCCTGGGTCCTGTCACTGGTCATTCCAGAGAACAGGTCAGTGTCTGTCCTTCCTCCTCCCATCATGAGGAAGTTGTAGACTGCAATGAGGTCTCCCCTCAGTCTCCTCTTCTCCAACACTTAACTGTTATGGCTGGTGGAATTTCCCCAGGTGCAGGAGTTTATTCCATTACCTGGGGAGAATGGTCGCCCTCCTTGCCCCCCCACAACACGTTGTTCCCCAGAGACCAGGAAGGCCACACAGGGACTCATTGAGAGGGGGAGGGAAAAGAGAATTTATTGCAGTTGGGTACACAGATTTAAAGGGTGTGGTCATTTTACTATGACCAATAGGATAAGAGGGGGCCTGGGCTAGGACCAATGCGGTGGAGTTTTACAAGGACCAGTAAGGAAGGGTTTTACTACAGGGGTTTTTGGGAAGGGAGGATACAGGGATAGTAACAGTACAAATCAACCTGTAACATGTATTCATACTACAGCAAAAGCTTCAGTTTCTAAGGCATTTGCATTTGTCTCTTCATTTGCATTAACATTCCACCTATGACAAGATTTTTTCCATTCTTTAAAGTGTCTACCGATTACTACACTTAACTATTTTCAAAATACATTTCCTACCAGACTTTTTAAAATTTAAAACAAATAAAGTTCAGAGACAGAAAATGCTGCTTTTTCATTGTGAAGGTAACTGCTTGCACTGAACTGTCTTAGCATGCCAAATAAGAGGCCTAACTCCCGTCCTTACTCATCTCAAAGTCCAGACCTGGAGAGTTCCTGAAGAGAGGCAGCAATCATGAGACTTGTTTCTGAGAGCAGAAACTTGAGCATCAGAGCTGTACAACTAGTCAACCACAGCAGCTCAAGATCATCTGACCAGCAGTTCTAGTGTAATTCTCCTTCCAAAGCACTGCTATATTTGGTCCAGCATCATAGAAAAGGAGACCATTAACTCACCAGCATCAGTTTGAAATTTACACAGGCCAGGGAAACCACTGCTGTCCTTTGGGAAGCTACTTAATGGTCAAAACATCTATTGTATGCCCTTCTCTATGCACCAGATGCTGATGTTACAAGTGTTTGGTTGCTGGAAAGGAGACAAGAGGAGATACAAACTCTGTCCCCCAGCAGGAAGAGGTCTTACAGTAGGTAAAGGTATCTAAAGGTCTTTAAATCAACTAAATCATCTTTAGAACAATCCCATCACGTTCACGGCTGGGAGATCCTTTATCAAAGCAAATAAAATCTATTCCTACCTTGCTCTGGTAATAAAGTTCTGAAAACCTTCAGGATTCACTCCCTCCTCCTCCTCTTCCTGTTTCTTTTTTGATTGTTTCTGAACCATCTGCTCCGTTTCCTGTTAATAAGCAGTATCAGTAAGTGTCTCTATCTTCCACAGCACATCTTTAACTCCAAGAATACAAAAAACAGTTGCATGGGATCTAAGAAAACAGAATGTCAATTCCAAAAAAGCCAAATTATAAGTAGTTCACTATGCACAACAGCACGGATAAATACAAAGAGCCCCAGAGACAGTATCCTAAGCATACACTAAGCTCTTCATTCTTCCACCTGACATAATTCATTTGCTGAGAAAAGGTCAAGCCTTCATAAGCATGTGCTTTTCCTTCAAATACCCTCCTTGCTGGGACATAAGGAAGTATGGAGGAGAAAAAAATTACAACCATTCTATACATATAATAGGCCCCCTCTCCACTTTTGTGGTTTTTGTCACAAATATGGAATTCCCCAAAACAACTTTTATTTGAGCATTTGTCCCAGTATTAGATAGATAATCAGGAAGAAAGGAGAGAAAAAATATAGAATTGCATTAAAGAAACTGAATCAAGGATGTCTGTTGTTGGTATCCACATTTTCCACTGTAAACTAGAATTTCTCTTAAGTTACTTTCTTTTGTCATGCAGCCAATTCCTGACAGCTTATATACATACCAAAACCACACTGCTTTAGCAAAAGCTAAGAAAGTAAAACAGTACAGTCTGTGGCAACATGCACTTACACAGTAAAATATCCTGGAATAGATGGTAAGCCTTTGCACGTGAAAATGGGAGCAAGCTCTTGGACACAAATGATATATTTTACACCAGCGGAACTGGCTGACACTAGAGGTTGTATTGATACAAACATCCTTGTTCATTAAAAAAAAAAAAAAAAACCAAACCAAAACCCACAAACCTTCAGGCATGTCTAAAATACCAGTACCAGTTTAAAAGCTTTCTCTGACCAAACTTGATGTCCACTTCATTTCTGCCTGCTGGTACCCTGAGCATTTCCAGGACAAAAGGATCAGATACATCTTTTGACACATAATTCAAGACAGGGAAGAAAAAGCCAGTCTCTACCATTTACTACTCAAGTAAATAACTGGACAACATGTGATCTTTTTAACTTAGTTTGCTGGAGGTAGCATTTTTTTCTTCTGTGTCACTACAGAAGATACATAGTGGCTAGTAGGAATCCCTACTAAATCTGAAGCTACAAGTCAAGGAAAGAAGCCTCTATGTTGGTATCAGACATCAAAAAACCTCACAGCCTAATAGTCTCTCAATGGCTTAAACATGTATGCCCCAAAACCTCAAGTGATATGTTCTCACTTGTTCTAACTGAGAAAATAGGTTTATGCACTGATTTATTACCAGTTGCACAGCTTTATTTTGTGAATTTACTCCAAGAGTTAGCAGAAAATCCTAGTGTTTGAATACAATTTGAGTGGAAATTATATCCAAAGCAGCTGCATTCTTCATTCACCACAGAGTCACCCAAGCATTTTGTGGTTACTCCTAACACAGTAAGTCAGAGAGCATTAGGTTTTCAAGGCACTCCCTGGAACAGATTTGGTTCAATACCAACCTTGCTTAGATCAAATTACCAGATGTCAATTCTGACTAGGTAATGTAAGTGAACATCCTCTCGTAATGAGTAGGAGGTTGGAGGCCTCTGAAAGCAAAATTTCAACTACCCTGGTTCTAACACTAAAGAAATGCTAGGGGGCAAAGGAAAGGGGAAGCTGTCCTTGCAAAGCAAGGAGTAGCATAAAACCACTATGCTAAGAACAGCACCTTGTACATCTAAAGACATGAAAATTATTTAAATTATGACCTACATGTCCTTAACACTGAGCACACAGAGTTCCTTACTACAGATAGATAGCAGTCCTTCAGTATACCAAACAAACAGTAAGATACATATTTCTTACTGTTCTGCACAAAAAAATAATCTCTAAGGAAGCACTATACAAATAAGTGGGAAGAGGCATTACAAAGCACTAGAATTGAAGACAAGGCAAATAAAAAAGCAAACTACCAGTTAAATTCCCCTTCATTTCACCACGTCTTTTTATGCATGTACTGGACTGTACATATAATGTACTAATAGTGTTGCCTATCTGACAATTTGAACCAAGTACCATTACTGGATGCACAGCTGCAAGCAGACCAGGTAAATGACAAAACAGTGCCTTTGAAACAGCCTGCAGGAGATACTTTAGAAGAAGAGAAACCAAAAGAGCTACCAAAAAAAAAGAATTAAGAAAGAATTAGTTACCTTGTTATAGCAGATTATGAACTCGCCCAGCTGGCGAGCCAGGATGCGACGACGATCATTTAGTCCTAAACGACGACTGGGGAGCAGCAACCTTAAGGACTGACGAAGATTGCTGGCCGCTCGCTTCAGGAAGCGGATCACCAGCTCCTGCAAGCAAGAGAGATGGAGCTAGCAATGGACCATCTGCAAGATGTGGGGAGAAGAGAATAGAGGTACTACATCAGCTAATCAGTGGCAAGAACTAAACATACTGTCTTGAGAAAAAGAAGCTGAAACTGACAGACAAAAGCACTCTGCAATATGTGTTTTTAATATAGCCCTACAAATCCAAGGTGGGAGAGAAAAGCAGTGTGCCTTGCCTGAGGTGGGTCAGAATTTTGAACACTTGAGAAGTGTTTGTTTGAAAAGCATGGTAGATAAAGGAAAAAAAAACAAACAACCAAGTAGCAAAAAGCAGCAACAACAAAGAACAACCCATAAAGTCCAGTACCTTTAGGAGAATGCTTCCAAAAAACAACTTGCACCATGTTAAAGGGCACTTGTGATAAAGTATACTGACATAAAACCCTCTCAGCACTACCAAAGGGAAGGAGACCTTGGTCTCAGATACCTCCACACATATCACCACAGTGCGGCAGCTTCATTTCATCCCTTTTTACATATATATAATATTGCCACATCCTCTCCACAGCAACAGACTACATCTAGAGCCATGTAATGCCAGTCCTCACCATGTCTGTTTGACCTCTGGCGGGGGAAACACATGGCAAGGAAGATCTTAAGGCAAGACGCATCCTGTGGGTGTTTTGAATCCTTTCTGTCTCCCCTTTGGATTTGCTTTTGCTTAGGAGCTCTGTTAATACACAAATGAGCAGCCTCACAGCCAAACTACTGGGTTTCACAGCTCGCTTCTCACTGCCATTACTCCAGGCTGGTGTGATCTGTTATTTTAAACATTATTTTTCACAGTACAGCAGACCAAGCGACTCTCAAAAAGCCAGTTTTAATTTCCACTTGGAAATAGCAGAGGTAACATTTTCCACTGAGTTGACTGATTATTCTTGACACACAACTTTATCTCTGAACTGCTTTGCCTGTTTCCCTGCAACATGCACTCAGTGAGAATACATTTGAATATGCAGAAAGCTCAAGAGCCTACTGCACAAAGCTCTTTTAGCAAGGTTTGTGAGGGGATCTGGGCTTGCTGCACTCTTTAAAATGCATACACATCAAATATAGGGCCTTAAAATACTGCCTAGGAAAAAATCATCAGTTTCACTTTCTCTTCTCAGTGGCTTTTACTTTAATTTCCTCTATCTAGAATGCAAGGAAGACTCCTAAGTGCAGATATCTGGATACATTAAAACAGTACATAGGAGAAAAAGCTTAACAGGATACCTGTTCTATTTGAGTTGACCTAAGCTTTGTTTAATACAGCAGAAATCAGATACTGATAAGTAATCTTAAAGAATCTTCAAGAGCAGAATTCAAGAGTAGGTAAGCTCAGAAACCAGTGAAGGAGAACCAGCAAAAGATCTGATAAGCACAAACACCAACCACACTCCAGTCATTAAAAGCTGTCTACTCTATCATTGCTCTAAGGTCAGCCAGCAGTCCTACCTCATCTGTGTCTTAAAAATACAGCACTGGCAGCTGGACAAATATAAGACAACCACCATCTGAGTCAGACTTCTGTTCTTGCAAGGATAGGAACAAACCTCAAAACTCTCAGGGCAGATTTCAGCTCAGCTTCTCAATTCGGCCAACACAAAGCTTCTTACCATCTGCTCATCTTCTTTGGCAGCCCAGGCAGGATTCTGCATCAGGTCACCAGCCTCCTTCATCAGTCGTAACTGAACATGCTGTAGATAGGCAGAAAAAGCCGTACGAGCTTGGACTTTGCTGTGAACCAAAAGAATCAATCAGCTATATTCAGAATAGGAATGGGAAGAATTACCCAAGTCAGGCACAGCTTATGGACCAAAGTACAGTCATCAAGGACCTCCTGGGTGCAGTAACATTGATGCTCAAAGAAAGTAGGACCCCTTCACCCCACCAGCATTTTCAAACAGACTTTCAGTTCACCAAGATGGGGTAGGTATTGCAGGACAAACAAAAGGTAGTAGACACTCTCTTAAGTTCTAAGATCATTTCTAAAAATGGAATGCTCTTCCTGCCTTTTACAGCCTTAGTTACTCTCCTCCAAAAGGCAATTCATGAACATCAGGAAAACTGTATTTTTCAACAAATTCAAGGCCTCTGTCTTCATAAACATTTTGAACACCACAACAACAGACCATAAAATAAACAGAGGGCTTGGTACCGGTGCCAGCGTTATAACAAAGGCCCTGTAATTCCCATTGGAAATGAAAGAATTAAATCTGTGAAAGTGAGCTCCTCCCCTGCTGGCCCAGGGACACAAGCCAAATTTCATTGAGCAAGGCACCACTGAAGAATGAACATCAGCAAAATCTGCTGTGCAGCTGGCTGAACCTGTTGGGAAGCTGTGAGCATAAACTGAGGAAAGGACTGGGAGTGACACATCACTTCTCATTCCCTCACAACGGTAGTCACTTTAGCACATGCATTTGTTGTAAGAAAAATTGCTGAAAGTTTTACCTAATTCTGTTAATTGTCATCTTGATCTAAATCTATCCTCAAGCATTCTGCTCTCCCAGTCTCTGCTCTTCCTCATAGTTTTTACCACAGTTGCTAGAAGCTTTTCATAAGGATGTAGCAGGAGAATGGCTTTAGTGTCAGTGACAGAGTCCTCTTTCTATCACAGGCAGTGTCCTAATATTTTCTATTAAATTAGCAAGTTTCATTTTATAGCAACTAGACTTTTGAATCCATTACTTACCTGGAAGATTACTTCAGAACTTACTGTTTTCGTAATTAGGAACCTCCTGTTACTGCCCAGTCCAACATCATTCATGAGCAGTTTATACTTGCTTTTTCTTTCTCCAGCATTGTCATGTATCTTAAATAATTTAATCCCTGATGGGTCTCCTACCTTGAGTGTATTTATTAACAGCAATTACATACTTTCACAGTTTTCATTTTATTAGGGTGAACTATATAAATCTTTCAGTGTCTTCTAAGAAAGCACTCACACTCGTGGCACAATAAGCAGCTCACTTCCACCTGTTCCAGACACAACTTACCTTCCATGAACATGGGTGACAGTCTGTACACAATACTCCACAGGAAGACTCAGAAGTATGTCAAGTGATAAGCCCTAGACCACATTTGGTCTTTTCATGTGTGCATGAGCTAGAGTGCTGCAAACCTCCTGTGACCAACCAGCAGGCAAGATATTTTTCGTTATAATTAATTTCCAGTTGATGAACATCCAGCTGACAGAATTTCTGCTGTAAATTACTAGTTCTTAAAAGCATGCCCTTGCACTTTGTGCTACTGAATTTCGTCATACTTATATTATTCCTATTCTCAAGGCCATCCAGTTTCTCCCATACTTATTCCACTAGTTTTCCCTCATGGTAATAACTTCCAAATCTTTTCCATTTGCAAATTTTACTAGCACATTTCTACATTTTGTGTCGTTCTTGAATTGATTATTAAAATTAGCCTCAGATTGATTCCTGAGGAACCTCACTATACTTCCTCTACTTGTTCTCTGCTGCTTAGGAACATTCTCAGGTACTTCTATGATCCTCATGACTCCATGTACATGAGTCTTTGAAATATTAAAATCTCTCTGCAGCAGTTTCATCTTTCTGGTTTACAAGACTGTAAATTTCAGGAACACTAGGTTACAGTGTTACACAGAAATCATACAACATAGTAGCATTTGAAGAGATAAATGCATCAATTTAGGTAAGAATTGAAGTATCCATACATCTGCTTAATCACCAACTTTTGATGCTTCTGGAAGACCATACCAGGGCCAAAGGGAGGCTAAGCAAATGACAAGTTCTCAAGTCTCAAACTAACATCTTCTGTGGATAGCTGTACTTGTACCAGCAACTAAAACATTATAAAAATACCTGGTTACAATTCCTGTCTTCCAGGAACTTCAGTGAACTCCAGAATGCACAGTAGGCCTTGTAACACCTCTGAGCTCTGTATGCTGCTAGTCACCACACCTACCTTCTTTTTCCACCTGTGTGCAACATCAGGAGAACACTCTGAATCCTAGCTAAGAACCAGTACTGTCTACATCAGGCCACAATATATCAGAACAGGCTCTTCCCCTCAGAGCTCTCTAGGGCTGCCAGGTTTGTTTTAGGTGCAAATCATGATCAGGAGTTCAATTAGAAATTAAGGAGCCCGTGTTATCAACATCATCACAATGATACAGTTCTTTGCCTGCACCTCATACTTCTATGACTGAAAACTGAAGAAGGACCTTGTATAACAGTGCATCTCCTATCGTGTGTGGGGTATTGAAATGAGGTTTTAAATGCAGGAATATATAAACCCCTTTTCATTTCACTTCCTTGGAAATGGCACAGTCGGGAAAACAAGTTTCATTTGGCTGTCATCTCTTTATGAGTAACACCCACTGAGTGGAAGGTAGAGAAATTTCCTCATCAGGCTGACTATAGGAAAAGGAAGTCCTACCACTTACAAAAACTGACCAGAACAGGCTTGGTTTCTCTTGGATGAAAATTTCATTACTTCAGCTCCTCTTCCTGTTGAACCCACAAGCAAAGCTTTCATCAATGACACATCAGATGGGGCCAAGCCCAGCACAATCTTGAAACATGAGGTCAGCCACAAGCTTTACAAACTTCTGTGGGGAATCCCAACAGTGATGGTTGCTCAGCAAGATTCTGCCAGGAACACCAGACAGAGCTTACATTCTTGGCAGGAGCCAGTTCTATACATAGGTAGATATAGACACAGCATTACTATATGTTCATCCTCAAAACAGGTTTCAGAATCTCCTCTATCACAACGGCAAATGTCCTTGCCACAAGAAGACATCAGAACAATCCCCAAATCCAAATCCATTGGACAATCCATCATTTCTCTCAGAAATTAAGAAAGCAACAACAAGATACATTTATTTTCTCTACTTTTGGATATTTTTCACAGAAAACATAATGCTGCTTGTTATCTAGATGTTAAATCCTCTTACACAGATATACATGATCAGGCTTTCTTTTTTGCCTTCCTGTCCGTCTGCAACTAGATAGTTTTGTTATCCAGGTTCAGGTGGAGGATCCTGCTTCAAAACATCCAGTAGGACCTTGCTTGGCATTACTCTACAGAATCTCCACCAGCACCTCTCTTTTTTCCAAACAACATAGCCAGGCATCAGAATATACCCTGTTCCACACCATCACACCCAACAACACACAATGAGATGTTTCAGTCATTTGTCACTCCTAAATGACCTACTAATCTTGCTCTCAGAAGGCAATGTTCTTGAGCAGAAATTATTATCAGAGGTAAAAATTCTATTATCAAAAACAAAAATGAGAAAACTAATTTTATGGAGAGACAGCCCTGGGATCAGCATTGACATATTTTTATCCAAGCTTTCTTAGAAAATTTAACATATATTTATACCCACTTCTTGGCAACTGCAAAGATAAATTTGAGAGTTCAGTAGCAGGCATCCTGTTGTAAGACAGAGAGGCATTTTAGAAGCCTGAGTAGACCAAAGAATAGACTACATCACCAGATAGAAGAATAGCCATGGAAACTATGGATTATACTTTATACTGATCCCAGCAGGTCAAGCACCATTTAGGTAAACTGTCAGACTTGGCAACAACCTCCCTTCTGTGCCAATGAGTTGTTAAAGTAGCCCCCCGTTAGACAAAAATCTAGGCCCCTTTTCTAGAGTTTTACCTCCTCACACTCATAATGTGGCACTGAATACATGTCCTCTGTATTTTAATCAGTATTAGCTGCAAGTCAAAGCTATAGGCTACATGCAGAAATCTCTCACCTCAGGTTTCCATGCTTTTGAAGAACCTGAAGCAAGTTAAACTGAGGTTCCGAGCCCAGTTTTTGTAGAAGCAGCTCTTCTCCATCTCCAGTTTTCCTGTTAAGTCTTTTTGGCAACCTCTCCTTGGAAGCAGTTTTCACTGAGTCAGAGAGCTTTGGCTTGTTTTTCACTTGAGTGTCCGAAACAGAACAAACAGTTCCATCTAGCTCTTCATCTTCATCTGCATCCACCTCCTCTTCCTCTTCACCTTCTGTGTCTGACTTAAGCGACAGCTTTGTTGATTCTGATGTGCCTGTAGTAGAGGAGAAATCACCTATGCTGGTGAAGAAAAAAAGAGTGGAGGACTTTCCTGGTAGTTATACCCCTTGGTTTTCCCCTAAACTCTTTTCTGCTAGAAGGACAGAACACCACCACTTTAGAACACAATCTTAAGCACTATTGCCCTCTATTATTCTTTCTGTTCTCATCAAATAGCTGAGAAGCCCATTTTCCCAATATCACAGAAGACAGACCAAGATTCTTCTTTTAACTTTACAAATGAAAAAAACCATCCAAAAAAAAAAAAAAATCAAGGGAACAAAGGTGTTTTCCTGTATTTTATCCTGATTCTTACATATATATTGACATGTATATACACCCATACTTGACATATATATATACACCCATACTTGACATATATATACACACTCATTTTTTGTATTTCATGTGTCAAATAAACCAAAGCTACAAAATCTAAACTTCCACATGTGTCTAAAGATCATATACCCTAACACAGCCACAAAAATCATTTTATAAGGTACAATCTCTCCCAGTGCAGTCAGTATCACACTGCTACTAGAGAGAGTTTAGATACCGGTTAAAGGAACCTGTGAGGATCATTCACCTCTTGTAAGTTTTTCTAACATCTGCTTGGATAAAAAGGATTTCTCTCTTTCCAACAACTTAAGAGTCACTGCTGTGTAGGAGAACCAATCTGGAAGGTCCCATCTTACTCTGAAAAGCTGAAGAACTACAGAGGCACACATACTGTTGAATGTTTTATCCAAAATGCAACTACAAGCTCGTCTCCAAGCAAGTACTGATTATCTTCAATCATATACATGGCGATGTAGAAGGTGGGAATGAAATTTTAGGCACTAAAAAACCATGAAGCTCGGAAGAAGAATTAAGTGAAAACTATTAACACTTGAAACCAGAACAACTCCATTCACACACATTTCAAATGAAAAAGTCCTTTAATTGCTTGGGTTTGGCTATCGGTTCATCTAAAATTCTAGCCATGCATACCTGATCTTGTCTGTGCTGCTCTAGCCTTGCCATGACATTGCCGACGCTTCCGTAACTCCAGTGAAACAAGCTTTCTCTCATAAAAGAGAGCATGAGAGTCCACAGCTTCCATCCTCATATCTGGTCTTCCATTAAGACCTGCTCTGGGAAGCACAGTACAGAGACATGCCTCAATCTCCCTTTGTACTTCTCTTCCTGATGATACAAGAGACCTAGCAGATGAAATTTCTTCAAGAAACTTTTTTTCCTGATACAGGGAAGAAATATTTATCATCAGTCTAACCCTGCTCTATTTAAGCCTGCAAATGTCTGCAGAGAGTCTTGCAAGTACTTTACAAACATTATCTCTCAAATCCCCAACACGCCCTTCTCTAGTAGCATGCTTTCATGATTGAGCACCACCATCATGCAGCAGCTCAAGGCACAATTAATAAGGAAAACTGAATTGCAAAAGTACAAAACAATGAAGGGGAACGGAAAGGGAGCACACGGACCTCACTCCAGTCATCTGAACCATTTATGTAGACACCTTGTTCTTCACTGTTTGGTCAGAAATAAAAATTTTAATATAATCTAAGTGGAAAATGTCAAGCTTTCTACAAGTTCTGATTAAACCAAGAGACTAGGAGCTCTGCCCAGATTCCTTAAGGGAAAGACAACAAACAAAAGTAACAACTTTCTGCAAGCACACAAAGTTCCAGAAAAGTGCTCTGTATGATATGTGTGAACATTCACAGAAAATTCTTGTTGCTTCATTTACCTTTTAGATCTAACAAGGTGAATATATGGTATATGAAGTCCAAAACCCTCATGCACTACAGGATCTTTTGAGAGAGGTCAATGATAAGGCTTATCAATATGGAAGGAATACCAAAGTGGGAAGCCTAAGAGAAGCAATTTTAATGTCTAATCCAACAAAACATGAGCTCTCCACAAATGGGTATATTCTTTTCTCACTGTATTTATGTTTCTAAAATTATTTTCATGGATTTCAGGAAGAAAAGGTGTTGGCCCACAGCTTGAAAGATGAAGTTGTGCAAATCTAAATTTACAATAAATCCCACAAAGTACAAATTATTTAATTAAGAAGCCATTTACCGGGATCTCCCAGTGATGAAGTCTCTTTTCATCTTGCCCCTATAAAGGGAAAAAGATCAAAAATTACCTTCTTTTCTGGATCAGCCCAGACTAAAAAACCTCCATAGTCTTTCATCTGTACAATGAAAAGACCAAATTTACAGAATTGCTTTTGAGTTCTATGTTAAAGGAGATAAAAAAAAGAGCTCCAAAAGAGGAAATCTGAGGAGCTATATAGAATTGATCTTTGCTTAAGTCAGGCTTGTCAGGCTTAAGTTGGAGAAGGCATCATTTGGAACTACTCTTTAGACACATCTCTGAATGTACACAGAAAAAAATCGTACAGTGCTGACACAGGAGGAGCTTCTGTAAATACTGTCTTCTTTCTCAGCCTCCTTATCCTTACTTGGTAGTTACTTTATAGTGGATCTCAAATTTCGATAAGAACTGTTGAGAAGGAAGAGTGTTAAAGAGAGTCAAAGATACTGTGTACAACTCTCAGTGGAACTTCAGCTAGTGCCATGAACTGCCATTTCCACCCAAGCACAACCCAGAGAAAGAGGCATCAAATCATGCTTGCACAGGTCAAGACACAGGAATACTAAACCATTGGAGGAGTCAATTTCAGTGCTTACTTTACCTGAGGACAAGCTCTAATGTGACTTGAAATTTGAAACAAAAGGTAAGGAAGGATCACCTAAAATCCCTTCACAGAGAAACCTACACGCTTGAAGTTCTCATGTCTATAGTAATCTTTGTACTCCAATGATTCCCAGGACTTTTGTGTATTGTCCTTTGTGCCCTTGGATTCAGAAGCAGAATATGGAAATATATGAGAAAATTCCACAGTCACCAGCACACTAGAGAAGAGATGACCAACTATCACCACCCCTGTAAATCACAGACTGATGTTTATAACACTGGAATCAATCCTTTTTGTGATGTTTGTGCCCTTCACCTCTCTCCCAAAGAGAAAAGCTTTCTACCTGTCCTTAAACAGACGTGTAGCCAGCATGTAGTTCATTGATGTCTTGTGCTCTAAAAAGGATCTATAAAAACAAAATACAGGATTACCAAGATAGAGCTCTACACAATGAAAGGCAGCATAACACATAAATAAATGACCTGTTAAAAATATTCCAGAACTGGATTCAGACAACATGCTGTACCATAACAGAAAAGAGGAAAGGAAGAGAGCTATCATTTTTCAACTGAAGTTCCTGGTGATGCAAGAGACAGAAAACATTACAGACAGGAAAAATAAAACTAGAAAAGTGTAATATAGTATCATTTTCAGAATGAGTTCTATACGGTGTTCATGCCTAATTACAAGAGTACATAGTATGCAGCTCTAGGATGTAAAAGTAGATAGCAATAATGGATTATCTGAAGGAAAGACATTTAAAGCAACACCAGAAGCAATGCTTGACACCTTTCCATGGGGCGTAGTTGGGCAAAGCAGCAGCTGATAAAAACAAGGGATCAGAAAACAGCATGCCCAACATTAAAATAAGCTCTACCAAAACTTTCAATGTCTTTTTGATTGCCATAATGGCTGATAGCCAACAAAGAATATGCCTCAACACAGAGCATCAGTCCTACCCTATCAGATTCTTATTCTTACCCATAAAGGTCCCATGTTAATGGGGTAGGGAATATCCGGATGAAGCCTCCTCTCCGTTCATTTTCCTCTCTCACTCGCTGAAGAACTTTTATCTGGATTTTAAAAAACAAACCAGACAGCAAAATATGTAACAATGAAAAATGAACCTTACAAGAATCCCTGTTTCAGTGGACAAGACTATTCAGTCCTGCCAATGGCTGGGTACATATGATATCCTTAAGCAGTTTTGCCTTGCTTTTAAATTCCAAAGCAGTCTATCGCTGCTTCAAGCATATATGTATGCCTGGCATAACTGAGGGCAAGGGCAGGACCAGCAGTAAAAGTCAGCAATTCTGTTTTAAAAATTACACTTCTTCTGTCATGTTTTTCATATAAATGCATTTGCTATTTGTTAAGCAAATAACCTCACATATTGAATGAAAGTAATGGTAAATAAAAGCTTTTTAATAGTCTACTTACCTCCTCCATGGAGAGGCCTAGCACAGAGCTGCTGTGCCTTCCTGTTGCTTTTTCCCTGCCTAAGGGCATTGAGCTTTTAACTTCAGCATCACTGGCAGACAGAGGACGGGTACGCTGTAGAGACAGTGTGAATCCAGATTTTACTCTTTTCTTCTTTCAATTTTCTTACTAAAAAAAGTTACATTCAAATTCCAGGACCCCATTCCCAGCAGAATCTACACTCCAGAGCACGACAGTCAGAATTCACAATTCCACACTCCAGCTGTTGAAGAGTCCGCACCACAGACAACACTCAGTGTGAGTATTCACATTCTTAGATTTTAGCACAGCACGTCTTACAATTCAGGCATCAGTGCCAGTATTTACATCCCTGGCCCCTTTCAGGAAAACATGAGACATACCCAAAAGCAGCACTCAGGATGTCATACAGAAAAATCCTCACCCAAGGGGCACTAGAGCCATCATCCACAGGCTCCAAATACACTTAGATTCACACATCAGTGGTACCAGAACCATAGTTCTCTGTTCTAATTGTGTAGCTACAGTAGAACAACAGAACTTTAATTCACTGATGAGATAAATGTTGCAGGGAAAAGCCCACCACCTGTTACTCTTTTGTTACTGCACTGCTGGATGTCAACTTGCTACTTTTCCCACTTAACAGACAGATCCTGTAGATACACAATGCAAATTTGCATAATTATGCTTATTTTTAAAAATTACAAAATAAATAATTTGCATACAGTCTCAATAAGCTTATTCTTAACCTGATGGGCAGTCGTTACCAATTCCAACAAAAGGACAGGAATTCAAAATGTCCTCAAATTGTCAGGATTATAAAAATCTTCAAAATCTGGGCAAGACTAAAATCTTTTAACTTATTCTCAAGTAAATTTAAGCTAGTCTTACTCTAAGTTCAGATAAACTACCTCTGTAAAATAGCATTAGAAGAGTCTAGCTGAGAAGGTCTCAGGTATTTATACTAAATTCAAATTTTCCTTTAGCTATATGCTGAGCAAAGAATGCACAGAGAGTGTTTTTAATCTAGAAAGAAGAGAAAAACATGAGAAACCTTAAGTTGGGTAAATCCAGGGGAATATTCCATACTACTCAGATACAAATAAAATCCATGGCAGGATAAGGTTGCATCTTTATTTGTAGTGACTATTGGAATTGAATTTAATTCTCTCTGGTTTGTTAGAAATTGCAAGCAGTTATTCAGAATCTGTAGATGAAGCAAAAGCAACAGGCATTGCACTAGAATAGATTACACTGCAGTGATTGGCACAGAAAGATCCAAAGATAAAACAGCCATAGATGGTGCCAGCTGAAACATTTTGTTAAGCCTAACTAAAACTGATTGTTAAAAAAATATGAGAAAATTACACAATCTGGATGAGAAGTTAGGAGACACAAGCATTTGCAGAAGAAATAAAAATGCCAGCAATCAAACACGTTTGCTTGATGCTGTAGATGGCACTAAGTTGAAAGGCTTTGAGTCCTTCTTCTTAAGCTTTCTTCCATTTCAAACTCACAGCTCATCAACTTTAACAACTTCCTTTAAAATCTCCTGATAGGTAACCTTCTCTTAAAAACCATTTCCTGACACTACCATAACAATCATCACCATGTGAGAACTGCTGCTCAAAGAGAGTATTACAGGAAATTTTTCATCCTATTAGATGATCTATTTTACTAAAGAAACACTTGAATACAATGGAGATGATTTCATTGATTACAAACAGAAAACATATGCCTACAAATTGGCAGCTCTGGCTTCTACCTGAGAATAAAAATACACTGCTGTCAAAATGCTAGAGAAAAACTCTAAATTTACTGGGTTTCCTGCACAAACACTTTCTTCAGTGTTTCACTACAGAATACCCTCTGGCTGTAGCACAGAAATGTCTCCAACTTCAAAAGACCTTGTTTCCTCTTTGACCCAGCTTATCTTTAGAAGTATAGATAAATCCAACTGCTCTGGTATATCTCCAAATTCTGCAAGTATCCCTGGTTCCCACATCATGATTCTAATTTTACTAAGCACTGACAGCACTTGGCACAAAGATCCTTCCTATTCTCCACAAAACCTCATTATTCAATAAGACTCTTTCCTTTGAGCACAGCTAAACTTACACAGAATGACATAAATAGCAATGCACAGAACAAATTAGGTACTCAAGATGATTCCATCTGTCCTACCTTCCCTTCCTTCTGGGAAATCTTATAAAAAAACCAAATGAAAATAATTCCCATTATATTCATGCGGGGATGCCCAGCAGCAAAATAACATCCACCATGCCCCCACACAGCCAGGTGCTTAGAATTGTAAACTAACAGTGATTTGTCCATATGGCTTGCAAGAAAGGTGCCAAATATGACATTTGGAAAGGTAGATCGGTCTGACTTATGCTAACAATAGTAGCTATTTTTCCATTAACTTTAAGAAATCCTTCTTATCTCTATTTGGACCCAATTCACTCTCAAATGTTTGCAATGTCCTTCAGATGACTGTCTCAGAGAAAATTATTACTTCTTTTTTATAGGGCCACCTGAATTTTGTCTGCAGATTCACCTGTGCTTTCCTTATCATTCTGACTTATCCCATCCCCTTATTCCTCCTCCCTTTTGGTGCAACGCTCCTATTTGCTGCTGTTTTTACCAGCTTCTCATTACTTTTTGCACTTTTCTTTTCAATGGTCTACCTGTGCTTCCACTGTCTTCAACATTTGAGGATCAGAGTGACAACTTTACCTTTAAACATGTCTATAAAATTAAAATGCAGTTCAGAAACACTTGTAGTCTTCAAAACTTCGAAGGATTTGACCCAGCTGAACTTGACCCTCAGCACACCTCACCTACTTTTTTTTTAAGCTGCTAGAAGTTTTGTAAATATCTTTCCAACATTCGCTTTAGCCACATGCAAACGTACACTGGTACTATCTCTTCTTCTCTTTTTGACTTCTCCCACCTTGCTACTCTACCCCACTAGGCTACTCTAGCTGTAAAATATAGGGGATTAATCATGCCAAAAACACTGTACAAGATAACGTTTGAAACTGCATCCCTTGTATTGGTGACAGAAGCTGACGGATACTTACCAATCTGGTGTTTGCTGCTTGTGACTGTGCAGATGCAGGACGCTGCAAGAGACACACAAAAAGAATAAAAACCTTATATTCTCCAAGACACACTCATTCCTGCCTGAGTTGCTGAGGACCAGCAAGTACCCTAAGCAAAATAATATAAGCTAAGGGTGGTGAGGCACTGGAACAGGTTGCCCAAACAAGCTATAGATGCCTCATCCCTGGAAGTGTTCAAGGCCAGGCTGGATGGAACTTGGAGCAATCCGCTCTAGTAGAACGCATCCCTGGCCACAGCAGAAAGGTTGGAACAAGATGATCTTTAAGGTCCCTTCCAACCTAAACCATTCTACGATTCTGTGATAACTGAAGTCCATAAATATAGCTATCCATTTCTACCATCTCAGTTCAGATCTTCCTTATATCCTGTATAAATGTTATCCTGTGCCCATTCAAAACATAGCACTAATCCGAACCTCAGATGTGCTCAGCTGTGCAGAGTGCATCTGGACACGTAATTTTCAAAAACACAGAAAAGAGCTCTGAAACTCAACTATGATGACCAAATCTAATACTCTTGTAAGATAAGAGTTACTCAGATAAAGATATTTAATGGCTATGTATTAAGCAGAAGCAGATGCTGTCTAGTAGAATGGTTCATAAAACAAAGAGGATTTTTTAAAAAGTAAAATCCTGAAATTCCACAAGTAATTTCATTTAAATATTTCAACAATATTCCAGTTCTTGTGGAGAAACAAGATGATATTTAACATTCCAAAACAGGTGTAGAAACATCACCAGAATGTCAGAAAGTACCCTGTATTACTTATCTGGCATCAAGCCTACAAGCAAGACCATTTTAATGACAGAGGCAGATTTAGAAAAAAACAATTATCATAGGAGCTTAGATTTTTCTTGCCTTCAGTGGTATTCAGGCTGTCTCCTCCTCTCCAATGCCCAAGAGGAGCAACTGGTGTAAGAAAGGCTTCTCAAGAGACCTGTCTACCATTTCTAGTTGTACTACAGACAAGTTCTTCACTACAGTTGGTCTATACAAAACAGGTCAAGGTCCTTTATTGCTTACAATCAACTGAAAGAGCTCCAACCCAAATCAACAAGAAGTTACAAAGGAAGCAGCTAAATTGTTCATTTCCCTGGAGGGAGAAATGCTCAGAGAGTCACACCAAAGAAATTGCACAAGAAACTTTCACCAGTTCCGTCTTGTGAAACTCAGAAAAAAGACTAACTATCTCAGGACAGTTATTCAAGAGAGTGTCTCCAGAGCACTGGTATCAGCGTTTCTTTCAAAAGCAGCAACTTTTACAACGATTAAAGATGTGAACAACCAAAACTTAAGGCATCATGGAGGAGGAGAGAAAAACAAAAGAAGTTCAACGTACCCTTTGCAACTGAGAATGGGAACAGGTATCGAAGATCCAACAATCTGAGATAAAACACATTCAGCAAAGAACAGGATGAAACATTCTCAAACCATGGAAAGTTCTATGCATCTATTTAGCCATGGAATTTCCATGTAGGTACTTAAGGAAAACATGCTATAAAACCTTATCATTGGATCATAAACCTGTTCCTGTTAAACAGAGGTAAGGGGGACACCTGTCCCAAAAGATAAGTTAATCCAACCTCGTAACCACTGCTCTCTCATAGGAACCTTTCACATTTCAACTGGCTAGGCTTTACACCTCTTTGAGGTTTTTCTAAGCAAAATAAAGTCTAAAGCCTCCTTAAAATTCAATGCTTCCAAGCAGAATAATTTTCTGAAACTGTCCTCTATAATTTTTTCAGACAAAAGATGTCAAACCATCAGGATCTGATCACATTATTTGAAGAGAGAAGGTTATTTTTTCTGGAATGGTTCCTAATTTATCTGATGTACATTTTGTCTGATAGAAAGAGAACTTTTATAGTCAGAGAGATCTGTATTTAAAACACTATCTATTAAACTGGCCTCAAAAGTTTTGGACTCAGACATGCATCCTCATGATAGTCAAATCCCACCTTACCAGCTATTCATCTCTCTCACAGTGACTAAAGACTCTGAGTTTTACAAGAAACAAAATATTGCAACATCTGTGAGTTTTCCCTATACCAAAATGGGCAGTGTATTGGTACACTGTCACTGAACAAAAATTACTTGTCATTTTCTCATTGAACTTGAGCTACACAGCCACGTTGCATGTCCCTCACAGCAGCGTATGCACCAGCTGCAGAGCATGTCAGGGGAAACTGTTTGTCTATTTGCCTGAAGAGAAACGTGTTCAAAGTCCCAAGTGTGGTACCAGATCTTCCCGCCTTTTGTGAGTGCCCCATTTTCACAGATATTTATGGAACCCATTTCACAGCCAAAACAGATAGAGAACAAGTGTTGTTCAGCATTACAGTGCTAAGAATGCAGTAACTCAGCAGAAAAAGCAGTGGGCAGTCACAGCAAGCCACATGAGGCCTTGGTCTAACAATCCAAGAGAAAGGCAGCAAGAGATTCCAAAACAGAATGGGAAAGAAGTCTTAAATTTCAAATCCAAGAAGGTCTTTCCACCTAGAAGGAAGTCTTGGAGACATTCATAAGGCTCTAGGGTTCTGGAAGCTTGTTGCCCACAACAAAGTCAAAGTGGCTGAATAACTGAGGCGCATCCCTCGAGTCCCTAAGAATCACAGAATGGTTTAGGTTGGAAGGCGCCTTAAACATCATCTAGCTCCAAAGCCCCCGGCGATCGGCAGGGAAGCTTCCACTAGACCAGAGTGTTCAGAGCCCCATCCAGCCTGGTCTTGAACACCTCCAGGGATTGGGAGTCTACAAACTCTCTGAGCAACACGTTCCAGTGCTTTAGCACCTACGCAGTTAAACATTTCTTTTACTGTAGTTATGCTAGAAATCCAAATAATCTCGCTCACTGCCCCTCTCACCTGTGAGTCAAATTCAATGAGAATGACTTTTTGCTATCCTCCTCAGCTCTGGCTTGTTAAAACCACTTACCTGCATCTTCTGGTATGTATTTCTCCTGACAGATTCAGCTGAATGATAAATGGCGCGGCCTGACCGCTGGCCTGGATCCTGGCACACGAAACCTGCGGGCATCAGGAGCCACATGAGAACTTTAAGACAGGCAAATTCTCGCATATAAACCTAGCATTCCTGGTCACAATCTCAGTCCATACATGACCTTCTTGTCCCTATCCATAAACCAATAAAGATGCTTTTCTTTTTTATACCTTGAGTGGTTTAATCCCAAACTGTACCTTGCATAACATTTTTTTAATAAAAACTGTAACTTTCTTCAAAATCAAGTACTTAAAGAATAGTGTCTTCCAAAACAATACTGAGACTCTTAATAGCACCTATGCATCACAAACAGGCAGACTATTCTGAAGTTGAAGTGTCCCCATACCACTTTCTAGTGCTAAATACAATTGTTTGTCTTAACTGAAGTTTGCCTCAGTTATACTCATCTAATAACATGCAGCTCATAAACCTACCTTTTACTGGATTTAAATAAGAGAAAGATTGAAGGAACTTTTTGTTACACTGACCTACAAGAGTGAACATATCTGAGAGCATGCTAGCTTTAATCTTCAGGTCCAAAGGAGCATCACTGTTCCCACATGCAAGAGAGGACAAGAGAAATTATTTGTCTGGCATTAAATGAGAGGAATGCATCAGCAACCAGTGTATCTCCCAATATAGTTTCTTAGTATTGATTCTTAACAAAGCCAAAAACAACATGGGAAGAAAACTAGGTGATTTTCACATACATAGGTAAAGATCAAACAGCAACAGATTCTCTTTTTCCTTTTTCCACAGCTTTTAGTGTCCTAATGTAAACACATATGGCCTTGTTTTCACTCAGCTTAGCTAGAAACATTTGCTTTGAACGTATCTGTGCTACACTTCATGAAGTAGATAAAAGTTGTCACAGAATTTTTAAAAATCACAATTAACTACACCTCTTCCACATAGAATCATAATTGTGAGATCTACAAAAATATATCCCCAATTTTCATTAGAGGATGAGGGTTGGCATGAAGGTCAAGACAACACTCACTCTTTGGATTTTAGCTAAAGAGAGTACTTAGTCAAACATTTGAGCCTGAGCATTCACCTACATACTCAACATAATGACTGAACTCTGCTTGGACTCCAAAATCTTAAAGCTTCTATCAGCCAAGCAGACTGAAATCCCACACAACAGTATGGCAAGTTTCAAAATTCATCTGTGATGGGAGATTATGAAGTGTTAACAGTGATGATCGACTGGGGAAGAGAAATAATTAAAAAGAAAATAGAATCCCAACTTGGCCCTTTCAAAACCTATTGCTGCAATAAGTTTGTTTATGCAAATGAAAAAGCAAAGGATTATCCTCTCTGCCAATCAGCAGTGGAATAAACGGCAGGTATCATGAAATCATGCCCTCCTGGGACCACAAGTTTCAAGGACAACCATCTCAAGCAACAGTCCTAGTATTAAACTGGGAATCACTTACCAGGCCAATGATGGGGACAGGTTCACTTCCAGCAGCCAGGGTTTGAGAGTGTCATCAATAAGGACATCAAAACCATATAGCTCTGAAAACACAGCAGACACTCCTAAGTTCACCTTACTGCATCTTTAAGCATCCAGGTTAAGGTCCAACACTAGTCTTTATTAAATAATTCCTATCTAAGTAATTTATGTTAAATCCAGTGAATTCTCAAGGGTTGAACAAATAACAACATTCCACAAGTGGGAATTTTCACTTCCTCAGAATCAAGATTAAATCTATTCTGTCTGTGGGGAAGAGAGAGGAACAAAAAATGACTCTTAGGGAAGTATTATATAGAAAAATAAACTCTTTGCTGCCCATAAACTGTAGTTAATGCAAAACTCTACTACTTGTTTTCACATAGAATTGACACAAGCACAGCAGGTTCAATCTAGTTCTTCTACTGAATCCTCGAAACAAAAGAACTTCGTTCTTCTTTTCACTTTTAAATCCCTATATTCATTGTTCCAGTCAGTTAGAGAAAATATGCTTCTTTCATGCATCAGCTTCTTATCAATTATTCCTATGTTTTCTGAAGTATCCCCATGGGATTACAATAGACTTCTCAGCAGCTCCATCTGTGTGGACAATTTCCCATAGCCTGTTAGCTTACTGACAGCTTGCCACTTTGCAGCAAACCATGATAGAAATATTTTTTCCTTAGTTTCTAAAACACTCATAACATATTACATCTGCTAGATGTGTTCTGCTCTACACAGGACAGATTGAAGCCAGCTTCCCATTCCAAGACTGATCTTACTATTCCACACACCTTCTCTCCAGTTTGGAAAGAGTTGCAAGAAGGATGCTACGTAAAAATGACTCTAAATCAGAAGCTGCCCTTTATGCAATTCCCTCTTTCAGCACTAAAAAATACAGTTAATGATCATCAGGGCAACTTATAGAATCTTTTTTTCAAAACACAACAGAACAGAGTACTGGCAGAAAAGAAGGATTTCCATTGAATTAACGAGTTTCCTAGTGCCTGGAATAAAAGCAGGAGAATTTCTTTGCCATGCTGCTTTCCTTAAATTCTGGCCTTGGCCTTCAGTTGCCTGCCTGACTTTGATGCTGGCTCTGAAGAGCTGGACAGCTTGACAAGATCTTCATATGCAGACAGCTGTGCAAAAGCTCATGTATCTTATAACGGGAAGTTAATGAGCTGTGGGGGGGACTTGGAGGGCGGGGAAATGGCAGCAGAGAGAGCACTGCTTGCTCACTTTTCTAGACTCTGTAGCCAGACACTGAGTGGGAAGCAAAACAGCAGAGAGTTAAAGAATTGGTTCACTCCAAAGAAATGAGGCTGAATCTACATTTGGCTCTCTTGCTCCCCAGACAGGAAAGGCTGCAGTAGAGGGGAAAGGAGGAGGAGGTGGGGATTTTAAGTGTAAACATTAGCAAAGCATTTTGACCAGGGAAAACTTCAGATTACTTTAATATATTATTTCAAAATATAATCTTAGATTTGGTGAAGACCAATAACCCTTAATGGCACAGAAAACTCTAGTGGATAGGCAGCTCATGCCCAAGGCAGAGAAGTCAATGAGTGGGCTTGTGGCAGCTGCTGGTCTACAACCTCTCAGCCCCAGTCAGGAAGCAGCACATTTTGTTTTGACTAGCTGTTGCTTCTTTTGCTGCTGGCCATTCCCTCCCTTTGCCCCTCAAAGGACCTTTGCTAGTATTTTGGCTCCTCTAACTTTGTCCTCCTCTCCCACACAATTCTCTTGCAAATCACTTGCTCTTTAAACTTCCATCTTTCCCACCCAGTTACTCACTCTGTCCACTTTTACAAATACACATGGGAAACCTCTTGACCTCAGCTAGCCCTAACCACGCTGCTGGAGCTTTACATTCCTTTCCCTTGTGTCTACCTTGTTTATTAGGACAGTAAGCTCTTCAGGTTATCCCTGTTGGCTCAATTCCACTGTTAAACACAGACATCTAATGTCATCTGCAATGCCTCAAGGTCTCCTAGAAAGACTCCAGTAATGCTTCATAACGCCCCAAGTTTCGAGTATTCTAGGTCATATCTACAACCCACAGACAGATGTCTTTGTACCTCAGGGCATCAGGAGCTATGCAATATCCATGTTCTGGCAACAGAATCAAGCTTCACAGGTTCCACATAGGACTTAGCACAAAGCTGTGCTTAACAAACAGTCAGAAGTTTACCTAGAAATAAGTCCTTGGCACTCTTCCACATTTACAAAAGGCACTAACTAGATTAAACACAGAAGTAGTAATATCCTTTCCACTGTGAAACTCCACTATCATTTGTAAAAATAAACACAGAAGCAGGAAAAAGATGTGGAGTCACATGAGCATAGCAAGATCAAAAGTATATCCTCTGCAATTATGAACATAAGCAAGGCTGCCATTTCCCTCTGTAGAGAGAGTAAAGAAAACAGAGTGACTGAAAATCAAAAACATGCCTCATCCTATGGCAACAGTACGTTAATGACAACTCACCTAGTGTCACTTTTGTTTGAAAGAGAAGAATAGGAGAAAATAAGACATCAAGTTTCCATAGTGCCTTCCCTTGCTCCCCTCCTCTTGCTACTACAATCCACAAAAATGTGTTTCAACCCTGCAGTTTGCTAAAGAGACTGAAATTATATAAGGAGGTATCAGCTCTGGCCAAGACACAGCAGGAAGAGTCTGCCTCTCCCCTCTAGCCCCCATAGAGAAGTCCTTGCCTACTAAGCTTCCCACCCTCCCAAAAGAAGGCCTAAAGTCTAACAGCAACAGTTTAGCCAGAGATTTTTTTTTTTCCACCAATGACATAATTTAAGACTAAGAGGAAGGCTAGAGATATGGTGTCAAGCTCTTTGATTCTGATAAACTGCCATGTATTCCAAATTCAGTTTATAATCCTGTCCAAGACTGCATGGCACTCCCTTTTACAAAATATTCCCCAAGAATTTGTTATTCTCTGTAAGTCTAGAAAGTAAGTCACAAGTGATAGCATGGTAGTGCAAACAAATTTTTCATGATTCTGCCTAAAATGAACAAGCTCAGTTCCTAGGGGTCACTGAAATTCTGTTTTTTGTTTGCAGCTGGTTCCCTGGGAAAAAAAGCTTTCCTGCAAAGTACCTATTTTGCAACTGAATGGAGGCAACCTGAGGTTATGAATGGACACATACACAGTGAAAAAAAATTTGCATAGCAGGCAACTCCTCTGGTTTTACAATAAAAACCTGATTGCCTGATTTTATGCAGGAGCATATTTATAGACATTTCTAATGCAAGGAATTACACTTTTGCCACTGAAATTCAAGTCTTCCCTTTGTCCTTCCTACTTTTCTGTGCTTATATAAAGGTATCCTGCAGACCATGCTTATTGACAACATGTAACAAGGTGTTAGAAAAAAGGTCAGAAAAGTTAACTGTGCCACAATTTCATCCAAAGCAGCAACTACTCAGTGACAGGGAGAAAAACTTTCAAGACTATAGTGATGGCCATACTGCTTTGCTGAACATGCTGCCAAACTTAAGGCTTCAGCGACTACACAGTATTTTTGTAAATGAACTCCGTCCCTTTATCTAGTGATGGGACAGTACCTGCTGCAACTCTGGTAGAGCACATCATAAATAACTACAGGGACATGAACAAATCTACATATTGGGGGCTATCACAGTCAGGTCCCAAATCATTCCTGTTACTCTTACAAGAGACCAGCATAATAATTTATGCTTTGATAAGCAAAAGACCATAGCATCCTATCAAGAATAGAATATAATGGAATAGAAACCTCTACTCTGGACACCAAAGGCTTTGGGGAAAGTATTGGTGCTGTAGTCTTGTGCAGGAATTTGCCTTGCATTCTAACTAATACAGCTTAATTCTTTTTTTTTTAGAGAGCTTTATTGTAACAGAAAAAGGTTCTAACTCTCAGTGGTATTACAAGAAAGGCCCAGCAAGAGGGGACAAAATTATTCCACATGTTGGTGTCCTTGTCTGCTTACAAGATGCAGCCTGCACCTGCCACAGTCTGTCATCCTGTCTTGGCCAAATATGTGACTGCTTCACTTAAAGGCACTTACCTCCACTACAGGTAACCAGACAAAGCCCATCACTCATAAGACAACTTCTCAACCTTCTTTCCTTCTACTGAAGCTTGAAGGGCACTTAGTCACATTCCAAATAAAAGTCTTCAGAAGTGGATTAATTTCAGAGTACACACATAGAGTCATAGAATAACTCAAGTTGGAAGAAACCCATAAGGATCACTGAGTCCAACTCCCTGCTCCTTGAAGGACTACCTTAGATTAAACCATATGACTAGGAGCACCATCCAGATGCACCTTGAACTCTCACAGGGTTTGTGCTGTGATCACTTCCCTAGGGAGCCTGTTCCAGTGACCGACCACCCACACAGTGAAGAGCCTATCTGAAGTTCTCCTGATGCAGCTTTGTTCCATTTCCTTGTGTCCTATCGCTGGCCAGAGAGGAGATCAGACCTCCCACTCCACTGCCCTCCTTGAGAAAGATCAACAAGCCAAGTGACTTCAGCAACTCCTTGTTAGTCTTGTCCTGAAGACCTTCCAGCATATTGTTTGTCCTCCTTCTACATAAACAACTACTTTCTTTCTTGAGGAGAAGATTACAGCTGAGTAGGGCTCATCACCTATACCAAAAAATCAGACTTAAAATCATCCTTCAACTAAGGCCACCTGCAAGGCTAACATCAAAGAACAGGAGTCTTGGTGCAAATTGGGCTGTGTTTATAATCCTAATCTTACTGGGTCAATAAATTATCACCCATGAAAGAGAAATGTCTTCAACCCAGTGTGTGACATCATAGTAAGCAAAAAGATTAATATCCCAGAAACCATTTTTGGACATCATTTTACTTCCCTTACGACACAGAGGAAGATCAGAGTGGGTATGCAGCTGCTTGGTCCTCAACAAACTTAGGTGCCCAAACTAACAAAATGTAGTAGCAGGTACATCAAAATAAAAGTCAGTTGACTCTACAGATAGATGGGTACATGAGGTGAAGGAGAAAGAGAGCATGTTTCCTGACCTTATCAGCCCAAGTTCTTCTGATTTCAAGCTCCTAAACTCCAAGCACCTTAGCCCAAAAAAAACCAGGAGACAAGAATAACCTGGTGTTCCTTACTTTCATGTTCTTGTCTATCTGCTGAAGACCTTAATGTCACTACAAGAACCAATGGCAGTAGAAGATGGAATGAGAAGCCAGGATTGATTCAGACTTTGGGAACATGAGTCTACCGATGATAAACTGGCAATTTCTTTATGACTGTTTTTGGAAGACTTAACTCTTTCTAGGTCTGTCTCAGTGACAAGTCAGAAAAACAGCATCGGGAAAGACCTCCTAAGTCCTATAGGAGCTACAACTAAAAAACCCTATCCTTTGAACTCATTTTACCCTTCAGGCTCAGCTGACAGTTTTGTCAAATTTGAAGATACAGTAACATGACAAAAGCTACCTTGCTCATTAGATCATCAAAATACCTATCTTGAAAGGTACAGGTCTCCTGAATCTGACTGTAGCCAGAGGACTCTAAGGACAACCCTTTTCAGATTCCAAATGGCATCTTTATATACCGACTTTAAAGCAAAGACTAAGGCTATAAAAATAGAATGGACTAGGCCTTGCAAAAAAAGGTAAGAGTAGGGAATCCCTGTTCAGCTTTTCTGTGACATGTCATCTAAGAAACCAGAAAAACATAAGGAATATGCACAATATATGTATGGCTGACCTAAGTCACTAAACAGGGACTTATGTCAAGCAAGTATATACAGAAATTCCTTAAGAATATAAAATTTTTATTACTCTGCAAAACTCATTATGGAACAGATCAGTGCTGTTCAATACCATAAAATGCTCCTTCCAAATAAGTCAACTGTTACTACTAAGAAAATAAAATGTTCATGAAGAACAGCAACATAGATGGTTGAGACATTGGTGATTAGATACAAATGAAGGCTTTTTAAGCATGTAGCTCTAGGTCAGCACCACTCAAGTATTACAATAGTTTATTGTTTGTTCGATACCATCTTAATGTAGATGTGATTACAAGCATAAGCCTGAACAATTTGGCCTTAGGATACAGAAGCAGCCAAATAAGAAATTCATTGCTTTGGTGGGATCAACATGCCCATTACTCTATCCTGCCCTGCCTTCTTGATTGCAGAAGAGCTCAACAGTGTCACAGCTGGGTTGACTAGAACTGAGAATGAAACAGAGGACTTAAATCTATTCCTTCTTCAGGCCCATGTTTCAGTGAGCGCAGAAAATCCAGTGCTACACTGGATACTGGCAAAAATATGTGCTGCACCAAACTGCCTTCATTTTATGCCCTACTAAACCATCCTACAGGGAGGTTTTTCAGACTGCCTGAAAGCAAACTTCACTGCCTTTTCTAGCCTACCCACAAGTGCTTACTTCAGGAGGGAGAACAAAGCAGTCTTTAGTTGGCTTGAGCATATGCATGGCTATTGCACCTCCTGCTCCAACACTGAGATGCCACATCTCTCAAAGCCAGTGCAAAATCTAGTTTTCTCTTAAAGAAGGCTCCAGAGATAACCAACAGCTCAACTGGTTACCAACTTTGGGACAATGGAGTGATTTGGAGACCTGCAGGATGCTCTCCCCTGGAGATACTTACTGGTTAAGACAGCTTTTACTAGGAGCTTAATTATACAGTAGGAATTATTAGCGAATCACAAAAAACAAAGTAGGGGCTTGAGATCACTTTGTTAATAACAGTGCATGGACAGGGCAACAAAATCACATAGTACTCACACTGCTTTCTGTGATGCACTTCAGAGGACCAAAACTGAGCATTCCAAGTCCTCTGAAAACTGATATATTACTAGAATGCAGTAAACAGCTCACATTACATAGCAAAACTGGGACTCACTACAATCTTTTCACAAATTGTCAGCAGCACTCCACTTTGACATTAGAAAAAGAATCATCCTGAACTATCAGTCTCACTTTCTAGGCAAGCACTGGTAGCTGGAATCAGACTATCTCACCAGTCTTATTTTAGAAAATGAAGAAGGCACAAATGAACTCTCTTCCTTTAAATCTAGAAAACAAGTATATTACACATAAAAACATTTACTTGGGAAAGGACTGAAAGACCACTAAACTGGTAGAGAAGTAGTCAACTTCATCTAAACAAATAATAGTTATGATTTAATTTTTAGCAAGAAGGTGGCAATTGTATGGGAGTCCTATTCCCTCAAACAGCATTACAAAAAGTAGAGTAGAATACTCAGTTACACTTTTTTTAAAGTTTTCCAAGCAAGTTCCACCGCTGCATCTGAATCTCAAATAAAAGTTTCTGACGTCTGATATACTTTTCAAATGATCAGCCCTTCTCAGGACACACATGCAGTTCACTGTTTACAGCCCAGAATGAAAAAAGAAAAACAAAAAGACTCTTGTGAGAGTCTGCATGCTGCCTTGAAAACTTCATTCCCAGTCTTCTTCTCCATGTTAAGAGTTATGCGCTGAGCCATTCTGAATATTTCCAGCTAGAAAAAGCATCTTTATTACAATGGGGTTAACCCTGTGGCACAGACAAAGCATGTCAGAACAAGAAACACTGATGACAAATGAGCCATACAATATGACGACAGTTCAAATCCTTGGGACAAGGACCACCACTTAATTGTGGGGGAAGGTGGCAAAAAGTACTGAGCTCTGGAAATGCCTAAGGCTCCCTAGGGAAGCAGTATGGCTCTTACTTAAACTCTCTTGCCTGGGAAGCTCTTAATTTATGTTTACACTGAAATAGATGGAACAAAACAGTTTATTTGTGGGGGAGCATCTAAGAGGGTGGTTAGTGCAGCCCTGGGGAGGCAGCAGGAAGTGGGATAACCTCAGAGCCAGGCCCAGCAGAAAGTACATGAGGAACATTAGTTTCCACATACACAGCTCAGAGGAACTGAGACACAACTGAGGGAGGAAAAGGGAGAAGTCAAAAAAGAGGCAGTTACAGTTTCTTTGGTGTGCCTTTTTTTTTTTTTTTTTCCCAATCCAGTTGTTGATAATTCAGTAGTAACCAGTAAAGTGCCACTTCACTGAAAGTATTATTTAATTCATAAATCTCCATGTACGACTAGATCCTTCAACTTTCAACAAAGGCATCAGGGTCGGCCTCATCATCCCTGAATATTCAAAGATAACAGCATTTATATCGGAGTGTTGAAAGCTGCAGAAGTGTCAATATCTAAGTGCAGTGCGAGGACCACATAAAGTATTTACTTTACCTCTCACATCTAGTTTACCTGATACCTAAACACAAGACAGCTTAAGCCAAGCCTGGCCTTCAGTGTAAGCATTGACTGAGACTCCATCTTTGTGCATGTATCCACACGAGCAAAGGGTGGCTTTGAGCAGAAGGAGGCCTCTTTAGGGAGGTTGGGAAGCAGTCACTGGAAAGCGGGAGAAGGTACACTGTGGTACCAGCCGCTGCTTTCTGGAGCTCGTCCCAGCATCTGCTGCCAGCGAGCTCTCCGATCCCTTTGCCAGCACATAGTTTTGCGTCCTGCGCCTGCCAGGAGTGGGCTTTGACGCCACCCTGAGGCGCTCTCAGAAAGCACAGATCATTCGCCTCCACCACCATTCCAGGCGTCGCGTTACACGTTTCTCCCTGGTCCTCAGATGCAGGTGGGAAAATGCAGAACTACGTTGTGCCAGGTGGCTCAAGAGAAAATATCAAATGCTCTAAAAGCATGTGTTAAATCATCCACAGCAGTCCTTTGCAAGGGCACTAGCGGGTCAGTAACTAAACGTTCCAGCACTTCTCCAGTTCCCTTTCCTTTTTCATCATCCCATTTTCATTTTCTAGCAGATTTTGATGACTGACACTGATACAAAGTCAGCTAAGATCCAGTGTCCCCTACCCTCACAGAGGCCTATTTTGAGGAGAAAAAAAACCAAAACAAAACAGCCAAAACAGTATCCAACTTCCTCTAGCATTAGGGAATTTCTGTAGCATCACAAACCTGGAAGTTACAAACAGTACTCAAGAGCCAATCAAAAAAGATGTCCCCAGTGCCTTACCAAAGCAGCTGCCACGATGTGAAAGAAAACTTTTACAAGCTGAGGCAATGGCCAGCTCAGCAGAAACTACAGTCTTGATAATCAGGTCCTCCACGTTGGCCATCAGTGCTGCAAGGAAGGGAGGAGGGGGGAAAAAAAGGAAAACGTAGATTGTGAAGTAACGTATAATATCTAGAAAGGCATGAGAATATATATAAGGACAGATACCTTTGTGAATCAAAGCACATAAGAGCCTATGGATGACAAAGCAATGATGTTTAGAAATCCATGCAAGCGTAAGAATATAGATACGTGCAAAAGTATCCTAGTGCAAAAATACAAATGAGAATGATAAATATGTACAGTGCAGGTAAGCAGAAATGTATGGCAAATACATCAGCACAAGTCAGCTGGAGCCTGACCACTGCCTACTCAGAGTATTACGAAGGATTAAACAAGAGTCGGTTAGAGATAAGCCCTTAAATTTCAGAGAATAAGCCATAAGTCACCAAGACACAAAAATTTTTCTTGGGGACTTCTATGAGATAATTGTTCTGTGATGTTGCACCTTCCTCTAAAGCAGCTGCTCCCATACCAAAGTTCATAAATCTTTTCAAAATTATGACTGCTGACAGCTTCCAGTCCTGCTGACCTATAGAAAGCCTGCAGTAAGAAAGCACTCTGCAGTCCCTGCATGAGCCTGTGAAGAGCTCAGAACAGGAGTCTAAGAAGAGAGGGAGCAAAAGGCAAGAAAAGATGGACATTAGACATAGACCTGGATTCTACACTGGGCTTGGGATGAGTCATGCGATAGAAAGGACACTACACTTAGCTTCTATTTTCAAGGACAAGCAATAGAGAAGTGAGAGGAGGAGGGAATGAATAAATATTGGAGTCCTAGTCTCAAAAGTTAGTAGGGATAAAAGGGCAGCCTTCCCCACCCCTCAAAGTGAACACAACAAATACACACAGATATTTGGCAATCTCTACTACAAATATCTACTACAAACCACTTGAGAGTTTGCTTTAGGCCTATGATAACTATTTCTCATGCTCAGATGATGACATGCAGGGACCTGAACAATTACAGGAGAAGCATGCAAGCAAATTTAGACGTGAACTTCTGTACTAGAAGACAACTAAGTGAAGCCAACACAGCATGGAAACATCCCGGTGCACATAAACATCTTAGAGCACAAAAATCTTGCCAGTTCAGACAAGGCCAGCACTTTCCAGCCAGCATTCTGCCTCCCTATGAGCAGAACCAGATGCATCAGAGAAAGGTGCAAGAAGTCTTGTAATGGACAGTTAAAGAAAACTGCCTGCACTGCTCAGCAGTTTACTTAATAATTAGGAGTGCATGTTTTATACATCAGGTTGGGGTGAGGTGCGGATATGTATCAAAATAAATAACTATGCATTCACAGCTTGCTGAATACACATGGTGCAAGTGATTGCACAGCCATGCACGCACACAATGGAGAAAAAGTCTACTTCCATCTGAAAGCCAGATTCAAACCTCCCAACATTTAAGTGTTCCCTGGCAATATTTGCAATATGGGCCACAGCTGCTATCAGTACTTCAACTGATGTCTCAGTATCACGGGTAATTTATCCCTTAAAGGATATACCCGGATTCTGCTCTGCAGATGCATTTACTCCCAGCAGACCTGGCAAAGGTGTGGAAGAGGGAGCTATTTTATATGAAACACAGACTGAAATGAAAACACTCAGCAAAAACCTGAGCCATGGAAAGATGACACCACATCCAAGAGTCATTCAAACTGGCACAGTTCTCCAGAGGTTGGTCACTCATCAGACTGAACAGGTCATGGGAGCAGTAGAGGGAGGGAAGCTTTTAGAAGGAATGAAATGACCTTAAAAAATGGGAAATGTAGTAAAACATTAAGAAACACACCCTGAGAAAGCCTCAGAATACTATTTGCAAAAGGGAAGGGGTTAGGCCTCATCTCTGGGGACAGGGAGTGAATGCACAGCTCTAGTGCTAGAATAAGCAAGAATGCTTCCCTCCACCCTGCTCTGGTGCTAATTGGGACTCACTGGGGCTCTTCTTTGACTTCTCAGGATTCACACTAGTGAGATGATTAAGATCCAACAAAGGAATAAAAGAATAAGATCTGTACTGACCTGCAGTGTCTCTCCCCTCTTGTTTTAAGTACCTCAGCATTGCACTCATGCTCCACTTGTTTCCATAGTCCTCTACTTCAGGATCATCACAGCTAAAAAAATAAAAAAGAAGCAAATTGACACCACTGGCCAACCTCTATGGATCAGCATTAGACCAACTTAGGTAAACTGACCCAACCTCTAAGATATCAAATTCCATTTTCCAGCTGAGTACCTGACATAATCTCCACTCTTCTTGTTGACACTGTAGTTGGTCAGATGCATGAACTGGTTTTTTATGTTCTTGGATGCCTGGTCATACCTCACTGTTGCAAACCTGTAAAGAGGGATAAAGATTCGCAGTATTTCTTGAACAAATGGCATGCTTGCTAGATAGAGCAAGCATGTCACTGCAGACCACTACACAGACCACTCAACAGCAACAGATGGAGAGAGAAGGCATGTAACAAGATTTCATCAAATGCAATCTCTCCTCACAAAAAAACCCAGTTTATACTTAAGGGGCACATCCATGTTCATTTAGTCTGTTTTCCAATGTCTTATAACGGCAAGGCTTTTTTCTCCTAAGAACTTTCAAAGCCTAACAGTGTATATACATCACGCTAGACACTTTTTTTGACTTCTTAGATTTGCAGTCCTTGGACTTTCCAGCTAAACAGGCCACTCTGCTTTGGATAGTTAGTGTCACAACAGGACCTACCATGAATACGTAAGATCCACTGGTCCTGGGAAACACACACATTCAGAGTAATCACTCTACATATGCATACTACAGTCAATATTTCCTGAAGTTTCATACAAGCATAGCTTGGGTTTTGTGTACTCTATAAGGACACCTCAAGAAAGGGTGGAAACAGATTTCTACCACAAACAACTACACAGCCTACAACCGCTAATTCACTTTCTCAAGAGGCATCCAGAAAACCAGGTACAACCTACAAACCAGACCAATTTGTCCAATAAGGCAGCATTTGCTCCAAGGTGCTGTCATTCTCAGGGACAACACAGCCCTTCGTATCTCAAATATGTCACCTAGCTGACTAGAGAGAAAGGAGCTGTAGGGAAGATGGCAGTGAGAAGCAAGACACTGCTACAAGCTTATCTAGCCTCCATATGAAGCCTGCTACAGCCGACAATAACACAGTTACATCAGTCTGTTTACTATGGAAACAGTGGCAACCTCCTGACTGAAAGGCCTTACCTAAACTGTAACCACATACCCCACCACGGCTCCCTTACCCATGCACTACCATTAGAAAGGTATCAAATAATTGATTCAAGTGAAAAATGTTTCTACAAAGTGTTTCAGGGTTTTGGTTGGTTGGTTGGTTGGTTTTGGGTTTTTTTTGAGTTGAGGTGCAGGCACAGGCAATTGAATGTAAAAGGGAGAAGGACACCAAAGGACAAAGGTAGATCAACATCCTGATCTGGCTACAAAGTTATAACTTTGTAAGCATTTTTATCCTTTTCCACTGGAGCTATCCAAACTCCAAAAGCTCTTTCATCAGCCATCTACCTTCATTTCACCTGTACAAGAGCATCTTGCACAGCAAGCTATCTAAAGCCAGCCTTTTTTACTGAGCTATTCATTAAATCAGATCAGGTCACTACATGGGTACAGAAATTGTTGTGGTGACACAACACAATGAACGCCACACACCTCTAAAAGAGCACAGGAATACAGCACAAAATTGCACTGAAGCAATTTAATAATCTTATCAATAGGACATGTGTTTAAGAAGAGGTTGAATGAACGCTGAAACAATACAAGCTTCTGGGGGAGGAGAAGGATCTTCCTGCAACCAGCTGCTAGTTACTTATGCTACCCCTCCATTGCTGTTTGCATTGTGCAGGCAGAGGAGAACTGACTATATACCTGTGCCAGAAAAGGAAAGGCTCAACATGAGAATGGGAACAGCAATCTGGAAGAGTTTTCTCTCAGGAAGGTATCTCAGGAAGGACTGTTTCTCTTGATAGCTATGGCAATTTAAAGTGTTTAAAATTACACCTTGTGCAAAACTTGCTTTCTGAATCTGTAGTTGCATGATCAGCCTTCGTCCACCTACGGATGCACTGCAGCTGAAAGCTCATCACCTGCTGAGGTGCACATTCTAGCCACTGTACTTCATCTGCTCCAAAAATTACATAGCCACAGGCAAGACAGATCACTTCACAGACCTGACTGAACAGCCACTTGAGCATATTACAGAAAGATACCAATTAACTTTGAATCAGATGCAGGTACATCCTCTTTCAAACATAATAAAGGTCAGTGTTAGGATGCAGAGTCAGGACAGAAAGTGGGCAGTGCCTCCATTTTAGGATCAGGTTACAAAACAACTTTTAAAAAAAATAATCAAGCATTAAGCAGATGATAATATTATTTGTGGTGACATTTGCAAAATCTTACATCTAGACTGGGACATGCCACCAAGTTAAATACAATGGAATATAATGTTAATATAATGTAGTAGAATAGATGCAGTTGGAAGGGACCTACAAGGATCATCTATCCCAACAGCAGTCATTTTCTTATGCTGCATGTAATCCTATTCAGTATATATTTTAGGCCTCATACTTTGGAGAAAAATAAATAAAATAAAAAATTGAGTGCAGAATCCAGGGCATGTGGTTGGAAGAATGACCAGTGTGAGCCACTGATAATCACAGAGCTCTAGCAGCAAGCATGCTGCAGTTAAAAAAAACAACCAGCAAACAAAACAAAACAAAAAAAAATCAGCAAGAGAAAAAACACCTTCTTCAGTCTGACAACCCTCCTGTACCACAACACCTTAAGATGTCAATGTCTCAAAAGACAAAGAGGAGTAAGAAAGGGTAACAGGAAAGTCAAACAAATGCTACCCAAAGAAGCCCGGGCAAGCAGAAAAGTATGTGCCAAAGAGGGCAGGGTTAACTGCAGGAAAAGGGGACTAGATATGGGTGAAGTCTCAATGCAGGAAAAAGGAGTGTTCAAGAAAAACAAAAGAGGGATGGTTGCACAAATAAGTTAATGTCCAGAAAAGAATGCATCTCCAATTTGCTTTAAGTCATCCCTCTTCATCCTCCCCCTATTATTATCCATAGTTCAGAAGAGGCTGAACAATACAAAGATATTTAACAAGTTACACACACCCAAAAAAAAAAAATCCTTCCATTAGAAAGAACTCCCAAAACCCCAAAGATCTTATTTCTCAGTTAAAACGAAGCCACTACCACCCTCACTTGGTAGCCATTTTGAGAAATAACTCTTTCCACAAGAACTATACCAGCAAATCCATGAAAATGCTCATCGATTAAACTTATCCTTAAATACAAATGTGAAAGCAGGGGCAGGGAAAAAAAACCTTCCATGATGTAACTAAGCGGCAAAGTTAAGAGAGTGAAAAATACTTTGCACCATATTTTTCTCAGCTTTAACTACATATGAAGTCAGAGATGCTGGCAACAGAGAGTTTGGAAGTTTGGATCCCCTTTCCACATATTTCCACAGCTAAAAGTATTTGAATTTCTTTTCAGTTTAACTGAAACTTTCCAGAATTTAGTACTTCTTTTTTGAAAAGAGTGACAACAGTCCTATCGTATATTTTGTTCTTAATTATGATTTCATTATCTCCATCTTAACAATCATTTATTGGCAGCATACTGAAGGCATTTGTTGATAATATACTTTCAGAGAGATCCTGAAAGATATTGAGCACAAGCAGTACGCCATTTCAGAAAGTCATGGCTCCCTCGATACTTCGAAGCAGAGGGCAATTAGGTTCACCATGATTTTCAGCTTATGTTTTTAAATATTCATACTCAGCAATATGAGAATATGAATCCCTGGTAGACACAGACAACATGCTATACAACAGTATTTCTGTACCTTGCAAATGCCCATTCTTAATTATTAGGTAGTCTGGGCTCCATGTGCACCTAATTTACATTTCCATGGGGATTTACTATTCAGAAGGTATTTCAATGAGTTCTAGAGTACTCAGTACATAAAATTCCTCTTTTACTAGGATGCTGTCATCTTAAGGGATATCATGGGCCACTTCAGCAATGCATCAAAAAAACCAAAACAAAACATTAAATAACTCAAATCCACTACTAAAAAAACCCCCCAAGCTTTAAACAACAGAATTCAATGCCAGCTTAACAGATTCATCCAGAGCTGGTTTGACTAGCCACATGTTAAGTGCAAGTCTGCAAATGGAAAATCAAAGTTATTTCTAGAGTTTCTATCAATAGCCTCTGGATGTCAGAATGGCAACAGATCACAAGTACAACACTGGCAATAGCCCACATGCCTTATACTTGTGTTCTGTGCTTGCTCTGGATGGACCTCTGAAATACCACTAACAATTATCTTCAGTCCTCTAAAGTTGTACAGTTTTTCATACTATACTTTACTGTACCTTTCTTCCACTGTGTTAACTAGGCTACTCATCCACCACACTTGCTTTCTCCAGGAAAGAGAAGGAACTTGCATACTACAGAATGTCTTGCTTCGACATAAATTTACATGTTATTTTTTGATAAAGCAAGGTCATAGTAAAAGGCCTTACAGTAAGAGTGAAAAATAGGAAAACTCCAATGCTTGTAAAATATTCGAGGTGTTAACCTGAGACTAGAATAAACTCTTGAGAAATCTTACAGTCTTTCAGAAGATGACTTCATTTCAGGGCTATGCTCTTTTCCAATTTCATTCTGGGCCTCTACTCTTTTCCAATTTTATTCCAGACCACTACTAAGAATAGAATATGTGTCACTTAAAAGATAAAGGCCAAGATCCCAAAAGCAATTCAGAAACTATATGCTAAGCGGGCACAGAAAATAAAGGGCAAGCCTGATGTTTTCTCAATAACAAAATTTATCACAGGCATATGCTGCAATATTCTGCACAAGCTATTTTCCTAAACACTAAAGGCTTCATGCCCAGGTGTCTCATATTGCTTTAATGCAGCCAAAGTGATGAAGGCACAAGTAAGTGAGTCCAGATCATCATCTGCCAGGACAGTACTGTTTCGAGCCAAAGCATTACTTCTGGATGCTGCTATGTGGGAGCCTGCAATTAGACAGGAATCCAAGAGTACTCTTAAACCAGAGGTTGGACTGTCCACACGTCAAGGCACATCTTCAGGTAAAAGAGACAATATTATCTATTGAAACTCTTCTAAGCACTATCTTCTGCTTACTAATACCATCTCTTCTTGCTCTGCTTCAAGGAACTGTCATTTTTCCCCACTGTGATCTGTTCCTGTCCAAGTTCTGGACTACTCCATAGGCCTAGCAATGCAGAGATCCAACACACTTATCAGGCACTGCTGATAATGCGTGTGGGCTGGATGGTTCAACAACTGGATTCATATTGCTTTTAATTCTTACAAAGAATTTTCCTTTAAGACTTCTCAAGTGAAAAAAAAAAGTTTAGGAAAAGGTGACATTTTCCACAATTACACAGGAAGGTTTTCTGCCACATCAGTGCATTCTTCTGACTCCACTTCATCTAAACCAGCTGTTCCTATTGTTAACAACATGAAATATTATGCAGGTAGCCAATAAACGAATGGATGTCTGTTCCGTATCTATGATCAGGAGGATATCAACTCTGTTTTGCCCTGAATTCAGATTTGCTTTCTCCATAATGCAAGTTCTAACCACTAGTTTTCAAAGTTGAATGACTGAACTTTCTTTCACCTGCCAACATGCTTGCAGAGGGTACAGAAGAGACAGGTAGAGGATGTAAGAGGAATGGTCCCCTATCACAGCATTAACCTAGGTCATGTCTGTGATATGTATTACACACACATAATACAGCTCACAGCAGCAAGAACATAGGAAGGACCTTCCCATATCCTGATGTTATGTACTGCTTGCATTCACTGTCTAAATTGAACAACAAGTAATACCAATGATATTCACATTCATTAACTTATTTACGTGGCCTTACTGCTCAAAGATCCTCCCCTTGTTCTTGTCCTTTTAAAATCTAAGGAAAGGAATAAGTTAAGAAAACTAAGGACATGTACTAACACAGTATACAAGGGATTAGATTCCAAAAACCTCTAAGCAGAAATACTGCAGGAGAGCTTCTACCCCAAAACTGCAGCTGGAAATAGGAAAGGTTAAACTGAGGTTGACTATGCACTGTTCTGTTTCCACATAAACTGCTGCCACTAATACAGCCTCCCAGGCAGAATTAGCAACGATCATATTGTGAACAGCCCTGACAGTCTCCGTTCCTTCACTGCAGCTTCTCCTTCCCCAGCAGGACAGAGGAGATGCCCTTCATTTCTGAATTCAAAACTTAAAATAGACAAGTGACACTCATACTTTCCATTGTTCGGGCACACCTGCCCATGTCTCATTTGGTCACAGCCAAGTCACACAGGCATACACCAGCTTGGATGAAGACAACAACCAGTTCTCTATACCAGCAACTACACACTGTTACAGCATTCACCTTCAACAACAGCACATTTACCTTCCCTCTGTCTGTACTTTCTCTTGGATCAGAAAAAGAGAAAGAGCATACAGAAGGGTGGCAGTAATAGCAGGAGGTAGCCTGGACAGCACAAAAAGAAAAATCAAGGGAGAAATCCTTACTAACTCCTTCAGACTCCAGAACTACTCTCAACCTCCAGACTAACACTATATCACCTAGAGACATCCCAGCTCTCTGCCTGTCATGCTTCAGTGTGACCTTTGTTATTCAGACACTGACAGCTTACTGCCCACTGCCCTCCTTCCCCTCCTTGGAAGAGTTCATTATAAGCCTAATAAGCAAGCTTAAGCTCCACCTTCAATACATCACCTACTCCACAAGTGACATGCAAGCTCTTTCCCCACTCACGTAGCAATCTACAAAACACTGCAGCGCTCACACTGGAAAAATCCCTAAATTCACCACACAAAACTTCTGCCTTGACCCAGACCCCACACTGCTTTAACCCAAAGAGCCTACCCTTTTACTGTCACAGTTCCAGGCAGAACATTACCTGAGGGATTGTACACCGTTCTTTGTCTTATCTCCACTATTACTTCAGGAAATTAACTGACCACAAAAAGTTTGCATGTAATTTTGAAAACATGTAAACTGAATCACTAAGTATTTACAGAAGGTGTTACATGGTTTTACAAGAAAATTGGTAGCTCTGGAATGCTTATTTGAGGCATCTAATCAGGGCCTCAGAGAGGAGGAGAAGAAGATAAAAGACCCCAGAGTGGCAAGAAGGAAAGAATAGTTAATCCCTTTTCTCTCACACAAGTGCTACAAAAATGACGGACTTTTCCACGATTGCACACAGAGTTCCTGCATAAATGGCCTGGAAATAGTCAGTGCAGTGTTTTTACAAGCATGCTCCTCCCACTTTATGCTTGGAGTCACTTTCCCAATCCCTTGTCTTCCCCACACACATTAGACTTTAGCTTCCCTGTCAGTCTATTAGCTACCACTTTGTTTAAGGAACCCAGTACCCTGAAAGCACAGGACAAAAAACTAAAGACCATCACAATCCCCTACAGTAATATTTTTCACAGCATCCACCTGATACATCAGTTAGCAACTGAGTATGAACAGTAGCTAAATCTTGTAAGGGAATTACTAAATATAAAAAGAGTTTCGGTGACATCTCTATGATGGCAGAATTTCTCTAACCAAAGCTGAATAAAACTATTCAAACAGTTCTATGTTAAAGAACAAGACCGCAGAGCAGCTTTACCAGATGTCTGCAGGAACAGGGAAAAAAAGTACTTCTTTTTTCCCTTTATCTTTTCACAACAAATTTGCATGTTTTCAACTTATGCATTGCTATTAGCAGGACTTTGAACCTCCAGAGCATAAGGAAGCACCATGAGAGTCACAAAGCACTGGCACAGGTTGCCCAGAGAGACTGTGGAGTCTCCCTCCTTGGAGATATTCAAAAACCATGTGGGCATTGGTTCTGGGCAACCAGACCTAGGTGGCCTTGACTGAGCAAGGGGTTGGACCAGATTCCTTCCAACCTCAGCCACTCTGTGATTCAGTGAACCTGTCCCAGTCTGTTAAATATTCTTTAGTTTCTCATTGTACAGACTGTCACCAAGAGTTGACCAGCCTTTATGATTTTTAGTATCCTGTCTGTTAAGCACAACAGTAGAGTCATGTAGTTATACCCATGTATATATATACACACACATACATACATACATATATATATAGACACACACACACACCTAGTAATAACATGCCTGGGTAAACCACAATCCACTATGCAAAGACTCAGAATGGCAGGACAGAAGGAATAAACTGAGGAATGAAGGATAAGGAGGGGTTTATAGAAAAGATTTTTAATAAATTTGCTAGTTAGTATTAGCTACCTTTCCTTCAGAATTTCTTAAAGTATGACATCATGAAGACAGGTTGCTGGAGCTGACAAGGCACACTTCATTTTACTGGATATGCTAGATCAGTATTGTATCACTAAAAAATACAAAAATATTGCTCAAGGAGCCATTTTTCCACTCTTTTTTTAAACAACTCTTTCAACCAGAAGAGCAGTTTTGATCATGCTCAACAAGAGTAAGTTGTTCAAAATGAAACTCTTGTACAAGAACCACATCCTGTACCACAGACAAGTGCCTAGCAACCCGCCATGGGAATGAGATTTAACAAAGAGCATCACCAGACCATGATAGACATATATAATAACAAATATTTTTAAAATTTTAAATGTAGTATTTTTATATTACATATATCTATATATATAAAAAATAAGCTTCATTGCAACTCTCAAAGAGTAGCAGACTGAGGCACCACTACCCTATTTTACAGAAGAAAATTCAAGGTAAAAAACACGTATCAGATAACAGGTGTCTGTATAAGCAGTAAATTTCTATTAAGAGACATATATAGATAGACAAATAGATCTTTTGCCTCGGTGATTCAAACCTGCTTATCTTAATTAAAAACTAAGGAAGCAACACAAAGTCTCCTGGCTTGATGCACTGTCCAGTGGGTACATCTGTGAATAACACTGCTCCACAGCTTCTGTGCAAGGCAGTATCTAGTGACATGGTTGTAGCCCAATCCCAGGTGTCCAGGCAGAAGTGAGTTATGCTCCTCCCTGAGCAGGCAGGGGTTACTGCAAGGGGAATGTGGCTACTGCAGTCAACTTGGTCAGCTCTGGCCTAAGTGCAGCCTGTGAGGTAATGTGAATTCCTTGGCTCAAAGCTAACACCTGAATTCTTTGCAAACCACAGGAATCCAGCACAGAAAAGGTAAATATCCCAGAGGGGCCAGTGTTAATTAGGAAGCCAGGCTACCGAAGCAGGGGGTGCCACAAGGCTGAGTGGTGTGAGCTCAGGTGGCAGCATGGCAGCTGGTGGCAGCTGCTGTGAAGGCTGGCTGTCTAACCCCAGAGTGAACTCTCGTGTTCCTCTGGAAAGTCTCCCCAATCTGCAGCTTCTTGGGCCCTTTGCAAGAACATTTGGTTTTCAGCTCAGTTTTGCCTTTCTTTTTTTCCCTCTCTAATCTATTTTTCAGATCCAGTGTAAATCTGAATGAGAAGTTCCTGCTGGAGTAGGACCCTTCCAGCTATTCAAGCTCAGAAAGAGGGCTGCCTAAACAAAGCAGTTCAGGAAAAAAAAATAAACTATAGAGAAGTCTCCTCAAAACAAGGAGCCATTTCACTATGAATTTCCCATGGTATGTGTCAAGTCTCCATTATGCCTGCAGACACCAAGCAAGACAGGTCCAGTAAGGTCCTTTCTGTCCCACAAGTACACAGAAGGAGAGAAAGTTAAACAGGAGGGAGAGAATTGGCAAAATAGGGAAGGCTCACAAACAGCACAAGTTATTCCTGGCCCTATGTACTCTTCAGCTGTACTTCAGGCACCAGTCAGGCTTGTTATTCTCTGCTTCCATGAACATCCCTCCAAAAACCAGCTTATACATGGATTCAGCAGTTGTCTCTAAGAGCAGCCTTGGGACTCCCACGCAACTGGGCTTGGTAAGTCACCTTCAAAAGCTTGTCAAATTTTACAATTAAGACTGTAGTTAAATAACAATGTACCTCTTATTTAAACTAAGATATAGAAGGTATGTCAGTAAATATATTGCATCACCTGTTTTGGAAGTATCAGATAAATAAAACTACCTAGACGTACGTATGATCAGATGATTGAGTTACACCTTCAGGCAAACCTGGACCAAGCTTGCCATTACCATCCCATTTTCCAAACCTATACTTTCAATGCAAAGCTCTCAGCTATAATTATCCAGGTGGCCAATCTAGATTTTATCTGTCCTTTCCAGCAGAAAGTTATAAATATCTGCCAATTGAACAGATGTACAGCAGCACACTTTGTCTACTTTTTTTTTTTAATATGTACTAGAAAGGCATTCAACACATTTTTCAATCCAACAGGGGACCAGTGCTGCAACAAAAGCTGAAGGCTTTGTCATGTACATCTCGGTACATATCCTTCCCATCTCCTTCAGGGGAAACTTTCTTCATTCTTCCACATGGAAAATAAATAAAAGGTACAAATGTTGGATCCATAATCCCTTACTTCTCCTCAGTTCTGAAGCCTCAAATTCCACTCTAGATCATGTCATGACAAGTCTAGCTGTGCCAAAAGAAAGTAGGCCTAAGGAAGTATCCAGTCAAACATCACAAATGTGTGTTATATCAAGTCTGTTCCTTTTAAAAATCAATACATCTTCTGGTTTCCTGATAGCACTCCTTTTCTGGTAAGGTCACCAACTTTACTGAAATAGTCAGGTTCCTCTTGGAATATGCAAAGCGTAACACTGGAGAGGAACATGACCTTTCAGACAGACTAAGAAAAAGGGGAAAAAAATTAAGAGAACAACCCAGAAGGTCACCCTTTACATTTCAGAGACTATCTGCCTTCAGAAAGCAAACTCAAAACATGGAAGTCACCATAGTGCACCACAAGCACTAGTGGAGGTTGCAAAACCAGATTCCTTTGTTCTGCTGGTGGCTTTCACCTTAGATTGCTTCAACACCACCTTTGATTGCAGACCCTGATATCACTTCTCAGTTCTCTGCTACAAATTGCTTCTACTCTTACACACTATGGGTTTTCTTTCCTTAGGCAAAGAATTAAAACCAGCTTTCACGCCCCAAAGTTAAAACATTTCCACCACCCCGCACAGCTAAGGTTTTGACCCAGCTTTAAACGAGAGCATTACATGTGTGAGCTAATAAAAGGATCTCTCCCAGAACTTAACTTGCACTGTCAAATGGAAGACAAAAAGCCTAAATAGGAAGCCATAATCCAGTAGCTTCCAGGTTCCTCATCTCTCATGAACTGAATATGCAAATCCAAAGTATGGCAAAAATCCAAATCGCTAAAGCTGAAGACCACTAGTGCCATCTGGAGGTCATACAGAACAGCCCACCTAATGTTTTGTGTCAACCTCCGCCCACCTTGAATATTGTCCTCCAAAGAGAGCTTGACAGCATTTGCTGCACAAACACACCAGCTCTACAGCCACAGAAGATGCGAAAAGCTGAAGAGTAATTAAAGATATTGGTTGCAACAAACTTATACCTATCATGTGAAAGCATTCAACTATAAGGCTTTTGCCATAGTTCATGCTACAGCTGCAATTGCTCAGTGAGCAGCTGAAGTTTAGTAACAGAACCAAAGCTACTCTCCAGAGTCAGGACCTTGGAAGAAAGATAACATCTCATTACTTCCTCTACACTAGTTCCACAGTTGTACTCGTACAGCTGATCATATCACAGAGCAGTATTAAGATACCTAGTGCCATATTTAGTCTCCATAGCTATCTACTTCTCCCAAAGAGCTATAAGATGGGATGCAATTTGAAGTAAAGGATAACTGTTGTTAGCAATACTGTGGTATCCTGTAGATATTTGTTCCAGTTCCCATGTACATCGACACCACGTGCTTCAGATTTATCATTTAAGCAAATGGAAACTAAACACGCGTAGAACTGTTTAGGATTTCAGAACACTGAGAAGTGATTTGCAAGTATTACTGCCACATGGGATCTTAGCAAGATGGGGAATTAAGAATTGTTGAGACTGATTGCTTCTGGATGGATACCCAGAAAGAAAGTTTAAGTTAATTGCTCAGGGTTGACTACAACACCATTTCAAGCTCTAGAATTGAATACTCTGACTGTCAAAAGAACAAAGGAATCCAACCAGACAACATCCAAGTTATCAAGCAGGGACAGTGGATCACAAATTATCACAGAATCATAGAATATTCTGAGTTGAAAGGGGCTCACAAGGATCATCGAAGCCCAGTGCCTAGCTCTACATAGGACAGTCCCAAAAATCACACCATGTACCTGAGAGCATTGTCCAAATACTTCTTGAATTCTGTCAGGTTTGGTGCTGTGACCACTTCTCCGGGAAGCCTGTACCAGTGCCCAACCGCCCCCTGAGTAGAAAACCTTATTCTAATATCCAACCTAAACCTCCCTGACACAGCTTCAGGCCATTCCCTCGGGTTCTGTCACCACAGAGAAGAGAACAGTTTTGCCCCTCCTCTTCCCATCATGAGGAAGTTGTAGACTGCAACAAGGTCCCCCCTCACTCTCCTCTTCTCCAGGCTGAAGAAACTAAGTGACTTCAGCTGCTCCTCATACAGTTTCCCCTTAAGGCCCTACTCAATCTTCATGCCTTTCTTTGGACACTCTCTAATGGCTTACTATCTTTCTTTATATTGTGGTGCCCCAAACTGCCCAGATCCCTTTCTGAAGCACTGGTCTCCTGCCTCTTGTGCTGCAGCTTATACACACAGCCAGGGTTGCCCCACTCCAGGTACAGAATCTGGGACTTGCCATTACTAAACTTCATATAGTTGGTGATTGCCCATCTCTCTAATTGTTGAGGTCTTTCTCCGGGGCCTCTCTACCTTCAAGGGAGTCAACAGCTCCTCCCAATTCAGTATCATCAGCAAACTTACTTAGTATGCCCTAGGGTCCTGCATCCAAGACATTTATGAAGATGTCCAAGAGAACTGAGCCTAAGCTGAAGCCCCACAGAACCTCACTAGTGATCAGTTGCCAGCCTGATGTAACCCCATTTACCATAACCCTTGGTGCCCAACCCATGAACCAGTTGCTCACCCACTGTGTAATGTGTTTATCCAGCTGTATGTTGGACATTTTGTCCAGAAGGAGAGAATATCAAATGTTTTACTGAAATCCAAGAAGATTACATCAACTGGCTTCCCTTGATCAACTAGGTGGACCCTTGTGAAACACAAGCTGACCACGAATTAGCAGTTTGCCTTTCCAACAACGAAGGCTAACTACATGCTGGGCTGTACCAACAAGACTGTAGTCAGCAGGCTCAGGGAAGCAGCTAGTAACTCTTATTTGTCAGTGCTTGGGAAGCACTAGACACATATCTGGAACATCATGTCCACTTAGGAGCTCTGCAACAGAAGTATAGACTAAGCGGTACAAGTCTGGCAGAGAGTATTGAAACTGGTTGAAAAACATGATGTGTAAGAAGCAGCTGAAGGGAAAGAGTTGTTTAGCCTGCAGATAAGAAGGTTAAGAACAGATCTAACTGTTGTGTTCAACTTCTTAATGCATGAGCATAAAGACAGAGCCAGAGTTTTCTCAAAGGTGCATGGCAAAAGGACAAGAAGCAACAGTCAAACTGCAGCAAGGGAAATTCTGGTTAGATATAAAAAAACCCCACAGACACTCACAGTAAGAATGCTCAAATGTTGAAACAGGTTGTCAGGAAAACTACAGAATCTCCGTTCTTGGAAGCTATTAAAAACTTTATAGCGTAAGGCTGTAGAGCACATGTTCAAACTTTGAAGGTCTTGTCTTAGGAGGCAATTGGACTAAAAAACTCTAGACTTCCCTTCCCATCTAAATAATTTGATGATTCTGTCTTAAGGGATTCACTAGAACTGTCTGATCAGTGTATTTCAGTCAGAAGAACATACTTATTTCCTTTCCTAGACCTCTAATATTACTTGAATTGTTAAAAGAAAAACAAACAAAAAACCCACACCCCAAACATACTTCCTCCTTTCCTGCCACAAAGAGAACAGGTTACTCTACTGTTAGAGACAAAACTGCACGCTTCCTCAGAGCAGAAGACTTGTGTTTATACAAATGGATTTTTCCAAAAGCAAACTCCTTTGTTACAAGATCAGCAGAATCACCTTTAAGACATTAATGATGGTACAAATCCTATTTTGAAGGCTTGTTATGCACTGCCCATTCTGAGAACATTCTGGCAGTCTACTCTATCTTGTTTCCCTCTTCACTTTCCAAAAACATGCAGTATTAGCAATTGACAATTTAATTGCCAATTCCCAAGAGAAAAGACTTGCATGCCAGGTAAGTTTAAGGCTCTCTTTCTAGAGTGAATATAGTTGTCTAGCTTTCCACTGATGAAGATGGGATCACTATTAATATACTCTTCAGGATTCATTATCTGCTTTGGATAAAGATAATTTGGATTCAGTATCTACCCAAGTCAGAATCATTGCAGACAGGAACCCTAGAGATAATGCTTTCTGAATACATCAGATGTGTAAGACAGAATACAGCATTACTTAAAATTGTTGCAGAAGACAGTGCTATGGTACTCTTTTCTCTGACATCACTACAGTTAAAATTCTGATCTGTTGAAAATTTCAGAGGGGTGATTGCTTCAAATTTACTAGTTTACAGCACCAAGCCTGTCTGAGCTCAAGAAGTGTTTGGACACTGCTGTCAGGCACATAGTGTGATTCATGGGTGTCCTGTGCAGGGCCAGGAGTTGGATTCGATGACCTCGTGGATACCTTCCAACTCAGCATATTCTATGATTCTATAAATATTTAGCTAAATTTCTGTGATGAAGAGAAACAGGTATGTTTGGTAGATAAGTGTTCTTCCTGGGGAATCTTCAGCATCTTTCATGACTTACATGCAGAGGAAAATTGGTATGTTGCTGGGTAAAAACAGTGGGTAAACCCACTTACTGGATACTGCAGAGAATACAAATACAAGCCTAAAATTTAGAATAGCAGTTGAAAGTATTAAAACAAACACCAATACAGCCATCAACAGGTCTCCAACTGCTTTTCTTTTTTAGGATAAATTTGAGAAAGTTTCGATTCCCTTTACCTTGGAGAATGAAGAAGGGGTACAAAGGCACCAATAATCCAAAGAAGTTTCAAGAACACAACTTTGAGAATGAAGATACCAATGATGCATTTGGTCATTCAACCTTTAAGAGCTGAAAATTTGCTTTATTTATTACATATATAATAAAATCCCTCACTCATTATCCTGTAATCTATATAAAGAAAACTGACGGGACACAGTATGATGAAGCATCATATATTTAAACTCTACAGAATTCCCTAACTAGCATTCTCCTCATTTACTATTGTTTCAGGAGTACAGAGGCAAGCCAAGACACATCCAGATCACCAAGTGCAAATACACTGAAAAAGAAGAATCCTCCCCTACCTGGCCAATCCTTCCTCATAGAGATAGATGACAAGGGGATCGTAGGATGTAACCAGAACATAGAGACGCACATCGAATTTGAAATCTGAAATACAGTTGCCAAGAGTCAGTGACTGCATGTATCTTTCAGACATCATATCCACTTCAGGAATTTTAACAGACCCCAAGAGCAATAAACTCTGCTGCAGATATAGGTGCCTGAAGCTTTCCCAGTTGAAAAGCTTCCAGGTTTTAATGAATTCTTTAGTTACATTTTTCTGGTACTGGTCAAAGCTAGATCACTCAGTTATTCAACTAAACTCCAGCAAATGTTGAAGAGATCCTCAGATGCACCGTTGTAGGAGAGAGAAAGGCAATTCCTAAGCACACTCACCATCTATGAGCAGGGGGTTGCTGATGTAACGAGAAACCAGGGTGTTGTCTTCCACAACAATCTGGCTTGGCTGCAGAGGAACAGAGAATTCAAGAGTGAAAAAACAGGAGGCTTAAGTAATAAGATGATAAGTAGATCAAACCCACCATTTTTTCCACCCTTGCTGTCCCCTAAAGCCACCGTGTACCAACAACTGTCTCAGGAGGGAAGAAATAAGAACAAAATGAAAGAATATAACTGTCAGTCACAACATATTTAAAGTAATTAGATCACAATCAGAAGTCTGGGAATGATTACACTGCCAAAAAAACCTGCCCATTTAATCTTGCAGTGAAGTGTTTCTTAGTGTACAATACAGGTTTAGCAGCCACATGGCAGTGATGTAAAACAGACCAGAAAAAAACATATCTAAGGAGCAAGTATTACTCCGTTTGCTTTTCAAGAGTTAACCAAACACATAAAGGAGGGGTTTATTAGACACTGGAAGGAGTAACTACAGTTGACAACGAAGTCACAAGTGAAGAAAATGATTCCTCATAACCAATCTCGGGCTGGTATCCAACCTTTTTGCCTCCATGAGTAAATACCTTCTATTGAGGCTCAGTTCAGGGCTCCTGTACCAGGAAGAAGCTACCCTTTATGCTCAGAACAGAAAGCTCTAAGACAAATATACATTGCAACGTCATGGGATCTGTTGAAAAAGCTTTTACTTTTTGCTGTATGCAAGCCTCTTGTGACCAGTTTTAACTACTCCTACAAACAATGTCTTGAACATTTTCTTGCCTTCAGTTTGCAAAAGAGCCAAGAGAACCACAAGATTCTGCCTTTATCCAGTTTTGCATGTAGTCAGCCACAACACCAACATTATGAGCAGGAAACCTAAGCATATAAAGTGCACATATACAATGTGAGGGAACAAGTTCAACTTCCCTCAGCACATCACACAAAAGTAAGAGCCTGTTCTATGATGGATGAGAGAAATGTAGAAGTTTGTTACTTTGTTGAGGTGGCTGGTTGTTGTTGCTTTCAAAAACGTTTGTGATGAGATTCTAGAAGACACTCCTTTAATGGCATCACACCGAAGGAAACTGGCTTGTGGGCTAAACTAGCAGAAGTGTTTCTGGAACAGAGACACACAATGGGATATTGGTCCCAGAAGGGTCTTTTCCCCAGGTCATGGCCAACTGCCATATAAGCCTGAGCTCATTCCTCCCTTTCAAGCAAAGAAAAGACTGAGTGCAGCTCTGGAAATACTTACCTCATACACTTGGCGAATTGCTCCCTTATTTTATGGGAAGTGATCCAAGTAGAGAACAGATGAGGCAGCATGACCCTTTCAGTGCAGGGAAGGCTAAGGGGTTTCAAATGAGTGAAAACAACATGACTCAACAGTCAGTTTCACTGCTGAGAATATTGACTGGAATCCTCTCATGTGTTTGGCTCCTGTTCAGATGTATTTGTTACCTATGACAACCTAACTCCCTGCAAAACCCAAAAAGAGCAAAAGACACTATAACCAGCACGCTGAGTTCAAAGAACTTCCTTCATTACACTTCAGGAAGGGCACACTGGCCTTTAGGTAACACAGCTTTAAGATTGATATACTTCCTACTGTATCAGGTTACATTTTAACTGCTCTTCTCCATGGGAAAGAGGGGGATGAGGGGTCTGTTTGAGGACTATTTAGGTCATGCAGGGAAACAGCTAAGGAGAGTTCTGAAAAGCTTCCCAAGGCCAGCCTACTGTCAGCCACAAGGAGAGCATGAAGCAGCACAGCTTCCCAAACTCTCTCAGGGAATATAAACTTGCTCCTCATAAGCTAAGGCTTGAAGGTAGATTGCAAGATAAGCGCAGCATACCAAGAAATAGATTGCTTTTGGTTACAGGCCCAGGCATGCTTTGCCAGCTGCTCAGGGCTGTTGAATTGCTCACAAACATATGGCTGAAATTCAGACTAGGGCCAGTAGGACCAGAGCAGTGTCTGGTCAGATGCTTCCATGCCTCTTGCCTGGAAGCTAACAAGTCTTGAAGACAGTGTTACTGAAGAGCATTATTTTTGCTGAAAACTTACATTGTTTATCAGGTAGACACCTCGACCCCTGGAAGAGGCCACCGGCTTCACTATCCATGGGCCTCTGTCCTTAGAATAGGTATCTGGTTAAAAGAAAACAGCACAAGTCTGAAATATCTTCCGTTTTGCTTATTTACAGAGAAGAAAGAATCAAGAACGTTGCCTACAGTAAAAGCTTTACAAAACTCCATAAGGAGATCAAAGTCTGCTTTTTTGATGTCTTATTCTACCCCTTGGGAATCACTGCAATTATTACAGCCCCTCTCTAAAGTCCTTCCTGCTGCTCTGATAGATTCATTCCTAAGCCCTATGCCACCTTTCGGCACTTCTTTCTTCAGTACTCTCAGACATCAGTCAAGGATATTGTGAAGCTGACCAACACTGTGCACATAAAAAAGGCTCAGTTTTGGAGCCTTTGGCCCAAAACAGCTTCTTGAGGACTTACTCAGGCATGAAGCAAATAGCAGAGTAGAAATTACATAAAGAAATCATGTGGGCCTTTTCCACTGTCTTTCCAGGTTCCTCTAATTTTGTTACCTTAAACACTGGCACAGTCAATAGGCTAGGATATTAAAAGTAATTCCCTTCCCCTCACACAGTTATTCTGCTTTAAAAGGTCTGGGCATCACCAGCCATTCACTTACTGCAGAAGTCCTGGTACTCTGTCGGGAGGATAAAGGTCTGAGGTAAGATATGGAATGTCTTGAACCCATGGGCCAGCTGCATACGAGCGACATTCTTGTATAGTCTGTCCTTCCGTGTCAATTCATATGACCTGAAGTCCCAAAACAAGAGAGTATCTATTTTTTCCCCGACATTACAACAACCCTTCATCCTAGATACTAAAGTATCTGTAGCCCTATCAGATGTCTAAACCCTAAACTGCAACTCCTCTCTAGTTTTACTGTCTCTGTCCTATGGCTGTATTAATATAATTTGTAGCACTTCCTGCAATTCCCAAGACAGACTGAAGCACAGCAAACTGCTGGAATGGTGGTGGCAAACTTTAGAATGGGACATACAACTCTCTAACTGAAAACCAAAGTCCCAAATACTTTACTTATATCATCAAATAAAGAAAACTAAAAATTCAGTAAATCCAATACTTGGGCTACAGACAAGCACTTCAACTCAAATACTATCTCCCCAAAACTCCAAAGACCACTTAGCATGAAGACAGCGTGTAGCACAGGCCCAGTGTGTTGGGACTTTCCAGTATCATGTATACTCTATTTTTTTAAGTTATCTATATTCAGAGTTTTGCAAATCATCCCAGAGATATTCAGCAAAACATGATATCAAGGCCTTACCTAGGGAAATGATTGACTTTCTGAATATCTGTAAGAGAACGCAGCAAGTAGGGCTTCAAGTGTGATCCTGTCCACATGAGATTATAATCAGTACTATTAGGGTGAACCTAAAAAACAACATAAACACCACACACAAAAACACAGAACTCATGAGAAGCAACACCACTTGTCCTTAGGTCTATGAGACCAAAGCAATTCTAGTTTAAGACAATTTTCACTACCCATCTCTAATATAAGGGCAGCTCCAGCCAAACTCCTGCCCTAAGCTATTCCCATCCTGGGAAATAACCATGTCATATTTTTCTAAGCAACCTTGTGAGTTTCTTCTTTTCATAAATGGTTATAATCCAGTTTTTAAATTATTTTAGATCTCTTCAGGAAACTTGTGTTATTCAGAAAAAAATCCACCCCACACACACATCTCTCAAACTGTCATTAGCTGCATACAGGATGCTCTTTAGAGAAAGACAGGTGATAGAAGAGAAATGTGAAACACTACATCAATACTTCTGTGAGCTTGTAAAGGCTGAGAGATTAATTCTTTCAGATCTTTCCAAGGGTATGAGATGAAGCTTTAAAAGCAAAAAGATTAAAAATACATGACCAAATTTCAGCATCCCTTTTTCCCTAATTTTGCAGGCTCAAGACTAAAGGGTGCTCCTTTAAGAGCACAGAATCATGACATATTTTCAGTCTGACTGGCAGAGTACTTTAAAATAATTAAAAAAACCCTGAAGGGGGTCCACAGTAACTTCCTGTTTCTAACCCTGGAGGGTGAAAAAAAAGAAAAAATCCAACCAACACACAACAAAACAAACCCAGAACATCATCTTCATCACCTCCTAGCCCAGCACATAATCAGAAGTTTATGGCACTCACTTCATGGAATCCATGGGCAGTCAGAATGCTTCGAACCAGCCGGCTGTCTGTTCGCACAATCTTATAGGACATGTGGTAGCGCTCTGTTAAGAGGCAAAGAGACATGATATTAGAGCCTGCATCTAAAAGAATAGATCAGTTACTCACACTACCAAAGCAGAGAAAAGGACTCAGCATAGTACAACTGCACTTAATTCACAGAGAGCAACAGCACATAAGAGGCAAAGGGAGAAAAGAAATACCCATCCATCTCTTTGAGCATTAACTCCAATGACAGCACTGAACTGACTTAGATCAATCCTTAGTTATAATATAGTTGCACCACTGAACCCTATCACAAAAAAAAAGCACAGATCATCCTAACAAATACCCAGAGTACTTTTTCAAAACATCCCTTTACACATAGACTGCTTTATAACACTCCAAATATGATTTTAGCTCTTTCTTCTCTATTTAAGATTGGTATTTCTAGCTAAAAGTAATCATGCCTTACACCCCCTGCTGACATGGCTAGCTTATATGATCACCTTTTAGACCATGAAAACCCAAAATGAAACACTGAATTTTTCTTTACATCTCATCCACCTGTACTGATCTTACAACAAATAATTGCAAAATGTAATAGGAAATACAGTAAATAAGACAAGGAAATAAAAAGACAAAATCACTATCCAAGTATAAAATTATAAAAACAAATGCAGTAAACTTCACTGGAGGTATAAGGTAAACTGAAAGCAAGTAGTAAGACTAGAGGCCAGTTGTCATATAAAAGAACGTGGCAATCCATAAAAGAGTTCCAAGAGAGAAGAGACAGAAATTGCAATGCTAGAATGCAGAATTGCCTTGAAAAGGTACTTTACAAGTTGGTTTAAACTGAGAATAAAAAGGTGGAGATGAGATTAAACATCATTAAATATGTTCTATCAACAAAAATAAGGCTAAAGAGTAAGAAGTATCATAATCTGAGACCAGACAAAGCTGAAGGAAATTTAATGAGCTGCACTATCCAGCAGTAGACTTATTAAACCACTTGAGAAAAAGCAGAAGAGATCCTACACTCCAGTTACAATACAAGTTACAATTACCATCAGCTTCTGTCACCATCCCAGTATGTTTTTAACTCACATGAAAAGGATCAGGAGTTTCCACATATAAATCACCTTCTCCACCCCTTACCCCAGTGAGCCAGAAGCATTTCTGCTTGGATAGGATATTAGAAATGAAGGCACCAATTACCTAAGAAAGGAAGAAGCAAGAGAAGAAAGAAATGTCAGCACCTTCACAAAAAGAAGCTGAATAGATTTTAGCTTTACTCCAACTCAGCACATCCAGAATGAGCACCCAGCTGTACACACCCACAAGTACTAACTCTCTCAATTCAAAGTGACTGTTTATAAAAACCCAGCCTCTTCTTTAGAAGCTCTCTCTTATTTGATGCTAGACAGGTTTGGTCCCCCAATTCAATTGCTGCCAGCAATCATTTTGCTCGCGGCCATCTCACAGTTGTGAGGCTGTGGACACAAGATATCCATTACTACAGCTTATTATTGTTCATGCAGCTGCGGGGCTGGCTGCTTTATTTCCCAGTGAAATCCCCTTAAAAGACACTGCAATGATTCTTAGCTATAGTGAATTTATATTCTGGTTCTAAGTTCTAGCGTGGCTGCCAAGTTCAATTTGCAAGCAGACAGTTCCAACTCAAAACACATCAGGACCCAGTAGAGGCACAAATGTAGACACTTGTCACAATCCAAAGACATAATACACAATCACCAATGGATCAAGCATTTCTGAGTATCTCAGTGTTCGTACACAAGAGAGGATTGCAATTTCCTTCCTACCATGTCCTCTTCCATACCACAAAGAGAAGAGACTCACCTCACAACTTCAAGCCAAAACCTGGCACACAGTAACACCCACCTCCAATTAGGCGGAGGTAGCTGTCCTTGGTCAGAATAGCTTCAGCATGAAACACCAAGACAGGGATCCGCCTGCAGCCACCACCGGTCCACTTGATACATGGATGATCCCTGAAATTACAAGATAGTATAAAGAACTGCTAAGCCTCATACATGCAGCAGTTACTTACAGTGAGGACACAGCAATTCTCCATACTTGCCCAGGCTTGCCCATCTAGCCTGTGGGCAGGACACAGGTAAACACACTGTGGAAAATAATGGAAGAGTGACACGGAGGATTGTAAACACAGCTAACTGATTTGCAGCTTGGGTGCAGAAAAGTACATATAACATTCTAACTGTTGTCTGTCCTTGTGTGTTTGACAAGTAGAACATCTGCGGTCAGAAAACACAAGACTACAATAGACTTCAAGGCATCTTATTGAACATGCTTGAGATTCCTGTCCTACCGTGGGAAAGGTCAAAGCACAGTGGTAAACCACACCTGCAAGAATCCCTGAAAAACAGGTGCAAACAGCAGCTTCATCTGATTCTCTAGCAAGGGCCAAGCTCCACAGCGTCTGTCTCCCTGTTTGTGTGCCTCTGCCCAGGTGCTGCTTTAGGGATCCTGCAGCTATCAAGGTAATGAACATTTACTCGGCATTTCAGCTGTGGTTTCACGGTTGCTCCTAAGCCCTGCCTATGCTGACTTCACACACACATACGAGGCATTTGTGGCAGTTCCAGGTTCCACCCTGGCTGGATGCCAGGTACCCATCAAAGCCACTCTATCACTCCCACCTGCAACTTTACAGGTGAGTTAAAAATACAATGACAGGCTCACGAATAGAGATTAGGGTAGGGAGAGATCATTCACCAGTTACTGTCACAGGCAAAACAGACTTGACTTGGGGAAATTAGTTGAACTTAGTACCAATCAAAATCAGAACAGGATAATGAGAAGTAAAGCAAACCTTAAAAACACTTTCCTCATCCCCTTTCCCAGGCTTTACTTTAATCACGATTCTCTACTTCCTTCCCCACAGTGGCAAAGGGAGACAGTGAATGAGGGTAACAATCAGTTCATCTCATGTTGTTTCTGTCACTGCTTCCTCCTCAGGGAGAGGAGTCCATACCCTACTCCAGCATGGGGTCCCTCCCACATAAGACAGTCCTGCACAAACTCCTCCAGTGTGAGTTCTTCCTACAGGCTACAGTTGAACTGCTGCAGCATGAGTCCCATTCCACAGGATGCAGTCCTTCAAAAACAGGCTGCTCCAACGTGGGATTCCAAGGGGTCCCAAGTTCTGCCAGTAACCTGCTCCAGTATGAGCTCCTCTCTCCTCTCTCCATGAGTCCACAGGTCCCTCCCAGGAGCCTGTTCCAGCACAGGCCTCCCACAAGGGTCACAACTTTATTTTGGGCATCTACCTGCTGTGATGTGGGTCCCCTCCATGGGCTACAGTGGGACAGCCTGCCTCACTGTGGTCTTCACCCTAGGCTGCAGGGGAATCTCTGCTCCAGCGCCTCAAATACCTCCTCACCCTCTTCCTTCACTGACCTTGGTGTCTGCAGAGCTGTTCCTGTCACACATTTTCACTCTTCTCTGAGCATGATTACCTTCACACAATAACTTTCTTTCCTTCATAAATGTTATCACAGAGGCACTACTACCATCACTGATGGGTGTGGTCTTGGCCAGCACCAGGTCCATTTTGGAGCCAGCTGGCATTGGCTCTGTCAGACATAGAAGAAGCTTCCAGCAGCTTCTCACAGAAGCCACCCTGTAGCTCCCCTGGTACCAAAACCTGGTCGTGCAAATCCAATATAGCATCCTAGGTACTCAGCTATAAAGGGAATCTTCCAGATCACCCTCTTTTTGGGTTGTTCTTGCCAGCCTGAGTTCTGTTTCATTCATATTTATTTTACTGAGAATAGTTTGGGAAAAACTTCATGAGCTTCTACAGCTACAGTTCTCCAAATGCATAGCCTGAAAACAGGATCTATAATTCAGGATAAATCACAATTGCTGTTATCCACACAACCAGCCCTTGTAATTCAGGGTCCAGCCTCCAATTTAAGAACTGTAAATCAGTGCAGTCTGGCTGGTTGCCATCCTGGACTCTGAAGTGCACAGAAAAGCACTAATGCAGAGCTTGAGAGACCAGAACAAGCTTGGCTCAACACAAAGGATAAACTTGTGTACTCTTCCCTTTTAATTTCACCCAGATACAGTGGAACACAAGCCCAGAATTCACGAACAATGCTCCTGTCCACCACTCAAACTACAGGCTCTGTGATACACTCATCAGTTCTGTGCAAAACCACAAGATGACATTAGCAACTCTCATCTCCTCAGAGGAATTAAGAACACACCAAAAAAAATTAAGACCTGTTACATCAAATTCTAAGATTACACAAAGAAAACCTGTCAACCTCCCTAAGCAAATAAAACAGGCTCCTTCTTACTCACCGTGCAAGGAAATTAAACCATGAAAAGTTAACAAAAAAACAGAGACTGAGGGGTAGGAGAGACATCTTTATCTACACCAACAAGAAGAAATACAAAGACTGGCAGAGATATGCAGAAGCATTTGTCTGCAGAACGTGCAAGATCATTGCCTGCCACAGGTTGGGAGAAACTACAGAAGACAAAACACTTCCAACTCTTAGAACACATGATCAGAGATAAAAGGGCAATTTTCTGATTGTGGTGGTGCATCTCCATCCCACCTCTCCCTACAGCTAGGACAAGGGCTCTTAAGCGTAGCCTTGGTCCACTTAACCAAGTTATTACCATTATCACCCAGACAAAGTAATTCAACAGCACTCCCATCTGCTTCAACTACCTCTAAAAAATAATTCAGAAAAAAAAACCCCTACTACTGGGGTGTTACTAGCTGTTAAGACTGGAGGGACCCAAGAAGCTTCCAGAATTTACACAACAAGCCAGAGCCTTATGTAAGTGGGAAATGAGCTGAGGCAAAAGGACAGGAGTTTATATTAAGCCTGTCCTGAGGATTTACAGTGAGGCTCAATCCTCCAGGTGACAGTCATTCCTTTCTAGCATACCCCTTAGTCACTTGATGCACACACACAGTTACACTCTAGCTGAAGTCAGTTCTGGACCTTTCCATCCATGAGGATCTAACAAGTCAAAACCAACCACCTGGTATGAAGTGACATTCCTCTAAATGTCTTAAGTCACTGCAGTTTGTAACTGGGCAATCAGGCATAACATGCACCCAAAAGAAAACTAACAGGACATGTTACAGCTGAAAGAGAAAAGGGATTCCACTCTGGCAAAGGATAAGGAAGTGACTCCTTCATAAGCAATGATAAAAGAGGCTACTAAACAAAGCTGGAACAAACATAATTACTTATTACTCGTAAGTAATATGAACTCTAGGAGTTGAGCTCTCACAAGACAGGGTTTTTTAAGAGGACATGAAACATTGTATATCATTCTACTGTACAGATTTCTATTCTCTGCAGCAGTAAAAGCTAAAACAAAACAAAGAAAAAAACCAAACAAAGAGAAAGGACATAATCAAAAAAGTTCTCAGCTTAGGAACATGACAGAAAGAAATCAATGAAACTACAGACTTCAGAGCAGCCAAGGCAAAGCTGCAGGTCCAACACCGGTGAATATGGTAGTCTTTAAGGCTACAAATGTAGGCAGCCTGCCCACAGGCTTGAGGCCCAAATCAACCACCTTCTGCTTTGTAGGCAGGAGGGTAAGGAATGTACCTGTATTTTCAGATTACTACAAATCTTGCAGGAAGCACAGACACATAGAAACAGTCCAGAAGGGTTTTCCCTACTTACTCCAGTCCATCTATAGCATCTTCTTCCTCCTCCTCCTCTGAGGATGAGCTGGTTTCCTCCAGATCTTTAGCCATCCCAGCTGGCATTTGCTCTGGAAGTTTTCATACAGTCCAGTCTCAGTAGCCTCCAAGACTCTCTCCTGCAGATCCAAGGGATCTTGCAAGAGCGGTCAGCTGCAAAAAAGATTAAAAGCATGAATGCACAGCTAAGCACGATAGCGAGAGAAGTGAGGTAACTTAACTCCCCCCTTCTGCCAGTACATATTTCTCACAAGACTGTCAGCAAGCGTGTTACAGACTGTAAATCACCTCCTAGCCAGGAGAGTGCTGGAAGAAGCATCACCTTCCAACAGATTATCCCGCACCTGCCCGTTAGAGTCATTCGGGCGCGCACCGGCGAAGCGCGGCCCGGCCCTGCCCTGCCTCTGGCCGCAGACCCGCGCCAGGTCGGCCCGGCCCGAGGGGACACGCCCGACGAGACGGCCTCGCCGCCCGGGGCCGGCCGGGCACCGTAACGCCTCCACCGGCCAGAGAGCGGCCCTCCGGCTCGAGGGGCGGCTGCGGCCCGGCCTACCCTGCGCAGGGCCGGGCACGGCATGCCCCGGTAGCCCCAGAAGCAGCAGGAACGGCGGGGAGGCGCAGGGCAGAGGGTGGCTGCGCTCGCCATACCTGCCCGCAGGGCCGGGCCGGGCCGGGCCGGGAGGTCTGAGCAGCCCCCGCCCCTCCCGCCGCTTCCCCGTTACTACCACAACCGGCGGGCAGCGGCTCCGCCCCCCCGCGCAGGCGCCCCCGCCGCCGCACTGCGCAGGCGCGCTCGCTCCCGCCCCGGGGGCGGGGCCGCCTCGCTCGCTGCGAGCGATCCGATTGGCGAGGAGGGCCCCTACGTCAGGTGGCGCGCGCGTGGAGCGGGGCGCGGGGGCCAATGGCAGCGCGGGGCGGGGTGGCGCGCGGAGCCGCTGCGGGAGCGCCGCCGGTAACGGGCCGGGCCGGGCCGGGAGCATGGGACGGTTCCTGAGCGTGCTGCGCAGCTGGCTCGTCATGGTGGCGCTCATCGCCGCCGGCAACACCCTCCAGAGCTTCCGCGACCACGGCTTCCTCGCCGAGAAGCTGTACACCGCCAGCCCCGGCCTCGGTAAGGGCCGCGCCTCCCAGCCGTGGGCCTTGGGCTCTCCTCGGCGTCCCCCCCGTGGGGCCCCGGAGCCGCCTGCAGCCCCGGCCTGCGCCTCCCCGGCGGCATTGCGGGTGGCAGGCGGGGCCGTGCGTGGTCCCCTATGTGCTCCTTCCTTCTTTGTGCAGTGAACGGGCTCCAGGCTCGGACCTTCGGCGTCTGGACTCTGCTCTCGTCAGTGATTCGCTGTCTCTGCGCCATTGACATCCGCAACAGGACGTACGTAAAGCAACACCCCATCGGTTTGCTGATTAGTCGCAGCCTGAACAGCTAGCTTAGAGGGCAGTGGGCAATCAAAAGGTGTTCCTGAACTTCCTGTAGCGTTGACAGCACTCCCCTGAAAAAGCTCGAACAGCAGAGCAGGGTTTGTGTGATAGCTGCTGCTCCCTTCTGCCTCTGTGGAGACAGCCTGCACATTTGATTTCTGTTCGTAGCTCAGGCAGAAATGGATAGATCTGAGAGCTTCTTACTGTCACAAATTTCTGAGCTCTGGCCTGGAAAGCGCTTTCTGATGGTGTTGCTGTTCTGTTAATGAAGCGATTGCTAATGCTGTGGTCTGACTGATGCTTAATACTTCTCGTACTATGACAGCTCAATTTAAGACTGTGGTAGTTTGAGGTGCCCCCTTGCAGTGGTCTTAATCCACTGCCTTCTGCCATATACTCATACCTGGGGCTGAGGACAAGGCCTGGGACTGAGGTGGGAGTTTTTTTTCTGCCTGTGCTAACAGAAATGTTTCTGAGTGGGATTTCCAAGCAGACCAAGCGGGGTCTGTGCTAGGGAAAGCCTTTATTGAAGGTTCCTAGAACACGCTCTTTTGTCACCTCTTCCCTCAGCCCCACAGCAGAAGTCCCTATTCACCTGGCACCATGTCCTTGGATTGCCTAGGCTTGTCTGGGGTAGGGAGGTGCACGGTTTCAATTATGTGTTTTTAGGGGGTGGTGCCTATGCCAATTACAATTAAGTCGGTTGTTCCTTTGAAGGATTTTATCTTGAATCTCTTGGACCTGCTCTCTTTCAACAGCTGTGGGTCATAGAGGGTAGGTCAGCCAAGTCCTGTCACCCTGGTTCTCTGCTCTTCCTCCAGTTCTCACCTTCTGTGTGTTTGCACATACTTCTCACTTCACTAGTGCCCTATTTTTGCTCTCCCATCTTCCCCTGCCTTCAGGCCAGATAATGCCTGTGACTTTCAATGCACTGTCGAACCTCAGTCTCCCCTCAGCTGTTGCCCAGAGAGTTTTTACACCTCACTAGGCAAGGGACCAAGTGCCCTCTGTACTGCCAGAGATGGCAGATGGGTCAGCATGCAGGTTTGTCTCTTTTCCACTCAGCCATACTCATGTCCATAGTATGATATGATATGATATGATAACCTACTTTTTTCTGTTTTCCAACAGCCTTTATCACCTCACGCTCTTTACCTTCTTTTTGGCCCTTGCTCACTTCCTCTCCGAGGTCTTCATTTACCGCACTGCAGCCTTGACAATTGGAGTTATGGCCCCCCTCATGGTGGCAAGTAAGTAGAGCTCTGCATCCTTCCCACAAACTCTCCTTGGAGGTGGGACCCCCAGAAAAACTGCCCAGGTGGCTGTGGGCAACGGGCAGGGAGAGGATGGTGGGAGAGAGTGTCTCATCTCTTGTCCAGCATTTTCTACCCTGCTCACTCTGAATCTTCATCACAGGTTTCTCTATTCTGGGGATGTTGATTGGACTGCAGTACCTGGAGGTAGAAGCGCTATCACAAAACAAGAAGAAAAACTGAAGTTGAGGGCTCTGTGCAGGTCAGTGTCATCTCCTGTCTTCACTTGCCAGACTTTCACTAAAGCTCAGCTGAACTTCTCCAGGACACCAACCCCAGTGGTGGATCAGTGTTGGGACTCTGTCAATCACTGTTCATTATCAAGTGTATTTTTCTTGTTCAGGCAACATTTCAACTGACTGATGTCAAAGACCAAGTCCCAGAGGAGTTTGTGTCAAAGCTTGTGGGGGGCAGTTGGTGACTGACTGCCTGGATAGCAGGCAAAGTCTCAGGCATGCTCAGTGCATTAAGGACTTCTCTCCCAGTGTACCTGTAGGGAAAAGGTGCAGAGCTATCCAAGATTCGCTGAACTCTTCGGACCAGAAAGAGAGAATGGGTGCTACCCCTGGCACTGCTGTGTAACCTGCATGTGTGTTATTCAGGGGCCATTTCTAATAAATGACAGAAAAATGCAGCACACTATGTCTGTCTTTCTGCTATACGGAAGTGGGTAGAGGATCAGAGTCAACAGCAGTTTCTACTGTATGTTGCAGGATACATCATCTCTTTACAGTAAACCTACCTTTCCCTGACTCCTTCCCACAAAGTTCCACGTCTGACTGCTCACATCACACACACAGTTCTGTGTTCTCTGTTCTGCAGCATGCTGGTGACAGCAAGTTTGAACTGTATGCATCAGTAAGCAAGAACTGAGCTACCTGTGTGGTGAGCTATAACTGCAGAAGATGGAGAAAACAGGAACAGGTTGCTTAGACCTAGGCAAAATAATGCCCAAAACAGTGGACAGCACACAGAAAATCCACCAAGAACTCCTAACTGGGAAGACAATTCATGTGCAGAAAAAAGAGGAAAAACACAGAAGGGCACAAAAAAGCACAGCAGTAGCACTGGGCAGAAAGATGATTTTTCCATTCTGCAAAACATTTCAGGCTATTAAAAGAGTCACATGTATATTGTTTCAAATATTTAATATGAATATGTCAGATTTCATTGTATACTTTTATTTTACATTAAAACTTCTACTGAAATCATTCTAAACCTCGATCCTCAATCACAAACTACCAAAGATAGAATTTTAATCATAAAATATGCTGAATTAGAAGGGACCCATCAGGACCATAGACTCCAATTCCTGACCGTGGGCAGGACACCCCAAGAATCACACCATATGCCTGAGAGCATTGTCCAAACACTTCTTGAACTCAGATAGGCTGTATCAAAATGCAATGTATCAAAATACTTATAATTTCACCTGAAGAATGTCTTGTCAAAAATGGTATGTCAGACAGGAGTATTTTTAACTGTTCCACCCCAGTGCAGTTTTTGCCCCCTCCCTCAAATGATACATAAATAACTGCAGAATTTAAGGACACTTAAGAGTATAAGGACACTTGATGTCTCCCCTAGGGGTGGGATGCTGGAAAGGAAGGAGAGGTGATAACATTAAAAGATAAACAGCATACAGATGGACAGTGTCTGTAAGACTCAAATGCTGGTAAGAGGGCAGCTTCTTCTGTTCTCTGTTATAAAGTGCGAAGCTTCCACAGTGGAGCAAATCTGAATTGCCATCATACCACTCTCTACGGCTGTGAAGACCAACACAGCTTTGGCTGATTTTCTCAATATAACACTTCACAAAAGTTTTTATGTACTGTTGAAACATGCAAAAGGCACCTTTTTGTTAAGGAGGAAGACAGCCCAGGGAACTTGTGGTTTGACTCATTTCTGTTATTAATGTAGTGATGAGCTAGGTTGCAGAACTAGTCCTTGCCTCCAGATAGAAGGAGGCATATTGGTATCTCTCAATATACTCAATATATAGGAACATCAGGCCGACCTCAGTGAATTCTGAGCAGTGGTTTATCCAGACTAAGTGTGCTTCATCTGGGAAAGCCAAATAATAAAAACAGAGCTGGCAGAAGCTGATGCACTTCTTTACACTTGCTGGTGATGTACTGAGGCCTCTACAATCCTGTGCAACACAGAGCATCACAGGCACCAAGGCAGAGCAATCCCTCTTCCCCAGAGCCGGCTGAAAGCTGTTCCAGGTCTACTCACAAAGTGTGGTGCAGCTTCTGCATTTCATGTCACAGTTTGCCTGTGAGAGGGGACACAGCCACATGCAAGGTGCCACCCACAGGTGCTCAGGGCTAGCCTGGTACTGTGGCTTTTCTCAGCACACATGCCTTTTCCAAGCATACATGATGGGATGGGGTGGGAGACAGCAGGTTTTCCCAACTTTTCCTCCCAAGCAGCAAAGTCTCCAAAACAACAAGATGCAAAGGTATAACTGAAGAGATCAATCCCCTTCTTGTTTTTCACATTCTGCACAAGCAGTTCCCTGGGCTCCTGTCCTGATGCTTTCCTCTCTTCCTGAGGCGCATGTCACAGGAGGGTGGTGCAGGTAGTGAAGATGGGAATGAGGGGGACTGTATCTCACAGCTTTTCCACCCCTCCATTTCATAGCCTTGATTCCTCAAGAACTATGGGATTAGTGTAAGCTTCTGGCAACACTTTCTGCAAGTCAGACAGAGGAAAAACAATATGGTTAGGACCCTGGGTGGCCAGACCCAGGCTTCAGAGACATCAGCTGGTGTGAACCTGGCTAATTCATAGCTCCTTGCTAGTGTGCAGAAATTCCCAAAGAAGAATCATTGTCCTCAGAGAGTGCAACTGGTTCCCTCTTCCTTCTCCTGACACTTTGAATGCCCAAACAAGGGGCACTGGGGCAGCAGGGCAGTGCAAGGGTCCCATTTCCATTAAGCTACTTGCTGTAGTCCTGACCACTGCTAATTCACTGTGGGGCTGACTGACACCTCCAGTGGTACCAGCCTCACAGACAGCTCACCAAAGAGACTTCACTGTGACACAAGCTCAGCCTCAAAGCAGTGAATTGCAGGGCCTGGGCAAGGGAAGGTGCTGGGAACTCTTTCATGCCATGAGGCAGCACAGTGTCTGTGCAAACATGAGAGAACCTGCATCCTATGCATCCTCAGGAGGCTCAGCACAGCAACTAGCTCCTCTGTGTCCTTACTCTGGCATGACTGAGGCCTCAACTCCCAGACACATTGCTGGATTTGATCATCTTCAAGTCTTTTCATCCCCACCCATCCAGGGCTGGAACGTTCTGTCCTGCTTCTTTCCTGTCCCCAGCTTGGATTTTTGGTTGGGATAATTCCATAGAGTTATGCCTTCTTCAAAGTTCCTTACTCATATCTTAGAGAGCGATAAGACGTAAGAGGCAAACATATACAAGTTTTTTTCTCCGTAAATCCTGTAGAACTAGCCTGATTACTTGAAACCTTAAGACAGAGGGAGCTGTAGAGTTATTTCCCAAAGGAAAAACAAGGAAAACTGAGATTGCTGCCCAGTTACCACCACTTTTGCCATTCCAGTTCAGCCTTCCTGGCTGGAGCTTGATGAGCTCTTCTTCTGAACCTTTCTGGGGTGTGTTAGGATTAAACCCAAGACTTCTACCAGGGGATTTCTGATACCTCTCCAAATTCTGATTCGGCCCAGCTGTCACCAATTGAGAAGACAGCATGCAGATTTTTAGGGGTGAATGTGGAGGTTCCCGCAGCCTGGGATCTGAGTTTACTCACTGTAGGGCAAGACTGACATCTGAGGCAGAAGTCAGAGGTGCATGAGAAAGAGGTTCACATACCCAGTGCAGTTCAAGAGAAGTCCAGGCAATATGGAAGCAAGAGATATGAAACAGTTTCATTTTGAGTAGGTGTTATGGGTTTAAAATCTTGGAATTTTTCTTTCATCTACCAACCCTGCACCTCAAAGGAATCACCTTCTGTGTCCTCTTCAACCGTGGAACCTGGAAAGAGACTGCATGCCCCATAGGAAAGAGTTCCACCTGGCCCCCTCATGAACTG
>JAWWEU010000158.1:41449917-41472689 GCA_035583155.1 Acropternis orthonyx | reverse complement strand
TAATTCTGACTTATAATCTGCTTGTGAGTTAGATTCATTCCTCCTGCTGGTTTACCTTTAAACTAGCACAGTAGGCTCTTACAAAAACTGCAGGTGAAATGTTTTATAGAAGTCAGCAGTGATATCCCAAAGCAGAGGAGTGAGATCAGGAAAGCTTCAGACATGCCTGGAAGCGAAAGCTAGGAAGCAAAAGCCAGACAGTGCAGAGAGGTAACTTCTACAAGCAGGAGGGGTAGGTGGGTGCATGAAGTAGTGCCACAGGTAGGAATAAGGCAAAAACTGCATTTAGACTTGGGAAATTCTTCCAGAATGCACCATGGAAGCACTCCAGCAACTCTGAACGGGTTCCCCCATCACTTCTGGTGTCTGAGCACCACTCACCTGCTGTGGAGCTACAGGAAGAGAGTTTTATGAGATCAGCCAGTCTGCAAGGCTCCACTGCCTTTGGAAAGGAAGGCTGCTCTCACAACTGGGAGTCACAGTACTGGAAAAGGGCATAGAGATGGCCTGCCTATAGCTTTGGGACAGGAGGAGAAGGCTATTTGTCACACAGTAAACACAGAAAGGGAGCAGGGAAGTTTGGGAAGCAGAGGATGAGTACACATTGTTTGTGCCCACTACACAAAATTTCAGCATTTTTTAATTGGCATTATTTCACTAGAGACTAAGCATGGTACAGCTTCCAAGGGAATCCAGTAAGCTACTGAGGGTGGACACTTGTCCTAATGCCCTAAGCCAGCCTCTAAATCACACTGGCCTTGGAAGGAAAAGCAACGTGGTTTTGGGTATTCCAGAATCCATCAGATGCATCTTTGCATCCAGGCAAACATACAACCAGCAAAAAAAATGTACTTGGCCCTGATCAAGTCCTGATTTATCCTCTGTTATCAAGAGTAGTTTTCTCACACACACAGAAGTCAATTTATCTACCACTATATTAGAAGAGCACACAGAAATCTCAAGTGCCCTGAATACACATTAATCAAATTTTCAAGTTTCAAAGAGGTCTAACAAAGCCCAGTCTGAATGAAAAGACAGTCTTGCCATTTTAGAATCCTGCACTCTATAAGATAGATGCTTTCCTAAAAGCCCACAAAGCTTAAAAGTATTTCCAAACATAGCATAAAACTATTCTTGAACAATTCAATCCTAAGTCAAAAGAAACGTGGCAGATCAGCAAAGGTGCTTTTTCAAAATGCAAAGAAACAATGCCAGAAGGTTTGCATGGATGCTGGAAACCAAGAGGAAATGAGCACAGGCAGTACACAGCATATTCATGAGTATAATGTGTGTGCTGAATCAACTGACACTACTATGAAACCTTAAGGCACAATGTTGGAATGGCTCCAGATGTGCTTACAACAAAGGGAGCACAAAAAGAGTCTTGGTATCATGTAAACCGGGTGCTTGATCCAAGTGTACTGAGACAGGAAAGCTAACCCAGCTGGAGCTCTGAGAACTGAGGGAGACAAAAGTAGCAGGATCCTTGGGACCACACTACAGTTTTATTAGTAGAGGACAAGGAGTACAGAATCCCATTAGGCTAATTTAATCTACTAACTGCAACATCTGTTTAATTATAACCATTAGCAGATGAGGACACCAATAGAAGACAAGCTGCTACATAGCCAATGGTACAGTGCTTCAGTGGGAAGTGTGAGGACTGCAGAACTCTACAGCTCTGCATCCTCTGGAAGCTCATAATTGACTCTCTTCTTGCAACAACCACAGAATCATAGAATCGTTTAGGCTGGAAAAGATCCCTAAGATCACTGAGTCCAACCATTAACCCAGCACTGCCATGTCCACCACTAAACTGTGTCACTTACAAGCCACATCTACATATCTAATAAATACCTCCAGGGATGGTGACTCAGCCACTTCCCTGGGCAGCCTGTTCCAATGCTTGACAACTTATTCGGTGAAGAAATTTTTTCTAATATCCAATCTAAACTTCTCATGGTGCAAATTGAGGTTGTTTCCTCCTGTCCTGTCATGTATTACTTGGGAGAAGAGACCTACCCCCACCTCATCACAACCTTTTTTCAGGTAGTTGTAGAGTGTGAAAAGGTGTCCCTTGAGTTTCCTTTTCTCCAGGCTGAACATGCTCATCTCTCTCAGGTGGTCCTCACAAGACTTGTGCTCCAGATCCTTCACCACCTCTGTTGCCCTTCTCTGGACACACTCCAGCACCTCAGTGTCTGTCTTGTCTGAACACAGTACATGAGGTGAAGCCTCACTGAGTATAAGAAGATGATCCCTTCCCTAATCCTACTGACCACACTATTTCTGACACAAGCCTCAATGCCATTGGCTTTATTGGCCCTCTGGGCACACTGCTGTCCCATGCTCAGCAGCTGTCCACCAGTAGTGCCATGTCCTTTTCCAAGAGGCAACTTTCCAGCCACTCTTCCTCCAGCCTGTAGCACTGCCTAAGGTTGTTGTGATCCAAGTGCAGGGCTCTGCACTTCATCTTGTTGAACCTCATACAACTGACCTCAGCCCATGGATCTAGCCTGTCCAGATCCCACTGCAGAGCCTCTCCTACCCTCCAGAAGATCAATAGTCCTGCCCAGCTTGGTGTTGTCTGCAAACTGACTGAGGATGCACTTGATCCCCTTGTCCAGTTCATTGATAAAGATACTAAAATGGACTGGTCCCAACACTGAGCCTTGGGGAACAGCACTAGTGACCAGATGCCAGTTGGATGTAACTCCATTCACCACCACTCTTTGGGCTCATCTGTTCAGCCAGATTTCTACCCAGGAAACATTGCACCTGCTCAAGCCATGAGCAGCCAGTTTCTCCAGGAGAATGCTGTGGGAAACAGTGTCAAAGCCTTTACTAAGTCCAGGTAGACTACATCCACAGCCTTTCCCTCATCCGCTAAGTGGGTTGCCCTGTCATAGAAGGAGATCAGGTTAGTCAAGCAGGATCTGCCTTTCCTTTGGACTTGTTTTTCATTGCTGCACAGCTAAAAAGTCAATAGTGGATAATAATCTGAGGGCTGTACCAGGGTAGCAAGCTTTCTCTTCACGTCTTTAACTTGGGCCCCAGGAAAGCAGCAGACTTCCCTAAGAAGTAGGTCCAATCTGCATATTGGGCTTTCTGTTCTGTTCAGAAGGGAGTCTCCAATGAAAATGACCCATCTTTCTTTATGGAAGCAGTTCTGACACAGGGCATCAATACCTGAGCCTCATACCTGAGCTTTGGTTGCAGTGTCTGTTTTGCAACTGGTATGTCAGTGGTAACACCAGTAATTGTCCCAAGCTAGGTCTACTGACAAAGGCAATAATATAAAGTTCAGCCATTAAATAAGTTCCAGTACACACCAAGTGGGTCTCCCCAGCTCATGCAGCTACAGCTTCTCAACTACTTGGTCCCAAATCAACACATGCACCCTGTTGAAACTGCCAGACTGCACCATGAAGACAGCTCCAGAAGCACTCAGTCTGGAGAAAAATCTTTCTCTGCCCATGGGACTCTTCCTCACACTTCCATCAAAGCATAGCAGCTTCATGTAGCAAATGCCTTAGTCTTAGCAGAATTAACACTGACTTTCCCAATGGACTCACTCTGCTTTGCCTGTTAGTCCTGTTGGCTGTGGCACTAGGTGATACACACACTCTATAAACACCTTGAAAAGCAAAGGGTAGCATGGTTAACTTGGCACACCAGCCAGTCATGTGAAGCAGAGGACAGTGAGTAATAAAGCATACCACCCCAATGAACAGCTGAGCAAATGCCAAATGCCACTGAGATTTCCAAATCAGTAAGCACAGAGCTTTAAAATTTTCAGACATTCTGATACCAAATGGCACCAATCCAATGACTGTTATTGCTAGATGTTTTTAAACTTCCTTTTTGAAGTTGGCCGTGCACCCTGGCTGTGATCAAAGCCCACTCTTTACAGGGTTCCTGATATCGCCTCCACCAAAGGAACTGGACTATAAAAGTAATGTCAAAGAAGAGTCTCCAAACGTCTGCACCTCCTCTCCCCAAGAACTGACTGACAATTCAATTTGATCCAGCACCAGGCTTTGCCTTGCTGCACCTATGAGAATCCCTATGACTCTATCTGACATGAGTCGGGTGGGATCTTCACTCTGCTCTTGGAAGCTATCTTGTCTTTCCCCTCAGGTGAGTACCCAAGAAGGCCAGAAAGGTGCTTGGTATTCTACAGCCATTGCTGTCACCCCAGAAGTGCCACTGGCTTGGTGCCTGTGCCACCCTATGAGTTTTCAGAGAAATAGGTTAGTGCAATTCTCCTAGCTTGGTGTATAAATTAGTGAGCAGGAGTGGGAATTGATGGGTTACAGTTACAAGCTACAGTCCCATAATCCATGATGTGATTGCTGCCTTGGAGTCTCTGCAACAACAGTCATAAGTCACCATCTCTGAAAATATGGAGGAAAGTAGGGAAGGCAATGAAAGTGGGGCAAAATAAGAGAAACATGCAAAAGGAAGAAACCAATAAAATCACCCCAGCACGTGTAAGACAGCTGTGCCACATAGAAAAGCTCCAATACCTTACTCCATCAGAACTCTCCAAAAAGGCAGCACAAAATGCCCAAGTCCAGCTGACTGATCTTTGGTTGAGCCATCCATCTTAGTGCCAAATGTCAGATCAGCCTACCTTCAGTTGGTTGAGCACCTGCATTTGGTTGTTAAGCTTGAGAAGTACCCAGGTGAGCTCAGCCATGTGGAGGCCATGTGGGGCTATGGTGGGGTGTCCATCATGACTTCTTCAGAGCATTGACTCCTCAGGGGGAGGAGAACTTCCAGTGACGTTTTTGACTGACTGAGATCTGTTACCTCACACACATCTCTCTGGTTCTTACTACTGTCAGTTCTGGAGACTTTTAGGATTGTAAAAATGACACCTGCACCACCTTTGCTCTAGTCTCAATGCTCTCTCCCCTCCAGCAGCAAGCTCTTACAATGGCTTAAGCAAAACTGTACAATTCATCTAGTCTGACAAATGGAAAGGACCTTAATACATTACTGGGCATCACCTTCACTGCCAAAGTACCTCAAGTCCTTTCCTGAGCCTTCCACATGCATGTTATTAATTAACTCACCATGCCACCAGCTGCCTTGGGGTTTGCAGAGGAGGGTTTGGCCTTATAATTCATCTTCTGCCTCTGACTTCAGAACAGTTAGTTGAGGGATACAAGCAGTTTTGTGTGTGTCAAAACAGACTGGTCTTTACTCCAGCTCAGCTTAGCTAAATGTGTTCCAGTCAGCCACATTCACACCACGATTCTGGGAGAGCAGCTGTCTTCTAGCTTGGTCCTGTAGAGCATGAAGCTCACCAATGCTAAAATCAACCAAAGTTTTAGGCCTCAGAGCAGAAAAAGAAGGAGAAATTATATTTAAGTTATTACAATGGGGTGGAGGGGACTCCTTTACCCAAACTGGATAAGTTGTACAGCCTTTCTCCCCCCCAACTAGTCTAGAATCATATGTACAAGAACTACTCAAGGTAGCATCAACTCCCTTTTCCTGCCCTCTGCATTTGTACTCAGATAGTTTAGTAAAAATAAAACCAAAATATTAATTAAAAAGCATGTATTTTTTAATTGAAAATCCACCTTCCTGAGTAGCTGGTCTAAGCAGACCTGCTTCTTGGACCTTCTGGTCTTTTTCCAGGCTGGACTGGTTAGATTTCTCTGGAGGAGGGCAGCACTGTCTTCTGAATAGAGCTGACTCAAGCAAGTAGAGAATTGAGGTTTACACACTTTGCTAGTCGTCGTCACTGATGGCTTCCTGAACATTGAGTGGATATCTCTGCTAACATCCTAGGAGAGGAGCCCAAAGCAATATGGAAAATAGCCTCAAACAACCAGTCCCCTTCTTTTCCCCACAGGAAGAGCTTCTAACAGTATCTGTCTCTCACATGCAAACAGCTGCATTTACTGCACAGCATGACACAGGGACATCATACCCCAGGTTCAGGTGTGCAGATATGAACTAGGAGCCTTGTCCACAGCACTGTGCAAAGTGTGAGGAGCCAGACTGCTCAAACCCTCATGTGGGCTTTGTAACCCGGCTTCCTCCAGTCACATGTGCTGAACCCCACTTGGCAGCTAATGGCAAGGAGTAAGAAGAATAACCTGCCACCCTAGAGGCCTAGAATAATAGTTACTCAGCTCTAAAAAAGGGCAAAGCACTGAAGGGCTTCAATACATTTTCAGGGAAGAGAAATGAGCACAGCACTGCCCTACATCTGGCCCTAGCCAATACAAAGATGTATGAAGCAGAGTCCCAGAGGACCAGAACCTACAGATTCTGCATGACATTAACAGTGAGCAAACAGAGGGCTCAGCAGCTGAAAGAACTAGAATTACATCCACCTGTCAGAAAATGCCAACAAGGAGCTTCACCACAAGACAGCCCCTTTCCTAGAAAGGAAATAGGTTGGGTGTTGTCCTGAGCTAATAACAGGGGTGCAGCAGGGACTGAAGAGGCGGTTTACTCACTGTCTTTTCATTTTCCAAATTGGCCTGCTGTCTTCGGAGATCAGCCTTAACGAATGCTGGAACAGAGGGAGGAAAAGAGATGTGAAGGCAGTTAAGTCATCATACAGAGACCACACCAATTTGCCCAGGATTCAAAGGAGCAGCAGAAGCCCCAGAAGAGACAGGAACATGATACAGTGAGCAAGGGAAACCATTCTCCTGGATGAGGCTGAGAGCATTTCTGAAACACACAGGATTGAGATTCCTTATGGCAGCATGCAGAAGGTGCAACTTTGAAACCTAGCCAGGGCAAGAAGCCTCAGATCTTCTTTGTAACACAGACTAGATACTTATAGAAGAGCAACATTGCTACAGGACTGTTGTGTGGGTTCTGCCCTTTCCTGACAGATGGCGTGGCATATAAAAGCCCTTCAATTCATACGCCAAGCCCAAGAGGAAAAGTCCGAGCAGAAGAACACGAAAATTTTATTTACCTGTCATAATGGTCCCTAAGAAGAGGAAGGAACAAAGAAAGAGATTTCCTGCCTTTGGTCCAAAGCGACTTATGATTTGCCCTTGGCCAATGGTGAAGGCAATGCCAAAAATCTACAAACAAACAAAGGCAGTGTCAAGCTGTACTGTTATTATAAAGCAGCTCAAACTGCTTTCCCACCTTTACCAAAGTATCAGAGCATACAGGCCAGTCAAAGAGTTGGGCCAGTGAGGCTAACATTTGGTTATAAACACACCCAGAGGCACCTCCTTGCAGCTGATGGGATGACAAATGACCCTTAAAGCTGGAATCCCATCTCTCACTGGAGAAGAACCAGGTCCTAGGCTGCTAGGAGCAATGTTGGAAAAGGCAAGGATGACTGGCATCCTGATGGATTTTGTCAAACAGAAAAAGAATTTTTTGTTTGCCACTAGAGAAATGCCATGAGGAACATAATTCAAAAGGCCAAGTCCCAGGTTGCTTAGATCTACAGTACATTACACCAAGAATGGACAAGAAATAAGAGTCAAGGCTTGGAACTACTATTTAATCTCTGCCTAGAAAGAGACAAGCAAAGGGAAAACAGCACACCTACCTGCGCTGAGACATTAAGGAGCCCTGATGATGTTCCTTCTGATTCTGGGTATGTCAGCTCTGCAGCAAACTCAAAGCCCAGGGGAAGGTACCCAGTCATGAAAAACCTGTAAAGAGGCACACAGAAAGGAAGACTCAGCAACTGCCAGAAGGAAGACTGAAGAGGCACAGTGTAGTCCATAGCTCTAAGCGGCATCACCCCCAGCATGGTCAAAAAGCCACTTAAGGCTGACATGCTTTCCATTCTTGTCCATTGCTCATCTATTGGGCTGTGGTACCCCTGGCATTCCAAATGCTTCCACTTGATTACCTGGAACAATTAAGGCTGCTGCAACTGAGCAGGGTCATGATAACGCCCCTGACTCCAATGAAACACATATGAGTGAGAGATGGGAAGGATCAGATCATTTTGTCCTTAAACCACCCAGGATGGTTTAAACTACACATGCTATATCTCCCCCCAGGCTCTCCCGCACCATGAGCTCTGCCTCCCTGCTCATCCCCTAGCATGTCAAGGAAAGTAGTCTGCACATGAACTTACCCCAATGTGCCAGCAGTCACAAAGACCACCCAGAGGTGGCCTAGGCTCAGAGTGAAGGTGTAGACTATCATTCCCACCAGAGACATGACATAGACAACTAGTGTTGTCTGCCTGCAAGAAAAAGCAGTTAGGCTTTTATTTAATCTAGTCCTCCTTTCAGCCCACAGATCTTGGTATAGCTTCTAGCACATGGCTTAAAAAATTAAAATATTGTACAGCTTTCTTGACACTCACACCTGAGACAGAGGAACTGAACTAACAGAGAGCACAGAAGAGCATGTGTGCACACAGCAGGGCAGCAGGAGAAGGAAGATCCTACCATGGGCTGACAGGTGCCTGGTCATGTATTGTACATGCCACTTGAGGGGGAGAACAAAAGCCAAATAAAGAGATCACTAATCATTCTTGGGCACCCTTTGTACTGTAACCAGTTGAACATGCAGGAGTTAAGGAGATGAAGCACTCTCAAGTGGGAAAAGCAAAGGAAAGAGGTGTCAACATTGCTACAGCCTTACAGGCATGTATTTTTCAGTGCTGTCCAAAACAGCTTTCATTGCTGCTCTTCTCTGTTGTTTAAACTGTGTGTTGTATTTGGAGAGGTGATGTGCAAGCCAGGTTGCCCTCACAGCCTCACCCTCAAGCCATGGGATAGTGCTAGTTCCACAGCCAAGAGCAGCTGAGCCACAAGCTCTTGTCTATGCAGAGGAGACAAAGAGACCTCATGCTTAGGAAGCATGCCAGGCAGATCCTGGGAACAGCCAAACCTGCAGCCAGGCCATGAGAGGATCATCAGTGGACTCAGTACTGAGACACATGCAGCAGCCCAGGCCAGCTTTACAAGATCCAAAATGTTTAGCAATTGTCATCCTGTCTACGACACCAAGGAAACCCTTCCCACGTCAAAAAAACACAAGGCTCTTTCTAGTACAAGAGGCAGCAAGTAGCTCTTCATAGTACATAAGCTTTTAGGAGGGAAAGAAAAATCCTTTACCTGACAAATTCCATCAGGTTATTGAGAGCAGAACAGTTACCAGAGTTGGTAAAATCTTTTGGCCATTGTCTTTTAGGAAGAAATTAAAGGTATAACCATGAACTGTGTACTTTCTACCAAATTTTAGCCTTAATCCTTTAAAGGATGTGTTTGAAAGCAGTTCCTAGAATTCTGCTGAAGAAATTAACCTCAAACTATTTTCACTTTTCCCTTTTAATGCAAATGACCACTGCCAGTATTACAATGTGTAATAAAATATTTCCAGTACACTGAATTACTACAGATAGAGCCAGACTCTTCCAGCTAAAGTTCTGTCCTCCCTCACTGCTGCAATGACAGCAGTCAGTGGTGCTCATATGTCAATTCTTATCTAAATACAGGCCTTAGAAGCTAATTTCAGGCTTCAGCTATTGATCCATACTTAGAAATGTTCACCAGACACTGATACATCTAATGTATTGAAAGGTTGTGACAAGTAATTTTGTTATAAATCAGAGGAGTAGTTAAACCCCTTGACCTCCAGTGCTGTATAATTTCTAGAATATGTTCTTTCCAATGTTTTCACAGAGGAAAAAAGTCATCTGTGAAGGCAGCTGTCCTAGTTACAGTGGCCAGGACCAGTTTATTTCTGTGGGGGTGTAACCAAAACTGTGTATTCTACACCCTCTGTGTCATTTCTCATGAACTGTTAATAATGGATCATTTGCAGAACCTGCCCAGGGCACACCTGACACCTCAGGCTACAAGCTGAGTGTTAAAGAACTCTGTGTCTTCACACCAATAACTCAGCCATGATAACTCCCCTCTGGGGAGTCGTTAGCACCTTCACACCCAGCCTGAAGGATCATGTCTGCTAATGGGCCATCAGGGACTCCAAAAATATGTCATGACTCACAGAGTAAATCACCCATTGTGAAACTCCTCACCCTGAGGGAGGTACTGGGCATTCTTATCTGAGCCTAAGCATATAACAGTCTTGGGGTTTGGGGACTCTGGCACCACTCGTGGGATCCAGAGGAGGACCAGAATCTCAACAGGACTGTGACTGCCACTCTGTGACCATCATCCTCACCAACAGATTTTCCTTTCCTTTTATTTTGTACTCAGGGGGACCATATGGAGCTCAGCACAGGGGCTAACAAATGCTGTTCTGTTCATGCCCCAGGGTGCTGGGTTATACACTTGGGTTTTGTAGGTCAAAACCAATTTTTCCCCTGTATCATTGTATTTATTGTAATCTTTGTATTAAATTGTAACTCTGACTTGTAATCCCTTTTTTTGAGTTGGGTTCATTTCTCCTGCTGGTTTACCTGTAAACCTACACAGCAGCATAGAGGGATGGCTTACTTCTGTTATAATCCATTGCAGAAAGCTGCTACATGGCTAGCACACAGCCTGGAGGCTGCAGAAACAGAAGAGGTGAAAGACTGACAAGGAGTTAGAAGAGCAGCTCCAGAAAGTCAAAGAGAAACAAGTAAAAGCATTTTTTTTTTCTCAATAAGGTTCCTCAGATGTCTCTCAGGAGTTTTTGTGCCTCACATGCATCAATAAGCAGCCATGGAGGAAAGAGATGGTTAGGAAAGGACATCAAAGCTAGAATTAGAGCTCTGTGTTTGGGCTACAAGGACCAAGTTTGAACTAGGTGCTCCTTCCATAAACGGGAGTCTCCAAACTACATTGCAATCAGTGCTAAAACACAGTGCAGCCCTCCAAGAGGCGGCTGTGGCCCTAAGTCACTGTCAACAGGGACACTCAGCACATGGAGAATTTTGGTTTTTTTCTCCCCACACCCAGTTTTGGGCTCAGTGCAGAGGTCTTAGGATAGTCACACAAAATCTCACTCATCTTCCTAAGGTTATGGCTCAAGTATTCCATTTGTATCTGATTCAGTGCCATAACAGTTGCACTTTGTCCCTTATCTATAAGCAAAAATTACCAAAAAGATAGTGATCAGGTGTGGTCAGGACTTTGTTTCACACTGATGCTATGTCATTAGTCAAGCTGCAAGAAAGAAGTTCCCAGAACATACAGTGCCCCACTGAGAGCTAGAGCAGACAGGCTCACAGAGGTAGGCAGCTCTTGAAGGTGTTCCCCACTGAAACTGCAGAACTTAGTGGGAGGCACAACAGAGAAAACTGATCTTACCACGAGTATCTCATCTAGTGCACATCACCTGGATCTAGGGGACTACAGAGTTTTCCTCACTGATCTCCCTGAATCATTAGGCTGCAAAAGGGCAAAATGAATCAACAGACCCTTGCAAAAGAATAAGACCACAGACATACGTGCTGTGGGAATGACAGACCAGGAAGTGCCCTTAGGCCACGAGCCCAAGCACTGCCTGCTCACAGCAGCCCCCACAGGAGCTGAACGCACAGCCCTGAATGCAACTCCTGCTGCAGAAAACAGCCTGAAACACACAAGTAGACTTCTGCTAGACCAGACTTTAGCAATCCCTTGCTCCCACTAATGACAAAAAAGGGGATCTAGTACTCAACAGTCCAAGCAAGACCCAAAATTTTGAAGAGGGTTTAACTGAAATACTGGTAGAAATTGCTGGATAGGAAAACAAAGAAACACCTGGGGAAAGAAAACCAGGCAGGGTGTTTTTCAGGAAGTGGCCTTTGTCACCATACCCTCTAGAAGACAAGAATGCTCTGTGGCCCTGGGGGCACCAGGGCATGGAATAATGCTCAGTTTATCTTAATAACCCCCTTATCATAGCCATAAATCTTACGGGAGTGAGAAAAGCACAAAGGAGGAGAAGCAGATTCACAGAGGATATTGGCATGGCATTCTGGTGTTTTCAGCAACCTGTTTCCATGATGGCTTTAGAGGGACTCATTATCATTGTCTGGGAAACAGAAAGTTTACTTATCAGGCCGATTAGTGCAGCAAGTACAAGCTGGAAGTTAGGCATCCTGCTACACGACCTTAGGAAAACTGGGGTTAACTCACCTCTGTGCTCTGGCATGTGGGAAGGAAGCCCAGTGCAACCATGTGGAAGCATTGCTCTGAAGGCACCACTGCCAAGTCTCTGTGGCAGAGCCAGAGGAAGATATGTGAAGGAGCAAACAAGCTTGTCACTTAGATGAACCTAACCTGCCCTGACATTCATCTGCCCTCCCAAGTCACATTCCCTACCCTTCTGAAGAGGCAGATTAAAGAGCTCATGCAAGGGACTGTGAGAACAGAGAGACCTTGCGGGGGGAAAAGCCAGAAAGGGCCAGCATGAGCAAGGAACAGGACTCAAATGAAGAACACAACTCCTGCTGTTCATTCAGCTCCGAGGAAGCCTCAGAATAAGGAACGGGCATGGCCCAGCCCAGCCTTGTCTCAGAAGGTTAGTTGGATGAGAAAAGCCAAAGTGACAGGACCAAACTCACAGGGGACTGCAGCTGTGAAAACACTAGAGTCAATCAATATCTGAAGCAACAAATGAACAAGCTGGGGGAGGGACAGGTCGGCAGGCACAGCCACCTGCAACAGTTTTAGCTGCTCACTGGGATGTTGTGTGCAGCTCCAGAATGCTTTGCTGTACAGACTGGGATGACAGAGGGCCTCCACAGGCTTTGCCATGAGGACAGCACATTCCAGGCTGTGCAAGACCCTGAACAAAGGCCTTGTCCCTATGTTCCCAGAAGAATTTCATTACTGAAGACACTGAGGTCTCAGATGCTGGAGAAGGGATGAATTGGAGAAGGCTGGTTCTGTTTTCACCACCCCCTCATCCTTTGGCACTTGGTTTTATGCCATTTTCTTCCTGTATAAAGGTCACAAAAAAGGACAGCCTTGGTAAATTATTCATATAAAACATATGACAGGACAGGGTGAAGACATATGCACTACACAAGGACTAACCTGTGAAAGGGCTACAACAAGAGGGTCCAAATTGATGGTCAGGCTAGGCTGAGAGGGATCATTCACCTTTCAGTGGAAGAGACTCAAGCACCCCATTCTCCATTATCAAAATCTTTCCTCCCTCACCCAAATTTTAAGGCATTTTGGACCTGTACAGACCTAAATTTAAAACACCACTTGGGTCCACTGCCTAGTTAAGGGAAAGAAATGGATATTTCTGACATCTTGCCTTATAGAGAGGAAGCAATGAAAGATGAGAGTGCTGTCTGAAACCAGTTGGAGGTGAAGTCATGTGAACACCGCACTTAAAATCAAAGCATAGCCAAAGAGAAGTGGTGATTAATTCAGTCCTCATTCCAAGCCAGACTCCTCTACAAATAGCAATATACCCAGCAGCCTCCAGGTGTCACAACCCCATCTCTCCTCTGAGCCAGGAACCTCAAAGACTCATTTAAGTTGATGTCAAAACTTTAAAAGTCTTTTCCTAAATGATTCTATGATTCTAAAACATGTCCTTTTGAAGAGGTGAGCTGCTTTTAACAAGCCGTACCACCAGAGACAACCCCAGTTCTGGCACTGCTTTCTTGTCACACTGTAACTCACGTATTTATTTGTATTGACCAATTTCTGCCTGCTAATTTCAAAAACAAGAATGGTGTAGGGGCTGCTGCTGGGACTTTTGCCTGACAAATGAAAAGAAGAATGCAAGGCCATTTGGTGCTTGAGCATGACAGATGGGGAAAGCCTGACTTAGCACAGCCTCACCCTTTCAAGGAACTGCTGATGGTAAAGATCAAACACGTATGTAGAGCTCTGCAATTCCTTCTGTTATTAACCTTCCCCTGCTCCCCTCAGTCACAGCTGGATCCTATTCATTTGCTTCCCTCTCTCTTTAAGCTGACTAAAAAAAGGACTCGATAGCTTTCCTTCCTGATTTTCATATGCTAACCACTTCATTCTTGACACTATCTCAGCAACAGAGGGAAGGGGAGGGTACCTGCCTAGAACATCTGGCATCTTGACAGTTTTTTTAAATAGACTTTTAAATGGGGCTAAATAAAGACTCTGTAGCACTCAGGAAAAAAAAATGTGCTAGTTTCACAGAATTCCATTTTGTGGGCTGCAATGGAGAACAAACCCTTAGCAATGTTTTTCCTCACCTAAGGCTAAATCTATCCCAAGATAGTCCCTGGGGTCTGTAGGATAAATTCCATGGATGGCATAGTCTTATTTTTCTACACTGTCAGCCAGCTCTACCTACTTACGTGGTCCTTCCATGGAAGCAGGAGCTATGGAACATACAGAAGATTTGTGGGGTTTTCCCCTCTGCCATTCTGTCAAATTTCAAGTCCCAGCTCTGCCTGCTGAGTGACAAAGCTCTTCAGGCCTCGGTGCCGCAAGCTAGCCTCACTTACAGAGAATCAGGAAGATCATCCATTCTGGCAGTGCCAGTTGAGGCTACCTTACCACTAGCCCTGGGCTGGAAAGAGACACAAGTTACATTGCATGGTTAAATAGTGCAGTTCTAACAGCTGTATTTCTATTTCCCAGGACTGCCAAATGGGAACTCAGTGTCACACAACCATCTAGGAACACCAATAAACAACCTACCAGTCTATGTATTAGTCATCTGCTCCTCTTTGCCAGCACCCCGGAGTCCTCATCTCCCATTCTTTCTCATTAGAGAAGCCAATTTTCTCTCTATTTTTGATCACTGTACTTTACAGCTAGGGCCAGAAGCCACTTCAGAAGTGGCAAGCCCACAGCTAGCCAGATTAATCTAAGCTGTCTACAGTGAGAATGTACTTTTCTGACCCAAGATACCAGGTAGGATAATGGCAGTAGAACTGCTCCAGATGAAAAGCTGCAGCAAAGAAAAGAATTCCAAAATTGCCTTCAACTCATCACCAGCACATCACCAGTAAAAGTCCCCTCTCACCCAACCTGCTCAGACAGCAGGTTATAGCAGTTCTCAAAGCCAGCAGGGAAACCAAAAAAACTGATTACATGGACACCAGTGTATGACACAAGGGGTTCTCTACATCCCCTGGGATATCCTACAGAGGTCTGTCAGTGAGATCTGAGTGCCTGAGGACTGCGAGCTGCAGGACAAGCAAAGACTCTTAATTGTGCCTTTGCAGAGGGCAGGGTATGCTGGCCAGAACTCCCTTCACAACCTGCCAGGCAGCAAACCCAAAATAATCCATCAGCAACCCCAATAACCCTTATGCCTGCCCTAAATACAGCAATGCACCCTCACGCCATGCCTCTGGGCACTGGATTCAATGTGCCTTTCATTAAGCTGGACAAAGATTCACAGAAGCTGGTTTGTAAGGGCTGAGAAATGGTCTGGTACAGTCTTGATTCTGCTTTTACCAAGAACTCTCTCATCCCTGACAAAGCAGCTGCTGGGCCATCTCATCCTCTCCCTGTGCCTCCCTAGGGCAATGGAACCAGAACTTGGATGGGCCCAGTACAGTCTAACACACAGCTCCAAATTTCACTTTAGACTAATTGGATTTTGAAGGACTGTATTTTCCCCTTCAAATTCCCCCAATGATTCAGCCCCCAGACTCCCAACTTGTAACTGGACAGGGTTGCTCCTTGCACAATAAGGGGGGGAAGAGCAAAGTCACCAGGGACACAGAGGCAAACAAGGGACTTACTTGTAGGTTTTGGTTCTGTCCAACCAGATGCCGGAGATCAGAGCCCCAACTATCCCCGACAGTACAATGGTGAGTCCAATCCTGCCAGCATTCACCTCCTCTCCCTGTGGTAAGACACACACATGCTCACACAAATGCAGGAGCTAAGTCATAGCCAACAAAAAGCAAAGTGCAGAAAACCCAGAGAGGAAGAGACACCAAGGTTATCCTCCATACATGTTTTCTGCTGGTAACACGCTAACCAGAACTAGCCTTTGCAAGAGCACTTTTGGGCTCACTATGAGCCAGTGCATTCTGGTCAGGTAGGAAAAGTGGTTTGGCACTTCCCTCTGAGCCAGCCAGAGTAAAAGGTGTGCACTGGCCTGCATGAATAGATACTCTCAGAGGAGTCAGTATAAATCCTATGAAGCTTGCTTTCTGGTGTTAGGATTTGGGCTAGACAGACTAGGAAATGCTGGGACCCACTATAAGACAGCACAGAAAAGAGCTCTCTGGCATGCAGCACCACCAGTAACATCTACAGTAGCTCAAGTACTGAGGTACTCCAGTCTTCTGACACCAAAGCATGAGTTTAGGCAGCCTCCTGGAGCAGATGTCCAAGTAAAAATCATAGTCAGGAACAGGGGGAGTTAATTGCTGGAAGATTTTCTCAGAAGTAAAAGCTTTCATTCAGGGTGCAAAGGAGCTGTCTTTGCTAGAGCTCACCACCTTTTGCACAGGGTGGTGTAAAGAAAAAAAGGAACCAATGCTCTCTTTCCAGCCAGCCAACGTGTGCCAGAGACAGCCAGAAGTGCTGTGACATTGTATTTGTTACAGGCTCTCCTTTGACAGCCAGTGACAGACAACAGTAAACATCAGAGGGCCATGAGGGTTGGATACACTTACTGGGTAGTGAAGGATCACCATGCGGTTCAGCAGAGTGGACAGGGAGTAGAAACAACCTACATTCAGACCTGAGAGGGGGATAAAAATGCAGCACATTCAGAGCCTGCTACTCTCCTGCTGGGTTGTGAAAAGGTAGAAACACAGAGTGCAGAGTCTTTGGGAGCATTGATCCAGTACAAGGTTGCAGAGTCTCAGGAGAATCAGCCAGACTGGCTAGGCGCAGGTTACTGAAAGCAATGCAGACCAAGAACATCCAAGCCTCAGCATGCAGGAGGAAGCACTCTGCAGTTTCAGGATGGTTCTTGCCTTAGCAGCTAGAGGAAGGGCTGTGAACATTCCTGGTACTGAAGGGTCTTGAAAGTCTGTCATGGGATTTCAACCCTTCCTCACAACCAGATCCATCTTTAGCACTGGAGTTACCTCCTTCCCCCCCACCCCCCCAGCCAAGTCAGAATGCTAGAAAAGCACCTGCCTCAACATCATACCTTTATCAAGGGCCTGGGATTCAATTAACCACAGTGTCATTGACTTGTGTGTTTTCCTCCCAGAGGAGAGCCTGATAGCATTCTCCCTGCTGACAGTTAGTAAAAAGTATTCTCTCCAAGCCAAGAAACATCAGAAGCCAAGCAGGAGCAGAGCTGCTGGCAAAGCACAGAGAGCATTACCCCCAGGCACGTGGTGTGTATGTGTCTGCATGGGAAAAGTCTTGCATTTTAAAAGATATCACTGAGGCCTGAAAATAAAAACCAACTGTGAAAGTAATTGTCTTTCTGAAAGGGAGGTTAGATTAACTGTTACAGGCCTCATCCACCTGGTGAAGGTTTCTCAGTGTCACCCAAGGTGCGAATGAAACTATTTGGGTGATACTGGTCAAGCCCCATTCAGACACACTGCTCCAGCTTACATGAAACTCTCATTGGTTAAATACCTTCTTAAAAAGGGCAGAGAATCCAAGAGCTTTGCTTATAGTAGGCAAGAACATACACATGTGCACTGGACCAGTAGTACAGCAACGACTACACTCTCACCTTGGGTGATACTGAGAAACCTTCCCCAGGTGGATGAGGCCTGTAACAGTCAGCACAACTTTCTTCTCAGAAAGTCATTTACATTTGCAGTTAGTTTCTTTTCAAGGCTTCAGTGATCCTGATAGGGGGGTGGGATGGGCACACAGATTTCACTACTGCAGCTCGCACATCTACGGGCTCCATAAGGAGTCATGATTTTAAAATGTCTGGCATGGATGCCTGAAATCCTGACAGAACAGATATGTGACAAGTTCCCACTTCTTACTTTTCCTATTTCAGCCTCAGCTAAAAGAAGAAACTCACAGTACCCGATACAGAAGTACAGTCTAGCAGACAGAGCTTTGACAGAGGGAAAAAAACCCTCAGCTCCCCTAACCCTGAAGTCCTCTAGCTCCCCTGACCCTTAAGTAGCCCAGTCTTCCACTAAATACTGGGTACTCGTTGCACTAAGAGCTCATGAGAAGCCACAGGACTGGTAGCTGGAGGGGACATCACACTCTTTTCACACACCATCTCGACAACATTACGATTTACTGTGAGGGTGGTGAGGCACTGGAACAGGTTTCCCAGAGAAGTTGTGGATGTCCCATCCCTGGAAGTGTTCAAGGTCGTGCTAGATGGGGCTCTGAGTAACCCAGTCTAGTGCAAGATGTCTCTGCTCACAGCATGGGGGTTAGAACCAGATGATCATTAAGGTCGCTTCCAACCCAACCCAACCCATCCCATGATTAAGCAAAGCTCATTCCACAGCTTCATAGCACAGACAACAGATGAAGACTGATTCAAGTGATCCCCAATAAGCCAACTGCCTGTGACAATGCTTCCTGCTCCAAAATCATGTGTCAGAAGGTTACTGAAGAGGCTTGTAAGTTGAGTGACATGGTCTTTAGGAAGGAGGAATCTACTCAATACTTTCCTAGAGTTACTCGGGAAAGCTGGAAACTCCAGTAAAGCCAGCCGAGATGGAGGAGAACAGTTGGAGATCTCACAGCAAGGAGGCGCCCTCTAGCCTTGGAAGCTGTCTCTTTGCAACACTTGGCTATCGCTAAACAGCTCACAAGACCCTAATTCAGCTTCATCCTGTCTCCACGCGTGGATCACTCCACTCAGTAGGAGACATCACAAACTGCAGTGCCAGGAGATGGGAGTATGGCAGATCAGCACAGTCCCTCTGCTGCTTCACTTCAAATCTGGGCATAAACGTAGACCAGTCATTTGTGTACCTCTACTTCTCACCCAGCCAAGAGGACAGCAGCCTTGTGAGAACAGCCAGATGCTGCTCTGGTAGCTGATGCTGTCAGTACAAAAGCTTCACAGCAGCTCTGTGATGCATATGATTTCCAAGACTGAGAAGGGCCCCTGCTTCCAAGCTGGGCAGAAGGTAATGCAGAGCTGGCAGCAACATTGGCACCAGAGTCAGGCAAAATATTCTAAGAATCAAAACAATGTGCCAAATTTGCATATGCGAGGGTTGGCAAAAGTTGCAGGCCCTTTATATGTCACAGTTGCTCCGTGAAGTTTCCCTGAGAATTACAGCTGTTTGAATGCCTGTAAAACAGGCAATGGTTGTTTCCAGTGAGGCAGTGGCCATTTGCCCACACAGATGAGGAAAATCAGAACTAGTAACTGGGAGCAAGACATCTGAAGGTTCAGCCTCACTTCATTCATTAGCTAGTTACCATGATTTGCTTGCAACATGCTGTAGAATAACATTTTTGAGACCTCACAGTGTCTCCTCTATTTTATAGAGGCCAGAATGGGGAAGTTTATTGACTACAGCTCCAAAAGGAGACCTTATTAAGCCTCAGACTAGAACCCAGGTCTTCCATAGGTAATCAACCTATTGCTTACATGCCAGACTCTTGGTTTTCTCTTCTTCACCCTGGTAAGCCTCCAGGACAATGGTTCCTTATGCAGATCTTGCTGTCCCAACTCCTCCTCACTTTACCAGCCTTTCCAACACTCTCTCACCCTTTCCTGCCTACTGCCTCCCAGTAGCAACATGGTCTCAAATGTAGAGCCCAACTCAATAAACTCAGACATTTCTTAATGTCCATTCTATCTTATGCCTCAGCTATATGGAAACAATGTCAGCATCCTTGGGGAAAAGGCTGTCTGAGGGTTTTCCTCAAAAACAGTTCGCTAGTACTGACATAGAGGCAGTGCCACTAACATTTCCAGCACTGTAAGTCTTACTGCAGGAAACGAACTGATGGCTGCTTGTAATATCAAGATCTTAGAGGTCTGCAGACTTTTCTGGCCTGGCATCATGGAAAGGTCCCCATTCTTTCTACAGCCAGGGGAGATGAAAAAGCAGCAGGTTTTGCCTCCCTCTCCCAACATATGCTGTGTTAACACAAAAGCTGAGAGGCTGCAGGTATCTTTGTGTTAGCTAGGCAGGATGACTCAGTTGCACTCGTGAGCTGCAGATGTCTTAAATCTTGGCCAATGTAACTTTTGACTTAAGTAGGAAAAACTGTCCCCATTTTAAAGCCAAAGTAAAAAAAAAGTTTCACTGCATAGTTCCCTCTCTGAGTCACCACCTCAAGTCAAGCTGGAGATTGACATGACACTGACACAGAGAGCAACAGAATAAATGCACAGAGCAGCAGGAAGAGAAAACAAATTATGAGCCACTGAAACAGCTTTTCCACATTGTTTGTGACCACCAGAAGGGAATTATCGAGGAAAGTCAGATTCTAAACATGCTTTTCCATACTGAGACCCCTCCTCTCTCCTCTAGGAGTTGTTTACACCTGTTAAAACAAATGCTTTCATCTTTCCTTTTCCTGAAGGGCAGCTGTGAGCTGAGCAGATGACACAATCCAACTTTAGACATAGTCTGCCTGACAGTTTTTTCTGTCTTCACTTTCTGAGAGGGCATTATGTGCTATGGGGCAGGGGGGGGGGAAAGCCAAAACGAACAGCTGCAATGCAAACCAGTGGAGTTTAAGAGTAATCTGAGAGAGGCATTTCTGGAAGTCTGTTGCACTGAGAAGGAAGAGAGCAATCCCAAACATCATTAGCACTCTCAGGAGGTACAAAGCCACTATCTCAATCCCTCCAACCTGGTTACTTATCCACCAGGTCCTTCAGATACAATTGCTGTCATAATTGCAGAACTTTCAGTAATATTTAACTTTCTCCCTGAGAAGCTTCCACAGTAAGACAGTAGGAAGAGTGAAGACAGAACTCTCTGCAGACTAGCTGGCCACAGTACACCTTATTATGCAGCCAGACACAGACCACAGTGGCCTTTCTGCTGAAGAGAAAAACACTTTTCCATATGCCAATTCAGCATCAGGGAATAGATTTAGTACATCACATTGCCCTCGGAGAAACAGACCAAGATTGCTGAAGAGAAGCAAGCGGGAAATTCAGAGTGCAAGGACAGATGGCATAAGAACATGTTCTTCAAGCCTTCCTTCCATTTGCTTCATAGGGACTGCCTAGGAAGCGGATGAAGTCTGCACATCTGCATAGTCCACATGACCTCTACTGGGATGCTGGCAGGCATACCCTTGCCTTGGGAAATGACTTTCACTCAGTGCTGTCACATGGACTCAGACACTTCGATATATTTCTTAGGTAAGCACTTAGATTGGCTCATTGCAAGTAACTAAATTACTAGGGAAAAAGAACAGGATAAGGAAAAAGGAGGAGGATAAGGAAATCCCCTGAACAGCAAACACTCAAAGACTGGGAGAATGGTAGTGGGGGTTATACTGTCTTCGGAGTGCTTGCCTTGCTTTTGTTCTCCCCTGGGTATTTGCTTGTAACTACTGCAGGAGAGTACTGGGCTACAGGGATTCCTGCTCTGTGGCAGGACAGCTATCCTTATGTTCCCCTAAAACAACTCAGGCCAGTTACTGCTCCAGCAGAGCACAGAGAGGGAGGGAGAAGCCGTGATAACTGCACAAGGAGAAGGGCCACACCTTACCGTAAGAGACCATAAGCAGCAAAAAGTTGGCATTGTGGAGCAGACGGAGGATTGATTGCATGTAGGAATACTCTGCTGTCGGGCTTGACTGGATCAAGGCCTGAGCTCGGCTCGGAGGGTTCGGGGGCTTCTCCTGGAAGGCTGAAACCAGACACAAAGTACACCTGTTTGTAGCAGTATCAACAGGGAGCCTGAGCACATGCTGTGGGTTAAACCATTTGAGAGACAGCAAAGAGACTAATCAAACCAAGTGTACAAAACACACCATTTTCCTTAAGTTTTGATCTCCATGCAAGAGCTCATCCAGGAACAGGACAGAACAGGCTCTCTCCAACACTAACTCCTGCCACTAGGAAAACACCTCGCATTCATTTAGCTTTTTGTGTAGGCAATGTTCAGCATCAACAAAAGAGTTCTCAGGACTAATAATGCCTTTGTCTCCAGAAGGATGACCAGCTAGCTGCTAAAACGTTACATGGATTTACAAATGCCAAATCAGATTAGGGAAAGTCAGACACCAAATGCGGCCTCTGAAGTGTCCACTGCCTGCGAAGTAATGATCTATGACAGGTTTTATTCCAAGCCTGATACTTCTTATTCTGGCCAAGACATCTGCTGCCCCTTACTGGCATTAGTGTCCAGAAATCCCAGTCACAGGTGATATTGCTGTGCCAGCTGCTAGACAGCCATTTTGATACCTTGTCTATTCCCTGCACCAGATTCTTTGAAGGCTACATCTGAATCAGTCACCAGCAACATGAACAAACTGGCGAGAGGAGCCTACCCAAAAAATTTCATGGGTTTCGGTAGACAAACTCTGCTCTCCAATGAGTATGTCAGTCTTTCATACTAAAGATTCGGCTTCTACTTCATGGATTAAGCACGAGAACCGCACCTCAGGCATCCTGCTACTGCCCTTAATGCTTCCTTCTATCCACTCATAACTAGCTACCTTTTCTTCTCTTAGGAACAGCTGGTTCCTGTGATCCATGTAACCTGCCTCTTTCTCTCTACCTTAAGAGTTAGTAGGGCAGTCCCGTGACGGAATGGACTCTGGACTCTGAATCCGAAGGACCTGAGTTCGAGTCTCAGTAGGCACCGTCCCCTGGGCAGTTAAATGCCTCCCTGCCATTCGATCCCGTCAGATCTCAGATGCTCATCAGGGTCAGCCCCGGTTAGTACCGGTTGCTGTAGCCAGTCCCAAGGACTTCACTGTCACTGTCCCAGCTCGCTCAGCTGTGGCAAATGAACCTTAGGACTTAAACGGTGGGGCCAGTTCTGTGCACGCTGTGCCTCACCTAAAAAATCCACT
>JAWWEU010000158.1:41433111-41443231 GCA_035583155.1 Acropternis orthonyx | reverse complement strand
ACAGAGGGTGATTCCTTTGAGGTGCAGGGTTGGTAGATGAAAGAAAAATTCCAAGATTTTAAACCCATAACAGTCACCTTTGACGAGAAGCCCATTCCAGAGCTCTGGGCAACACAGCCTCTTCCTCTACTCTTGTCTGTGTATCAAAGCTCTACCTTATGGTGCTCCCTCCTTTTCTGACTGCAGGTGCCTCCCACACTGTAACCATGACATTTGACAGGAGCAGCTAAACTTTCTGCCTCTACAATCCACATATCACAACGCACGGAGAGCAGCCAGCTGCCTGCTTCTCACACCCCATGACTCCAACTCCACATTAGCTTCCCAATACTTCCCTATCAGCACAGGTCCCAGCCGCCTTTCTATAAAAAAGGCTACAGTAGAATTGAAAACACACAACTGAGGAGATATTTAAAGCAGAAGATACCAGTTCACACCCAGCATACTTTTGTATTGATTACTGGCCAGAATACGCTTCTTCCATACCATTGACAGCAAAATTAAAAGAACATGTTGAAATCCAGACAGTCAGGAAGTCAATGCCCATAATTGCACAGCTTAGACAGCTTTCTTGGAGTGTTCTAAGAAGCAGAAAGGACACAAGATGTGAAAGGAAAAATTGTAATCCAGCCTTGTGATGAGGTAAGATAGGGCTTAGGCCCTGTATTACTCACCACTGACGTGGAAGATACTTTGGGTTTTTTTCAAACTGCACTTGCACAACCAAAGCTCTTCTAGAAGCAAAGCAAACTCCCTTCCTCATCACACTTCTGCTTCTGTGGCATCTCATAATGCTTAATATGATGCAATACTGTACACTGATCTATGCAAGTCATTCAGGGTCTATCAGCCTTGAATGTACTTTCCCCCAGTTTGCTGGGAAATAAATACAATACAGGCAAACAGCAGTAGTAGACAAGAGAGAGAGCGAAGTTGAAGAGGGGTTTCAGTTCTGACAAAGTACCTCAGCTGCTGCTGGAGTCCTCAGTGAGGATATAATATTTTGGTCAAGGACCTACTACAGTCACTTAACATAGCCAGTCCCAGGAATCCTGCAGAGCAGGTGCTGAGAGTGCCACAGGGCAGAACCCTCCCAGCAGAAACACTGCAGACATTCATTAAAACTCCCATGCAGAACTTAACCCAAAAACCAACTGCTTTGGTGAGGGAGAAGGCAGAGCTGCCTTTGGTGTCTGGCTGGGAAGGGAGCACCAGATGAAATGGGTAAAAAAAATTCATTTCAGGCTCCCATGTCCATTTATAGAAACCTAGGCATTCCTGGGAAAGCCACATTGCTATTTGGTCAGCACACCCTCCCACAATGAGCCACGTCCAGGATCTTGGAGAGTTGGCCACAGAGCATTCCTTGTGATCCAAGTGCTCTGATCCACCCTGCCCTTCTTCACAGGGGGAGAAAAGAGACAGGGCTGGAGAATGTTAACTACTGCCACTACAAGCTCCTCTTTGTTCCTTGCTAAAATCTTCTCTATTCTAATAGCTAAAACTCTGGAAGATACAGAGCCAAGCTACAGACGGCTGTGAGGCAGATCACCACCTGTCAATATTTCTAACAGGGATCAAATCTCATCTGAAGGGACAGAGAGCCTTCAGCAGATACAGAACAGCCAAAGAGATCTAAAAGTCCACTCAACACTGGAAGACAGGAACTCCACAGGTCATGCTCCATTTCCACAGTGCTTCTTAGACTTTCAGATGCTGCCTTCCCTGAAGAACAAAAGGTACAGAACAGAGTTATCACTGAGTCATCAAATAAGCACATGCTCAGCACAAACAGCACTGCAGGCTCACCAGCACAAAAACAATGCTCACTCACATGTTGCAGACCCAACTATACAGGAAAACCCACCCCACCCATTAACCCAGGCAGATACTTCTCCCCAGCTCAGAATAAGAGGAAACGAACCACCAGCAGTGAGAAATAGAGCATTTCCCTGAATTTCATTCACAGCTTATCATCCAGTTTGTCCACTTCAAAAGCCATCACCTAATCACTGTAGACTGGCATTCCCAGCAGGCTGCAGATATCACTTAAAAGTTCTGCCCCAGGCCATTTCTGTTATGAAATCCCTAAATCTCTGAAGTCACATGGCAGCTGCATCAAAACAGGGACAGACTCCACCTGGAGACCAGCACTATTTTTCCCCAGGGGTAGAGCTTAATATGAGGCTGAAGTTTTCTTTCCTCCCAAACCACATCACCACCTTTTATTAATCCCTGCTAAAAATAAAAAATAGGCAAAATTACTGCAAAAAGATCATTTAGCACCCCCATATCCTTACTCCCAAGCCCACCAGCTGCTTGTTTCTTTTTGCTGAAGCAGGAAGAACCAGGAATAAGGTCTCTCTCAATCAAAAAGAAAGAAAAAAAACCCCAACAACCGAGCACTGGTGGCAAAGCATTACAAAGTTAAATCACAAATGTCCATTATACACTTCTCTGCATACTGCCCATGTCTCTTGCCCATCAAGTGACAACAGGAAGATAAACTAGTAAGAGAGAGATATGGCTAAAACCGAGGCACAGCAGTCCAGCACACACCTTGGCAGCTCAAGAAGAGAGCTGGTACCTGGCCACCAGACTCCAGCTATAAATTGCAAAAAGCCTTGAGAATTTAACTTATTATGTAAGCATCCCCACCACCATGTTAGTTCTGTCATGTCACAGCACCAAGTGCTTCCTCATGGCTGAAAGACAGAAGCACAACTGTGCTAAATGAAGGAGCACAACTTGCTTCTCCAACAAGAACACACAAGCAAATGCTATTATCTTGGGAGAGCATTTCTTCCTCCTGCGGTCCTGTAACCAGAGAGAAAGAGAGGACAGTCTCCCTTCAGTGTAGAAGTCAGAGGCCTGTTAGGACCTCTCAGGCTGGTCTGAACCAGGAACTAGAACCAGCTGATGAATCAATATACCCAAACAGAAGCAGCATGGCCTTCCGCAAACTGCTCCCTTCTAATTCACCTCTTCTGTGTGGGACTTCAAGGAGACATCCAGCACCAAGCTCCTCCACAAGTAACACTGCTGACATAGCAGGGACACAACTACTGATGGCTGTATTTCAGAAGCATGTCAAATTATTCCCAATAGTCAAACAAGGGCATTAGTCAACTCTCCAAAACACTTCTGCTTATTTACCTCAGAACTTCAGCCTGAGGAAGAGTCCCCACGTAGATTTTTCCTAATCTTTCAAGCAATGAGAAGCCAGTAATATTTTAATAATATTAGTATATTAATGCCAAAGTATCCAACATGCAAACTCCATTCTATACATCCCCTGACATGAGCTTGCAGGGACAAGGAAAAAGAATAGAAAAATACGTATGCATCTTCCTGTTCAAATGTAGAAAACAAAATGTTATGAAAATCATCAGTGGGCAAACAAGTGAACATGATCATCTCCTCCACAGGTGTTCACACCTTTCTAGAAGCTCTCCAGCATTTATTCAAGCATGCTTAATCTAACTTTTCTTTGCACTTCAGATACCACAGCCAACACAGGGTCAGAAACAAGTGAGGTGATTCTAATACCCTGTTAGGGATTGTTTGGTTTTTTTAAAGGATATTTAACACCTGTTCTGATTGATTCAATGATTTACTCTTCAGGGCTAACTTTGAACCTGAAGGTTACCATTACTCAGCAAGCAGCAGCCGTGTCCTGAGATGACATGGCCCTGGCAGACCCAGATGAGCCAGCAGGCAGGGCTCTCCTCAGCACAGTGCTGCTGTCAGGACAGAGTTGCTGAAGTGCAGCCTAAGGCCAAGAGGGCAGGAGCAGAAAGAGGGCAGGTATAGCAAATAAAGAAGCAGTGACACTGCCCCACTTCTTCGTGTAGACACTTGCAATTCTTGATGGAGAGGGACAACAGTGCTTGGTGTTCAATAATAATAATAAACTAAGCAACATGGCAAGGAAAGAAAAGCCATATAATAGTAGAGGGATGAGCATAGAGAATAACTTGCCATAGTAACATACTGCAATTACAAAACCACTCTATTATACCCTTTGCCAACATTCCCTAACACGCAGTTTTTAACTGCAGTCAGGAAAAATGGATGCCTCTATTTCTTCCCTCTGCCCAACATTACCAGTAAACAAAATAGCTACTTTTCATTCACTGTGGTTGTGCAACTCAGGACTCTTGACTATGGGAATTAATAGGTCTTCCCTATGGAGTATGCTCTGCCTTTATAGTCACTGACATTTCTGGCTTCTCTGATTCTCTAAGAAGAAAGTCTGAGCTTACAAAGAAAAGATTATGTACTGAACTGAGGTCTCACTGTCATGTCAGTTCAACTGTCAGAGCAGTGTGTAGCCAAAGTTTTCTTTTCACAACCGTTATACTAAGCCCTCCTTTTAGAATGATGAGGATTCCACAAGGGCATATAGCAGAGGCTGACAGCCTCATTGTTTGGATTTCTTATGCACGCTGTTGAGTAACTTCACCTGAATAATTTTTAAAAAGTCTGACAGCAAAACTGAGTTACTTATTTGCTAATACCTAGTTAGATGTCTTTCACTCTAAAGATTCACTTAAAAACACAAAAAAACCAGCCCACTAGACTCGGTGATAAGAGCAAAGAGGAAAGCTTAGATGCACTCAGAGAGAGATAAGTACGTTTTCTCTTTTCAAAATGTGAAGCAGTTTCCTTAATTCCCTAGTGCTGTTGAGCAAACTTCAGTTCTTCAAGTATCATTTCCAAGCATTCACCACTTTTTGCCTCAGCAGTATCTAAATAAATACAAAAACACAGGAAGAAGACTGGATTAGAAGCTACCTGAATTGCAAACTATTCAGCTCTGAATGGCAGCCACTCAGAGGGTGAATAGTGCAAGGTGGTGCACAGAGTCATGTGTAGGGGAGTACACCGGGGGTCAGAACAAGGGGAACAGGTCCAGTCTATCAGCTAATGCCAGGTTCTGCTTCCCTCTTCCTGTCAGGGCTGCAGAGCCACATTCACTCCACTAATGCCCCATTGCATCAGTATTGGCCTATCCGCTTCATTCAGCTGGTGCGAGTGGGTGTTCCAGTGCAAGGATTAAGAGGCTATTTCCCTGATCCTTTCAAAGCTGTGTAAAAATGTATCTCCTCTGAGCTCTATCTGGCTACAAGAAAAGACAGTCGCAGCTTGAGCAGGCGTGGGTCGCTGGCCCCCATTGACACAAGAGTGCTCAGGAAGGTCACCTCACAGTAGCCTAATGGAACCTTTTTCAAAGCAGCTGCTTGCGGAAACTCTGTACCTACTTCCAAGAGGTATAAAAGTGCTAAAGTCCTTTCCCTCCAGGGCTCAGTGACAAGTACTGTTTTCAGCAGAAAGCTAATCTCCTTGTCCCATCTAGTTGTCAGCAGGAAGAGGATATTGCAGGGAGAAGTTCAGAGGCAACAGCAGATCTGAGATTTGAAGGACAGTCTATCTAAAGCACTTTTCTCAGCACTGTGCATTTCCCTCCAGCCTATCCATGGTTTTACTGAATCACAACTCTGGACTGAAGATTCACACAGGAAGAGGAAGGCACTGGAGAAGACTGAGTCAAACACCTCTCAAATCCAGAATCATACCCAAAGCCCATGCTGCCCCAGACTTTGTAGATTTAGGTCCCACTTGCCTCTGTCATCACCATGTCACCATCAACCCACATCTTAACCCCAGCGGTGTCCTTCCAGGTACCAGCGGCATTTACCAGCGGGAATTTCCTGTAAGTGCCTCTTATCCCAGCTGCTGCCCTCCCGGCCCTGTGCATCTCTTTCCCCTTAGCACTCCAACTCTCCGGCCAGGTAGGTAACAGCCGGCCCCCCATGCCTGGCCAGCCGGGGAGCGGCTGCCCATTACCTGGTTCCCGAAAACCGCGATGGAACAGGCAGTGGAGACCTCGTGGGAGCCAAACCACACCGAGGCGATGCGCGAGGGCATGCCCAGGATGAAGACTTGGGCCAGGGCACAGATGACCTGCCCCAGGACGGTGACGGGGAAGAGGTGCGGCTTCATGCTGCCCAGCTTCACCCAGGCGCCAGTGGCATTGAGGGCCGAGCCAGCCAGGGCGATGAAGCGCAGCCCCCTCTTGTCCAGCAGCCAGGCGACCGGGAACAGCAGGGGGATGTAGGCGAGCATGTAGCTCATGGAGAGCCAGTCGATGGCGAAGGCGCTCACTTCGTAGAAGTGCACGAAGACGTTGCTGATGCTGCCGTACTGGATCCACTGGAAGGCGTTGCACAGGGAGTAGCTGCTGAAGAGCAGCAGCACGGCCCAGCGACGCCGAGAGAGCCGCACCTCGGCGGGGGCAGCGGCGGCCCCTCCCGCCGCGGCCGGCGGCCCCGGCGCCCCGGCGGGCTCCTGCAGCACCATGCCGGCACTGCAGTCCCCCTGGTCTCGGCTCGGCTCGGCTCGGCTCTGCTCCCCGCCGGCACCACCTGCCCAGGCCGCCCCCGCCGGGCTCACTGACGGCTGGGGCACGGGGAGGCACCGGAGCCTCCGCCCGCCCTGCCCCGCCCCGCCCTGCCCTGCCCGGTCCTGCCGGGGCCGCCCGGGACGGCACCCCCGGCGGTGTCGGATGGGCTGGCAGAGCTGTGTCCCGGGGGAGCCTGTGAGCGAGGGAGCCGTGCCCGACCCCGCCAGAGATGCCAGGGTGGAGTCCTGGGGGAAGAACCGGGTTGGGCTTCGTTTGGGTTGGCTTCTGGCTGTTTTTTTCGTGACATGGCACACTAGAGAGTGAAAACATCCAGTGAAGTCAAAATTAAAACATCTGAACGTTGACTGAAGCAAAAGAGCCAAAAGTGATGTTTGTTTCCATCCTCACGGGGAACTCGCAGTTAAGGAGTCAGCGCTTGTTTACCCATTACTTTAGCAACACGCCACTGGCAGATGCCTGCCTGGAGAACACTTATGATTTGCAGTTCATTTAATTAACATCATGTTACCTGAATTGCATAAACATTCCTCCGTGAAAGGACACAAAGTTAATAGCGTCATTCAGCTTTCTTCCACCTTTTAAAACACACCTCACAATTCATTTGGAAAAATGGGAGCAGCGTCTTTAGGATGTTGTATTCCTGAAACAAAGACTTGATTCAGAGAATGAAAACGTGAAGTTTCTCTGGCTTGTATTTACTTGGCAGCTATGTTATAATGTAGTCCTTTTACATACTTGGTGGAACTTGTGGGATGCTTCTCACAATGGTACAACATAGTCATAATGTAGCCCTTTTACATAATAAATAAAGTCAAATTCAGAAGCAAAAGTCAGAAAAGAGGTTTTCAGTCCCATTTATTATTGTTAGGCAACAAATGTTATTCCAAGCTCTGCACAGAGACAACAGAAAGAACAGGGGAATTTGTTCTAATAAATTTATAATTTTAATGTTATCAGAAATGCAACTAGTGATAGTGGTGCAGAGAGGACAGAGGTGAAAAAAGCTGGAAAAAGACAGCTGCTTAGTCTGAGAACTCTGAGGATATAAAATAGTACAGAAAATTGACTTTCAGGTTCATCAGATATGAAAAAGCCTTTACAAAATTCTTCTCAATATTATACAGCAATCAAAGTTACACAGAGGTAATCAGTATCATTAATTTAAAAACAGTCCAAAAGCAAAGATCAAGAAAAGAAATACACAGGCAATTTTTAGGATGGCAAACTAGGTTTGCTCAGAGGACCATCATTTATTAATAATCCCCTAAGGAGAAAAGGAACAAAATTTGTGGGTCATTAAGACATTATTGAGTTACTAAAGCCTAACTTAAATATGTCACCTACATGTTTTATTTAGGTCCATATGAATTTGGGAGTGTAGCTTTAGCTCTCTGTAGCTGTGTTATCACAGTTGAGGGCATCTTTAATTTGTAAACTCAGATAAACACAAGATAATGGAGACAGGTACTGTATGGCATCTGGTCTAGTCAAAGGTCTCTGGGCAGCAAAGAGAAAGATACCTGTGACTGAATGTGGTTTACAGACTTGAGTAGCAGAAGAAGAACAAGAAGAAAGAGGATAAAGGAAAAATACTAGGAGTGGAGGAGGCACTGACACACATCAGGAAAACACTGACAACAGTTAAATTTCTTTACACATGACTGACACACACACACAGACCAATCTTTAGATATATGAGAGAGGATTAAGAAACAGATGTTGGATTGGATCCTTTGCCTCCCACCAGCCCTACTCCAGACTGGGGTCAGAAACAGTCTATCGTCTTGTGTTTTTTTTTAGTCCCACCTTCAGCTCCTAAATTTCTCTCAAAAATCCTCAGTTTTACTCATCACCAACATAAAGTCTGTAGCAAGTCAGAGCCTGCAAGCAAGGAGTCATTTGCTCCAACGTCTTAGTCCTATCAGAAAAGTAAAATGGTAAATCAAGGATGACTAAAACACAGACTCTGCTGAAAATAACACTTGAAATCAGATACATGAAAGCAGTGCCCAGCCTGTCAATTGAATCTGAGCCTATTCAGACAAGTATTTTCCATACCTATAGGCCTATGCTTCCCAGAACTCCTGTCCTCCGATTTCAAGGCTGTTTTGTTTTGGTTCTGGTTCTGTGAACTGTTCAATCACCCCTTTACATAATTTGCCAATTTCTGGCCTAAAATAAAACCCCTGTGCTTTGCATTTCTTCCTCTCTCCACTGCCACATCTGTTTCTACTCACATGAGCCTCTTTTCCTTCTTGAAGCAACAGAGCAGCTGATTTTGGATTTCCCTCATCAGAGCATCTTTATATAAAAATTTCTTAGCCATGAAAAACTATTTATATTTCAGGACAACCCCTTGATGTGGATTTTAATGCTAGAGGGAAATCTCCTTTACATGGTGATTAACATAAGTGCTAAAAAGCTTATACAATCCTGTAGCCAAAATTATGTGTGAAGGTTGGAAGACACTAAACCAGAGGCAGAAGCAGGACCCAAATTAAGTGTAATGGTACAGGTTGTCAGTGAGAGCCTAACCTCCCTGTAATCTTCTTCCCTACTGATATCAAAAAATCCAACATCTGACACTCTTGGAATTTATGTTGCCTTTATGACCAGTGAGGACATGCAATTCCTTTATGTTGTGTAAGGATTGAAGAACTTGCCTTCCAACAAGCTTGCTGTTCTCAAAGCCCACCCAATAAGTATAAATGGTAGGGATGATGGCAGCAATGCTAATCCAGCTTCCTGATTTCTCGTGGATGGCAACAGGGCTCAATGACAAGGAAGATGATATGAATGGGTGGTGGAAATTGGCTTGGAAGGTGTGCAGAATACACAGTAGAAAATTATTGTGAAGAGAATAATTCCTTGATGTCTTTTCTCTCCCATACTGGATCAGAGGTCCAAGGAGTAGGTGGACAAAAAGTGAAAGTTGTTAAGAAAAAACAGGTATTTGAGGGTCTACTGAAGCTTCCATCCATGCAGTTCTTTAGGTTCCATTTAAATGGGAAGTATCTAAGCTCAAAAGATCACAGAATGTTCCTTGCTTTCAAACTCACAGCCTTGTGATTTGTGTCTCTAAATTTCATCATTGCACTTACAAAGCCTAACTAGTTCAGCTCTTAGGTGGCTCTATCACATTTTGACTGATAGCATTTGGGTCTAGATGAGCTGTCAGCAGATATCTCATACAACCTTTCATAACAGACATCACAAGGAAGATTATAAGGTTTTTGTTAGGGTTAAATTTTGGAGGGAGAAGGTTTTATGTTGGGTTCAACACACAAACTGCGTTAGTGGAGTTTGTCAGATGTCAGGTAGTTGTATCATAAGACCAAATGGCAAGACTTGAATAGCTGGCATAGCCACTTCGTTCTGGGTCACCTCTGGATGCAGTGCTCAGCTGGAGACACGCGGTGCAGAGTGGGCTGGTGGGGCTGCCGCACTGGACAAAGTCAGAGGAGTGGTATTCTCATATGGAGCAGGGAAGGCTGCGAGCCCTCTGCTGGCACCTACAGCTTTGTGCATCCTCAGAGCCACCAGAAAGCAGGACCCCAGTATACAGCTTATAAATGCAGTGGGTTAGTTTATTACTGTGTTGCCGTAAGCCTTAATGTAGCTGTAGATTTTATATAGTTTTATAGTCTTATAGTCTTTTGCATTTGAAAAATAGCTTGTAACCCCTGTACCACA
>JAWWEU010000158.1:41347273-41433011 GCA_035583155.1 Acropternis orthonyx | reverse complement strand
TAGCCGAACTTAGTAAAAGACCTTTTTTGCCTTCACCCTGTCGTGGAAGTTTTCTTCCCTTGGATTTACGGCAACAACCGTAGATTAGATACACAATTATTTTGATGTGCTAAACCTTTAAGATTCTTTCCTGTTACATTTCCAGTGTAAAGATCTGAACAGTGATGGACAACTCCATTCATTACAGTGCAACACGCGATCTCTGCAGCACTCAAAATTTCGCAAAAATTGCCTTCCTCCACACAAAACATAATGGCTTAGTTCTAAACTCCCATCTAGGGAAAACTGCAGAACTCAGAACCACTAAAGCTGTGTAGGGGCAAACTTTGAGACCCAAACCTATCCTGTTCAAAGTTTAAGGCCTTTCAAAAGTATGACTCAAGGAAGGGAAAGCATGTTTTGCTGCCCTTCAGCATATTCCTTGTGTAGCTCTTGCTCTCTGAGGGCTTCACTGGGGATGCATCACCTATGTCTATTTTACAAGGGCACGAAGAGTTACTATGACTTACCTGTGGTCCTGCTAGGGATGTGACTGTTTTTCCAGTCTGACACCTTCCAGCCTGGGCTGCAAGGGCTTGCCCAACAGCAACCTGTACTACCACCTCTGTGCAAATCCAATCTCTCTGTTCATAGCCTGTCTTCAGCACATCAATGCCTTTAATTTAACACTGTCTAGTTCAGATATGATGTTTGTGTGGATAAACCACGAAGGTCTGAACCACAAAGAGTCCTTGGGAGGGCATGACTGAGATGTTAATATTCACTGCTGCCTTCTTGCAGCAAGAAAAATGTGTGAAAAAGAGTCTGAAGCATAGAAGAGCATTTGCACTCATGGTACCTCAGAAGTGCCAGTTTTTGGTTGTGCACACCCCTCCAGACACAGGGCGGTTACTCTACCTCTCCACGGTTTTCTGTAAACAGGTATCAACTTGCTTTGCCCCATTCTCCGATCTGGCCAGATGAGAACCTGCTCTAATCCAAAAACTGTGTAACTGTGGTTAGCCTGCTGTGCTGCTTGAGCATCTAAGTCCAGCTCTCAACCCTTGCTTTTAAAAAGCTGTGGAGATCCAGAAAGCTGTGTGGAAAGCTGTGCATAAGCTCTGTCATTGGAGCAAGCCCATCTCACTCCTCTTGCCACGCACAAGGCACACACATGGGACATGAAAATCTCTTTGATCAGCTCAGAATAAAAGTGAAAAAGATCCAGTTAGACTCAAAACTCAGCCACAGTCTAGATTTACATCCCTAGTCCAGATCAGGGTCACAGATTAACCCCAAATGCCAAAGTCCAAGGTATACAAGCCCTTCTTACTCAGCACCTTCCAGCCTCCATCTCAGTGAGTCATATCAGTTCATGCCAATGACACAAAGAAAGGTTTTCATCTTCTATTTCTTGCAGCTGACATTAATTAATAATAAAAGAATGCCGGAAATGTGCATGGCCTCACTGGTGAACTCAGGCATGCTCCTCTTCTTTCTTCCACTCACACCTCAGCAAAAAAGACAAACCTGTGAAAAGTCCTGATGATCACTGCACCAAAACATCGCTGTTATGAGGGAAGAAAAATTGATTGCATCTTAGGAAAGAGCACACTAGTTGTAACCCTGCCCTGGCAAGCGATGGATATACATTCCCAACCATTCAGTTGGGTAGATTTTTTGATTAACCTAAAACCACTTTTTGTATACACATGTTGCTCAAATCCCCTCCAGATCACTAATCAATAAGGTGGCAAAAACACAGCATAACACAAAGTGACCACAGCGCTGCTTGCTAAGAGGGGGTCTCACCATTTCATACAGTGTTTTGTTGTTTCTCTTCTTGTGACTTATAAAAATGCTTTGTCTCTTAGCAGTGATTCCTGATTTTCTTTGATCTGTGTGTGCTGAAATATTAACATCAAGGCAGTAATTCTAGTGTAAGTGCTGTTTTGGACACTATGATTATTGTAAGAAGCAGAGAGATGGTCCCTTTTGGGGGCTGCTACTTTAGTTCAGCATGCAGGAAATGATCCTCTTTTGCCAAACTGAAGGTGTGCCTCTACTTCTGACTCCATGCAAACTGTCCTTAGGTATAATCCTTCTGCTCCTCAAGAGGGAAAATTCACACGTGAATCAGTTTAGAGGCAGGGCATAATAGTGATGACAGCTGGGATCATAAGAGCCCCATACAATAGGATAAATGCACCTTCCCCTGGGTTGACTGGCTCTGTCTCCCCACCTTGGCGCCTGCCACACTGGGAGCCTCCAACTGAGCTGAGAAGGATGAAGCAGAAAGGGACCACCAGGCATAGAAGATTGCCCTGGGCTTCCCATGTGGGGAGAGAAGATTATGTCAGCAGTGAACATCCTATCTTTATATATCTTACCACAGAAGCATGTCTGAAATGCTGATATGGAGGGCTTGTAAAGTGCTGAACCTGTGCGTTTAGGGAGATGGAAAGGGAGAAAGGTACAGTACCCTCCGTGCTTTGTGACTTGCTCTCCTTCTGCAAACAGTTGCCAGGACGCCTTGATCCACAGGAGGTACTGAGATTCAGTAAAGGCCATAAAGCAAAACGTAACTCTCTTGTTCCCCGGTTGCCTTCTCCACCCTCTGATTGTATCAACAGATGTTTGCCACATACTTCTGTTTTCTCTGCAGAAAAGACACCAGTCAGCAAGTGAATGTGGAGGCTATGGTCACTAAGGCTTGAAAAGCACCCCTGGCTGCTGCCTTCCCAGTGTCACATTCCACCTGGCCTCTCTTTTGGCTGTCTTTGCATCCCCAGCAGAGCCCCAGGGACATGGCTGCTGGGCACAAACACAGCCCAAGTGCTTCTACAAAAGCTTTCTTGGGGATTAAATCACTGAAATTCACCATTCTTATCTCAGGTCTTAGTGAAGGTGACTATAGTTCGTAAGGGCTGCAGTCAGAGTTGTTAATTTAAGCAAGTAGCTGTTATCCCTCCACCTGGGATTCTTCTCAGGCTCAGCCCCCACATCCAGCCCACCGCTGCCTGCACACACCTCTGCAAGCCTCTCGGAAGCTGGGGAAGGTGTGGGACACCAAGCCAAGCTCCCCACACCCCCACACATCAAAGGGAACACGCTGGACAAGGCAGAACGGATCCCTGGGACACAAGCTAAGGCAGACCACAGACTTGTGTTACCACATAGACATCCCCTTCAGGCAGCCTTAACCAACTCTTGCCATCACACACGTTAGCCTTGAGCCGCTCGGTTCTCTCTCTAGTTGACAGTAGCCAGGCCAACAAGCTTCAAGCCGGCTCTGCCAAGAGTGCGGGTGCAGGCTGGGAGTGCTCAGCCTTCGCCCAGCAGAGGCCAGCACACACGCAGAGTTTCGGCAGGCTGTGCTCGCAGAGAAGAGCTGTCTCCCTCCCTGCCTGGTCTTCCCTGGCTGGGACGGAGTCTCCCAACCTCCTGTGAACCCTCATCCATGTGTTGCTTTGAGAGAGGTTTTCAGTGAGGGACTGTGCAGCGCAACAGAAAAGCGCTGACATCCTGCTGGAGTCTCTACAGGCTGCGACGTGGCCAGCCATTGCCCGATTAAACGGTTGTGGTCCCAGAAGCATTCCCTTCCCTTGGAACAGTCAGAACCACACTGCTCCTGGAGGCTGGGCATGGCCAGATAACACACAAAACGCTTGAGAAACGCCAGATGCCATGGAAATGAAGTTCGAAAGGAATTGCATTTGTGATAGGAGCAGACAACCGAAAGTGATTGGGGATGATTGCCTTGGCCACCTCCCTGCCTTTTGCTCCTCGTTTAGGCTTACTTACAGTTCATTTGAGAACAACGAGGGCCACACCACAGGACAGGCACTTGGCTACTTAGAAACCTGAAAGAAGTCTCGTGAAGAGTCGCGAGTAGAGTCCCGGAGCACGGAAAGAGAAGCAAGAGACAGCACCGGTACAGAAGTGAAGGAATCTCTTCACACAGCCTGAACAAGCAGCCTGTGCAGCTCTGCAAATAGCCTCAGGAAAAGATCTTTTTCGCAGCCACTGTTTGAAAGGGCTGATGGCCCTGAAAGGGTATGTTGTCCCTTGCTGCTTGGGTGATAAGGACATTCTCCCATGAGAACCATTCTTCATAACAAAGAGAGTGTCTCCGAGACATGCACAATCACCGTAAGCAAACAGAGGTCAAAATAGGCTTGAACCATGCAGATCATCTTCTGTGATCAGGTTTTTGAGGGCAAGACCGGGGCAAAGACTAGTCAGCTTAGAAGATATATCTCCTAGCACCAGCAAACACCCAGCGTTTGGCCAAAACGGCTGAGCATAGCACTGCTAGGAGGCCTTCCAGCTCAGTCAGCCATGCAGAGGAGGCACAGCTTAACTGATTATGCCAAGAATATTGTTTAGGTTTTGGAGAGGATGTTGTTGCAAACCCGTCTCCCAGTCTCACCACTTACCACTTATTTTCGTTCTGAGTCGCAGCAATAAGTCTGAGACGTTACCAGTGAGTAGTCTAGCAATTCTGTGGGCATTATGCAGAACCCCACCCAGCCTGAAGGATCTCCGACTTCGACAGCTCTGCAGCAAGAATACTGGCTTCACGTCTGTGTGGGCATAGGTGACACATATATCAGGGTAGTACCTTCTCTACATGCAGATAAAACCAAGCTTAGCATTTTATAGACATGAGAAAACAAAAAGATTGCAGCAAGGATGGAGATGTGTCGTTGCAGACGACACTGTGTTGTCAGTGCAAGCTTTGCTAGGGCTGTGTTGCATCCTCCAGTGAGGAACATGAGCCTGCAGTTCCCTCAACACCAAACCCCAAGCAAGGTAGAAGTAGTTTTTTTCTCTGACTGTAATCCAGGAAGCATGGAAGCATCAGAGCCCTAAGGAACATCAAGTGAAACATATGTGAGAAAATCCACAAGAAGCTGAAGGAGCAGAAGCAAAGCCTGTAAAGAGAAAATCCTCTAGAGCTGGAGTCAGTCATCTCTCTCAGGTTTAAAGGGACAAATCCCAAAGAAAAGCACTTTGGGAAGGGTCTGTGTAGCCTGTATGGCTCAAAGCACAGCCTGTTCGAGGAATCAGCTGCTCTGTTTGTTGAACCAATGGATGGAATGAAGGCTATTGGTGTGAAATCTAGCAGAGAGGGGTGGTGTAAGACACAGTGAAATTGTTCCTGTACACGTATTCTGCATGTCCTGTATGCAGAAACCCAGCTGCTTGGCCGGAATAACCACCATCCTTCCCTATGTGTGCCCATCTCCCTTGAGGCAGGGGGCAGAGCCACACAGACAGGGAGGGCCTGTGCAACCACCCATTGCATCAGCACTGCTGTTGTAGGGTAGGGACACCCAGGCCAATGTGCCAACAGTAGGAGTCTCTGACTGCAGCGCTTCCCATGCTGGCACAGAAACTGGAGGCACGAGGTTCACAAGCCCCTGAACAGACCAGGGCAGGAGAAATCACAGTGGCACCTGTGTCTGTCCCGAGGACAGTTTGCTGAGGCATGGAAGTATTTGGTTATCCTTCCACTAATGCAAACCAGAGAGAGAAAATGGGTACACGTTACAGACTTTACCCAACCACTCTTGTGGGCTATGATGATGGGACAAAACCCATGAAATATGCTGCTTCTCGGTGCCCGAAAGAAGGATATCTACAAATGGAGTCTTTTTATCTCATTTAAAAGCCTGTGTCAGTAGGACTGCTTGTGGTACTCTATGCTGAAAAAATTGCAGCCAATTCTCCTTGAAGATGGCAGCAATCCTGAGCCACCATTAGCAACAGGACCTGCACTGGCAGGTGGGCTTCAGCCCTGTGTGTAGAGTGAGGCCAGTAGGTGACTGCAGGTTGGTGGGTGTGTGAGGTGCAGAGACCATCTGTATGGACCAGGTTGTGTTTCCAGTAGATGAGACCCAACAGTATCAACCTACTCCCCTCTGACCTTTCAGGTTTCATCTGTTTCAATGAATGAGGTAGCCAAGTAGCCTTTTGTGGAGCTGTGACTGGTGGACAAGGGGAAACAGCGTAGGCTACAGCTACATGCCTTAGCGGGGTGCCTTGGAGGAAGAGTCCTGCTAGGTCCTGCTTCTCCTGTGCACTCCATCACAGCATCACCACCTCCCTCCATGCCACGATGCTCCTTCCCAGCTGTGCTGCTGGCCAAGCTGAAGGTTATTCAGCCCACCAAGACCTGCATGTGAGCTGTCATGATATGGCAGTGCACCTCCACACATGCAAGGGGAGCATGTGTAGTCATGGAGCAGTAGCAAGGGGACCAGCAGGGAAAAGATCTGTGATGCTACATCTGACCTGTGGCATGTCAGACTCATTAGCCAGATCCAGCCCTGAAGCAGGGAGGAACCCAACCTCCCCAGGAACCTCATCACCCCACAAACCATTGCTCCTCGGCCATCCTACACATGGGCCCCCTTCTAAATGTGGGGTGCCAGTTGCTGGCCCTGGATTAGACCCCTGCATATGCAGGGCTGTTTCTTGGACTCCCAGCTCTCCCCTTCTGCTGCCTGTGTCTTCACTGTATCATGCCAGGATTGACTCAGATCCTATTTTGGAAACAAAGAGTTAAGAATTTTCAATCTTTATTTTACAAAAATAAACCAGTTTTGCCCTGATACTCTGTGGCCCCCAACCTTCCCTTCCACCCCTGCTCCCATTCTTCTTCCTGGAGCTCCAGCTGTTGTGTGTCACATCCAGCCACTCTTATGGAGGTTGTTGGTGCTGCACACTCCTGTGAGTGTGCCCAAACAAGCACCAGAGAAGGGGGTTGGTGCCCTTTTGTGACTGCCTCCTCTTCCCGGGATCCAAGCCAGAAACTGCTCAAAGACACTTTGCGGTGGCTCTTCCATTTCTGCACAGGGAGCAAGTCCTAGGCAAGTCAGAGTACACACTTTAAGAAGAAATATCCACCTGTCCAATTCCTTCCCTTGGATGGAAAAGCAAATCCCATTAAGTTACTTCTTGCCATCAGTGGAGGTGGCAGGCTGCCGTCATACTGGCTGGCTCAGTGCTGGAAGCGTGGGGAGCTAATGTGGGGCTGATGAAAAGAGTGTGTGGCGTAAAGCACTTCTGGAGGTGGTGGAGGGGATGTCAGGATGGAGCAGAGCGGTTCATGGGAGCTCAACATTGAGGTGAAATGCTTCATCTCCTCTGTCAACTGCTTGATCTCCCGGCGCAAGGCAGCGTTCTGCCTCTCCAAGTCTTCGCTCTCCTGAGGAGACAAAACCACAGGGGCTTCCTCAGTGTGGGAGCTGCAGGGATGAGCTAGGGACATAAGGGTTGTGGTCCTGCACCTCTCTGCCCCACAGAATTTCCAGAATGACATATTTCTGGTAAATTCGTCACAAAGCCACGCCTGGGCAAACTCTCCTCCCCCAGCTGGCCAGGCCGCGTGCGGGTGCGATGCCGGCGGCCCCAGCCACGCTCCCCGGTGCTGGCTTACGAGAAGTGTCTGTGGCTTGCTCCCGCCCAGGCTTTCTCGCTCCCTCTCATGCACACTCACATCTCTGGGTGCTTCCCGGGCAGCCCAGCCCCCGGGGGAGAGCGAGCTGAATAACCGCCATCGTCTTTAACCAGAAAACCACCTGTCACAGGAAACCTGTCATTGCCCTGGAAAGAAGAGACTCACTGCTTCCTGCTAGCAGCAGGGGAAAGCAGCGGCACTGTGGGGAGGAGGGGGAGATGCTTGAGTCAGAAGAAAAGAGAAACTAAGGCCTCAGAAGAACTGAATTAATACTGTTATTAATGAGAATAACAACAAATGGGTTAATAATGATGCTCAGCCTTGTCTCAATGATACTGAGAGCATTTGAAGCCTTTGCTACCTCTGCTTCTTCTGACGTGCAGCCAGCTCCAGGCTGGAGCATCATGGGCACCAACTGACCATGGACCCAGCAGCCTGGGCAGGAGCAGAAGAGGGAGGGAGGATGCAGCAGCAGGCTTTGCAAACTCAGCCAAGACAGCTAAAGCAGGACACAGCACTCTGAGGCCCTGGAAAGCTGCACCACCACCTTGGCAAAGCCAACGCACCATCCCCCTGCTCGCCCCTCCGTGCCATGCTGACGGCACCCGCTCTCTGTGCGCAGGTTGAAATGCACCTACCAGTTACAGCTGCTGTCACTGCAGGAGCTCACAGAGCAAACAGCATCTCTCAGACATGACCAAATGCTTTGGAAATCTTGACTGTTGTCAAGCTCAGGAACTGATGGGAATCACCCAGGGGCCGGGAGCTGCAGCCTCCCCATGACTCATTCCCTTCAAAACACAAACTACAAAACCCTGGGGCAGATGGAGCTGCTACTTCCTTTCATGCCACCATACCTCAAGCTGATCCATGTTCTTCTGGGCAGAACCACAGCAAAGAACCAAAGTCCTTGATTCAGAATCAACCAAAGGCAAAGAGCACTCAGGGAATGAACTCAGGAGCAGCAGGGGGTCACTATCCACCAGGAGTTGAAAAAAAAGCCTATCAGAAATTCACTATCCATCCTCTACTTGCCACCCTACATTTTTTCATCTGCCTGTCAGGATCCAGGACTTAGCCTCCCTGCTCCCATCCCCATGGGAAGAAAAGGACTGTGTGCTATCAATGCTAACTCAGCAGTAGTAATCTCATATGCAAGTGGTTTGTTATCTGCTTTAAGAAAATCAGCCCAGTTCTTGTTGCATAGCTAGGCAGGATTTTCCTGGGGGAGGATCAGAGCCCGTATCTACCTCTGGGATTAACTTGGAAAGAGCACTGACCCCAAGGAAAGGGGGTCAGGCACACTCACCCAGAGCTATTGCTGGTGACAGATGTAATGCAATCAGCCTAGAGCCATGTCAGCTCTAGAAGGATCATCACCTACGGAGAAAAGAGTGAAATCTCTGTCTTAAACCTAGCTCAAACCATGGGCTGAGTCCACTATGTAAGGAGGAAGGTTCACGACTGGATTCTCAAGTATTATTCCCAAAAATTTGGATATGGGGGAATATGAAGACTGCTAAGTCAAAAGATGTTTTTTTGAACATGAGCTGAACTACTACTTTTCAAAGAACAGTCAAGCCCAGTGCAGGGGCAAAGATTGTCCACTGCAGGTTGCATGTTCTTCATCCTGCCCACCAGTGGTCCAAAATATATGGGACTGCACTTATCAATATGCAAAATTCAAAGGATCCCAGCTCCTGTGCTCCAACACTGACCACATACTCTTGCCCAAATATACAGCCAGAAGTGGCCATCCCTTCTGAAAAGCAGACATCTAATTCTTCATACCAAGAAGAGCTGCAGGGGTGCCCACAGTGCCACAGAAAAGCATTCTTGTATGCTGTTGCATCTCTGCATAAATGGTGGCATGAATCACAATTCCAGGGAGAACCAGCCCAGGTAAGACTGTGCTTTCAAAGAGCTTCTGAGTGACTCAGTCAGAAGAGGTTGGAAAAGGAAATCAGTAATGAAAGACTGAGAGGAAAAGGTGGATTCAAAACTAGGTGCAAAACTAAATGCCTCAGTGGCAGTCATCCTGGGCTGTGTGCTCTTGCTGTGAGTAGTGATTCCTACATCCTGCCCTGGCCTCAGTTGTCCTGTTCTGCCTCCTCTGAGCATCTCCGCTCCAAGTTCCAGGGGGGAAGCACACTGTGTCCTATATGAGCCCCCTCAGCACTGGAGATGAAGAAGGGTGGGAGTGCTCACCAAGTGCAGTGTGTCTGCTTTCTGGGTCTGCCTCAGGCGGCTCTTCTGGGCAGCGATGCGATTCTTCTCCCTTCTTTGGACTTTCCTCATGTCATCAGAAGAGTCCTAGGGAAACAAGGCATAGAAATAACTAAATAACTGGGGCATTCCCTCCCTCGCCCTTCTTCTTGAGGGCAGTAAGTGGAAGGAGACACAGCAGGTAACCTCATTGAAGCACAGGACATGGGATACACACCCTCCATATCACGAGAAAGCCATAGCCCAAGGATGTGTGATGCTTTTGCCCCTCATTGCCAGGAGGGGCCCATCTGATACACTTGGGCATCCCAGAACTGCTGGGAAATGACCTGTCTCCCTTCATCAACATACAGGCCTGCGATATGGTTTGATGGACCAGAGTAAGGACCTCCTTATGGAAGAGAGACAATTTGCATTCTTGTACAGGAAACCTTTCCCTTCCCTGCCTTTCTGCAGGATAATGGCACTGCAGACATTTGAGGTCCTTGGATAAACCATTTTTTCCAGAGATTCAGCCTGTGTTTTTCTCCTTTCACCTCTGTAGGTCCCTCCCCTCTCCATCACCCTTTTCCCTCAGGCTTTATTTTTTGCAGAACCTCCCAATGTGGCCCTTTCTTTTTTTAACTAGACAAACTCAGAGCTTTTGTTTTTAACCCAGATCTCATTTGCTCCAGCTCCCTGATCTTTTTTCTGGACTTACTTGGTAGCAATGCTTGCAGTGCTGACTGCAACACTCCCTGGGCACAGGAGAACACGTCTCCAGGTGCCAGGTCATGAGCTTCATGAACCAGCCATTCTCTGCTGAGATCTGGTCCTGCTGCTGCCTCTGACAGTTGAAACTGTCAAACAGACTCTTTCGTCTTCTATTTTCATATTGCACTGCCCCTTCTGTGGACTCTTTAACATTCACATCACCACTTCTCCACAAGACTACAAAACTCAGCCACAAAAGTTATCTTCCCAGCCCATCAATCTGTCCACATCCTCTTCCCCCTTCCCCCCCACCCAAGATTTTTTTTTCTTTGAACTTAACCGTTTTTTCCTTGCCTTCAATACCTTGAAAATGTCTCACATACAGCAGCTCCCATGTCCTGCATAAAGTCCAGTCCCTATCCTTTGGCAAACCCTGTGCTTTATCCTATTCTCTACAAGAATGCTTCCCCATCCTTGATTGCAAGCCAAAAATTATGTGCCCTGATCATCTTCAAGATTTCTGAGCAAAGTCTCAGGTACTTGCCATTTTGACCAGCCTTAGAGAAATGGCCAGTGACAGATATAATAAAGCTTAGCCAGAAAAAGCGGTGGGAACACCTTGGATTTGTGTCAGTATCTGCCAGCAAAAGACCTATCATTTAAGGTACGCCATGCAGCAAAACAAAATCTCTGTCAAGCATTACTGAGATGAAAAATCTCTGAGGCTGAACAGAAAATAAAGCAGACCCAAACTATAAGGACTTTTCTGAATCCCAAGTGCTGTCCACAGAAGCAGGAAGCAGACAGACAGCCCCTCAGCTGCCTCAGTTCATGGCCAGGAGGTGCCTGCTCAGGCTGGTTGGGGCCAGAGCACCAACTCTCACGATGAAACTTCCTGCCTGCCTGGCATGTGTTGCAGGATCCACCATGCCTGGTGTCCTGGCCCTTCTGTTGCCCCTAGCACAGCCCCAGGTAACCAGGCATTCTCTCTCCTCCCCTACGCACCTAAGTGGCCAGGGTTCCTGCCATGGCCATCAGCTGAGCCCCGGATCCTTCTCCCCCACAGCTGTTCCTAGAAAGCTCTGCCATATGGAGCTGTGAAAATACCAGTGGTGGGTGCCATCCTACCTCCCACCCACCCATGGCCCACCCCAAAGGACTCTCCAGGTGGGAGGGCTGGAGAAGGGTCACTGCTTTACCTGCTTGCTGGGAGGGGGAGACTGGCTGAAGCTGCTGGAATCACTGCTGTCGGAGCTGTGGGGCATGGCTCCCGTCTCTGGCTCCCAGGGTCTCTTCAGCTTCCTTTGTGCTCTTGGTGTGCCTGCCTTCTGTCTTGCTTCTCTGTCTTACCCCTGCCCTCCTCTGTCACCCCTGAGATGTCCCTTGGCTTCCCTGCTCTCACCGTCCCAGAGACACACTGTCCTCCTGCCCAACACTCCGACACTTTCGCTGCCTCTCCTCTCAGAGCCTCTGCACCTTCCCTTTAGGTCTCAGCCTTCTGTGGTTTCTCAGAACCTTGGGGATGTAAGCTGAAAGTCACGTGACCGGAAATTTTAAGGCAAAGAAAAAAAGCTACAGAAGAAAAAAAATTAATAAAAAAGAAGAAGAAAAAAAAGCACATCTGGGAAAAATGAGCTTCAAAATAGCCTAAAAAACCCCCGAAAAACACCTTCAGGCAGTTGAAAAACAACGAGATGGGTTTTCTCTGAGGCAAACAGCAGAGATGGAAAGGAAGAAAACCCCAGCTCTGGCTGTGAAACTTGGACCCTCAAAGGAGGGCAGTGCGGAGGAGGTGCTTCCGGGAGCCCCAGAAATTCCGGGGGCACTGTGTGCCATGCCAGCCCTGTGAAGGCAGGGGATCAGTCCAGCTCCAGGCAGCCTCAGTCACCCCAAGCCAGCTGAGGAAATTCCCAGGCAGCCACCCAACTCCCCACAACCCTCCCACCCTCACGTGCCACCCCCAACACCATTGACGTGGGTCCTGGGCACGGGATGGGTACCCTCAGCAGGTGCCACATAAATGCTGTTTGTGCAGATGGCTCACAGGGGTACAGCGAAGCACCGGTTCCATCTAAGAAGGCTCAGGATCTTTTAACATTTGGACTGTAATTGGTAGGACTAGTATTTTCTATATAGCAGAGTTATTTAGCACTTTAGAACATTCATTATTATGTAACCATTGGCCCATAAGGGGAATATCGGCCCTGGCAGACAAATTAAAGTGCTGTAAATGTAAGGATCTTTGGATCAGCCCATGCAGACAGCAGCAAGGAGAAGCTGCTTTGCATCCCCTTGTTTGTCCCCTGGTCTGTGCTGTGTGGGACTACTTCCACCCTTAGTATGAACCTCAGAAGCCTGAAGACGTGCAAGCAGCCCCTTGGACAGCAGTGCTTCAGCGGTGCCTCAGGGTAGCCTATGCTAGTGGCTCTGGTGATGACAATGCAAGAGAAGGGACAGGAGCACACATCTTTGGAGTGACTAAGTTCTCACATGTGCCATAAGGGGTAGATAAAGAAACAGGCATGAACCTATCCACAGTAACTCATTCCTGTGGAAAGCATCAATTCCTAGTTCCTCCTTCTTGGTTTTTGTTGCCTGTTGGTGCTTTGTTTGCATTTCTCCTGCCTCAGGGAGGAGCAGATAGCAAGTCTCAGCAGCAGGGCATTTGAATTGCAGTGGTCACTTGGGTAAGGGTATTGGCAGCTCTGGGTTTGCAGACGTATTGCAGCACAGAAAGCACATGTGTTTGGAACACAGGGCAGACTTGCATGGGCATAGATGACATTTCTTCCCACCCTTGCCCCTCATGGAGCCAACACATAGGCAAACATGGCCAAAAGGAAGAACCATGTGGGGCTGGCTGCAGGCTAGATGACTTGAGGAAATGCCTAGCTTAACTCCAGTAGCAAAACTGCTCCATTTTGGCTCATTTCCCTCCTTAGAAACATCCTGTGGCACTGCTGCTCTACCCTTGCCCCTACTAGCTGAACATATCACAGCCTTGAGTGTATTTTTTACTCCTGGTGTGCTGTAGGGAAATGCTAGGACCTATCACACTTTCTAACATGACTCCAAGGGTTGGCTTGCTCAGCATGAAGCATCCTGAACGACCTGATATCCTGGCAGTGCAGCCCCCCTGTAGCAGGCAGGGCTGCTCTGGTGTGGCTGGCTCCAGGGAATGGAGCAGCCAAAGGCACCGCTAAGATGAGGGGTATTGAGTTCAGGTCTCCCAAGGCATCAGATAGCAACATAACTATTGAAGGATCCATTCACTCTCTTCATTGCTACACTTCTCTCAACTCCACAACCCTGTGCAGCACTTCCTTTCCAGGAAGCACAGTGCTGGATTCCCACTCTCCTGAGGAAACCACACTCCTCTGCTGGTGTATGGATCTCAGAGACTGCCTGGCCCATTCTGTTCTGCAGGCTGCTGTTGCTCGGAGCAAGATGGAGGGAACTCCTTCCTCAGAGAAAAATATCCTTGTTCCATTATTGGGCAAATAAACTGAACTCCTTCCTTTTGTATCTAGAAGGTCAGTGCCTGAAGGGAGACAATTGGGAAGGCAGCAGGTATGTTGGCAGGAGGTGGTGCAGGGAAGCTGGGTGTCCTGGCAGGAGCTGGACAGTCAGTGCAAAACTGTCCAGAATGTGGCTATGGCAAAGGCTATTCTTTGATCCACAGCACAAAAGGTTTGAGCTGCACCTTGGTTTGCCCAGAGCTGGGCTTTTATTAACAGCTGATGCAGACACCTTAGGAGAGAGCAACAGCATAGGAGAGGGCTTGGACACTTGGTCTTGCTGAGAAGGACTAAGAGAGCATCCCTTTTCCTGCCTTGTCCAAACACACTCCTTGCCCTTAAGCTAGCTATGATGCTAAGGAATTCCTGTCACTTATGAGCGAATAAGTGTGCTGTGAGACAGTGTCTCCTGGAGAGAAGATGGGCAGGGCCTTCACAATGCTCCTCTGTGCTGGGCAGGAGCCGTGTTGTCTTCTCACAGGCAGTGCCTCATGCCATTCATCTAGACAGAGGTGCAAATCCCCAACCCAGAGCAGAGGAAACCACCAGCATGGCTCCACCAGCATCTGCTCACAGCTCTGTGGGAGTTGCCCTGGGTGCCTGCTGCTGGCACAACGTGGGGAGCTGTTTTCCTGATGCCCTTCCCCAGGCTCTCCCCTGCTTATGAGGGACAGTCTCAGGCACCAGTCTCCTAATGGCAGTGCTTGGCTTAGGTGACTAAATTTACACTGTGAATAACATCCCCTGACTTCCTCTCTGGGATCATTCAGGTTTCTTGATCTTGATCACAGTAGGTATGAAATCACTGTCAGTGGCACTGGATGAACTCACAAGTGTTAAGTTACTGCTGTACCAGCAGCTTGATGGAGAAGGAATAGTTCCAGAGAGTTTTAGAGGAAGGATGGGGCCATCCATTCCTGCATTTGTCCCTTCTGAATAACAGCAGGCTGAAGGCAGTGCTGTTCTCCCAGGACAGAGTGGCTGCAGGGACTCTGGAGACCGGGCTTACTGTGATCTCAACTGCTGGAGAAATGGTTTGAAAGCAGCAAGATGCAGTTCAGCAAGAACAAATGCAAATGTAAAGCAAAGCGAGATGTAGATAGATCTGGGGAATAACCAGGCAGGGCAGCAGAACAGCAGGGAAAAATCCGGGGGTTGCAGGGCACTGAAAACTGAAGCTTTGCCAGCAGCAGGGAGGTGTCACAAAGGGGCTGGGTACTGGCCTGGGGTGCTGGGGCAAGGCAGAGGAGATGACGGCCCTGTGCTGCCTGTGGGCCAGGACCCATTCAGAGTCCCAGGTCCAGAAGTGGAATAGTCCAGAAAAAACAATACAAAGGATAAATACACAGAAATACTGTACTAAGAGAAAAGAGTGAAGAAGCTGGGTTAATTTCACCTAGAAAAGAGAAGTCTTGGGGGTGGGAAGTGGGTGGGGAGGAAGGAGCAGTCTTTCATATGTTGTAATGGAAAGGGTGGTCAATTGGTTTCTGTGCAGCCAGAGCAGGATAAGAAGCAACAGGCTTCCACTGCAGCCAGAAAGGTGCAGATCTGAGGTTTGAAGCAAAATTATGTTAGGAAGATCTCGGGATGGGCAATTCAGGAAAGTTATTCAAGCCCTCCATATGAAGTGGCTGGGAACAAACCTCTGTTGGAAAGGGTCCAGGTTGAATACTACCTCTGTAGAATGGAATATGTTATGAGTTATGTTTCCAGATTTTAAAGAAGGAAAAAATAAAATTAATTTTTTTTTTAAAAAAAGCTGCTAAGAAGGGCTCCTCAGAGCTCAGAGAGCACGAGGCATATCTCAGCCTTAACTGCAGCCAGCACCTTTGCCTCCAAAGTCCATGACCCTGTGTAACTAGCTTCCTCAGCACAGGTGGGTGCTGGAGTTCCCTTATAAACTTGCTGCTTGAGCCCTCTTGCCTGCTGCAGGCTTATGATAGCAACATTCAAAACTGCATCCACCCATCCATCTCACTCATCTTGCTTGCACAACCATTCAGTGCATAGTACTATTTAAAAATCAAGGCTAGAGCAGCTACCTACTTCAGCCTCCTGTAAACCACCGAGGTTGCTTCTGCTTCACATGTAGCATTTTATGCAAATAATTTCTTATAATATTTGGACAATTGCAACAATTTGCTTATCATTCCCCACATAAGTTTGAAGACCTTTGTGTAGAAATCAGTGCTGATAAGAGATGTTAACCTGTGTAGAACAAAGTCCCTGATCTCTACCAGATGGTTCTGCCATGTCCTACTCTGTCAGCACATGTTGGTCCTGTTTGCAATGTGGGCAGCTTCCCCAGTCTTGGTTATTTCATCCTGGCTGAGTGTGAGAGGAAGGTTGTGCCAGGAGAGCTCAAGCGTAGTCCCACCAAATTCATCCCACCCAGCAGAAAGCAAATGTCCATCACACCAACACTTTCAGTCCTTTCTGGGTACAACCTGCCAATGTACAGGAAACAGGTACTTTCTACCCTGAATGTCTGATAAATGACAAGTGCTGTAAATCAAGCACTGAAAAGCTTGGAAATCCCAGAATTAACTCCCTTAAACACACGGCATTTACACCCTCATGGCCAAGCAATATGCTGTGCTCTGTAACTGCATGACCTACTAAAGTTTCTTCCCTGGAATGGCTGTGTTACCTTCATTGCTGTCCTGCAGTCAGAGCCTGCTCCAACATCCTGCTTTTCCATTTCTTCATGGATTCTTTCTAGTGCGCATTGCTTCAGCACTGAGTTCTTCAGGGTTATTAATTAATCACTTCTCAGCCACCTCTTCAGGTTTGGGGTGGGGGGTGGAGTTATCCCTATTTAACAGGTGCAAAATAATAGACAAAGAGAGATTTAGGTCATAAGTACTCATTCGTTTTGTTTTGAACATGTTTTGAACCAATTAGGATCTAAATTTTTCAGTGGTTTTGGCCCTATATAACACTTAATTTAATCAAACCCCAGATCCTCATGTCTGTTTCTGCAGCTGCAAAGTTTTAGCACTTCTGTAAAGCATCTCTGGCAAATGAGGAAGACGTGGCTGCTCCTGTGAAAGCTCTTGCTTATGCGGCTCACTGACTCACAGAGTAACTTCGAGGCAGGGGTAGACACAGACCCAGCTCTCCAGGGAGGCACCAACTGTCTACCCAGGAGACCCTCCTTTCTTTCTGCAGTCCTTTGCTTCACCAACTGGATAGGAGTTTCCCAGCTCTGCTAAGAAAGGAGGCAGTCTAGCTGACCAGCTCATCGCTCCCTTCAGCCAAGGTCCAGCTTGGGTGCTGAAGAGGTGGCAATCCAGGGTAAAATGCAGGAAGTGGTCATATACCCATTTCTGGCAATTTCTAGAGCTTTGGTACTTGGCGTCACCACTTTTAAATGCATTTTTAAAATGTCATTAGTAACACTTTATTTGGTCCATATTTTAAAAGAAGGAAACTATGGAAAGAAAACACCGAATGTGTTAGCTTTTCAGATATAGATGACGAGCTGCAGGTAGCTGGGCTCCGTCTGACCCCACTGGAGGGGAAAAGCAAGCCTGACTAGAGCTCCCAGCTGAAGGGCTGGCAGGAGGCTGGCAGGGCACTTCCAATACATACTGGAGTTTCAGTGTCAAGACATGGATATATTAGACTACATCTCAGGCTATTTTGAAGGGATGAACCACATACTCCTTCTCCTAACCTGTACAGATAGACTGGTTGAGTAACTAGTTGAGCAACCTCTAATCTGTTCCTGGCAAGGACTTAGCAGCTCATGAGCAAGTACTCAGACGTGCACTGACACCAGTCTCCATCTTAGCACATCCCAAACCCTGGCAGAGTACATCTATTTAAGGCCAAACTTTCTCTCACTGCTGTCTTCAGAGGCCATGTCTAGCTTCTGGAATCTGGTCGGAAATGGACCAGATCACCCAGCCATACCTGGGACACCAAAAAGGCTCAGCTGCCAGACGCCCCCCAGTCAACCAGGGTTCCTTTGCTTCCGCTGCCTGGGCTGAGCCCACCAGTTGAACTATCCAAGCGCATGGACAGGGTGTGTGGAGGGTGCAGATGTTGTCTGACGGTTTGACTCATCTCGGTGGCAGTCTCATTCGGTGATGACGGGGAAGGCCCAAAGAGGAAGGGCAGTGACCCGTTTAACCAGAAGTGCTGATCCACCCAGGGGTAGACTTACTGGTGATGGTATGGGGCCATAGCCCTATCTTCCTTTGTGCTGTCCGGCATGTGCATTTCCAGGCTACCACAATAGCAGAAGAGGTGCATGAGGCTGTCCAGTCCTGCCACGATTGCAGCAGGACCCAACCTTGGGCCTCTGCTAGTGCTGCAGTAAATCCAACTGAAGCGACCAAGCAGCAAAAATTGTGCTCCCAGGGGATGACCACAGTATAATGAAGGATTTGATGTTCACTGGGCACTGGTTGCAGCCATGATCCATGGCATGGGGGCGGATTGTGAATGCATTACTTTTCTCTTAAATTAATACATGATTCTTGAGTGTATTACGTTGCTGCTCCATGACGCCATTCAGAGGAAAATGTTCTTCAACACTACCCATCATCACAAAACATGTTCAAGACTCCCAAGGGTTGAATACAGCTTATTTAGAGCATGTTCTTGCAGCTAGACTCCAACACACCCACCTTGGCAGGAGATGACTGTGAATAACACTCATACCACCACTGTATCCCCACACCAATGGGATCCGCTCCACGTTTGGATTACAGGGATGTATACACTGGTACTCCCTTCTCCCCACCCCATTTGGTAGGAACAAGCTTCCCAAACCCTTCAGCTCATGCAGGGTAGTTGGAGGAGGTGTTCAGCACAAGTAGCTGCGCTGATGGGCGCACTCGCAGTGATCTCACACCCAGGCACATGTGGTGCTTGTACAAGCAGTGCCGGAGCACAGCACGTCGGAGGCGGCACGGGGGAGGACAGGCAGCATGGAGCAGAGCTGCTGTGAAGAAGAGGACAGGGGAGCTGTGCAGAAGGTACACTTTGTGCCTGTGCAAATAGTGCTGATTGGTGCCACCACACTGGAAGAGTTATCAAAACACGTAAACACATTTTAACTCCATCAGTCCTGGTGCTGCACTGGCACACATTGGTGCACCAACCAGCTGGCACACACAGCTCTCTCCTCCTGCCAGCTCTCTGGGAGATAACCCATCCCAGAGCAGGCTGCTGTGGGAGGCAGCAGCAGGGTTGAGTTCCTGTACCACACCTGGTTCATCCCCTGGAGCCCCTGCCCAACTCAGGGCTCTTAAATGCTTTTATGAGAGAGGGAGACTCATGGTCCAACACCCAAACACAAAGGAGGACCCATTTAGTGTTGGTTATTTCAGAGGGCTTACAAAGTCCCACAGGTTTCCCCAGGGGACTCAGAGCAGCAGAGGGAGGGAGAGGGGCAGTTTCAGATGACCATCCGTCCTGCTTTCCACTCTTGCATTTCAGTACCCTGGCACAAGAGAGAACCTCCATAACCAGCATCCTGGAGCATGGCTGCTTTTCCCACAGCTTTGGCAGTGGCTGCCAGCACCAGTGCCCAGACACAGGTGACCTGCACCTCATCCCTAACAGTGCTTTGGAGGTGGGATGAGGGAGAAGTGCTATACGCTAAGCCATGCCAGCAGTGCTGCTGCAAGGCCCTGACTTGAAAAGTCAATCCTCCTGATATAAATAATGTTGCCAACATTGTCTTCAAAGAGGAGACAGAAAAAAGATGGAAACTCTTTCCCACCATTCTTTACCCAAACCCCAAAGTAGATGTCCAAGCATTGTGCCATCTGCTATCTTATTTAAGCCAACTTTTGTTTTACTTCAATTTTGGGTATCCTTGTTTTTCATATCAATACCTGATCCCTTGTGAGCCTCTCTGAAACTGTTGGCCAACAGGGCATCTTGTCCACCTGCACAAACCAGTTTGCTGGCTCTGTGAGAAGTGTGTCAGTTTACCAGTGTGAAATGAGTCGTCTTTCCATTTCTTTGAACATATTGTGAGGGGGTGAGCAGAGGAACAGACTTATCTCTAAGCCAGGCATTGCTCTGCACGTCTCTATCACATGGTATTTCACTGGTTTCCACTCTAAAGTAGTGGGACTTTTAGCCCCCACATAGGGAAATTTTCCTGTAGCCCTAATTTAGGTCAGCACCTATCTTTGGATGTCTCCCAATTTCACAGCAGGGCAGACAAAAGCAAACACAGCAACCCAGGGAAGCTTCCCCCCATCTACCATGGCATTACAGTTATAAAGGATGGGTGTACTCTTCTTCATCCCATTCCTCATGCAGCCTTCCTCCCTTGCCCACTGCTGCACAATAAGAGGGAGCCACCAGGTAGCTCTATCCTGAATTTGGAGGACAATCTTGAACCCACTGGCACTCTTATCTAAACCACCTATGTTCCAGCTGGCACTTAGGCATGCTCCAGAGCATGACTGGGAGAAATGCTGAGGTGCTGCTGCCCCAGTGTACAAACCCAACTGCTGAGCAGCGCCAGACCTTGCAGCCACAGGGGATAGTTGCTATCAGATAAAGAAAAGTCCCAAAGCCCTCACTGAATGGGACTCCATGTCACATGCAAGGTGGCCAGGTAGGGTACACTGGCAGCTTGCATTGCTCTTAAAACTTGTGCAAGTGATCCAGCGACTTGAGGTGTCCAATAGACAGCAGAGCAGACAGCAGAGAACACCTTGTGCCTGCAGCCAAGGGAGTTTGTTTGAACCAGTGAGTTTGGCTTTGCCAGCCTGTTACATTGGCAGCATGGGATGCCATCGTCCTGCCAGTCACAAAGCAGTGCCAGCATGCACCAGCACCTGACTATTATCTGCTGGCTGAAGCTGCTGAGTGAATCAGGTCACTTTTCTCACAGGAAAGGTCTGCACAGAAGAAAAGGGATGCCTCACTCAGCAAATGTCTGCGTAATGCAGCAATGCCTCTGCCTGGCACCCACAGAGCTAGCCTCTGCCACAGAAGCCAGCACTCCATGTACTGAGAGGCACTTGCCAATACACACAGGTTAGCACTAGTGGAAACCCCCTCTTGCTAACTGGTCACCAGGTGTTCAGCATCACCTTCTGACGAGCTGTCAGTAGCCCCTGTATCCTCAAGCAGAAGCTATGTATTAGCTGCCTAGTGGCTCCACTGGATTTGAGAGCCCACAGCACAGCCTTGCTGCCCACTTTCTCCTGACAATCCATGCCTTTTCAGGACAAAGAGGTGTCCAGCAAATCCAACCAGCCCAAATAATGCTGCTGGAATTGGGGCTATGGCAAAGCAGAGGCAGGAACTGCAGTGTCAGGAGTCAGGACTTCCCCTGACAGTGCCACAGATGACAACGCAGCAAGTTCATTCTGCAGAAACTAGATAACATCAGCACAAGGTGGTGGTTACTGGCAAAGGATCTTGTTCCTGAAGCTTCATCTGAGACGTGACAGGCTGCAGTGAAACCTCATTGTCAAACACTCCCAACCTCTGCTTTTGCTGAAACCCCTGCAGGCTTCTGGAAGTAGCTTCTTGGTGGTGTTTCTTAGGAGCTCCAGGTTGCAATGCTGGGATCCAGGGCTGGAAAAGTCCATCAGCTTGCTAACGCAGAGCCTTTTTGTCTAGCAGACTCCCTTGTGCTGGACAGGGATGTGGAGCTGTGAGTCCTGCTCATGGTAACCCAACTCCTGCCTTGAGTGGCAAGAGTTTTTCCTCCTCTACATGGGCTAACCTTTCCTCAAATCCCATGGTACCCTGCTCACACTCTCTGCACTGACAGCAGGACACAGGGTTGGAGAGAGGAAAGCCCTTCCTTTACTGATAGAGAACCAAGAACCTGTCTGCCCAGAAATATTCAGAACAATAAGCAGTATTAAATTTGAAAGGGACTGAAGTTTAATAAACCCCTTGGCAGATGGCCTTAATCAGAATTAGAGCAGTCCTAATACAAGTCATCTCACTCCCTGCCCCCCTAGGCAGGCTTTGCTCACAAAGAGCTTATCACTCTGACAAATGCCCTGGAGTCCACTTGAGTTGGTCACTCCACTTTAAAAAGCCAAACCAAAGTAAACCCACTGTAACTCATCCGCAGGGCATCTGGAGGAGGGTTTTTCACCACCACACTAGCCCATCACTTTAACTGATTGGCAAAAACTTCTTGAGCACCAGATGCAGAGAAGAGGCAAATCCCAGCCAGCCCTTCCCCGTGCCCCTGCCCAGCAAGAGCCAGGGAGACCTTCTGAGTGTAGGGAAGGATCTTCTCCTCATATGGAAAATGTTGGTGGCAGAGACGCTGACAGCAACCTCACTGCCACTGGGTCTGTCTACATCCCTGACAGCAGCTGCCCTGCCTGCTTCCATCACCAGCTGGGAGATGACCCTGGCCACCGCACAAGCTGCACGGTGTGTGGAGAATCATGCCCTTAATCAGAGACAGGTGATCCAGCCAGCTCTGCGCTCAGGGTAGTTACCTGAGCCCAGAAGGAGTGTGGTGCTTCTGTGAGAGCAGGGAATGCCTATGGATCCATTCCCATGGCTCGTACCCATTTCCCACTGCCTCAGCCCCATGCTTCAATCACCAGCAACCACTGATTACAAATACACAAAAAGTGTGCATGGGGAACCAAGTGATACTTCCAGGCTCAGGGAAGCAGTAGCTAGTTTTTCTCATTTCTCTCCAAGCATCCTGGCAGCACAGTTTTCCCTGGCTCCGGCCCTGCACGCAGTCATGGGCCACACTAGTGCCAGTACTTGCTCAGCACGGTCTGGCACCCATGGTAATCAAAGCAGTTTCCATGACTCTTGGTAAATATCAAGGCTGGGGATTTTTGGGTCTTGTTTTACAGCAAGTTGAGTAGACGAACCAATAAGAACAAAGCTAAATGAATACCTGTTGCCCTTGGCTCAAAATGAAACAAAAGGCAGGTCACCAGCAAAGGTTAGTTAATACCACTTACCACAGTGCCATGGAGTCACCCTTGGCCCCTGATGAGAAGGGCAGAGGAGGCAGTTTTTCAAACACAAAGTGAGAACAATACTGTGAAAAACTGCAAAGTAATGGCCTCTAAGCATCCCTTGCCTGTGAGTAGCTGCAGGCCAAGGGAAATGCTGGATGACCTTGCCCCCAGGACAGCACACAGGGGCTGACACTTACAAGGGGATGGTGGCAGCAGGTGGGTAGAGGGTGAGAAAAGGAGGAAAGGAAGGGAGCCACCATGAAGCTTTGGAAGCACAATGTACTGCTCAACCTCTTTGGGATGAACTGATTGCAGGAGAGGGGAGTGGTGAGCTGGCAAGGCCAGGGACTCTTCTGAGGAAACTGAGTTCCTGCTGCCCATGGATGGGCCCTGCTACTTGTCAGGGCTCCGACAAGAAAAAGGGAGTGAGGCATACAGTGTGGAGCACTCACACCAACTTGCTGTAGCTGGTTCCTCAGCCCATCAGCTCTGCAGTGCTCAGGCCTGGTGCTTTGAGGCAAAGTGACACCTACCTTTCCCTAGGAGAGAAGAGGTACAGATGGTTTTGCAGAGGAAACTGGGGTAGTACGTGAAGGACACCAGCGAGCTGTGACAAGCATCTAAGGAATGGAAAATTGATGGTGCTCACCTGCTTAGGATTCAGGAAAAATATGGTACCACATACCCTGGTGAAAGCTTTAGTCTGAACTGGGGAGTGTGGGAAGGAGCACAAGGGTTATGACCTGAACGTAGATCTCAAAAAAAGAAGATGAGCATGTGCTAGAGGGGCCTCCTGGCATGCCAGGCATTTCTGCTGGTGGTCCTGGCTGTTGAGGCACCTCAGGTATCTCTGAAGCAGAGGGACCTGCAAGTGAAATGCTGGTAAGCACCAGTGCTACTGAGTGGGCTCATGTCTGACAAGAAGCCTCTGACACCAAGGGATGTCACCATGAACCATCGCGTGACAGAAAGGTTTGGGTTGGATGAGACCTTTAAAGTTCATTTTGTTCCAGCCCTCCACCACGGCCAGGGACACCTTCCACTGGACCAGGTTGCTTAGAGCTCTATCCAACTTGGCCATGAACACTTCCAGGTTGGGGCATCCACAACTCTGTGCAGCCTGTTCCAGCGCCTCACCACCCTAATTTAAAAAAGTTCTCATATCTAAATCAAACTCTCCGCTTAAAACTGTTGCCCCTTGTCCTGTCGCCACAGGTCCTGGTAAAAAGTCACTCTCCAGCTTTCTCATAGGCTCCCTTTTAGGCAATGGAAGGTGCTCTACGGTCTTCGGCAGGCTGAACAGCCGCAGCTTCCCCAGCCTTTTCTCATAGCAGAGATACTCCAGCCCGGTCCCGCTGTCCGCTGGGCCGGCAGTGCTCGGCACTCGGGGCGCTCTGCCCCGCGGCCAGGCACGCCGAGACGGCTCTGCGGGACCGGCGTCCGGCCGTCTCCCACCGGGAGCGGTGCCGCTGCCACCCCGCCCGGCCCCGACCCCCCTGGTCCCGCGGCCGGGCGGCGCCTCCTGCCGGCGGTCAGCGGGAGGGGGGCCGGCCGCGCCCCCCTGCCCGGTGCCCGGGCAGCGCAGCATCCCTCCAGCCGGCGGCATCCTGCGCGCCTGTCTCACCCACCTCGCGGGCGGGTTTGCGACAGCGCCAGCGAACCGCTGGCAGAGCTGTGTGCCAGCAGCGGCTGCCGTCCTCAAGGCTCCAGGGTTAGCAACTGTGGCTCTGCCTACAACCAGCTACCGCCACCCACGGGAGGGATCCACCTGTGTGCGTGTGTGCCCATCAGCATGAGGAGTGCGGCCCGACGACTGGCTGCGCCGGGGACCTGAGGCTGGCAGCAACCCCTTATCTACCAGGCTATCAGCTCCAGCACCCCCAGCAGCAAGTTCAGTCACAGAAGTACGACATCCCACCAGCTCTGCCCGGTAGTGGCCCGCGGTGCACCTAGCACAGGATGGGGTGGGATGGCCAGGAGACGGCTTCCGGGCCTTTGTGACATGTCCATTGATTTTTCCAAGCAAATCCACATCACCAGCCCTTGAAGTACCTTCCGGGTGAAAGGACATTGCCACAGGTACAGCCATTGTTATTTTGGTTTGGGAGCACATGCTGGCATGCAGCAACATGGGTTGTACCTGGCCTATGCTCACTGCTCCTCCCCATGCCCAGGAGATGCCACTCTAATGCACCAGCCTGAAAAGGTATGCAGTAGGACTGCCTGCCCCATCGCAAAATTTGTAACTCTGCTAAGGTGCGGGCTGGGTTTCAAGAGGACACATGCTACCAGAGTCAGGAACACCAAATAGCCTGTCTCCTAGAGGAAGCTGGAAGGGCTTGCAGCCCAGGACTACAGTGAGATGGAGCCTTTTCCATAAAACACTCAGGCTGTGGCTTAAAGGGGAAGAGACTCAAACACTCTGCTTTAACTTTAATGGGTTATAGCCTAAGTTATAGCCTTCAAGTCCCCTGAAAAGAAATGCCCTAAACTTAGAGTGGCAAACCCCTTGGGACTGACCTGAATGCAGCAGAAGGTTGTTTGGAGGACAGAATCATGGAGTGGACCTTAAAGATCACCTCATTCTAACTCCTGGGCATTGTCTTGGCTGGAAAAGCTGAGCAGTAAACTGATGTAGATCCATCACTCACCTGCTGCTGCCTTTGCTACTGCTTCTAGCACACTTGGTTTCAAAGGGCATTTTTTATTTCTCATCCAAACCAGCTCTTTTCATAGCAGAAATTTTTACTGCAGTGTGGCTATTTGCCAGAGAAGGGCCATCATCTGCATTCACAGCACTGCCACTGCTCCTGGAAGGTGTGTGGCAGGTGGCAGGCTCTTCAGGTGAGCAAAAAACACAAGATTCTGTGGCTTGATCATCTGATATTCTACAGTGAGCACACACTGACCACCAAAGAGGAAATTGATACTTGCAGGAGCCTGGAAATTCATTACCAGGTACACTTTGCAGAGGGAAATGAAGACCCAAAGAGATAAGCAGGCCCAGCAAGCACTCTGTCCTTTCAGCAGAACTTGAGAGGCAGAGGTATCATATTTTTTCAAAGTATGAAGATTGGCTCCTGACAGCAGTTGAGAAAAGGGTCAGATCTGAGTCACATAATCCAGGGTCTGGGCAGAAGGAACCACAGAGGTTCAAAGGCTGCACAGAAGGCAGTGGGAGCCAGGTCAGACACTGCTTTTCTCCACCAGCTTTGCTTCAGGTCCTTCCTTGCTCATCCGTCTAGAGAGTATCAGCTAAGAAGTTCTCCCAGTGCAAAAACCTTATCTCTAACAGACCCAACATGCTTCACACTAAATAAGGCAGCTGGCAGCATTTTGTGAGGGCTCAAAGACAGAAGTTATGGAACAGAAGACAAAATCCAGGAAGTAAGTATGAAGAAGAGAAAGGACTGATGTCAGATATCCCTGGAGGTTAAGGATTAGAAAAAGAGGCTACAGAGAAAGAAACATGTAGGGAAGTAATCATGCTCAAGGAAGACCTCCCCCCCATGCTGCTGTCACCTAAAGGTCAAGCTCATCTTCTCCCCAAATTGCTTTAGTGCTCCTGGCCAGAGTGTGCATCTGTACTGGATGCTGAAAGCTTCTTTTCACTTGCAGTTTGCATCAAAAGTAGCCTCATTCACACTGGAAATGGGTTGGATATCGACTGGGAGAAGGCTAGGTGCACCACTGCTCCTCTGAGACAGCCTTCAGTGGTAGACATACATGGAGTCCAGACCACTGCCTTCATACCTTTGAGTCAGGAACATAGCCATAGCATCAGGGCTTGGTTATTTCAGTTCTAGCACTTGAAGCACACCTTGCTGATTATTTTCTCAACCTCCACACCCCTGTGCTCAGCACTGGCCAAAGCCCAAGGCAAGATTTTAAGAGTTTTCCCAGCATGTCAGTTAGGGGCAAGGCTAGGACCTGGCAGAGACCCACAGGAACTGTTCTCCACCTCCATCTATAAAGGGATCACCACCACAAGGACATCGTGATAGCTACCCCGTCTCTCATCCCTGAAATGAGTTCAAACTGCTGTATTTGGAACTGAAACAAGAAATATCAGGTAAGGATGAGATGGTCACCCCTCTGCCTTTCCAGCTGGCAAGCCAAGCCTGCCTGTCCTCTTTGTGCTACTTCTTGCTGGACAACAGTCAGAGCTGCCTCCAAGGTTCCCAGCTTGTCTAGTGTGAATTTCCTGGCCCACAACTACTAACACAGACAATCAGCAAAAACAGCTCTGGAATCTGCTCCACCACGCCCCTCAGCCAGGAATGCACCTGACATGTTCATCCCTGGCACATGCTGCCACAATGCCGAGCTCTGCCCAGAGCCCACCGTGGCCTGACCCAAACAGAGCTACAGGAGGACGGCATACGCAAAGGTAACATTTACTGAGAGATACAGAACCAGATATTATGAAGGACATACATGGATGGAGAGAGTAGCGACACCACTGCAGAGGGCAGCTTGGACGCCCTTCCCAGCACACCAGGAAAGGAGCTGGATGCTACCAGACAAGTAACACAATGGAGATAACTGTGGCATATGTGTTTGTAACAAACAGACCATCATAACATACATTTCTATGGGATCACATCTAGTGATTATATAAATCCATATAGAGATCGCTGTATAAAAACTTTGTAAAAAATACTTTAAAAAAGTGTAAAAATGTGCATTCAAAAGCACGGCCGACACGGACAGCTGGGCTGTAAACATTATACTGAGTGTGCTTGTGGGGGGCGCCTGCGCCACCAAGCCCCGACAGGCCTGCCCACCAGGCGGGGCTGCATCAAGTGTTTGTGGTTCTTGGGTTCAGGTTTCCCTCCGGAATATGCTCCAGGAGCAGCGGCAGCCTCTGGGCAGGATGCTGGTGGGCACCGCACAGCTGCCACTCCTCTGCCTGCAGCCCCTGTTACCCACAGGGTGTGTGGTCCTTGCAGGACCTGCTGTAGCATTTTGGGTCCACAGGGCTGCAAGCAGGCTGAAGGGCTGTGATGAGGTATCACAGGGAGGTTGCCCTCACTGGTGCCACTAGCCCTGCTCTCAGGTTCAGCCTCAGAGTACATGGTTGGCAGGTTCCTAATCTTCTCTGTCCCTGTATTTGGTTCATAGTTTCCAAGGAAGCCCACTGGGTCCTGGCTGCACCAGGTCTGGGTGCACAGTTCTTCATACAGTACATACATTAGAGACCCTGGAAGACCCTGCACCACTGTCTCCTCCTCCTGGCCCAGTGCCACCTTCACTTCTTCTCCAGCTGCTCCAGCAGCGGGTTGGCTTCGCTCTCGGGCGTCTTGATGCTGTCTGTCCGCACGATGCAGGTGGGACGGTGCCGGTTCAGCATCAGGATCAACTGCTGCCTCTCCTGTTTCAGCTCTTCTATCTGGGCCTTCAGCTCAGCATTCATGAGCTCTAGACGCTCGGACTCCTAGCAGGACAGGAACACAACCGCATGTGACTTTACTCCAGGAGGACAAGATATGGGGAGAGACAACTTGGCCAACAAGTCACCTCAGCTCAGTGCTGCCCCTCAGCCCCTGCAGCACAGGAGCAGACTGAAGACCTGCCAAGGCACCAGGTCCCTCCAGGCAGTCCATCCCCAGGCCCAGCTGTCCTGTGCTATCTAGAGCCACAGCAGGGAAATACACAGCCCCTGCCTGGGGCAGGGCTCTACTGCACCACAGCAAAACCTGTGCCTGGCCGCTTTCTGTGGTCTGGAAGGATGCTTGGGAACAAACCCATGTTTAAATTTTCACCCCGTGCATCTACAGGGATGTGAAACTGCCCTTGTGAAATGACTCCTTGTCCTCTGCTGTGTCATTTGCCCATGTCTCACCACTCTTTGCATAAAAACAGCAAGGTGCCTTGGGGTCAGGGGTGAGTGGGCATCTGGCCTCTGAACAGGAAAACCTTCACGAATTCAGGTAAGCGGCCATCACGCTACCAGCCTCTGTCTTGTACCACACTCGTATGGGTGCTCCTGCTCCAGCACTGAGCCCGGGACACTATCATCCCTCTCTCATCACAAGCCCAGAAGCCCACCTCCAGCCCTCTCCAGCCCTGGCACCATGGGTAAGTTCTGCCTTGGCATATATATGACCACCACCTTCAGAGCTTCATGGAAAGTGGGAGCCTGTATTTTCCCAGATAAGGGCACAGAAGCAAGGGGAGGCAGAGAGGCAGTTCAGGAGGCAATGTTGCCTGCAGCCGGGGCACCTTTCTAGGGAGGTTCCTGCTCTGCCCTGGGAGAGATTGGGGCACCCACCCGCTGCAGAAACTCTGTTCTCTCCTTCTTCTTGTTACGACATCGTGCTGCTGCTACTTTGTTTTTCTCCCGGCGCCTTTTCCTCCTCTCCTCTTCCTCATCCAGCTGCAATGAGACAAAGAAACCCAGGTCAGAGACAGCAGGTGTGGGTTGAGGCTGGAGGCAGGGATGAGCACCTGGCAGCCTCATCGGTGGCAAGGCAAGGTGGCAGCCTTGTGGGTGTGTGTAAAACATGTGCCTCCAGCACTGGGAATTAATCCTCACCAGGAACCAGGTGTGGTGCTGCTATAGCCCCTAACTCCACTTTGGGGGGGACACAGAGAGGGACACCAGTGCAGTATCCACAGCTGAGGACCTGGCTGGCAGGGGCCAGACAACCCTTTGCAGGGCTGCTCCCTCCCCAAGGAAGGGCAGAGACAAGGAGAATAGAGCCCCTTCCCATAAAGATGGGCACAGTTTGTCACACAGACATGTACAGCCACAACTCTGTGAGCACAGTCGTTCAAAGCATCACACATGCAGCCAAGGGTGAGAGGTAGAAAAACCTGAAAGATCCACCAGCTGAGTCCAGCTGTTCCCCCCACTCCAATATCTGGGACTGTCTGCTGCAGCTTCAGTGCTGGCTGAGTCACAGGGCAACCACAGTAAGGTGGGGACAGGTCCTGCATCCCCTGTAAAAGAGGACATGGCAGTGCCTGCACTGTTCACCATGACTCAATTTCATGTGCTCTCTGACACAAACCACACAGGCCAGGCCAATAAGCCCTATGGGTTGGAAACCCATAATCAAAGTATTTAGGGATATTTGCTACAAAGCCCGTGTAAATGGCCTATGGCGTGCTTACATCCAAGAACCCAAACCAGCTCTGGAAAGCCTTGTGAAGTCAGCATCCGGGTTACACTTCGTAGCATGGATAGAGACAAAAAGGTCCTTGGTGCCTTCATCTACATTTGGCCTGGGACTCTGAAATTTCAGATGTCAGACTGACCTGCCTCACTCCTACTGACCGATATCTGATGGCCACCAGATCACCCCACATGCAGGTGCACCAATAGTGCCTGCTGGTAATGAAACATCTCAATGTGATGTGCAAGGACTGGATGAAACATGCACTCAGCAAAGTTAAGGTGAAGGAGTACCTCAAGTAATCTGCATGTCCAATATGCAGCACATAGCATGCTTTAGAAGGCAATGTCCAAGTTTTATAGCACTAATAGATTTTGCATCTTTTCTACCTTACTTCCCAAGCATCATACCAAAGTTACTATTTTAGCTGGCGCCAAAATATTAAGTAAAGTCAGGACAAGGTATACACAGACTTCCCTAATGCCAGGCTGCCACCATTTCTTTGCCAAGGCAGTGTCACAGGGCACCACGTACCACACTTGGGAGAACCAGGACAGAAACTGAACTGATATCCCCAAGCCAAGTCAGAAATGGACACCTCACACTACACCCACATAACTCAGATGGGACAGGTGTTAGCAGAAATCATCAGGAAGGTTCTAACTCCACCCTCTGCTGCCAGCTCTTAAAAAACTTCCTCAGAGAGTTTAAGAGGAGGTGGACATCAGGGTAGCCACAACTTCCCTTTGCACCTTTACCAACCACTCATTTACCCCTAAGACAGGTTCTTGGCCTTTTAGTTCAAGAATTACTAGGACGGTGTGGAGAGGGAACATGTACTCACATCTCCAAAGCTTAAGAAACACCTCCCACATTGCTGCAAACTACACCTTGAGTTGTAATAGGAACTGGAAGACCAACCAGCACCTGCATAAGTCCCGGGAACTGACATTTCCATGCTCCAACAAGAATCACAGAATTAAGTGACCCTGTCCCCTTCAGCTTCCCTCCACCCAGCAAAGGGCTCCACTCAGAGGCACAAGAGACAGTGATGTTTTATCACCCAGTATCATGTCTCAGCAGTTGATCTCCAGGGGATCCCTGTGGGTAGAAGGTCTGGGGATGCCTCCTGAATTGCTTCAGTCAGCAAGCTCAGAGACCAAGGTCGAGATTCTCCTGCGAGGCAGGGCTCTGTCCCAGAGGGACAGGTGGGTTCCAGTGGTGGAAGAGCCCAGCAGCACCTGTCTACAGCTGCCTGAAGAAGAGAGGAGGTTGACCAGTGGGGCTGTCCACCACCCCTGTGAGGAAGCCTGTGCCCAACACCCACTGGGTGGGTTTTGTGTGCATTCCCAGGCACAAACACCCCAAGGCGAGCAGATGCTGGTGCCCCAGCAGAGCAGAGAACTGCCTGTGCCCAAGCACACAGGGGGCAGCCAGCCCTCCTAGGCACCACGCAAAGCATGACGCACTAGTACCCAGTGCTCCTGGGCTCCAGCTCCCTGCAAGAGGAAAACAGTTGCAGGTTGCATTGCAAAATTATGCGTGGGCAGCTTCTTGGCTACTCATGGGAGAAGCAGCTACTGCTTCAGCTCCCTCAGGCTTTTGCTGCAAAGCCTTGCCAAGGGCAGCTCCATTTGCTGTCTCCAACTCCTTGGCTCCCAGGCCATGTAGGGGAGGAACCAGCTGCAGGGAAGGCAGTCATGCAGGGGCTGCCAGTGGATTTCCTCTTATCTCTCCTCCACATGGTGTCTCAACAACTGGCTCAGAGGAGACTCAGCATTTCCAAAACCTGCTGTGGGGTATAACTGCTGTGTCTCTGTTACACAGATGCCAATGAGATCACATACCCATGCCCACAAAAAGCAAAAGCAGCTGTTGCAGGGCCAGCTCAGAGGTGCCCAAGATGCTCCAGGAAAGGAGCTGGGCCCAGGAAAACAGCATACCCACAGATTCCTTCTTTCTTCCACAACCCATGAAGCAAGATGGGCATTGCACTCCTGTTTACTGAAGGATACCCAGGTCAAGAGCCTGGAAGAGAATTTGGCTTTAACTGCAAATCTATGACTGCTTTGCCCATGGAGGGATCAAAGCCATTAGCATCCCCCCAGGCCTTTATGATGTCCTCCCATGGCATCCTAGCCCAGCTCCTGCCATTGCAGAGCTGCTCAGTCCTTTCCCAGGTAATCTGCAGGCTGCACAAGCTGACTAGACAAACTCTTGGGAAGACTGCTCCTATGCAAAGTGATCAGAGGGACTATCATACCAGTTCTCCCCTTTGGAGTTCACATCAAGGGGCTAGGGAAAAAGAATAGGGAACCTGACTACAGGTGAGCCTGGCTGCTGCTCTTCTGCCAAAAGAGTTGTGCTAAAACAAATGTCAGCATCATGCAGAGAGTGGGTTGCTCCCTGGAACTGCTATTTTACCCTCTTCAACTCACAGCTCATCACAGGCAGCTTTTCACATCATCTAGCACCTCCTTGCTCCTGTCTCCAAAGAACAGACATTACCCCATCCTCACGCAGCATCATCCGAGGTAACCTCACATATGAGCAAACACACTGTTCAGAAGAGCTGTTTATCTGACCTTCTGACAGCATTCACCATCCTCACAAACTGGTGAGTTCCCAGCTCCCTCTGCAAGCAGTGGGAGGTGCAAACACTCGCCACCTGTACAGCCAAAGACTGGACAACCAACACATGGGACAAGCATACAAGAAAAACACTGTGGAAGTGTTTCCCTGGTCCCTTCAGCCTGGTTCTGATGAGCCAGCCTGCAGTACCGAGCAGAAACCACACACCTTCCCCATGCCAGGAGACTCAAGGTGAAGCAAGGGCCCACCCCAAGCAGTGGGGCAGGGGCAGCCCCCAGCCAGCAGTGCTTGTGGCTGAGTCACTGCTGCCATTCCACACCACTCACCCATGCACCTTGTCCCTGCTAGAGAGGTAACACCAATGCCAGAAGCACCAAGGACTTATTGGCGCAGGTGACAGATTGTGTGACTCCTCCTTTGAGTATGTGCACCAACCTAGGGACATGTTGGCTGCACCAAGCCCCCTCCATAGGCAGGGTTTGAGTTCAGCTGGCTGCCAATGGCTGCATGGGACAAGTCAGGTATGGGATGCTGAGGCCGCCACTGCCAGCCAGTGCTGCAGGGACAGAAATTCAGGCAAGTGGAACAGGCAGCTAGTGAAGCAGCTGCCAACATGCATGCACATCACAAAACAGGCAGAATGACATGCTTATGCTGCTGGCCACCCTGGGAGGACAGCCAAGCACCAGCAGCAGGGAAACCCAGACAGGTGCAGACAATGACCCTGCAGGGCCACCTGCAGCCAGCAGCCCCCAAGACTCACCTCACTTTTCACGGGCTGGGGTCTCTTTCCAAGCTTCACCTCAAGGAAGTGGAGCGGCGAGATCATGGCCCCGATGTTGCGGATGTCGGCGCACTTCAGCTCCTCAGCAGTCAGGGCTGTGCCAGGCAGTCCTGTCAAGGGGCCGAGCCCAGGCAGCGTGCCAGCCGTCAGAGACGGGTCGGGGATCTGCCCTGGCATCATAGCAGGGGAAACAGGTGCGTAGGCTGGAGGGAGAGTGAGATGTCCCATTATAACCCAGCTACAGGGTGTCATGACACAGCACAAGCCATTCTGCAGTCTCATCCCCTGCTGGAGTGTGAATCAGGGAAGGCAGATATCCTTCCCAAGGGATGGCAAAGGCAGAGACTAAGCAGAACCTGCAAACCAAAATATAAGAATCCTCCTAGGAGGAATAGGCTACTGGAGTGTAGATCAGGAAGGGAAGAGACCTGAGAGGCACAGCACCAGACCAGGAGCTGGCTGCAATGACAGTGATGTGATCCCATGGAGTACTGGCTTTGGCACATCTTTCTCTGCAGTACAGAAGATAAAGGTTTGCTCTTAACCAAGTTTTGATTAATTAACGTATAGATTATTAGTACAAGAAGAAAAGGGCACAAAGAGAGCCATAACATGCCCTAGGCTGGATTTCTTCTGGGCAGGCTCAGCCCACTGGTCAGGGCTGGGACATGGCACACAACAACCATGGATAAAACCACAAGGGAAAAACCTGCCATTGTACAGACATCTCCCAGCACAGACATGAGGAAGCAAAGGCTGGAGGGGAGGGGAAATTGAGCAAGGTGCAAGAGACTTCTGTCACAAAAGAAAAAGAAAACTGTAGTGTAAGAATAGGATCAGGACAGACTTTGGCAAGTCACAGGCAGAAGAAAAGGAATTATCAAGAAATACGAAGAACAAGCAGCAAAGAGATAAAGAAATAAAATTACACTTAAAATGAGAAGCTTGCAGAGCTGGAGCTGTTACATCAGTCCAAAAGCAATGGGAGCAGATAGTTGGCTGCAGAGCAAATACATCCCTGCTGTGGAACTGACCTGGGACACTTACAAGTCACCTATTTACAACACGGAAGAGTCAACTTCTGTCCGCGTGGCAACCATTCCCCCTTTTCCTCAACTCAACCACACATTCTAGCGTGTGCGCATTGCTCTCCTTGCTCTGCCCAGCCAGACCAGTCCCAGCACACTACAGGAGCCTCCAGGCATCCACCCCATCGTGCCCCTGTGCAGGAGGCACTGACACAGCAGGGATAAGGACCAGCAATGTCAGGAAAAAGAAAAAGGCTAAAGAAGTGGACCGAAAAAATCACACTGTACAGCTCCCTGCAACCACAGGAGCTAGTCACAAGGCAGGATTCAAGAACCGTTAGGGAAACTCATGGAAGCTCTCATAGCACCAACTGCCAGAGTGGGGAGGTGCATTAAATAAGGGATAGCATGCACTTGCTCAGCTCTTATCAAAGCATCCACTCTCAGCTGCTGAGATACCAGGTTACAGGCAATGCAATCTTTTGGTGCAAGCAGCACAGTTGTGCTAAGCAGAGACACACACACACATACAGCTGCCACAGTTGTTCAGCACTTGCCATCCTGGGGTGACAAATCTATGTCAGTACCAGGCTGAAAACTTGAATAAAGCTGCATGTGAAATATGACTGCTGAGTCACAGAGTCACGGAACATTTGAGGGCGGGAGCAACTTCTGGAGATTTCCTGGTCCAGTCCCACTGCTCAAGTAGGGTCAGTGGGAGCAGGCTGAACAGAGTTAATCACGACAAACAGAGAAGTTAAGGATTTCTTGGTACTCTTTACCCAGGAGATTATTTAATATATTTCTTGGTGTGAAGAAACAGGAGACAAGCAGCAGAAGGGAAAGAAAGACAAGCATACACGTTAGTCAGGGACAGAGAGGCTAACACAAGCTCCACAGCTTCCAGCATGTCCTGTACCAACAGGAAGATTTGCATCAGAGGGTGCCCACAAGCTGTAATGAGCAGTGAACTGTCATACAGTCTAATCTCCTACCAAAGAGGTCCAGGTGTCAGCATGAGATGTTTCCTGGCAAAGTTTTCTCAGCTGTGACCAACAGGACTCGAGCAAGAGCATGGAAAGCAAATGCAGTAAAACAGAGACCATAAAAAGGTGGCAAGGGGGAATCAAGCCCTCTGCTCCAGTCATCCTTCAGGAGACCAGGAAGGGAAGAGCAAGCCAGTGCTCAACAGTGCCAGGAGCACTGCTGTGGGGAGAGGAAGCTGGGCCCATGGCGTGTGATCTGCACAAGGTCATTAAAGCCTGAAAAGGAGAAGATGGGAAAGAGAGGAGAGATAAGTAACTTCTGAAGTGATACTATCTGATGAAATGGACTCCTTCCCATTTGATGACAGAAAAGAAAGAGAAAATACTTGGTAATGATACTTGACCTCAGAAGACTACAGGTCAGCTTCTTGAGATTGCAAGGACCTAAAATGATCCAAAGCATTCTTTTTTCCGTAGTGATCTCTAAACCAGACAGCTGCAATTCCACATCTGCAGTGGTTGCCTTGTACACTGTCTAGAGATGTCCAGTGCAGTAGGGTAGCTGCACACTACCTCCCTTCCCCTTCATTTCAGGCCTACACACAGCTAAGACACTTCACCCATCCAGATATCAGCCCCACCACACCCTTAGGCTGCACTCCAGACAGAAAAATACAAATTATTTGTGGACTGTGCCTAGATCCCTAGCATGTTGCTCAGAGACTGTCCCTCTCCAGCTGGAAAGCACCAGGTCAGTGAAAAGGCACAGCAAAGGGGAGGTGACTCCAGTGGCTCTTTCCAGGACACACTGCCACAGGACACAGCTGTGTGGCATTAAATTCAGCCTACCATTTCGGGATAGCTGCACACACTGCAGAGCTAGCCGTTTCCCAGATGTTGCCACCAAGGTGACATGCTGTGGCACTGGAGAAGACACCTGCCAGCAGCAGCACACCCCTCACCAGCAATCCCATAGATGCCCATACCAAGCTTGAACATCTTAAGTAAAAATTTAAAAAATTAAATTAAATTTTTTAAAAATTTGGTAAAGTATATGAACATCTGCCTGAAGCCTCCCTCCTGAAAATACCATGCGAGCTGCCATGGCACAGACTGATTTGGGGCCCTGATCCACTCTTTTACAGGCTTCAGGCTAGAAACTGACTTGAGCCCAGCACCAGATACTGAAATTAATCCTGGACTTGGGGGACCCAGTTTTAATTTATTCACAGAATATGCAAAGTTAGAAGGCACCCATCAGGATCAGAGTCCAACTGCTGACCATGCACAGGACAATCCAAGAGCATTGCCCAAACTCTTTCTGAGTTGGTCAGGCTTGGTGCTGTGCAGCTTAATATACCTTGAAACAGCCTCTGTACCAGTGTAACATATGGCACAGGTCAAAGTGAAGAGGTTGGCCCAGTATGCTGTAAAAATTTATCCTGGATCCAGGGGACTGCACTGCCAAAGCCCACATCATACCTGCATTAGTGTAAACTGTATCTAAATCTGATCAAACAAAAGTGCCAGGAGACAGCTGGAAGAACATACACCTGCACATTAAGATGAGCTGAGAACTAGGTGGATAGGGGTAGAAGGAAATTCTACAAACAAGACCTTGCTCAGGGATCAGGAGGCTCAGAAGCACGTTGAGAACTGCCAAGAGTCAAGCTGTGTTAGACTTTGGAGAGGCATGTAACAACATTCCCATATAACCATGGAAATAAGAAAGGAACAAATAGAGATGTCCTCCCTCTCTGCAGGGCAGGGGCACAGTGACAGATCATCCCTCCCAGTTCTTGATGGCCCTCAGCCCCAGACACTGTCACTCCCTGCTGACTGGAGGGGCTCTCATTCCACTCCTGTTCTTCCTCATGTAAGCAGTTTTCTTTTCATCCCAAGTCCCACATACTTTCACATTCTTTTCTGGTTAGTGCTAGAGATAAGAAGTTGTACTTCAATCATGTAAAAAAAGCAGGGCATGGAATTCTGTTTAACACTTCAGACTTCTTCCCAAGGCCATTACTGTGGCAGACATGGGCATGTCTACCTATAGCTCCAGCACATTTCTACCACGTTCACGTGGTAGGGCAGAAATAACTTTGAAGTTCAAGATCTGAGTTTAACATTTAAGTTGCAGTTTTTCAATACCACATCTTGCTGGATGGGGTGAATATGGTTGGTACCTTGCCGAGTTTTAATTTCTTTCTGGATATTCCCTTGCAGTGTTTGTTATTTCTGAGGCACTTGAACCAACTCACCTCTGTATTCCTTCACTTTCTAATACAGTCCTTTAGCTGGGATTCCTATTAGATTTTTTTCTTTTCAGAACTGATTAATAACACAGCCTCTTTCCCTCTGTCAATGCCAGGCAGTCTTTCAATGTCTCCTTACATGAGCTTGGAAATGTCGTGTCTTCAGCAAAACAGTTTTCTGGTGTCCTACAGCTGAACCACACAACTCCTGCATTGTATCAGCTATGTTTTTTCACATAATGAAGCCAACAGCAAAATACCACGGGGAAAGAGAATGTGCAGTCTTAAATATGATCCTGGGATCTGCATGACACCAGCTGCTTAGGTTTACGTTCACCGTAGCTATACCCTCTGCACCAATGCTATTCATCCTTTTGTGCCATGATATCAAGATGATTCAGAGTGAGTCAGGAGATAGAGAGGGCTTTCTTACAACTTCAGTTCAATGGTGAGCATCTTACATCATTCAATGCTCTCTCCAGCAGAAATCTGGTCAACACTTGATTTCATGGGTTAAAATTCAGTTGGTATATCCTTAGCTTGGACTCTCCTTGTTCTGCTTAAAATGCTGTAACACAAGACTTGACCTCTTGTTGAAATGTCTGTAAACCTCCATAATTACTGCAGTAACTTTTGTGTCCTTGCTTTGGCACTGTTCTTCTTGTGGTTTCAGTCAACTCAGTCATTTTATCAGCAGTCTCAGCCCTCAAAACAGTACATCTTCCTTCATTCACCTTGGTTTTGCTGCATCTTTCCCACCAGTGTCAAGTATTTCTGTGCTTTGTCCCCCAATTTTGTCCTTATGGTCAGCAGTCTGTGACACTGAGTGATATTTCTTAAAAGCAGCACCCATTACTCAGTTTGTCTCCTATTGCTGAACACTGTTATCTTCTGGAGCCCACAACTTAGAGAGAAGAAGCTTTACCAGGTTGTTGCTGTCCCACACAGTTGCTCAGCTTCCTCACCAACACTGTCCCCACATGCCCTCCTATTCTTTCTCCTGGAGTTCTAATCTTCATGTCATTGGGCTTTTTTGGTTTGGTTTTTCACCCCCGCTCTCCCCATACTGATTTTGTTGCTGCTTTTTCAGGGAACTCTTTGTTTGGGTTTTGGTGTTTTTTTTTTTTATTTAAAGAGGCTGATGTTTGCACAGTAGTTACAGCATAAATCTAATATGTGTAGGCATAATTCACATAACCCAGTATGCTTGGGGGCTTGTACTCAGGTTGCTAGTCTGCATTCTCACCCCTTCTGCCACCTCTTCACTGCTATTCTTACCCACAGACTAAAACTGGCACAGGAATGCCTACCTGTGTTGAAATCCTACATTCATTTCTGTGTGCAGAGACTGCCTCAGTTTGTATCCACCATTCCTCCAGGACCATCCTGTGCATTCTTGCTTATCCAGAGGTGCTGCTTGTTTCTTTACAAACCCAATGCAGGTGCTACTGTTGCATCAACAGCATCATCCTGTAGAGAGGACCATGACATCCCAAAGCAAGCTCTGACAGTCACACTTCAATTTAAATTGCCATTACTGCGTTATCTCTGGTGTCAGCTCCCTTGGCAAAAGCGAGGGTCATTTGCAAACTTATTTTCAATTTTGCTGTCTATAACCCAATCATGATTTCTTACAACATAAGCTATTTTACATGCACTGACATCTGCAATGGTTGATCCAAGTACACTTCTGATGCTCAGAGAGCCAGTCTAGCACCTAATCTTGCCAGCCAGCAAATTCAGACACTCTGTACCTACCACGTTTCTCTTTTGCCCGTGTTAAGTACTGCACTGAGACATAGTCTGCCCTACTAGCCCTCTCCATGCTGCCTGCAGAACCAAGGCCATGCTGGCCTGCTATTGTCTCATTCCATGTCTGACCTGGGTGCCAGCCATTACTTGTCAGCAGCCACACATCAGAGCACTGCCAAAGTCTGCCAGCGGCCATACAAGCAATCCTTGATCTCTTCATCAGTGTGTTAGCACCTAATATACTATTGCCATTTGTATGTACTGTCTTGGAACATTTAAGCCACAGCAACTGGTCTTTCATCTGCTCCTGGTCAACAGGCAATAATAATTCCTCTGTGGAGATCAGAAGTAGTGCTACCATCCATGAGAAGCAATTTCTAGTTCCTTTCATTCTACTATGGCTTTACTGCCATTTAAGAACTTTTTTTTTAGCTCTTGGCTATCAAGTTAACTCAGCCTGTACATCATATATTGCATCTTTCTAGTTCCTTCAGTTTGCAGAAGGATGATTTATATGAAAGCCCTTTCCTGACATACCCAACTTCTCATGCCCCAACAATGGAACTAAGACAGAGCAGTTGGCTATAACTCCTTCTCTGAATCACTGAGCCACCTTGCTTTTTTCCATCTGGACTCTTCTGTCTGATGAGACTGCAGGCTGTTGAGGGTCACTGGAGCCTACAGATATCTCAAGGTTCAGCTCACAGTGAGCACCAAGTTAAGCATGAAGGCAGAAAGACAGTACTCCATATTCCCAGGGCCACAAGTACCTTGCCATGCAATTATAGCTTTTCTCTGTTGTCTGAAGTGTGATAATCTCCCATTCCCACACAACTACTATCTGCTCTAGATGCATCTAGTTTTGAGTAGCACCTTACAGCAGGTCATCGCACCTTCTGTCTAGCTTCTTCTGGTCTGCACTGTCAAAAGCAGTAACTTAAGTGCCAAGGGCCACATTGCTCTGTGTCAAACTTAATTGCCAGCCATCAGAACACAGCAGCAGACAAGCCCTTTGTGGTAAGCCAGTCTTTTCAGATACCCATGCATAGTGCTGGTAAACACGGTGTATTCATTCACACATCTGCTGCAACAGTTGATGTCAAGGAACCCACCACCTGTAGCATACTGAAGAGCTGCAGTGACACCTGCTGGGATAAAAATGTGCATGCTCTGTCTTTAACGAGGATCTAACATTATTCTATGTTTGATGGCATCAGGGAAAGACCCCTTTACATAAAGGCCAGTTAAAGGCATGATCATAGCATGGCCTACCAAGTGCACCAAGGTGGAGCACACCACCTCAGTATGTTAGACGCTGCGATTACCTCACTACCTTCACACCCCACTTCCATCCCAAGAGGTAGAGAGAGCTCCTGCAATCCAGGTTCTGGGTTTGCAGAGCCACAGACACATCTGTGCCCTTCCTACAGACACTCCTGGCTGCCACTCTTTCTGTTCCCTTCCTCCAACAGGCAACATCATGTGGTGGGAGTTGCAGGGTTTGTGAACACCTGTTCATGTAACAACCCACCCCCAGTTCATACAGTGGAGTGGGGGGGCCACAATGCTAAAGAGAAGGGGCTGTAAAGAACTGTCTCTCAGGAGATGGAATTCTAAACCCACTTCATGAGTGGGAACATTCTGGCTCAGTCCTGCACATCTAGCTGGCAGGAGGAACATCCGAGTCATTCACAGACAGAAAGCTATGAAAAGCTTTCTGAAAACAGGAATGCAGAGAGCCTCGCTGCCCTTCCTCCTCTTCTCCATTAGGGAAGCTCGCAGCTCCCTACACTGTGCATATGGGGCAGCCCAGAGCAGACAGCCTCTCTTGGCAGAAATGCCACTTTGCAGCCCCCATCCAACCAAGTACCACCACTACGGTCCCCACATCTGCCTGTCTAATGCTTTGCCTTCTTATTCTTTTTATGAGGAGGGGGGATACTGGTTCTCTAGTCCTCAGCTTTAGAAATAACCATCCTACCCATTAGCAAAGCAATCAGCTCACAGTCCTTCCTTCTCCCTCAGCATTTCCCTCCACACTTTCACAGGGTAGTAAAAAGCTCCAGTTTAGCTGCTCCCAACACTGCAATGCAGCGATTGAATTGTATGCAACCTGTGACAGCAGGGTTTGGTACAGCACCTATTACAGCAAGGCTCCTCTATTGCAATAATGTGATAATCAATGGCAATTTTTTTCAGTTATCTCAATCAATTGAGACTGCAATTAATTATTTGTGGTTGCACCACCCATTGGATGGCAGTACAGAGCAGGAAGGTAAAAGCTATCAACAGCTTAAAGGGATTTGAGGAGGAAGGAATATCGTGGTCTGAGAAAGGCTGCAGCTCAGACATTGAGGTTAACAACTGACTTGTTGAAATTCCCCAGGACCTCCCATAACCACATGTGGTCAGGGTTAGAATCTTCTTCAAGAAGACAACCCTACTCTGCCCTCAGGGGCCAAGGATGGCATCAGAGATGAGAGCCACCCCCCCTTCCCTTCCAAACTTCAAAATTATGCCCTGAATGCCAGGGTCATCCACAAAGACCTCTAATCCATACAAAGACCAGCTCTGGCTGGTTTGCAACAGCCCTGCTCGGCTGACAGGCATGTATGGACCTCCAGCTCCCTGGCTGCATGTTAAAATAGCCTGCAATGTTTGGATTGATACTCTGGACAGTCCAAGCAACTGCAAAAGGCAGCCAAAAACAGATGGCGTCAGATTTGCCATGCCCCCACCTTGCTGCACTGGCACTGCAGGACACACGCATGCTGGCAAGGAGTCCACACCACTCAGCATGGCTCTGCCTCCCTTGCTCTTGGGGACAGGCCCACCACAAACAGCCCACTGCAGTGCAAAGAGCCTCTTAACAGCTTCACACTCAAGGCACTGCATGCTGTCAAGTACCTGGCCCAAGCAATGCAGCTGAAGTAGCAGACACTAGCACAGAGGCGACCACAGAGCAGATGCTCAGCACTGCCTGTGCTTGAGCAGTCTAGTTGGCCGTGCTGTTCAGAGGAGAGGGCAGGAGGAGACAAGACGTGTGAGGGAGTAGTCACTCTTCCTTGGCAAGGAACATAGCACAGAGATCTTTGCATCCTGTAAGGAGGGAAATGCTCAGCTGTGAAGATGCAGGAAAAGGATCCATAAGTGTCTCAGCGAGCATACAGGCAGCAACACACACATTAACTCAGCAAATTTTGTTAATCCCCCAAGCCCCAGGAACAACCAATCACTGCATGACAGGGATGGTTTGGAGGCCACTCCTGCACCTACATAGTCAGCCCCCAGATGGGTAGGTTTTTGCTTTTTTTAAATCACTAGGAGTCATACTAAGAATCTGAACTCCAGAGACTGGCATTCCCAGATGCCCACACACAAGCATTCACCAATAAATTCCCAGTGCAGGCTCTGGCAAATGTCTCCAGGTAGAGCTTTTTATGCAAGTTTTCCCAAATCTAGCTAAAAAATCCTGGTCTGAGCTGCAGAAGCATTTGTTTCTGCTGAGCTCTTGGAGTCCAAACACACACACACTCGCAGTTTGGCAGTGGTTGTGTTCCAGGGCTGGTAATGCAAGCCATGGAGCAGGCTGCCAAGACAAGCAAGCGAACGAGCCAGGCCCTGTTTCATTGGCCACCATACGCTGCATATGGCCCTGGAACCAGCCAGCAGAGTGTTCTCACCCTCCTTGAAGGCATAGGAGACCCTGTGTTTTCAAATACACCTCCACAGGGCCTTCATTAAAGGAAAATGGAAACATAATGTGGCTCTTGCTCCCTTGGTATTTCTCCCTTTCCCCCAATTTGCTCTCAAACCCATTTCCCTTCCACGGAAAAAAGAAAAGTGCCTCCTGGAGCAGACCGTGCAAAAGAATGCAACTTCCATTCAACTCCATGCCTGACTGCTAAAGCGGACTTGGGACCCCGCGGTGGGAGCACCTCCAGGGCCCCTTGCTTTCCCCGGGCCCCGCGGGCTGTAGGCACCGCCAGCCCGGCTCCCGCCGCGGCCGGCGGGGTGCGCGCCCCTCACCTGCGAGCCCGCGTCCCTCACCTGCGAGCCCGGCCGGCAGGTGAAGCGCGGGCAGAGCGGGCGCCCGCAGGCGGGGAGGCCGCTCCCCGCAGCTGATCAGCGCCGGGGCAGCAGCGCCGCTCCGAGCCGCCCATGCGGCTGTGCCCGCCGCCGCGGAAGGTCTCCGCGCATCCCCGCGGTGCGCCCGCCCGCAGCGCAGCACCCTGCCCGCTGCCGGGAGATGCCGGGATGCTCCCGCGGGTGCCCCCCGTCCCAGCCCCCGCCGCTGCCGCAGTCCCGGCCGGCCCGGCGAGCTCCCCCCGCCCGCGCTCACACTCACCGTGCAGGGGGGCCGGGCTGCCGGGGTGCCCGCGGGGCCCGGCCGCGGGCTGCAGTCCCAGCCCCGCCGCCTCCGCCGCCCCGAACCCCGCCGGGTGCCGATGTCGGTGCCCCCCGCCGCCCCGGTGCGCGCCTCCCGCAGGCTGTGGCAGGCGGCGGGGTGGGTTGCATCAGCCCCGGTTATATAGCGGCCCCGGGCTGCGGGGAGGGGTCGGGAATGCGGAACCGGCCGGGCTGCCAGCGCCACACGTCAGGGAGGGCGGGGGAGCGGGACCGCGGGGCGGGGAGCGCCACGCAGGGGTGGGACCAGCCGGGGCACCCCGGCATCCCGCACCTCGGCATCCCGCACGTCGCCGCCCGGCATCTCCGCATCCTGCACCCTGGGACTTCGCACCCGCCACCCCTCGGCTTCCCGGCGCCCTTGCGGGCGGCACCCCCAGCACGCTCTGGCGCCCCTGGACCCCTCCGCACCACGGCACCCCGGCACCTCAGCCCCCCGACCGGTTGCGCGCCTCCCCCGCCCCCCGAGCACGCCAGGACCCGGTCCAGAGCAGGCTCGGCGAGCCGGCCCGGTGCCGCCACAGCCGTGCCCGAGCCAGCCCGCTCTGTGAGCAGCCCTCACTCCTCAGTCCTGCCCCTGGGAAGACAGAGGCAAAGGACAGAGAGAGTAACCAGGGTTCCCCAGCACTAAGCTCACCTAGCCCAGGGCAGCAAAGGCACAGGAGCAGAGAGGGCTGCAGGGCCACCCCATTATCCCGTGGCAGGCAAGATCCTTCTCATGCCATGCCACCCCAGCCTGGTCTGCTCACAGCCCACCCAATGCTGTCTCCCTCATACAAGGGTCAACGACTATCAGTCCCAGCTCCACCAGCCCTTTGACTGGCATGGAAAGTAGCCAGGAGGAAGCAGAGGGGTTTAAGGCTCCTCTGCCCAGCTGCTGTGTTCTCTTCCCTTATGATCACTGGGACATTGCCTGAGGCACAGGCACACTCATGGTACCCAGTGCTCTAGCACTTTTATATCAGCTAGAGGTGGTGGAGCAGGTGACATACTGGGGCCTTCCTGATAAAAGATTTGTGTGGATTTGAGTTGTCTTCTTCCTCTTTCTCTCTGACATTGGCCTCTTCCTACCTGCACCTGACAAACTGTTTTGGGAAGCAAAGCTTTGAAACCACAGGACCGTGCTACACCTGCCATAGGTATTGGATGCTCCAGGGTTGTTGCTTCTAAAGCATTTCAGGACAGAAATGCTCCTTTTTCTTTAGCAGGAAAAAATCCTAAGAGAAGTTAGCAAACCAACCAGGCTGAGCAGCACTACCCAGCTAAGCAATAGTGCCACCTCTCTCATCTACCCCGACTCACAGAAAGGTACCATCCACCCTACATTATTTTCCTTCCCCCGGCTTGTCAGTCATTGTTTCTTTTCAGCATTCACCACTTTAATTTCTTTTCACAACTGACAGTTCACTCTATTCATCATCCAAAGAGTCTCAGCATCAGTACTTCCAGCCTTGTCCTCTTCGTCTGTATCTCAGCAAGAGAAGGAGAATTCAGTTGGGGAGAGCTGGGACTGAGCAGGAACAAGGGATCAGAAATGCTGGATTCAATATAGGATATAATCTGCCCAAGCTGTCCTACAGAAATAGGTAAGAGCCTGGCTTGGCAGAACACTGCAGATGTATCCTCATTCCTGCTCTTCTCATGCTGTTGTTCTTTTATTTTTGTTTTCAGAGAAGCAGAAGACTTTTTAGACACCTTTGCATACAACCCCAATATTTCTTTAATCTTGGCACCTCAGCTTGGGGGAAAGGGAGAACTGTGAGCTGAGATATATTTTTTCCATATGCACTCCTTCACCTTCCTACATCAGATAGGAGAGGCTTATCTAGTGCCTTAAGCTGCAGGTATCCCAATGTGGTTGACAAATAATTTCTCTGACAAATCAGACAAGTTGCCTTCAGGGCATGGCAGCTCCCTCAAAACTTCTGTATCCTGAGAGAAGGGAGAGGGCAAATTGGGAGGGGTGGGTGGGGGCTGCAACAACAGTGGATTTCAGAAGAGGCTGATGACCTGGCTGAGCAAGGTCCAGTCCAGCATGTGGTTCCTCCTGCAGCCCTTCCCTCCCCTGGGGAAAGTGCCATTTCGCCTTCTGTGCTGGGGGCTGGAAGAAAGAGAGGTCTCCTTGCTTTGTCTTCCACTGTTTCTCCCTTTTTCATTTCCCTTTCTCTAGTGCGCAGAGCTGGGAGATCTCATTGCAACATAGACATCTACTACCCCAGCCTCGAGTACTGGTCCCTTCCCTGCCAGCCATGCCCCATGGGATGGGAGCAGGCACCCCACACCTACCAGTCTGTATATGACCAGCACTTGCAGCATGTTTGCAGTGCACTTATTTCAACACTGTGCTGAAGGAGATTGGGGACCAGGGAGGAGAGTCCTTCAGCCTACAATTTCTTTCCTTCCCTGCTTCCCCACTGCAGGCTTTGGGGGCAGCTGAGTTTCCCTTATTATAATAATCCAAGTTAGTCCTAACTGGGACTTGTTTAACTTAACTGTTGAAGAGGTAATTCCAGGGAAGCAGTCCTTGTTTGGGACAGTGCTTACGCACATGTTTAAAGGGACAAGCTTGCATCATTTTTTCTTGACTTGGGAACTCTTGTCTCACAGGGGAATTTTCCTCGTTCTTGCAACCACTTGTGCTTGAACTGTTCTTTTCCCAAGCTGGGTTTTGCCTCATGTAAACACCAGATATGTTTACTTTTCAGATAGTTTCATTTTGGCTAGAAAAAGCATAACAATTCATTAAGAATTTGTGGCTTCAGTGGGTAAAAGTGAACAGAAAAGTCACCAACAACAGGCTGCTTGCTGAAAGATGCAGAGTGGTCAGATAAACATGTCTAGCCATACCAGAGCCTGTCAGTTTTGCTGCTGATGCTGTGGAAACAGGTGCTGACAAAGACAAATTAACCAAAAGTGAATGGCAGCATGTGCAATGGAGACAGGAGCTGTTGAGAAAAAAACCAAAAGCGCCACTGCACAGAACATGAAAAGCTGCCAATACCTTGGTGCTTGGCAGATGGCTTTCTCTTCGTACAAAAGGGATGATTTTCATATTTTTGTTCAAAATAAAGTGTGTGAAAGGTGAAGGCTCATGGATGTGGAAACATAGCCCCTGTAATACAACATGGGGCCAGAAAGTTATTAGGAACTGAGCGAACTATAGAGCAAAACAGAGCTACATCAGCAGAGGACTTTGACTGCAAAGGAACTGCTCTCAAATCTTGGGAAAAGTTTTTGCTTTTCACCTGCCAGCCTGCATTCCTCTGCCTTCTCTACAGAGATGAACTGCGCAGTTCATCGCCTGGGTTCAGCCATAGGCCAGGACACCCCAAAACAGCACCACAGCCATCCTTGTTCTTCTCAGCCCTCTCTTCTGGACTGTCTGGTGGCCCTCTCACAGCAGGAGTGGATGCTGCCTGGAGCAGGCCCGTGTCCTCTGATGGTGGGCAGGGGAGGCAGTCAGTTACTGATCCCTCTTGACAAGTTTCTCAGCATCACTCCTGCTGTTAAGTCCTGTCCATGACACAGTGATGAGAGCCAGAACACTGACAAGGCTCCTGAGGGTCCTCACATTTAATGTGCAATATTCAAAATGCACTGAGAGCATCTTTAAGACCCCAGCAATGGAAGTCCTTTGCTTGCTCTCTGCATCGTCCTGATGCCACCATTAGTGGAGATGAGCTCACAGTAACCTCCCTGGGACATTCTTGGCCAAGAAAGCCAATGATACACCAGACCTAAACATCACTGTTGCATGTCCAAGCACAGTTTTATGTGATTTAAATTAATTGATATTCTAAGTCTAATCAGGATGTTAGCCACCCCAGTTTACCTCCTTTCTGTAACCTTTTGAGGGCTGACTAGCACAACAACATGCGCATGGGACATGCCTGGCAAACATAAAGCCACACTGATGTTCTACATGTAAAATTCTCTCTGGCATTGCAATTCTGATGGCCAATTCTGAAAACCATTCATTGAAGGATGTGACCTAGGACTTACACATTCAAACTCCTGTAAGTCAGAGTACAATACCTATCTGCAGCAAGAAAGAGCTTCACCCTGCAAGAGAGGATGGTGGTCATGCAAGTAAAGATATAGCTGCCCTTTGGCTAACTCTGGCTACTTGTCACACCGTCCCCAGTGGCCACAACTCAGTTTTGACTGAACTGTTCCCTTCATGCAAACCCTACCTCTAGTAGGGTTTCTAGTTTGATTTCCCTTTAGAAAAACATTATTTCCAGTAATTTTGCAGATTTGGGCTGGGAAGTGAAGAGAAAAATCACATAAGCAGTAGGAGTGAGAGGATGGTAAACTGCCCGCAAGTCACTGGGGGGAAGCAGCTGTGTCTGGGCTGGTGACAGTGCTGAGGCCTTCACAGTCAACACCAGAGCGGTCAGACAGCGCCCTAGTGGACATAGGCTGGTGAGCTGAGGGATCCCCAGGCTTCTTGTTTAAAAAAATGGGACCGATTAGATATCGGGGCTGGCAAATGCTTTGCAAGAACTTGTCTCTGAGAGCGCTAGATCTTGAAGTTAAAAAATCTTTATGTTGGACAGTTGTGGAATAATCTCTCCAGAAAGGAAATTGCTTATCTTTGTCACTTAGGCATTGGTTTAGACTTGGAAATACACAGTATTTCCTAAAAAAGTTATAGTTCTGTCTAATTCATATCCTTTCCCCATGTAGCTTCTGTGTAAACTGACATGTTGCTTTCCTTGCCAAGCCCTGCTCATGTGGAAGGAGTTTCATTTCTTTAGTAACTTTCTTTATCTGCCTGTATCTCCCTATTTCCCCTAGCTACAATGATGAGAAGCACACAGAGTATTCCAGCTGAAGGTCTATGCCAGACTCCGTGTTGTCTGGATAAGTTTTCATTCTACTATAAAGCCACCCTTGAATGGCTCCCAGGGAGAGACTGCTCTGAGCCTTCAGGGCATACAGTTTCTACTTCATTGCAGTATTTCACCAGTGCCAGCACAAGTCATCTTGAGGCCGCTTAGCCTCATCAAGAAGTTCCTGTGAAAGACACTGCTCCCAGCTTTTTGAGCATCCACGTCCTGCTGTTATTTCCTACAGCAGGAAGCACTCCATAACTTCTAGCAGCTCCAGGAGTTTAATTTTCCTTTGCAGGCAAAAATGAGCTCCAAATTTACTGGTGCAACTTAGCTGATCAAGTGGGTGTGTGGAGGGGACCTGCACATCCTTAATGAGCATTCCAGGAATTTACCTGGGATCAAAATAAGACCTATGTCTGCAATTCCTTGTCTCTCTTTGCCCTCTCCTATTGCTGCACACAGCTGTTGCTCTCTAGCACTCTACTCCACAGGTGCTGGTGCTTGGAACTGGCAACTGTTTTTTTTCTAAGACACCATCCTTTGCTTTCAAAAGTTCTCACTGCCTGAGGGTGCCCTTTTTGTAGCAACTGAGCTGCACTATTAGGGGGATTTGTTGTCTTTTTCTTTTTGGTATAGGAATTACTTAGCTTCTCTGCAGTGCCTTAAGCTTCCTTACCTGCTCTGCTTTCTTCCCTGTTTCCAAAACACATCAGCCCTCTCCCATACTTCCTACAGGCTGAATGAAGGTCCTATAATTTTTTCTGGGTGTTTATGCTTTACATTCCTCCTTACCTGCGAGATTCCCATCTAACATTTTCCCTGCTGTAGCCTGTGCACCTACCAGCTGCTTTAGGCCTAGATGTTCATTTTCTGAAGGATCTCTTTGCTTGAAATAACATCTCAGGCCTTGTGTCCTAAACAGGTTGGGGGCAGGGAGAGGTGGAGGTTCCTTGCCTTCCTCTGGATATTGCTGTTTGCTACAGTAGTGTTATTAATAAAAGAACCAATGGAAAAGCTCTCCTTGATATTTATCCAAAACTCTTTCTCTCCACAATGCCCTCTATCCTCCTTCCCCATTTCATTCCTCCACCATCTCTTCCATACCTCGCTCCCCTGCACACTTTGCTTTCTCACTGTCCTGGTTGTCTTCATCCCTCCCCTTGTACTCCCTCCTTCTTTCACTGCCTCCCTTCTTCTCTCCCTCTCCTTGGCTCAGTATCCAAAATCCCTGCCCATAGCGACGAAAGGAAAAACAACAACACAACACTCTAGCCTGAGGAGGCCAGAACACAGGATTCCTTCCGAGAAAACTCAGAAACCAGGGAAAGGAGGGAAAGCAAACAGTGAGACCAGGAAGAAGTCTGAAGAAAGCATGGATATTTCAAGGGGGAGGGATGAACTGGTATCTCATGGAAACTTGGTGGGGGTTGAGACAAACACAGAGACACAATCACAGGTCCAACCCAAGCACAGCAGAGCAAGTTCTGCTTTCTGGGGGAAGAAGCTGGGTCAGGAAGCCCAGCTCACACAGAAAGAACTCCAGTGCTATGGAAAGGACAGAGATAACTGTACACATGGGAGAAAGAGAAAGCGGAGATTTGCTCTAGGAAGTGGATGGGCCAATGCCCTGGGCCACAAGCAGGAGAAATCCCTGCAGTGGAGGAAGAAGGGCTGACTTTCCCAGGGATGGTGCAGAATTCTTCCTACCAAAGGGAGACTGTGCACCTGGGGCTGAAGGGTTAATACCCCACAGGAGGGCCCTGGGGAATCCACTGTAAATAGGTGTGGTTTTCTCTGAAACTCCAAGAGGCATTTTCTCTCTGTACCAGTCTGGACAGGTGAGAAATCGGAAGAAGTTGGAGCCTGTGCTTCCCACTAGCACAAAGCAGGGCTGTTAGTACAGGTCTCACTGTTTGTTTGCACACTCCAGCCTGGCTGCTTAACTCCGTAGTACCCGGTGCCAGGAATCTCTGGCAGTCAGCACGGTGGTCCCCCGGGTACAAGCACCTGCCTGTTAATGGAAAGCCACAGATTAATGGAGCAGCACAAGGAGCCTTAGTCAGTTACTCATTGCAGAAAGGATAAATTCAGTGATAAGCAAAAGAGCCAGATATGCAGGAACAGCAACTCTCTTCCTTTCTCCTCCTCCCATACCTCATGAGCCCGCATCCCCTACCACAGCACTGCACTTGGCCCCTCTTCCTTGCCTCATCACTTACAACTGCCTTCCCCGTGCCACATCTCCACACTGAAGTAGAGCAATTCTGTTTCTTTCAACAATCCAACTCAGTCTCTTGCCGTGACTCTGCAGCCTGCCTGCTGCTAGGCAAGAACCAGTTTTCAATCTCCTCTGCTCCATTTTTCATTTTTAATGCAGAGCATCTGAACCTTGAGGATAACTTTTGCTTCTTTAAACACATTTTAAACATAGCTGACTCCCAGAAAGGTAGAACTAGAAGAGACACTGGATCACTAAATCCAGGCACAAGCTCTAACAGCATTGCTTATATAATCCCCTTCATAAACTAACCAGGCTCAATCTTGAAACCAATTGGAATTTTGCTCTCCCTATTCCTGCTAGAGAGCTCTTCAAGGATCCTACTGCTTTGAAAGGAAGAAATACTCTGTTAATATACATCCTAAATTTGCTGAGGCAAGGAAAGACAGCACTCATGCAGCAAAGTGCTGGGTAGGACATAAGCCTCAGAACAGAATTCAAACAAATCAGATTGAAACACAAAGAATAACACTGAGGAATGAAAGCAGAACTGTTTGCAAAGCAATTAATCTTGCTCGTGGAAGTGATGATTCCCCCAGCCATCTTAGATCCTGAAGGCCCCTCAGCCCTATAGAGTCGCCACATCTCTTCCATTTCCCAAGTGCAGATTAGAGCCATGACACCAATGTGTCTCTCTGCACCACCAACTCTTTTGAAAACTGCTTCCAAGCAAAGGCATTTGCATGAAGACCTAGGCCCAACCCAGTTCCCCAAGTCCTACCTAGCACAGCTGCTGCCAAAATGCAGCTGAGCCCAGGAGAGCTGCAGGAAAGGAGAATGGTGGTGTCTACTGAGAGCACAAGGCACATATTGTCCAAAGTTCAACATATAAAACAGTAAAACAGTAAAATGAGGTTGTAGAGAGTTGAAAGCTGAAGAATAGATACTACAAAGCCCTGGGAAACAGAAACTACAGGTACTGAACCTTCCTTTTGCCCACTGCTCCTAGACACCACTGAAGTCAGCAAGAAGTTGTTTATTTTAGGCTTTTGGTTAAGTTCCATTTGCAAGAAGCCAAAATAGTGATGCTAGACCCAAAGGCATCCTAGCAGAAACATGGCTCACCAGCTTACATGGGTAGATGCACCCAGGCCTCAGATGCTTGCACTGAATCATAGATTCCTGTCATCCAACTGCAGATGAGGATAATGGGAAATACAACAGAAGAGATGGGGTAACCATCTGCTCCTCTCACTTGATTGCACTGTGAAACTGCTGGCTCTGTTTGGGATAAACCAGCACTTATTTCCAAGGCAACAAATTGCAGTAGCATAAACAATAGAGGACTGTGAGATGCCTGCAGGTTGGAAGCTGAGAGAAAGAACACCCTTGGTGGAGGCATAGGTGGACCAAGCGAAGATGAGGCAGGACCCTGACCTCTTGCCCAGGGTGCTGGTTTTGCCAATGTCATCATTGGAGACCTCCTCCCTGCTCCTCCCAAGGACAAGGCAGCCTTGTGGTAGGGTCTCGTCACCCCTGACCATGCAGAACAGCTGGATGTTGTCACAGCCGCAGAGGGGCTAAGTTGCCTTCCAGCCTTGTGGGTATATTTATCTACAACATGACTGAAGGAACAGCCATAAAAACCATAGAATGCAGAGGACCCTTTTGGTGCCCTGCATCTAGAGCTACAAGCAGTTGTGGCCAAGTCACAGCAGAGGCATTGCTGGGACAAAACTCATGCATTCTGGTGCACCTTCATGTGACAAGCGCTCAGACCTAAGCAGGGGATCATAAAGCTGGCTCTGACAGCCTGACACAAAGAAGACAGAGCTGAACAACTATAGGCTAAGGCCCAAGGTAAACGTAAGCAGAACACATTATATTGGCATGACTTGCTGTAGGATTGCCCCTCTCTCATGTGGTGACCTGTCTGGACCTGGGGGAGATCAAGATGGATAAAAGCTGGAGGAATAAAACTGCAGCAGAAAGAAAAGTCTTCCTTAGGGGAGGAATGAGGCTGAGCAGAAGGAATAGGAGTGATAGGTAGAAGCAACACTGATTGAGGTAAGGCATTCAGTGCTAAAGAGATAGTGCTCTGCAGAAGAGCACAACAGGTTCAGGAGAAGAGATCAAAAGGAGGAGAGCAGAGCTATTTACTGAGGATGAAGCATGTTCTCTGTAGGGCAGATGGACCAGGTAAGCACACTGAATTTCAAATCATGGGGCTAAATGTGGGGTACAATGAAGAGAGGGGAAGATAGTGGGTGAAGAGCGGGAAGCCAAACCACGAAGAGGAAATATGAGGGAGATTGCAATAATAGATGGCAGAATCATGGGTAATCATGGGAGGGATGAGCTGCAGGGATTCTGACCGCTTAGGTATCTGTTTAAAATGCACACTTGGGATCTGAAAGACCTCAGTAAATTAGTCTCTGTAAATGCAGCTGCAGAATAGGGGTGCCTTAAATGCCAGGAAGCTTGAAGACTGGTGTGCATCTCTCCCACTGCATCACTACTGCAGTTCCTGAGATGCTCATCCCATGTTCTCCTAGCAGTCCTGGGATTCTCAATTCTCACATACAGCACAGGCACTCTCATGATGGGGCCAGGTGAGTTCTGCTCCTACGTAGCAGAGAGCAAACCACAAAACTGAGGAAAGCCACTCTGTGCAGAGGGCAGGAGGAGCAAGAACAGCGGGTTGGGGAAGCTGCCCTGGTAGGGTGCTGAAGACCTATAGGTGAGAAGAGGTTCATGCGTATGAATGGACATGGGAAGAATCACAGGAAGTGTCAGAATGAAACGAGAAGGGTAAGGGAGACAGGCACCAGAGCAGACCTGCAGAGGTGGCAAATGCCAACATGAAACCCTAGAAATTGGAGGATCAGAGAGGGAAGGGCAAGGGTTACAACTACCCACAGAGAAGGGAAAACAGATGACCAGGGAGGTGTACTTGCTCACAGACAGTTTTACTGAAGGGTCCTCCAAAAAATCATTAGTAGCAGAGTCTCAGAGTGAGAACAGTTAATGGGTTACAGGAGAGATCCCAAGGCAGAATCAGCATGGTGCAACCAAAAGATGCCATTGTGCGAGTTCTCAGTGGGGCAAACTACAACTCCTTGATGAGTCTGAGAGTGGAACAAGGGGCAGAGAAGAGAAGAAGAATGCCATCCCTCGAGATGCTTCAGTGATCTGCATGCTCTGGAGTTAATGGTCTGCCAGCAGGGACAGCGTGAGCCAGCACTACTGTACAAGCTGCACTGGACTTTCCAGGAACCAAGGAAAACCACAGACTGTCTTTGTGACATGGACAAAACATGTGGAGTAGACAAATGGCTTGGCTCACTACAATTGATAGCTATCAGTCAGTTCCCCCAAAGGCTGGAACAGATATATGCCATGTGAGACTGGATTCTCCACTGCCACCAATACATAGGAATAGCAAAACCAATTTTAGCTTAATGTATGGCAGCAAGAAGGATTCACTGGCCCCTTATGGGTTTTTCCTCTGAGCAACACACGATCTCCATTTTAGAGTGGGAAATGTTTCTGCCCTTCCTTTCCCTGCTCAATTCTTCCATACAAACACCTTCCTCTGTGCACTCTATGACTCCATCAGGGCTTCCTATTAACAGACACTATGAAAAAGGAAGTCTTCCTTTTGTGCACAGTCAGCCCTGTGCCATTGCTTGTTGGATTCATGTGCCAACAGGCCTGAGGAAATCCAGCCCGGGATGTGGCTAAATGCTACATGGTCAGATAACATGGCACACAGAGACAATATAAAACTTGCCCTCAGGTGCGTGAGGGGTTAAGTCCACCAAGAAAATGCTTCTGCTTCTTAAACAAAATTACTCTTTTGCTTCTTCTTCTTTATTTTTTTTCCTGGCTCTTTTTTTTTGTTGTTGTTGTTAAGGAGTTCATGAAAAGGCAAAAAAAAAAGAGCTGCTATTTGTTTTGCCTCTGCTGGAGCCATGAAGGGAGCTCTGCAGAGTGGACAGTACAGTCACTGTGGCATCACAGCAGTGAGGGAGCTGAACCGGGAGCTGTGAGGTGAAGGTCCCTGTTTAACAGCTTTCCGTTTGTTTACCAAAAAAATATTGTTCCATCATAAAAATTCCCAAAATAGTTCACGTCTTGACAGACTGACTGGCAGCTACCCAGCTCTGCAGGATCCTGCTGAATGAAAGGAAATAAAAAGAGCTAATCTGGTACCCACGGCCCAGTGCTTGCAGCTTGGGAATCTGCACAGTCTCAGGGCTGAGTTGTCCCAGTAGGTGTGGGGTAGGGTAGAGAGCTCTCCAATCAAAGGGCTGGGTTTACTGATGGTATCAGCTTTTCCATGGGTTCTGGGCAAGCTGATGAGGAAGGCAGTGCCCACCTTGCAATGAATAACCAGCTTCTGCTTTATTTTTATACCAAGGGTTTTTTCCCCTCCACCCATCTCTGTAAAGCTTTACCTTCGCCAGACAGGCTGCCCCACACTAATGCTGTATTTCTCCAAGGTCTTCAATTCCCAAGAGCTATCAATGGCTCCTTTGGGAGAATTTTTCATACAGGCTTCATTCTAGATCAGTTTGACTCCTGGTCAGCTAATGTATTGCTAGTTGCTGAGAAGACCTTAGGATAACAACCTACTGTTGCTGCAGATCACGGTGATCTTATGACATATAAATGGAAAGCATCAAACAGCACATGGCAGCCAAGTCAAAGACAGTCATCCTCTGTAGGAAGAGCAAAAGGCCCCTGTGAAGCCCTGCAGCCTGACACAGTGACCAAAGGACCGTGCGCACCGTGAGTCACAGCACAGAGAAACAGCAAACCCAGATTAGGTCATGCAGAATTAGCAGCCTCTGTGGAAAGAACCTATCCTCGCCAAATCGCAGATGTCTCCCCAGCTGCAGAGTTAACTTCTCCATGGCCTTCATGGTGCCCAGGGCAGGTCTGCTTTAGGGAGGGAATGAGGAAAATTTGCTCTCCAGATCATTCCCAGTATTGGCCTCATGGGACTCTCCATTCATTCCTCAGACATTTTAGTATCTCACCTTCAAATCAGGTCAGGCTCTAGCAGCAGAGCTGGGGAATGGTGGAGGGACAAACATTCCACCCAGTGCTTGCCTCCATTAATGGTCTGCAAAGCCAGGCTGGCTGGTGCTGTGGGAAGGCTCAGGGTGTGCAGGGCTGTGCCATTCAGTACAGGTGAGCTCAGGGCTTGCTTGGTTTACGTACACTTCTCACAAAAAAGAGCTGAGGTGGTGGAACAATCAGTCAGTCTCAGACAGGCCATCCACAAGCCTGACAAAAGTGACAGGTGACATTGCTAATGGATTTTATGTGACTCTGAGGTTCCTTTCATACTGCAGATAGTGTGCATGCTGCCAGTTGGGTTCCCTTCACCTATCTGTTGCAGCTGAGAGAAAAGCTGACCAGTTTTGCACCAGAGGTACACTTCCATTGTAGGCTGGCTCTGTCCCATGATGGATCACTCTTCTTGATCCATTTTCACATGCTGAGCTGGCACTGGGTAAGCCATATGGGTTCTTACGATGTAAAACAGACCCAAGAGCATTGGGTATTACTTCCATTGTTTCAGTCTCAAGGACACAGGGAGCTGAACCCTGCACAGCACAAAAAAGAGGAGGAGAGCCTTAGCTGAGCAAGACCCATGGAGGAAGAGGAGTTATGGTTTGCACACCAGGATAAGTTGGAAGCATCCTTGGAATCCCTTATAGCAATACATAGTTTGCAGTCATTCCTTACAAGCCAAGGAAAGCAAGAAACCTCCACAAGCTTCCAGGTGGATCTCCAAGCAAGAATGTTGTGCTCCTCCTGCCCAGGCTAGCCACCGTATCCAAGTCAGCACCCACTCTTGACCCTTTCCCCTCTGCATTCAGCTCCCACAAGCTCCACATGGGAGTTTAGCAAGTACCTGGCAGGAGCACACTTGGGGGTCTTTCATGGGTGAAGGCAGTAGGACTAGGGGGAGAGGAATTGTCTCTGAAATGATGCAGCCTATTTGGGGATAACTGTGGACAATAGCCTTGATGATCTGGCTGTTGAAGTGCCTAATTCTTATAGTTTATTTCTCCTTTGTGCTTGCTTTCCTATAGACTGTGACAGGACTCCTTGTGCAGCTGTAGATGTACTCTGACAAATGTGATAAAAAGTGTCTTCAACCACCAGCTCCTTTTTTTGAGTTTCTTCCCCATGTTTGCTTGTGTTTCACATTTGCACAGTCAGGTGCCTCTGGTCGGACATTTTTGTGCAGTGAGGCTACTGTAAGGCAGGCCTGGAAACTCCTCTCCTTCAGCCCTCACAAAGCCTGTTGGGGACAGAGACTGACCACATGGATAGCATTTAGCCACTCTTAGACAGGATCCTGTAGGACAACTGCCATTGCTGTGCTTTCAGGCCCTGAGTCACCCATTTCTTCTTCCACTGATGGGGCAGATGATGCACAGGACCGGCACAGTTCTCACAGACCCTCTGTCATAATTTTCCTTTTATCTTATGATTACCATTTAGGACATAATCACCAGCAGACCAAGTGGGTAAGGGCACAAGTGAAGGGTGTTCCCCTTTCACATTTTAACCTTCCACTACAATTCATGCTAAATAAAACCAAGGCTTCAAGTTTGGAAAGAAGACTAAATGCTGCCATCTTGCTCCTGGGTTACCAAAGCAAATCAAGGGCTCATCAGTCACCAAAACCAAAAGCCTCAAAACACTGGCCTTAACCCCATCTCTTTGAGTGGTGTATACATAGGAAATTGTTGCTATTCTTTCCAAGAAACTAGCTGCAGAGACACACAGGGGTTCTGCCCTGTAATCTGGGTGTCTGGGGCTCACTTGGGTCCATAAATCTAGTTGCTCTTCTCATCTACAGCTCTGTCTGGTCTGTAGGCAGGGCCCCCTTTGCCAGGGGATCTTGGCCACATCTCAGAGGAGATGATTCTCACATACTCCTGGATGTGACTGTCTATTTAAGACCCCACTCCAGATCTTGGCTCATATCACAGAATAGTCCCCAACCAAAACATACATTTGCCTGTCTGCATTCTTTGCTGGGAGATCCTTCCACTCCAAACAGCATGTGAGTAAATCAAGCTGGTGGGGGCAGGTCTCTTGGGATCCCACTGCCAGCAAATAAAGCATAAACTGATCACTGCTGTATCAGACTTCTCCTTCAAATGAAAAACCTCAGAGAAGAGGCTAGGAATTGAATTTACCTCTGTTCCGAAGTATTCAGTGAACAAAAGCCTAAATACAGGTTTTGTGGCTCAAGGAACTCAGCAGAACTCTGAGGTGCACCCTGTCAGTACCACAAATCCCCCAAGTTCCACTCTTCTCATCCTCTGATTTGTGCATTTGGTTGCTATCAGAGAACTCTAGCTCTTTATCAAAACTAATCTAACATTATTTGCTATCATTATATAGTAAGTAATCAGATTCATTATTACTTATTGCTGTTTCCATCTTGCCAGATATGGGACTCCCACCCCCTCCCTGAGGAGACACAGTTCACTTCTAGGAAGTATTTTCCTGATGCTCAGTCTAAATTTTCTCCTTTGCTAACATAATCCTCATCTCCTCACAGATGTTTGGAGACAGCAATGCTTCCTCCACCTATGTCATCTTTTGGCTAAACTGGTTAGCATTATGCTCAGTCTATCTCCCCTGTATGTCAACAAATCCAGTTACCCACAGTTCAGATCACGGTATTTGGTGAACTGCTTGAGAGAGAGTCTCCCTCCCCTACGTAAGAGGAAAATCACACTGGCCTTTCCCGCAACCGTAACGCAACACAGCTCCCCTGCCTGACTTGCTCCCCACTGCTGTCCTTTTGGGGCTGCACTCTAAAAATTAGTGAAAGTTATTAGAAAATCGAATCTCTCTTTTACCTTTCTGTTTCCATATGGGTAAGACCACGCTTGCTACAAGCTGCTGTTCACAAGCATAAACAAATTATCACAGTCCTTTTTCACCAGTCTGCAGGCAAATGTCCATGCTGGAATCAGTGAGTTCAGAGCATGAAGTTTTGTGAAAGCCATGGGGAACACTTATTACCTGTTTTGCCCCTTCCTCAAATTGCCCACGACTTCACCTCTTTTGCAAGCAGGAGGGCGGGAGCTGATCTCATCCATCACAGATGGCAGAAGGAAGACCAGCCCATGCACTAGGGAAGGGGTGAAGCAAAACTATGCATTGGCAACGAGCAGCTGGCTACAAGAGAAAGCTCCCCCATCAAACCTAATTAACAGGCCCTATTTTCACTTGTTCTCAGTATGACACACCAGCCCAGTCAGTTGTAGGTCTGATTGCATGAAGCTCTAGAGGGAAATATTTCACACGCGTTCTCCACATTCTGATTTGAGAAAAATCACAAAGATAATTGCTTAGTTCAAGAAGTCACTGGTTGACATCATTCTTCATGCTCCTTGTGCCAGGTGGCGTATTGCTCACTTAATTCACATCAACTGGGTCCAGCTTTGGGCTTCTCCTTCACACTCTCCCAAAGATCCTGCGACAGTGGGTGGATCACAATAAAAAAAGCAGAGCTGAGAGCACCTAGGCAATCTCTGCATGGTATCACTCCTCACCTCCAGAGAAGTTTTCTTAAGCAGCGGGAAGATGCACTGTGCTGGCCACAGTCACAATGAACAAGGAATGTCTTGCAGTCAAGCAGATCTCCATTGCAGGACTTGAAAGGGCCTAGTGGTCACGTAGAGCAGCCGTGGGGTACAGAGAGTTGCAGAGATGGAGAAGCCACAAAGGAGAAGTAGCATGGAAGAGTTCCTGCAAAACTCAGTGTGGTTTTTTTGCATGCTCTGTGGCAGCATTAAAAGCACCATTGCTTGTTTATCTCTTCTGGAATTGAATTAAGCAAGAAAGGACGGTATGCAAAGTTCAGTGTCCTCACAGGGAGCTTGTGCAGAAGAGCCACTGCTCTCGCATTCTTTGCCCTCAGCACTCTCTGCTACATGTGGTAGAGAGATTGCAGCAGCAAGAAAAAAGAGAGAGAACCATCCCTTTTGACACCTGGTGGTGAGAGAAATCCATTTCCAAGCACAGTGATGGGCATGAGAAGAAGTATTAATTCCTCTCCTTTAGAGATCTGGAAAGGACTTGTGAATGTTTCCTGCATTCTGCCATTAACAGTTCTGCAGGGTGATATCATCGGGGCCTTTTCCAAACTTAGGGCGTCTCAGACATTACAACACCAGGTTTTGGCTGCCTATACATATCACCAGCTACACCCACTCCAGCCCCCTGCCTGCAACAACCCCAGAGGGACCAGTGAACCCCCTGTTGCTGGACCCACCAAACCCCTGAGCAGCATCTCAGCAGTCGCAAGCCCCCAAAGCCTCATCCCTGACACTGTACCCACACCTCCTCAATGTCTCTTGAAAGCAGCTCAGCTTAAAATAGATTCTAATTGCTCTGAAGAGTCTAACATTCTGAGTCTCATTGTTTTTAAGGCCAAGGAGGCAAGTGGTTCATGATGCCAGGCATCGGGATGCTGACAGGTGGGTTTGGAAACAGAAGGAGGAAGGAGGAGAGCAAGTGCCTCTGAAGAGTATCTCCAAATAGGCCACAGTCAATGCAAAGGTCCATTTCTCTTATGCTGTAGAGAAAGTACTGGGGAAATTAACCAGCTCCCAGGTGAAAACCTACTCTTGGTGAAGGCACTTGCAAGCTGGAGGAAGGAGATGAGCAGTCCCTAGTCCCCAGCAGTTATGTGCTCACGTTCTGTACTCCAGCAAGTTCATCTCTGTTACAAAGATCTTGCTAGATGCAGCGGGGGAGAGTTGCAGCTCTCCTGTACGTATGGTGGGGCTCGTGTCCATACTAGCTCTGCGCCAGCATAAAGAGGAAATGTCTCCACTGACATTAATGAAATTAGTCCGGAGTATCAAGTTAGGCCAAGTGAGAGCAGAATCTGTGTATGCTAGAGATTTGCAACCTCAGAGCAGCCTACCAGCACAACAGAAAAAAACAGTGTGTCAGCGAAGAGGTTTTAGTTTCAATTTGTCCAAGAATCACAAAAAAGCAGCAGTCATTTAAGAAATGCCTGAGCTGGGTTCCTCAAAGTAGTGGGAGTTTCGTTTAGTGCTTACCCCAAGCAGTGTGTTAGCAACGCACTCAGGGTGACTTCTGTAGAGAGCAAAAGTGCCAAAGGCACAAGAAAAATAAACAAACCAAATGCTTGGGCTGTTCCACTGGCCAGCACAGATGTCCGATTTGCTGTTAATAATGCTGATGATTTGACCTGCTCCCCTGCCTTCAATCACATCCAGGAAGGTGTGAGGAGCCCAACAGATGCAGCCAGCATGTGCTTGAAGTGTGAGATTGTCCCCCAGTGGGTTTGGATGACGGCCTGGCAGCTATGCTCTACAGATGTATTCTGTCAGGATAAAACCTCCCAGGACTGTCAGCCTGCTCCCAGCAGCCTCTTTCACTCCTCTTCATGCTTAAGGATCACAGAATTGCAAGGCTTTCTCCTGTTTACTGTAAGGACATGTTGCCTGGATCCTTTTTGGATGGAAACTCTCTGCTCCTTTGCTCTCTAGCAACCTTGGTCAAGATTCCCCAAAGTTTTTTCCAACCCACCGGACAGTTTAGTTGCTCCAAAACAAGACTGCTTTGGTTCAAATCCAGTATTTGATCCAACGGCTCAGCTACATTCCTGCTAGGATATTGCCCTTGGTATCACCACTCTGCCTATTTAGCAAGCAGTCCACGGATGAGAAGGACAAGTGCATGCCAACCGTTACTGGGTTCACCAAAGCAAACTAACTACAAAGGTCCAGAACTTGCAGCCTTTCATCAAGAAGAGATCTGCTTCTAAGGCTCTGCTCTTCCATTGCTCTGGCAGCTTTCTGCCGCTATTGTTTCCCCTCTCTCTCTTCAGAGATTTATTTTAGTACTGACAGGGACACTGCAAGGACCTTTCTTTCCTCTCTCCATTCTAAGGCACTTCCTTTTCTCTCTCTCCCACCCTCTGTGTAGATGAGAGGGCCCATTTCCCTGCAGTGATTAATTCCTTTTGGCCCTTACGACTCAGAAAAGATTTTCTGTGACTGCTGGTTTTGTCCCTCTCTGATTCAACATGCACCTTGCATCGTATAAAATAGCTCCAAGCTGTTGCCCTTGGGAATATGAGTAAAAATCCATCCTGAGTCCTCACAGTAGACACTTAGAGAAGGACATGGTGAGTAGGGGTAAAAGAAAGTATGTGATGCCAGTATACAGCACTGGTAAATGCATTATTTCCCTGCTTAAAAGGGCTGGTAACCACTGGGTAATGCAGGAGGAAGAGAGACTCCAATGGCTGAGAGCTGCACTATTGGCCTCATAGTAAGCTCAGCCTGTTTAGCCTCTCCAACAGAAGAAAGTGCCTTTATTCCACTGTAATCCCAGGGAGTAAACATGGGGCACTCAAAACGTCTTTAATCTCCAGAAGAAAGGAAAAACGGGAACCACAGCCGGATACTATAACCAAGCAACCTCTGATTAGAAATAAAACAGTGTTTTGTAGAGTGTGGCTGACCAGCCCATGTACATGGTAGATTCTCCATTTGATTCTGCACTGAGGCTGGTTAACCTCCCAAAAGTACTGCTGGCAAGCACATATTATTGGGTGTGGGACAGGGATAACTACTTGAAATGAAGGGGCCAGTCTTATACAAGAGGTGAGGCTGGATGATTGCCTGTCAAATCTGGGGAGCCTGTGAATTGCCAGAGCTCTCGTTTTGCCTGTGGCATTTCTGTAAATCTGCCACTGGTGCTGGTTCAGTGCTGGCACGTGTCCTGGAAGCACACCTTCTCCGAGCTGTTCACTGTTCCAGGTCTGCCAGAGATTGAATTTGCTCCCATGCCTCTGGCAAGAAAATGTCAGCTTTCCTTGTATAACCTTGCAGAAGCAGGGGACATGGTGACCAGAGGGGGCTGGCTGCACCCTCGAGCCACAGACAAGAGGCCATGTGCTCCTGATCCAACTGGAGAGGAGGGTGGCTGGTCAAGGTGACCCCAGAGTCACAGAGAACACAGACAGCCCAGCAAATGAGCTCAGATGAGACGCACTGCAGTGTAGTACAGATGAAGGAGGAACTCCCACAGTATGCAAATAACCACAAGGATCCACTGGTAGCAGTTGTGCAGCAGGAGATCACATTGTAAAACTGAGCTACAACCCTTCCAGAGTAATGTGGAAAGGTGCTCCGTAAGGCAAAAACTGTGGTCCCTGCTTGGGTATGAGGTTGTTTATGCCAAAAAAAGAAAAAAAGAAAAAGAAAAAAAAAGCAAACAAACACAACGCTGTGGGCCCATGAAGTTTATGCATAAGCACTACCCAAGGGAAACTTCAGCTTCTACGTAGCCCCCCCTTAGTCTTTGTTGCCCCATAGATCTGATGAAAGGCAACAACATATACAGACCAGGCAGTGAGGATTTCCCAAGGAACGAGGCCATGACACCTTTGAAATTGATAAGTTGCATCCAAATTCCTGCAAAGTCCCTTAGGGTGGAGGCACTGTTTTCCAGCTTCAGGCCAAGTTAAAGAGGAGCTTAGGATGCAGCCAACCGAGTCTCACACTCAGTGCATGAAGCTATAGAGGTGTATCTAAATCTTCATGCATGAGCACAGATTGTCTAGATTTCTTTCCAGAATTAAAAAGCACAAGCTGGTCTAGATAAGAATCTTGGTACAGAAGAAAACAGCTAGTGAGCCAATTTCAACATTGATGTCCTTTGCCTTTGTGTGCCTCTCCCACACTGCATTAATCCTGGCTTCCTCTTTGTACCTCTCCTATCCTCTGTTCTGGCTAGTCCTGATGCATGTGTGTGCTGACTGTGATACCAACACACACACCCTGTGTATACAGGTCACAGTTGCCAGAACAGGGTCCAAATCTTCTGCACTCTCCATGCCTGTCCCATGGTGTAGCACTGAACTGGGCCTGATTCTTCTGTCCACCTGTAGAGCCTTGCAAAACCCTTTGTGAATGGATCACAGGCAGCTGCCTGCTAGTGGTGCTTTGCTGCCTTTTCAGCTCACCTGCATATTGTCGCCTCAATGAGAAATAAACTGCTTATTAAGCAGCTACCCCAGATTTGTCTGGTTTTGTTGATGGTGGGTGTTGATCCTCACTGAGATGATTCATGACTTGACACTATTTTCTGTGCTCCCCTTCTGTCTCCAGCCAGCACAGCCGATATCCTTGGCTCCCAGCCAGGGTGCAGGGCGAGTGTCTCTCACTTGTTTATAGCAGGGCTGGGGATGTTTAAATGAGGGTGGTGATGGGAATCTTGGGAATTTCACAGCACACATAACTGCAGCTACAATCCTTCCTTGCAGCTGAAAAACTCCACCCAGGCCAGAGCATAGAAATTTCTTTATCTAAAGACAAATCCATTGACCAGCTACTTCTGGAAATGAAGGCACTCTCAGGGATTGTACTAGTTCCAAAGCAAATTTAAAAACCATAATCACTTATGGCCTCATCTTTAAAAGGCAGGAGTCCAAATCAAAAACTATGTGTGCAGCTGCATGCTTAGCAGGCACACGTAGCTACCACGATTGCCTGCACAAAGAAACACTGACAGGAGAGAGTCTGGCCTAACCTCTGTGACAAAAGCAGGTCCATGCTGAACTGTGCAGCTTCAGTGGTGATGGCATCAGAGTACAACCCCAGCTTCAAACTAAAAAACCTTCTGTCATTCCTTTAGTGAGGAAGCCCTACAGGTTATTACTAAAGCTGAAAGAATTTGTTTAGATCCATGCTGTGTTTCACTATGAACGTTTATTTTCTTTCAGCACTTCATTCAGCTTGGACAATGACACCAATCTAATTAGTTTTGCATTTGTCCATACTTTTAAGCTTTTGTCCTTTACAGGATTTCATGACTGCAATACCAAGGTTGTAAGCATGACAAACAAAGGCATATTTGGGGTTTTTTGAGAAAGTCTTCACTTGATCAAGTGATTTTGATCACTTATTTTTTATCATCAAGTGATTTCAAAAAGTTTGCTGCTAGCAAAAGACTACACTAGAGGGTCAAAGCTGATCTGATCATGTTACCTTAACAAACAAACAAACAAACAAAAACCAAAAAGAAACAAACAAACCAAACCTGCCACCCCATGTCTAGCTTAGGAAACTTAAAAACTTGCAAGCAGAGAAACTCTTGCAATCAGAGGAAGAGGAACCAACTCTGACATGATACATTATTATTTTTAATGCCTTACTACTCTCAGGTCAGTGGTATATTTGATGCTTAGAAGGGCACCAAATGCCAAGACCCAGCAACACCACACCTATCTACGTTTGCAGTTCAAGACAACAAACACATTCAGGGGCTCTACAGGACTGTCTGTTAATTATCCTTTTCAGAAAAGCATTTGGACTCCTTACAAGAGAGTCTCAAACACAGGAGTTTGGGGAATCCCTAGACAAACAATGCACTGGAGTTTCTGAAGTTCCTTTTTTTGTGGACAGTTGTGTCTGGGAGTGCAGCTAAGCACAGGTTCGATGCTGAATTGCTTATTTTCTGGGGATGTAGCATCAAACATAGACGGGCCAGATCCATCACTGGCCATGAGTAATGGCCTGTCTGTGTATCAACAGGCTCGAGGCTGCCACTGCTATTGCTCCACTGTATTGACCTGTGCCACAGCTCTGGCCAAATCACTTGGCTCAACAGATCACCCACAACAGCAGCACAGCAAGTCTTACCAACTGATGGTGCAGCATCAGAGTGAGGGTCTGCATGGGGAGATAAGTCCAAGTAAATACGTAACAGCTGAGAATGGAGATAACTTGGAAACAAAGTCTAAGCTGAACATCACAGTGATGAGAATCTGCTGAAGATCTAGAAGAAAGATTCTTCTGATTTGCCTAAAACCCGTATATCTTCCTCCTCTGCTGAAGCCTAAAATAAAGAAGAACACGAAAGTGGGTTCCTTATAGCATAAAGCAACTGCCAAAATTCCCCCCAGAAAAAGTGCAGTATTTTCCACACTGGCGGCTGTCTCACCATGGAAAGACATCTGAGACACTTCATTAGTCACTGCCTGCAGTTTGCCTCCTCAAACACATCCCCAAAGCACTAGAGACCAAAAATAAAATGAGAAAAGAGGAATCTCTCTATCTCCTTGAAAATGTGGAATTAACTGGAGTGGCAGCTTAGATGCCAGGCAAAGCATTTTTTAAGGGCCAAACCCTGACCTCTTCTCCAGTGCTACTGTCATGTGCAAATATGTCGTCTAGAACAGAGGCCAGATCCAGAACTGCACCACTAAAAAAGCCCAGAAGTAATTCTCTTCAAACAGGTGTCTTTACTAGTAAGTCCAAATCCTGAAAATAATTTAAAGCTGCCAGTTCTCACTGGAGCTTCTCTCACGAGTCTGGAGATGTGTTATGCTGGGATGTGAGTACTCAAAGTCCTGCCAACTGTGCCCCTAAAGGGAGATGCAAGTCTTCACTGGTAGGGTCAACAGAAACCACTGGGAGGAGCCAGAAGAATGGAGAAAGCAGGAGGGATGGAAGAAGGTCCTGCAGTACCTAAAAAATTTCTTTGGAACTCTGACTTCCATTTTATTAAAATATTAAGAACCAGTAAGGTACAGGACAGATGCTCCACTTTCAAATCTCTCTGAGACCCTAGCCTGCACATACAGCATCAATTCATACCTGAGATCAATAAAATGCCAAGTGAAGTATGGAAAATGGCTCAGTATCTCTTCTGGACTCTGACAAAGGGCAAAATCACTACGTCAGAGTTTTCTAAGCTCCCTGACATTCTGTGGTTCTTATCTGTCATGCACTCATCACTTCAAAATCAAGGAATAAAACTGGACCTCTCCTTCCAGCTCTGGCAAAGACTGCATGTGAGAATCATAGAATTGTTTAGGTTGGAAAATACCTTTAAGACCAAGTCCAACCATTAACCCAGCACTGCCAAGTCCACCACTAAACCATATCCCTACATGTCACATCTACATGTCTTATAAATGCCTTCAGGGATGGTGACTCAGCCATTTCTCTGGGCAGCCTGTTTCTGTCACCTGTTATCTGGGATAGGAGACCAACACCCACCTCTCCACAATCTCCTTTCAGGTAGTTGTAGAGAGCAATAAGGTCTCCCCTGAGCCTCCTTTTCCCCAGACTAAACAACCCAGCTCCCTCAGCTGCTACTCATAAGCCTTGTGCTTCAGAGCCTTCACCAGCTCTGTTGCCCTTCTCTGGACACGCTCCAGCACCTCAATGTCTTTGCTGTAGTATTGGGCCCAAAACTGAACACAGTACTCATAGTGTGGCCTCATCACTGCCCTAGTCCTGCTGGTCACACTGTTTCTGATACAAGCCTGGATGCCACTGGCCTTCTTGGCCACCTGGGCAGACACTGGCTCATGTTCAGCAGCTGTCAACCAGCATCCCCAGGTCCTTTTCAGCTGTGCAGCTTTCCAGATACTCTGCCCCCAGTCTGTAGCACTGTGTGGGGTTGTTGTGGCCGAAGGGCAGGACCCGACACGTGACTTTGTTGAACCTCATACAATTGGCCTCAGTCTGTCAATCCAGCCTGTCCAGATCCCCCTGCAGAGCCTTCCTAGCCTTCAGCAGATCAACACTCCCACCCAACTTGCCGTCATCTGTGAAATGACTGAGGGAAAAGCTCCCCAGAGCCCGTCAGGCCTATCTAGGCAGGCAGATGACTCGGCTAGGGGAAGGCAAGGTTAAGTCACCTGTCCTGACAGTCAGCCCACGCTCAGCTCCTGTTTGGTCATCCCTCCGTGTGACTGATGGAAGGCGAATTCCTGCCGAGCCAAGCTAGGCTGCAGTGCAGAGCACGCTGACGGAGCTGGGACCGCTGCCTTCCCGGTGCTCCGGGGCCATTCACACCAGCCCAGGCGACGCCACCACCCCCGGCTTTCCCGAGCCGCTGCCAGGCTGAGCCGGCCAGGATGGGCATGGAGAGCGGGATGGGCCAGGAGAGCGGGATGGGCACAGACAGCGGGATGGGCAGGGAGAGCGGGATGCGCACGGAGAGAGGGATGGTCACGGAGAGCAGGGTGCGGGAGCCTGGCCCGCCGCCCGCGCCCTCTGCCGGCCGCCGCCCGCAGCCGCCGCCGCGTCCCGGGACCCCGCCACGCCACTTCCAGCGCTGGAACGGGACAAAACGAGATGGGGGCGCCTCATTTCGGGCGCCTCATTTCAGGGCGCCTCATTTCAGGGCGCCACGACTGTACCCACGTTCTGGACGGTGCACAGCAGGGAGCTGCTAACGCCACGGCCTCCAACCAAGCCTGTCTGGCTCTTTTCACTTCTCCCTGGGCCGGGCGAATTCCATCTGCCTGGATTCCCCTTGCAGAAAAGCAGCAGCCCCAGCTCTGTCAGAGCAAAGGTCCTGCTTTTGGTCTCACAGCCGCTGCAGGCTCCTGACTTTTGTCACCAAATCTTCATTGCGGGTAGTCATCAGGCCCCCAAACACTGTGACTTGCTAAACCACAAGGCCTGGAGCTCACTTGGAGAGCAAATATCCTGCCACTGGACCAAGGGTGTTAATTTTGGTACGACAGCCTTCACCGGCACAAAGACTAAACCTCTGCTTAGGCATCTACAATGCCCTCAGTGCTCTGCAGCCTCAAAACAGGATCCAAGGAACTTCCAGAAAGGAAACTGCCACAAACATTGCAAAGAGGGCAAGGGAAACAGTGATGAATCATTTTCCTGGTGAGCTAACACTCATTAATTGATCATCTCCAACTTTCTGTGGTGGTGGGACTCCATACAGGTGCACAGCACTCCCCACAGCTGGCAAGCCACGTTTCTGCAGGACAGCATGCCGTGAGACACATCTGATCAGCCTCAACAAAAAAAGATTTTGCCTTTTCCCTTACCACCCTTCTCCCACAGGGCAGCTTGCAATTCTAAGATGCAGTTAACAGCAGTCAGTTATCTGGAACTGACTAGTTGCAGTTTCAGGCTATGATAGATGGTACTCACTGGTAGTCCTTCCCTGCCTCTCTCCATTAATACTCCTCCTCCCTCCAGTTACCAGAAAATACAGCAGTGTTTCCTTCTGCCTGCCCCTCTCTCCTCCCTCCAGGCTACTCCTTTGGAGAATTGGATCCACAGCTGGATTGTAAAATAATCCAGCTGTTCCTATGACAACGTGCTGGCAGAGGGGAAAGATGACGCCAGCATGCAGTGTTGGCCCATTCACTACCAACACCCAACTCTGTTTTGGTTTGGGAAGCATTTGTTTTTCTATGCGGGCAGCTCTGCCGAGTACACTTCTGAAAGCTGGAGGGCCAGGAGGAGCCACAATCCCAGAGATGCCAAGAAAGTTGCTGGCTCTGTGATTTACCCTTGTTTTGGTTTGGTTTTATTTTTTGCGCCAGCTCCATCTGATGTAAGGCTAAAACCCCTCCGGCAATCTTGCAGCTGCACCTAATCTCTGCAAGGCTTGATCCAGAGTCTGATTTGAAAGGCACAGTGCAAGACTTTGCATGTCAGGCTTCCACAAGGAGGGGGGGAGGAGGGGGAAAGAAAAAAAGAAGAAAGAAAAGGCTTGGGTAGGATCAATAGGGGCCACACAGCCTTTATTTTAAGATCTTGCCTGTCAGCAGAAAGTTTGCAGGCTAGAGGGTAGCAAAGGAAAAGCTTGTTCCTTGCAAAGCATTAGCCAAACACTTGGCTGGACTCACCCAGCCTCTCCAGCTTTGACAGAAGCTAGCTCACGTATTGAGGGATTTGGGCAGAGACGACTAGCAGGAGCAGGACTTGCCACCAGGCTCAGCCAACAGAGGAGGGTCCTCAGGTACTACAGCTATTAAATCTCCTCAGCAAAGCCATCTCCTTCAAGGGTCACTGAGGTAATTCTACACACACAGCTCTGCAAATCCAATGACAGGGCTCTCACAGGGAAGGGCAGGAATGTGCTTGACAATCCTCAGGAGAGGAAGACAATTTTCCTGGGACTAATGCCCTCACTCACAAGGAAACTCAGCACAGCACAATGCTCCTGCTCCCAGGATCAACAAAACAAAGAGGCAGCATTCGTTACTGCCTCTACATTGCACTATGTCTCCATTTTTATACTGAAGGTCTTGAGAACAGAGCAGAGTTTGTAAGATAGGCAGGACTTTCTAGCTGCATAACTGCTAATAAACTGTTTCCTTAAAAAACAGGTGATTAGCGACCATTACAAGCACAACAGTGACCATTTCTATTGCACAGCTGCAATGACTGCAAAGGATGTCTGACTGCAATGACCAGAGCTCCCACTGTTCTGCCATCAACATGCTGAATGTCAGCAGAAAGGGGTGAAGAAAAGTGGTCCTCAGCAAGAAAATAAAATAATTAATTGGTTAGGTTGTTTTTGAAGAGAGACCTCCATGGGCCTCTCTGGCAACAGGACACAAATGGCCAATTAACCCAAGCAAGTGCAATGAAGGGATTTTGTCTGAAACTACACAGGGTTAGCTCTCTGATCTGGCAGGGCGAGGAGCTGGACATAGCAGACTGTCAGGTGCAAGGGAAGTCAAGAGATCAAATTACCTTATACCTATAGATGCTTCTTTGATGAGAGCAAGGAAAGAAGAACAACTAGACAAATGACTATTTCTGGAAATGCCTTAGAAATTGCAGACCCAACAAAGCATGCTGGTACCTATTGCACAGTCATCAGTTGTGTTTGGACAGACTTTTACAGGCTCAGGAAACTGTTCTTCCAATGAAGCACCTGGTATGGCTGTAACACTGATGCTTCAGGATGCCTCACTTCCTCAGCTGTCCACAGCCATTTCCAAATTGCCCTCAACATCTCTTCCCTGCCCACCCTTCAACCATGTAAAAGTATGGCCATCAGACATAGCAACAGGTCAGTGTCAGTGCTCAGTTCAGAAACCTTCTAACTTGCCTCTCCTTCTCCACTGTGCAAGGAGGAAAAACAAACTAACTTTTAAGAACCTGTTGCAGTGCTGCTGCTCTACTGTACACTTTACCCAAACTCTTATCCAAGTCTTGATCCCAATTTCCCTTCTCACCACACAGAGAATTCTGTCCTGGGTTCAAAAGATCAGAAATAAATATCATGAGCCATATGTTGCCAGGGCTTTTCTCCTACTACCCATTTTGCAATGACATAATTAATTTAATAGCAGTGCAGAAAGTTTTGATGTACCTTCCACCTGAGATGTATTTTCCTACATTTTTACTTCATTTAGAAACAGCTCACAACTTAGATACACAACACAATGTTTGAATCCAAGAAGCTCTATAGCCTTCTCTGAGCCCTTAAGCCTCAGTGCCACCTAAACATCCAGCACAGTAATTACAGCAAGCCATTCCTTCTGGGATCTAGCCTCTCACTGTTCAGTAGTGGGCTCTCTCACTGGCCTAAGACAGGCTTAACCCATGATCTCCCTAAGTCCTGCCTCCAGAACACAGCTCAAAGGGTCAAAAAACAGTAAAATAAACAAAAGCAAGGTTCTTCCCCTGACTAGCACAGCCTGTGGGAGTCCAAGTTCCTTTGTGCCATGCTTTAGTCTTCAGTACTTAGATCCCAGCCCAACAGTCGCTGCCAGATCCCACCCTACAGTCTCTCTCAGGCTTTTTACTATTTCCTAGAGCAAAATCTGATAAGAGGTTCCCAGGCCCCTGGTCTGTATGGTGTTTACAGGAACAGACCACTCTATGCAAAGCTTCATTAGATAAACTAGACTCAATATCAGCACATGTACATATTTAAGAGGATTAAGAACAAGATTCCATCAAAAGGTATTTCAATTATCAGACTGCACAGCAGATACACAGCAAGGCAAAGGACTCTGAGAGTAAGTCTGGCCATGTATCAACAGCCTGTCCATTCCATGAAAAGTCTACCTGCCCACTTGGTCCCGCCCCAGGAAGCACCCATGTGAGGCTCGGTGATTGTGGGAAAGCAGATTGGCAAGAGGAAAGAGTAGTGAGAGTAGTGTCAGTGCAGATGGGAGAGGGGATCAGGTGAGTGACTGGGGTAGAGGTTTTGTGGAGGGGACCAGAGGGTCTGTCTGGAGCAACTGGCAAAGCAGGCTGCTGCACTGGAAATGAAGCATCAGCTCTTTGGTTTTGATTGAGCCAGCAGCTGACTTTAGCGAAGGTCTCAACGCCACCTACCCTAATAACCTTAGAGCCAAATTAGTGATACAGCCACATATTCACCTCATGAATAATGAGGTGGGTTGGAAACTGTCTGGATCACCATGCGCAAAGCCAGTCAGCAGTACAAAGTCCAAGTGACAACCAGTGGACTTGAGTGGCATCTCTTAAGGGTCAATACTGGGGCCAGTACTCTGTGTGATGCCTTTATGAGCATCCTGAATGATGTGACAAAGCTTATGCACAGCAAATTCATGCACAACACCAGATCAGGGATAGTGCCTGACATGCTTAGGCAGCAGTGCTATCCAAATAGGCTGGATGAATGGCTGATAGGCACTTCATGAAGTTAAAAAATGATCAAATGTAAAGGCCCCCACCTGGGAGGGAGTAACTCCACACAACAGTACTGGGTGCCATCTGGCTGAGGAGCCCCTTTGCTGAAAAAGTGTTTGGCATTTGTAAAATGTTTGGGAACACAGCAGGGAAATAATAACTCTTCAGAAAATATCCCCAGGATCCTGGTTGTTTACTGTAAGGCAGGTCAAACACTGGATCAAGTTGCCCAGAAATGTTGTAGAACCTTCATTCCCAGGGGCATTCAAAATCCAGCTGGACAACTCAGTAAGCACCACACTCTAGTTGGACCTGCTTTGAGGCGGGGGCTGGAGTAATAATGACATCTGGTGTCAGAGTATTCTAATTCAATACTCCTGATCCAGGACTAGTCGCTTCTGCTTTTCTCCCCCAGTGCTCAGCTTCCCCGAGACCAGCAGGGAGCAGTGAAAGGCGAGAAATGACGACCTACCCACCAAACCAGCAGCATTCCTGCAAGGCTGCAGACACACGCCGGGACCGCCCAGGGCAGAAGCTGTGAGTGCCCGGCCCAGGCAGGGCCCCAAGTAGCCATGGGGCAAGAACGGGCACTGCGGAATGCTCGCTCCGGGCACGCTCACGGGGACCGAGAGCCAGCCGGGAGCGCGCGTGGCGACCCCAGCGGGGACCAGGCAAGGGACGGAGAGCCCGGGGACATTTTCTGCAGCCGGGGGGTATCGGGCGGAGGGGGCTGCCCAGCCGGCTGCACCCACGAGTGCCGTCCCACGAGCCAGATCCCCACAACTCCCGAGATCCACCCGATATCGCTGCTGTCAGCGTTGGACGTTGCTTGTTACTTCAAGTGTCTGGTGCGACAGGGTTCGTATTGCCCAACTCTACTCCTTGATCTCGAGATCTAAACACATGCTTAACAAAAAACAAAATTTAAATTCTTACATAACCACATAACTCCAGGCACTGGGATGATGAAATCCCAAGCAGCATAAAGGCTCTTCGACTGACGCCGGACCTGGAGGGGGCTGCCAAAACTCAGGAGACACAGGCAGCCCCGTGCCATTTTACTGGACAGGATCGTGCTCACATCCATCGCAGAACTGAGCACCATGGCCACAAAGACATTTGCACACTGTTGTCAGTTCCAGTATAAACTACAGCATGTTGGTTTAAGCTATAGTATTTTATCCACCAATGACAAGTATGGGAAATTAGACATAGGGGGAAAGAAACCCCAGCAAATGGATGTCTCGGGACTCCGAAGATTTGGATTTACAGGTGGCTGAGCCTAAAATTGTTGCCTCAGGGGTCTGACTCTGGCGTGGGTTACTCTGATGCGGTGGTTTTCAGGCATTCTCATGAAAGTCTCTCCATCCTGCTCTCCCGGCCTGGGTTAACACACCTCTTCCAGGAGAGACAGAAAAAGAATGGGAAAGTCAGCTTTTGTCTCTAGGCATAGGGGAGCTCTGCACAAACCACTTTCCTCAGTCAGCTGGTCAGCTAATAGCACTAGGGATGGGCAAGGGTACAGCACAAGCTGTCACCCAGGAGAGCTAGCAACCCACTACAGACAGCAAAGATGGTATTTTAAACTGCTAGTTAGATATGTCAGAGCATGTCATTCCAGATCTTAGAGATGCTTATATACACACATACATAGAGACATTTCATACATCTGGAGCAGCACCTTGCCACAAACCCTGTTACCACTCAGCTGCTTTCACACACACCATCAGCATGTTACTCTGCTCTCCTTGACCCAACTGATCCTGCTGATCATATGCTCAATGCATCAACATAGGTTGGAGGGGATCTCTGGACACCACTAAACCCATCCCTGCTCAAAGCAAGGCCAGTTAGAGGAGGTGGTTCAGGCCAGTCAGGTTTTGATGATCTGCAAGGCTGGAGGTTCTACAGCCTCTCCAGGCAACATGCTCCAGTGTCTGACCATTTTCGTGGTAAAACATAAGGATTTTATCGCATGCTCTGAAGAGTGAGCACTCCAAACTGAATTCAGGCAAATCACTTACACCCTCCATATGCTGTTCCATGGGAGTTTATACAGTTCTGTCAGCTACAGCATCTGCTTCTTCTGTTGCTCTGGTATTAGCACTTGACTGGTCCTGCACTAACTTCGGCCAGGGACTCAAAGCATCTGGAACTTAACCCTCCTATATAAATATGTTTGTTTGCCAGTGTAACTTTCTGAAGCATTTAATTGAGAGGTCAGACAAGTAACTGTGTAGAAGCCAGGAATAAAACAGAATCACATGGATGGGACAGAGAAGATAGCAGGACCACACATGTAGATTGATTTAAGCTATCCTGAAACTGTAGTTTCAGCTTCAATATAACTACCTATCCTTCCCCTGCTTCATATGGCTCTGGGGGACAGTTAATTACGTCAGTGAAGAGCCAAGGTTGTCACTTTCAAGGCACCAGTAGCCTGTCACCAGCACATCAAAAGAAAATAAAAAGTCTCCTGAAACACCAAGATAGATGGGTATGCAACAACTCTATCTGGCACAAGAGGACTCTGCAATAATGTAATATTGGCCTTTGCAAGAGACATCACTTTCCAAGGATCTGTTCGAATTTGGAGAATGAGCTCCCTGTGGACCAAGGACCCTTCAATACCTGTCTGTTCAGATTTCAAGCTATGCTGCTTTCACGTGTAATGCAAACGCACTGCAGCACAAAATCCACTGGGGACAGGAGAGGGGAACAAACCACACATTTGCGTATTAGTCACTTTTGAGGTTAATGGGAAAGTGCTTAGATGCAGCTTCGAATGGTTCATGGTAAGCTGCAAAGTAGAACAGAACACTTCAATCATTAGGATCCGTAAGGAGCTCCAAGATCCTCAGGTGGAAATCATTATATAATAAATACTTTGTTCTCATAAATACAGATGATTATTTCAGTGCATAACGTATCTTAAAAGGAAATACAAACCTTTGGTTAAGAGTCAGAACTGGTCTTTACCACATTCAGCGCCTGATCACCTGCAGGGCACAATCTGTCATGCAATATCCAGTAATTAAGTTATATTTATTACAAGATTGGAGGCTGTGAGGTCATTCCCTGTGCTACTACACGTGCCGTAAATTAGCTATGATAATCATTCTCACATGCACACAACAGTTCAAGCCTTCAGTCGCAGCCAACCTCTGATGTTACAACAGCAAGTGACAAAGTGTCATGGAGTGGAAAAATATTGCAGACTTTGGTCATAAAGTGGTTTGGAAAAAGGAGATTTTGCTGAGGTTTCACTGCATGGAGTTATACTCTATTTCATATATCCAGCAAATGGAATTGGTTGGCACTTTTATCACAAACACAGAAGTATCACCATTCCAGAACCATCTTATTTATAGTTACTCTGTAAGGAATCAGCAAATAAGCTGCATTTATTTTTGGCATGAAAATACTTGCACAGTGAAATTCTTCTTAAATTATAGGTTCTAAAAATTATGAAAAAAAACTATTTAATTCTGAAGTGCTAAAGTTTTCTTGGCAAAGATGACTTACGTTTACACTGTATGACAGGTTTATCAAGAAGTCATGTTAACACTGCTCTGGCATAATGAGTGAGAGTCTTGCATTCCTGTAATGCCTTTCTGCAAAAAAAGACTAAAGTGACAACAAAAGGAGTTTCATTACGAAGGCAATTAAACGTTTGGGTCTTGACTAAATGTATTGGGACTAAGACCCAATGAAGCATTTGCCTTCAGTAGGGTCCCTTGGAGACTAGAGGTATTTAGAGTATGCATAAAACTTTTCTCAAATAAATGTTCCTAATTGGGATCAGCCCTTCTGGGGTAGGAAGCTTGTGTGACTGTCATTTAGTGGTTCTTAAAGCTGTGGAAACCACCCCATCAGCTTGCCATGCCCCTTAGCTTAGCTCACTGACAAAAAGAAAGATCTTGAAGATAAACAACAAGGTTGAGTATCATGTTTAATTGTGTATTTTTTCACCATGTTTGTTTCCAATTACAGCTACTTACCTACTATTCAGTGAAAAACATCAGTTCATGTTTCCCTTAAATCCCACCCCACGTTTAGGGTGATTCAGAGATAGGTTACCAAACACCGCAATCGTCGGGATTCCTTTTGGAGCACTGAACATGTTACACAACCCTTCCAGTGAGGTAAATCCTTTAACCTGCCAGAGCTTGTTTATAGCCTGACACAGGCACCACCTACAATGCCAAGTGAAGCCGGGCCAGGAACTGTTCTGTGGTGGAAGAGCCAGGCCGTACACTCACCACATCCACACGACAGAGCACTTGGCCCATGGTCACCTCTGAACTACATGTGGTGTCATGTAAGTATTACTTGAGGGGTGTTATTTCAAACACTCAGAAGTGAATAAAGGAGGTCCGTGCTGTAGCCCAGAGGGGTGATTTACAGCATGAGGCTAAAGGACCTGTTACATACGCCAGAGAGCAGAGGTGTGTCTGACAGTGTGAAACCTGCTGGGATATTGCTGCATGACCTGGTAGTGTGGAGAGGGCCCATTTTCACACAGTCTTGCCCACTGCTCATCAGACACATGCTACCCTCTGAACCATGCCCAAGTTTCATCTTGGAGACTCCTCGTTGGCACAGGCCAAGGCTGTTTCAGGGACCAGAGCTATTACTGTGTAGTAGGGCAGAGTGGAAAATCCACAGTCGAATGCCCAAGCCTTCGATTTAGCAGCACAGGCATAGCCAAGGGACCCAAGCTTGTGGTCCTTGGAACTTGCTGACAAATAGCAGGAAAAAATCCAAGGAGGGGAAGGATGGGAGGATCTGAGACTCCCATGAACAGTTAAAGCTTTGAATAGCTGAGTTCTTTGAAAGTCTTGGAGTGAAATCCTTATCTGTGCTGAAAACCCATTCTTGGCTTTGCACTCAGTTCTTATGTAATGACAGCAAATTACTTCGGTTTATCTTCCCTGGTGTCCTCAAGGTTAGTGACACATCACCATTAGGTTACGTTACTATTTTAATTCAACTGCCATACCACATGCCTAAATGCCGTAACAGAGCTTGCCCTTCTCTCTACTGTGCACTACTGGCAACTGTCATTTTCTCTACAATTAGAGTTCAAATGCTTCATAGCAGGAATCGCATCATTCTCATGCTGAAGTACCCACTACACTTCGGAGCAGTGTCAAAATAACATTTTACTTAAAAACCCAAATAACCTCACAATATCTGAATCCCACATACCTTTCAGATTATAAGCTTTAAGACCTAACACTGTTACTGTATTTTATGGCCTTTGCAATATCCTTACCTTTTCAGGAGCAATATTTAATTTTGCAAACAAACCCAGATATATACTATATTATGAGTGAGTTTCACTTCCCTTATTCCCTAGCATGAGAAGATTTAAGACGGGCTATTTAAAAAGCACTAAATCCTTACCAAGTGGAAGATGCGATGCAATAAGAATTAAAATTACTCCCTTAATGTTGCAGCTGGTTATCTTTAGCCAACAGACCAAGTTACAAAACATTTGTATAAAAACAGAGCTCAAATATAATCAGTAAAGTGGAGCTGCAAATCTGTTGTTCTGCAGACTAGGGATGCTGGGGGAGCTGGGGCAGGCAGCAGCACGGCACATAACAGACAAGAGCTCCTTAACTGGAAATAATAAAGATACATTGTCCGCATGCTAGTTATGACCTTCTTTTGTTTTCCCATGATATCCTGCTGATATAATATCCAGGTCCCTTGTGGATATCCGCTGTTTCCAAATGAGAAGAATGAGTGTTGTTGGTTTCACTTCAGCACCTCGCTGGGTCACCAGTCTACCTCAGCCTGGAAAGCCTGCCGGAAGCAGCACCAAAGAACAGCCTTATCTGCAAAAGATCTGAACAGATAAGGCACGTGAACATATGACATCACATCTTGTGGTAACTCGAACAAATTTCAAATACCATTACAATAAGGAAGCACGGAAAAGAGCAAAAGTTCAGTTAAATCCTTACAAATCCACATAGAAAGAGTCATATTTTATGAGATCAAGCACAGCTTTTGCCCCTCTCTGTTACCAGCCACAGTCTTCTGACACTACCTGGCAGCAACCACCTGAAGAAAGTAGTAAGGACAAAGTCAGGGGGTAGTGTTGCCTCCCCGCAGTATTCCCTAAGGCCCCAGACATTTCAAAATCAGGACTTCCACAGCCAAAGGGGCTATTTGTGTATTTAATAGTCCTAGCTTTTTCTTGTGTTCATTTTCTGGACTTTTCATCCCCCAAAAAAACCCTTGTAGTATCCACAAAATCATATAACAAAGTTTACTACAAGTATCCACAATGTGGAATGAGCAAGCTCATCAAGTTTAGTTTTATCCCAGGTCTTCCCCAAGCTTTATTTGTTGTACATCTTTCTTGCATTGAAAGAAACCTCCTCTCAGTCTCTGTAAAGCTGAAGAGTCCTAGTTAATTTTCCTGTTTCTGACCCAGAAGCTGTCCCACGCCACATAACACTTACTTTTCTGCACCTCTTACAGTGTTCTACATCCTTTTGAAGACCAGAACTGTACACAGCATTCAAAGCACTGGCACACCATGGATTTCTGCCATAATGACACTTTCTGCTTTATTCACTTGCTCTTATTCCGGATCTCTTAACACTCAATTTGCTCATTTAGCAAGCCTTGAGCTGAGGTTTTCACAGAACTATTATTATGCCAAGATCTTGTTCCCAGGTGACAAATCAGCTTCTAGGCTGTTCCTGTGTGTTTGAAGTTAGGGTTGTTTATCTTCCATTTAAAACACTTTACATTTAGGTACATCAAATCGTATTACCCACTCATTTTGTGTTGTGACATTTTACTACCTTCCTCTCAGTTCACAGGCTCCAATTCAGATCATTGTGGAACTTTGCATAGTGACTTCTACTGAGAAACATTTTTGCTCTGTCTTACAGAGACCTGTCTTTAATGTAGGGCCATCTACCTACATGAAAACTTCTCCTCTTATTCCACAGTTTCTTCAGAAGCTTTTGCTGATAGATTTTCTTGAATGTTTTTTAGAAACTCAAGCAGACAACATCAGCTGAATCTCTCTTGTCCATATGCTTTGCTGACTCCTCACAGGACTCCAATGTGTGAGACCAGGGCTTTGCATTAGAAAAGCTCTGCCAGCTCTCCTAGTGGACTATTTTCTCCCTGCATCCACTAGTTCACCTTTTTAAACAGCTCTCATGAACTTGCCTGGTACAGATAACAGGCTCATTGCCCCAGAACTTTTCGGGCTGCTTTTTTATTTTTAATTGGCATATTAACTCACTTCCCATTCTCTGTTATAGAAGTGATTCTAAATACAATGTTATACAAAACCATTAGTAAGCAGCTCAGCTATTTAAGAGTTGACTTTTCCTAGAACTCTCAGATGAATATCATGAAGTCCAGCTGTTCATCGCTTTTTATTTTAGGCATTTGTTTCATAACCTTTTCTCCGGGCCCTTCAGCTTGAAACATACGCTCTGATAAATCTTACACAAAACCAAGTATAAGCACAGGAATCGTCTTAACCTCTACGGCGAACACGGGGCAAAATGCTAATTTAATGGGTTTTGTTTGTTTTTTTCCCCAGAACTTTATTTCCTCTGAATAATCGATTTATTTTTGCCAGTCCACTGGCTCGGACAACTTTTTTTGGGGAGGCTTCCTGTTTTATTTTGACCGAGAGCAGTAAAGTCGGCCTTACTGTCAGGGTAACAACAACAGCGAACGGCATGAGCAGGGGACAGGGCGAGTGTTCAGGGACAGAGCTGGTTGGCGGGTGGGTGGGTGGGTGGGTGGGTGGGTCGGTCGGTCGGTCGGTCGGTCGGTCGGTCGGTCGGTCGGTCGGTCGGTCGGTCGGTCGGTCGGTCGATGCCCCCGCTCCCTCCCGCCGCACGCGCCGCCGCCGCCCGGCCATATATGGGCACGGCCGGAAGCGCGCGCGTCACGGCGCTGGCTCGCGGCGTCCCCGCGGGCCGCGGGACGTCACGTCACGTCCCCGGCGCGCCCGCGCGCGTCGCCCCGGCAACCAAACAGTAAACACGGTGGCGCGCAGGCGCGGTGGGGCCCTGCCCGGCCCGGCCCGCCCCGGGAACAGCCCGACACCGGGAACGGCCGCGGCGATCGCAGGTACCGGCAGCGGCGGCCTCGGGGGTGCCCCGCGGGGTGGGGGTGCGCAGGAGCGGGTCGGGACCGCGGCCGCCGCCAGCACCGAGGCACCCTCCTGGACCCGCGGCGGCTTTGCTGGGCAGGCCTTCTTTATTCTGCTATATTTAATTATATAAAAGCGTTTAAGGATCTTCATGTTGTTTAACAGCTCTACTTTTTGTAACTGGTAGTAACAGCCACACTATTCCTTGCGCTATTCGTGTTGCCAAATGCATTTCTAAGAATTAATTACACTACTGCCCTCAGAGGGCTCAGGAGAGCAGGAGGTGTCAGAAATAACACGAGCAGTACCTGCGTGTCTTATCTCATTCCATTGTTTTGTTTCACAAAGCTCTGTGCCGATATCTGTGTGATGTATCAGATAGAGCTTGTAATTGAAGCACATGCCTGTAATCCATTGCAGGCAGAGACTGCTGCATTGTTCCTCCTCATGGCTCTGCTGAAGTTAGTGGCAAGATCCCACCGATTTAAGTGCACCTTCACTACATAATTCTCAAATGCTAGGAAGAAGATAAATCACATTCGTGACACGCCATAAACTTTATATAGCACATCCTAAATTCTGGGCTGCTCATGGCTGGAGGCAAGGAGTAGGGCTGGAGCCTGGGGTTAGACACAGTGTGTCTCGTGTAGGGCCACCCCTGAGTTTGACACCACTGCGTAACAAATGCAAGAGCTGACACTTACACTTGGCTCTTGCTGTCACTGTTGTCAAAAAGAAAAGCCTTGGTTAGGGTGCAGGACTTCTGCCTCAGAATTCAGCACTAGATTTTGCATTAACCTGTCCACTGATCATGAGAGATGGTGGGGCCAGGACCACTCCACCTACTTTGAGGGGACGGTATGGTATTTTCGGACTTTGTAGACCCTTGTTCCTTCCTGCCTCTGCTGAATGTCTGGTGATTTCAACAGCATACGTGGGCTCTCAGAAACTTTTGAATTCTCCAGCTCTGAACCTGATGGTCTTTCAGCAACATAGCATGTTGTGATTCCAGATTTACTGACTTCACAGGGTCACCTCTCACATAAGTCTGACTCTGTTGCAGCTACACCTGCATGACTGTTTCATGGTTCAGCACAACTCTGCATTTGCTGCACCTGGGTGTTGCCCGTGTCAACTCAAGTGGCAACATGAAAGTAGCTGCTTCTCAGTAGTAACTGGGGTTATTCTTCACCAGTTGTCAGCTAAGCCTCCAGATTAATGTTGAAAGACAGGAAACTGCAGTGCAATATTTGCTTTTGCACAGGGCAGGCCTTGTTGAGCAAGCCATGGAGCTGCAATATACACTATTGAGATGAAATACATCCTGTGTGAGTTCTGATTAGGGAAGGTGGTGAAGAAAGCAGAGCCTGCTGCAGTGACCAGGAAATGCGGAGTTACATAAATCCAGCCCAGAATACCAGCCTGCAGAGATTTCCTGAGAGCATGGTGTCAAGGTTGCCTTCAGCCGGACACATATGCCAGTGCAGATGGATCTTTGCTTTCACCCTGAGAAAGCAGTTCTCAAGCTGGAGTGACAGGGCTGGAGGCTGTCAGGGAAGCCTTGCTGCTGCCATTGGATTTTTCACGTGCAGCTATTAGGGAGGGAGCAGACTAGTGCTCTGCATGAGGGGGGAACCTGGCCCAGCTGCTGTCCTGCCATCAGGGCACACGTTTCGCTGCACAAGCAGCAGGAATGAGAGAGGGTAGCAATCCCCCTAAACTAACTTGGGCAGGAGACACAACACTGCAGAGACCTCAGGGAGGGCGCACATTCCTAGAGTGCGTGTGGCATTTGCCATAACTCATTCATTCAAGGACTGGGTTGGCTTTAATAGAAACTGAATAGCAAGGGCAGGGGCAATGGTTTGCCCTATACCACTCAGCACAAAGTGAGAAGCAAGTGCACGAGCATTTCTCCCCCCCTCCTGTTCCAAAGAAGATAGGCCATAGCTACTCCTAAAGGAACCAGATCACATCCAGGGGTGCCCAGAGGCAGGGTGCATGCCCATTCCTCCCCAGGGAGGAGGAGGAGGAAGTTGGGCTGGTAGGCACATGCAAGTGATCATACAGGCCCCAGCCTGGAGATGGCCTCCCTGATTCAGAGGCCTGAACTTTCACCTCATTTCCAGCAAGACCTCCAGCTAGTTGCTGAAAGGCCACAGCAAGTGACAGTCACAGGAGGGGACCAGACCCAGACAGATCAAATGAGGAAAGCTATAAGGAATGACCCTGCTGCCCACCAGGATGGGTGGGAAGGGTGTAACCACAGCCAGCCCTGACTAACACACCAGGACAAGGACAGGGCTAGCCTAAATGGTATTCCCACCCTAATGCACCTTAAGCCTCAGGCAGGTAGCAGCAGTCTGCAGTTTATAAAGCCCAGCCCAAATTAGAGGCTAAGGAACCGCCCCCCCTTTGAGGTCACAGGCAAGCAATGCAAAAGGTAACACAAGGACAGCTCCAGCAGTCAACTTAAATGCTTTTATTGACAATGTTTCTGAACAATAATAAGCAAACAATGCTTAAGTTTCATCCAAATTCACTTTCCACATGTCAAAAAAGACCTCAAGGTAGAAAAAAATAAAATAAAAATATAAATATCTGAGAATCCGTCTTAATAAATAAATTAAAAACACAATAAAAACGTTTTCATGGAAAACTTATGTCAGAACATTCAGACCACCTCAACAATGCATGATCAGTAAAGTTACAATGAACATCAATGTAGAACTACAGTACATGGATATAGCTATTTATCTACCTACTAGAAAATAAAATAGAGTCTCTTTCCCCCCACGTAAGATGGGTCATTGCTAAGTCATCAGAACACGATATTGCCAGGAACACAGTAGTTATTGTTAATCAGCTGCACTAGATACGAGTTGGAGATACCCAGCACCAGGTTAAATTCCAATCATTTAAAACCAAGAGATTACTTAGTTAATGCTAGTGATACTAAGGAGGGGAGGGAGTCACCTACCCAGCCATGTGGGACATGCTACAGACTACCAGCTCTCATGGATGGGCCACTGGGGACAAGACAAACTCCATGCGATTTGCTACATCTCTGGAAGAGGTACAAGACCTCGGTGCATGACGCTCTGCCAGGCCCCGGGGCACCAGGCCAGACAGGGGGTGGCGGTGGCAGGGCCTTCCCCAGGCCTGGGGAGCCCCAAGGGGCACAGCTGCAAGTCCGTGGGGGTGCGTGGGCAGTGGGCGGGGCCCAGCAGGTCAGTCAGTGCTGGAGCCCCTCACAAGGCCAGGAGGGTGGGGGAGCTGAGGGAATCGGACGAGGGCTCATTGCTGCTGCTGCCCTTCCGGTGCGCGGCAGCGCAGCTGGGGAAGGCGTCTGCCTCGGGGTAGGTGAAGACGAAGGTGGAGGTGTAGGTGCTGGGGCACGGGGTGCAGGTCACCACGGGGGTGCAGAGGGGCTCCAGCTCACCGCTGGTCCCGGCCGTCAGCGACTCCCAGTCCGACGGGTAGAAGGAGGAGGCCCCAGGCAGGTCCATGTCAGGCACGGAGCGGGAGGCCTCCCGCGGCACCGTGGAGAAGAGCAGCTCATCGAATGGCTCAGCCTTGAGCTCCAGCCCGCTGCTGCCCGTCTCCTTGGGCGGCACGGCCGGCGGCGCTTCAGGCATCAGAGGCAGAGCAAAGGCAGCCTCCTCGGTCATGGGAGGGCTGGGGGTGCCCAGGTCCAGCGGGGTGGCAGCCCCCAGCTCCTCGGGGAAGCACAACTCCTCGGGCATCTTGCAGGCGGGCCGGTGGGCCGCCAGGATAAACTCCAGCTTCTCCTTTTCCTTCAGCAGGTTAGCGATCTCCGCCTGCAGCGCGGACTTCTCCTCCTCCAGCTGGTCGGTCTCCTGCAGAGAGAGCAGGCTGTCAGCCAGGGCCGGCATCACTCCCGGCTGGAGTTCCCCTGGCTTTGCCACCCCCGCCCCCTGGTACCCTCCTCCTGCCCCGCCGCCTCCCGAGCAGCACTTACCGCCTGCAGCGTGTCGGTGAGCTCCCGCCGCCGGTTGCGGCACTTGGCCGCTGCCATCTTGTTCCTTTCCCGGCGGATCCTTCTCTTCTCCTCCTCCTCCGGGGACAACTGCGGGCAGAGAGAGGCCGCTCAGTGCCGCTGCCAGCCTGGTGCCCCCCGGCCGTGGTGGCGCATCGGCCGCCCCCTCCCCCCTCCGCCCCCCTACCCCCAGTAACTTCAGTGCCCACTAACCTGTTCGACTTTGCCCCGGCGGCCGATGCTCTGCCCGCGGCCACCCGAAGCCTTCAGCACTGCGGGGCGGGAGTAGGTGGCGGGGGCGGGCGCCGAGACGCCGTAGGGGTGTCCGCGGCTCTGGGATGGGGCCACCGAGGAGATGAGAGTGGGCTGCACCAGCCACTGCAGGTCGGGGCTGGTGGAGATGGCCGTCACTGTGGGCACGAAGCTGGCGCTGGAGGCTGTCAGGTCGGTGCAGAAGTCCTGTAGGTCAGAGGAAGGAGGGGGTGCGGTCAGCAGGGCGCTCGGGCCGCTCCCCGCCGTCCCCGGGGCCGCGGCGCCGCGCTGCCAGCGCCGGCTCCACACGAGAGCGGCCTGTTATAAATATCTTCTGACGTCTGCGCTGACGCAGACGCTGCTCCGGAGTCTCCTCAATGAACTCGCGTTTTATCAATGAAGCCGCTTTACACACCCGCCGCAGAGCGCGGCCCGGGCCACGGCACCCCCCGCCCGCCCTGCCGCGGCACCGGAGCCGCTCCCCGCGCCAGCCCCCACCAGCCTGACCGCCCCCGCGGCTGCCGCCAGCCCCACGCCGCCCGCTCCCGTCCCGTCCTGTCCCCTCCCCTCCCGAGTGCTCTTGCCCTGCGGCGAGGGCGCAGGCAGCGCGCTCGGAGCCTCACCTGCGGGTTGACAGGCGATCCCATGCTCGAGAAGGAGTCCGCCGGGGAGGGGTAATAGGTGAGGCTGTCCCCGGCCGGGGAAGCGCTGCTGCAACGGGAGGACGCTGCCTCGTACTCTCCGGCGAATCCCTGGTACATCATGTCGGCTCGGAGCGCACAAGCCGGCGGTGAGAGGTGATGCGGCGGCGGTGAAGCGTCCTTGGGAATGAAGCGAGGAGGAGTCGGCTGCGTGCGTCCCTGCGCCCGGTCCGCGCCGCGCGTCTCTCCGCTCCACCGCCGGGGCTGCCTCAGCTGCTCGAGTACCGCGCCGCGCCTCCTTTTATACCCTCCCGCCGACGTCACCGGGGCCGCGCCACCCGCGGCTGCGGGGGGGGCCCCCCGCCCCGCGTTCCGCCCCGCGCCCGCCCCGCGCCTCCCCGGGGCCGTGCCGCGCGCCG
>JAWWEU010000158.1:41308234-41347139 GCA_035583155.1 Acropternis orthonyx | reverse complement strand
CGGGAACCCACTGACGCAGATATCCTTATATGGGATACATCCTGTGCGAGGGGGCGTGACTGACGGGAAGCGCTCCAGGCTGCAGCCAAGTGCGGCGGGCGGGCGGCGCGGGACGGGACGGGACGGGACGGGACAGCTCGGGACGCGGCGGCCCATCCCCCCTCTCGCCCGGCGAGACCCTGCGAGGGCCCCGGTGCGCCGGCACTGCCCAGGGGCCGACGACACTGCTCCGTGGGGCGCCGTCCCCGCGCAGGTGGCCCCTGTCCCTCGGCGGGGCCCCGCACAACCCTCCCGCGGAGCACGGTGCTCCAAGGCAGGCGGTGAACAAGGGAGCCGGCCAGGCAGGGGTGCGCTTTGCGCCAGCACTGAGCAGGGTCTACCCGTAGCTGGCACGGGTACTCGGCGGGTCCCACGCACGAAAAGCCCGACCTACACCCGTTACCTGCAGGGAGAAGCGCATTATGCTCATGTGTCACTATTGACTTGTTTATTATGTGTGCGAGTAATGGTCGAGAGTGAGGGTAATAGCACAAGGCGGTGGGAAGCTGTGACAGGGAAGCCTGGGGGGCCGAAGCCCCTCGGGAAGGTTGGGAGAGCTTGGGAGCAGCGCTCGGGGCGCTGGGATAGCCGCCAAGGACATGGGCAAGGGGCCACCGGGAAACCACCGCCGAGGAGAGAGGGGTGAGGCTCGTCCTTTCCTCCAGTTTGGGTTTTGTTTTGATCCTTGTTGCAGCGAAGCCCGGAGACACCCACCCACGACGGGGATGTCAGGCAGCCCTGGCTCAGGTCAGGCTAAGGTGGGAGCCAGACCGCAGACTCGCCTTGCACGGGAGCCAAGAGATCGCGGCTATAGATAGTAACAGGGAAGCTGCAGCAGCGAGCGTGTTTACAGCAACAAACAGAGCCTGCAGCGCAGTCTCCAGGCAGGAGCGTCACCCAGCCAGGCTGGGATCCTGCTGGCAGCCTCTCCCTCTGTTTGAGCTCATGGGCTAAATGCAGCGCCTGATGCTGCTGCTGTTGCTGTTGCTGCGCGAGCAACCTCCGTTCTTAGAGATCTGGGCCACGGGGGCGGGAGAACTGGGCCAGCTGCTATTTCTGAGCTGCCCGTCAGAGCACAGGGGACAGCCAAGGACTGCCGCAGCTCACGACCTACACCGCTCCCTGGGAAAGGACCCGCGGGGGCCAGTGCTGCTCTCACCAGCTCAGCACCAGCCCGTGGGCTAATCCTTCTCGGGGCAGGCGTCACCCACCCCAGATTCCTGTGCTGCCAAGGGTACTTCACCCTGGCCAGCATTCCCTCCATGGCGGCTGATGAAATAGTGGGGTGAGCATGATCTTTTCAGTAGCCCCAGGTTAGCCCCACGGCCCTGCCATCTCTGCCAGCAGTGAGCAACGGGCCAAACCTCTGCAGTCACAGCACCAGCAGGGCCAAGGCTGGTGCACTGATGCCTAGGATAGGCAAGAACCTCTGACACAGTTTTGAATCCCGGGCATTTGCCAGGCACATTTCAGAAAATCCCTGCTTAGCCCAGCAGCTGTCTACAAACTGCCCCAGGGGCCCTCTAGCCAAACTGCCCTCCCCAGAAGAAGTGTCTGGAAATCAGGGAGGGGAACCCACTTCACAAAAGCCCAAAATATTTTTCTGGTGCCCATGCTAACCATCTGTTGCCATCTCTGCTGGTGACCAAGTGTGATCTGTTTGTACCAAATGGAAAGTGCACGGATGCTGCACATTTCTAACACGTGGAGGCAAGGAAACAGCGAAAGCGAAAACACATGACGTGGGTTTGTTGTTTGCTCCAAACACGGGGTGCACACATTTTACCGCAGTGTGTGTGTGAGAACAAAAAAAGGAAGCAGGTGGTACCGCAGGGACAAAACACAGTCAGAGTGTGAATTCTCCTGCCTGGGTGATGGGGTTGCCCTCACCAGCATGCAAGCAGAGCCGGACAGAGGTTTCTTGTCCCCCTCACCAGCTGGGAATGGGCAGAGGCATTAGGACCTCACAGATTAGTGTGATCTGAGGAATGGACCACGACTCTGCTGAGCACTACAACATTACTAAATCTGTACAACTAAGGCCAGCAGGGTTTTGCCAGGCTCTGGTGGTGCTTGGCTGGGCCTCAGCTGCAGGGGCACACCACTGTAAGGACAGGAATTTTCCCCAGCTGAGGGATAAGGGTCCCTCATCCAAGCATGACCCTTTTTCCCTGCTCCAGACAAGCCTGGGTCCTGTGCTGGTGAGGAGGAAGTGGTTGCTGAACATCACCAGTAGGAAGATGGCTCTTCACAGATGTCTGTCCAGACAGAAGATTCCATGCCCACTGCACTGCTAGGGCATCATAACACAGCTGGCAGGGCAGAAGGACAGCACCCATCCAGTGAGGATCTTGCTCTCTGCATACCAAAGGCACCCCTCCACCTGCCTGGTCTCTGCTTTTCCTCCCACCAAACAGGGAGATGGGAAAGCTTGCAGCTTTGAGGCTTACAACAGAGCAAAGAGCTCCTCAGCCCCAGAGTGCAGCACTGGAACTTGGCTCTGCTTTCACACACCTCCTTCGTCTGAGTTTGTGACTGAAACTGGCCTAGGAAAACCACAGCAGAAAAACGCCTGAGGTGTGTGGGCCAGTGCAACTTTCACAGTCAAAACCCTCTTTGGGCACAGGAGATGGCATGCCTAAATTTGGCTACTCACCAGGGGAAAGTTCATGCCAGTAGCATGGCCCTTTGGTAGCCACGTGACAGTCCCAACCCACTCTCTGTCAGCAGCGCTGACTGCACCATGATTCCATTTTCCCTCTCCAGGCATACAATGTGATGGACGTCTGCCTCCAGCTAACCAGGGGCTGCTGGGATGAATGGGAAGGAGACCTGGGAGTCAGAGCCTGGGTGAGCCCAAGCACCCTGCCCATACTATCAGAGTAGCTGCACAACAACCTGAACACCGGTTGCAGTACAGACTTTATGGGCAGGCTCCAGGGGTATTATTGCAATTCCCCTAGCACACATTTGCACACCCACTCTTCCCACTGTCCCCCACTGCCCTCCACTGCATTCACTCCCAGCACAGCACCAGGGACCCCGTCCATCAACCTGGCCCCGGGGCAGCTTGTGGGGCCAGGCAGGGACTGCAGGGCTCAGGAGAAAGCAGGATAGAAAAGCAGGAAAAGGGGCTGATAAACCAGTAGTGGGAGCCTGTCCCTTCTGTTGATGTGTCTGCGAAACAGAGGGTGGAAGAAGAGCCCTTAGTACGTTATCCATCGGACCTGATCTCCCCCCAAGACACACTGCAGCTATCATCCTCCCACCTAGTCTGGGAGCTTCCAGGAGGCCAGGGTTCCCACCTCTGCTGGTCTTAAAAGCACAGCACATACCCAAAGCAAAGTATAAATAGTAATTAATAATCACAGCAGTTGGGTGTGTGACAGGGACATCCTAAAGAATAAACACTGCGAGCAGAGACATCCTGGCATCTTGTGGTCACACAGCCACATGCCATGGGCTGCCAATTACTGCAGATGATGCAGTCGAGCCATTCCACCAGTCCTTACCACTCATCTGCACCTTGGTGGATGCAGCTCACTACCGAGGTTGGACTTTGATCCACACACCGATGGACCTGCTCACAGCCAGCAGGTCCAAAAGACAGCTTTGCCCATCACAGCGCTTCCTCTGCACGCCATTGCCCCAGGGCCGGGCTGGCAGCCATCGCCCCATGGGCAAGAGTTCATAACTCAGAGTAATTCAAGCACAAAGGTCTCCAGACAAAACTTCAAAACTCACGCAGCTGCCGCCACTGCCACTTTGTGCACCGCAGCAGTGCAACAATGCTGGAATAGTCATGCTGTCTCTTATCTCCCTGCCAACTCCAGCGCCACAGGCCCATCCCAGGGCATTGTGCATGTTCACAGTTACAATCCCAGGGCACTGACCAGCTGGGAGGAGAGGAAAACACCTGTAACAAAATGATCCACACATTTCTGAATCCACTCGATATTTAGAAGTGAAATCCCTGAAATGAAAGGCAATAAGCTCATGGTCAGTGAGAGGCAGCATGTTCAAACCCAATGACATACAGGGTGATGGAGGACTTTTCTGTTAATGAAACAAGATCCAAACGAGGTGATCACAGCTGTGATTTCCTTGATGGAACTTCACAAGATGCCTGTAATAAAACCCCACACACCTGGGCTTTCTGTTGCACCCAAGAGCTTTCTGAAGGTGGCAGCCAGACAGTCACATTACACAAGCTACCTCTTCCTTGTGGGGCTAGGCAGTGGCACTGATGGTTATACCATGGGCTGGGGTCTGGATAAAGGGACTAGGGTCTGGGTAAAGGGTCCTGCTCCTCCATTGGTGCAGTGGCTCTTGAAGAAAATGGGGCAAGGGTAGCAAACAAGGAAGTGCTGAGAAGAAGGAGGAAAAGGCCACTGTGCTGAGCTAAGAAGATTTTGTTGCAGATGAAGAACAAAGCAGTTGAAGTGAAGAGGATGTTGAAGATTGTTTAGCTCAGAAACCCTCTAATTGTTGTGACTGGGGAGTGCTCTGGGGAAAGGTTCAAGGGGACTTAGGACAAAGAAAGGATCACAAAGCTGAAGATAGCCTAGGAGTGAGAAGGACAGTCTGAGCCCTTGCCCCTGCCTGGAGGAACAGCTCTGCTTCACTGGAGGTAGTCCCCAGATCACCTTCCTTCCGTGCTATTTGGTGTCAGACACCAGTACGCTGGGCAGGCTGCCCTGGGGGACAGCCATGAACACAAGCAAGATCTCTCTTTTTGAGTCTTCAGCTCTTGAAGTGATGGGGCTGTCCCAGGGACTCACAGAGACTCAGCCCACCCTGGCCCGAGGGGGGGAGTCACATTCAATTGCTGCTGCTGAGAGGAAATGGTGAGACTTGAAAGTAAGGTGTTTACTCCCTGCTCTGACTGAGCTGTACCTCCGGCTGGACAGTCAGGCTGCACTCCAGGCAGAGCCAAAGGAAACCATTGGCTCTGTGGAAAGATGCTGCCACTGCAGGAATAGAGATCCCAGTAACAGAGCAATAGAATAAATAGTAAGGCATCACGATGCAGTAAGTTGGCCTTCTCTGCCTTAGGAACAAACACTGGGAATGCCCCAGGAAGCTGAGGTTCCTTAAATGGTATTTAAGAAATGTAGCAAATGAGAAAATCAATATTATTAAATTGTCTGGGGTTAACAGTGTCATGAATATACATACATATAAACAGTGCAGAGCACTGCCAGCCCAGCCCCGAGGCTTTGATCCTTCCCATGGATCCAGATCTGCAAAGCAATTTGGTTTGGCTGGAAGTAGCTGTTGGGAGGAGAAACATCTTTTGTGTTAACCCATTCCTAAGTATTTGCACAACCAGAGGTAAGTATGCGCTTGTGCAGAAAGACCTGGGAGGAGCAGGACATTTACAGATCATCTGGATGCTCTGCCGCATCTCTGCACAGTGAACACGATCTGGAGGAGAGTCTCTGTTGCTCACTGCTACCAGCTCAGAGTTCATTCAAAGCTGAGAAAAGCACTTGCCATCATCCAGACCCATACCAGCACTTGAAGAGATCGATCATTTCATTCCGGGTCAAGGTCATATGGAAAACATGCAGACAATAAACATGCCAGACAGTATAGGCCTGGAAACTCAAGGACCTTCCACAGAAGTACAGTGATCCACTTTGGGACTCTTTTGACTTGGTGATAGCACACGGAGGACCTGTCCTCTCTGCTCTCCTCCTGGGAGCCTGGTGCCAGGGACACAACCGCCAAGCCAGTGAGAGCAGGTTAACTTGCTTTGTCCCTCTTTGCTTTAGGATCTCAACAGAGCTCAGTGGGCTGCAAACCTGGCACCTCTCATCAGTGTGAGACGAGTGCTGGCCTAGCTGGGCACCCAGTGCCAGTGCAGGTGTGGGCAGGCACCAGCCTGGAGAGAAAGGTGCCCTGTGCTACAGCACAGAGCCCCAGTATCATGGTCTGGAGGTTTGCCCGCCCCACGTTCCTCTAAACAGGTGTGCCCTCCTGCCTTCCCCAGGCAAACCCGGGGGTCTGGAGGCAGCCTGCCGAGAATGACCCACCACTGCTGTGTGGAGCTGTGGGGTTGGGCTCATGCAGCTGAAATGGAGCACTGGGCACTTGGCCCGCCCAACACACCCCTGCCGTGTCAGCACCCACCACCTCCCTCCTGCCCCACATCCCTCCAGGCTGCCAGAACCCCCTATGGCCCACCTGCACTGGCCACTGGAGTTTTGGGTTGCTTGCTGACAGCAACATCCCAGCCAGGCCTCCGTTCTCCCCACCTTGACAGCCTGCAGGTTCAGTGGTGGAATGTGTGGGATTGTATGGGCAACTACCAGGGCAGTGGGCACCTTCCCTTTACCCTCAAACAAGTGCAGTATCCAGAAAAACTAGGAAAATATTTGAAAAATCTGTGCTGTCATCCTGGCAACCACACAGAGACACAAATCACTGCTATGTTGGGGTCTGGCATCAGTCGACAAGTAGTGAGCAATTGTATTGTGCATCACTTGTTTGATTTTCTTTTCCCTTTTTATTATAATAATTATTACTATTTACCCCTATTATTGTATTTTGCTTTGGTTTCAATTATTGCACTGTTCTTATCTCACCCTACAGCTTCTACCTCCCCTTTTTACACCTTCCCTGAGTTTTACCTCCTCCCCATTCCACCGGGGTGTGAGGTGGAGGGGGAAGCTGGGCTATCGGCTGCGTGGTGCTGAATGCCCAGCCGGGGCCAGCCCCGCCGGCCCGCCTTGGCGCCGCTGGGCCGGGGCGGGGGAAGCGGGCTCATCCCGCGCACCGCGCGAACCCCGGGCACGGTGCGCATCCCGGGCACAATCCCGCCAGACACCGCGCCCGCCGCTCCCGGCCCCGCCCGCCCCCGGGCCCGGCCAATCGCCGCGCTGTTGCCGGGGCCGGCCCGGCCGCCTGACGTTGCCCGGGAGACGGCGGCACGTTGACAACACACACAAACCCGTGACGTCGGCGCGTGGTTCCCGTGGAAACGGGCCGGCGACGTCACGGCCTCCCCCTCCCGCCTGCCCCCGGCGGCGAGCGCGTCAGCCGCGCGGCAGGGGCGGGGCCCCGTCGGCACGGCGACGGCGGCGGCGGGCGGGGCGCGGTCGCCATGGCAGCGGCGGCGGCTGTTGTTTGTTTGGGGGGCGGCAGCCGAGCGCGGACGGCACCCCCGGCGGCCCCGGCCGCCTCCTGCCCACGCGGGGCTTCTCTGCCCGGCCCGGGGAGCCCCGCGGCCCGGGAGGGGTCAGCGCAGGCCCCTTCGGCCGGCTGGCGGCTGCGGGGCAACCCTGCGCCGGGAGGGAGATGGGCCCAGGGTTAGCAATAACGCCGCCGGGAAGGAAGGTTTATTTTTAACTGGGACCAGTGGTGCAGCCCGCTGTGCTGGGGAACCTGGCCGGCTGCGGGAAGAGCCCGGGGCTGGGAGGGACAGATGGACGGACGGACAGATGGATGGACTCGCCGCAACGCTCCGAGAGGAGCGGGCATGAGCTCTTGCTGAGCCCCCCTACCACATGTGCCACAGGCCCACCGCGCCTGTTATCCAGGCTGCCGAGCGGGGAGCGCGTGTGAAGTGCACGCCCAACAAACCCCAGACATCTAGCCAAGAAATAAGTAGAAAGTGAGAAGTGAATGGCAGATGTGTCAGTGTTTTCTGGCCCGGTCCCCTCCGAACCCCGTCCCGGAAGCATCCCTTGAAAGGCCTGCCGTGCCCACATGGCCCGACAGACCGCCCGGTGCCAGCCGTGCCCCCGCCGCCGGCAGCGGCCAGGCGGACTCACTGCCTGTCCCTGCCGCTCCAGCGAGCCCCGCTCCCGCCGCCCTGCCTGCTCCCCGGCCGCGGCCTCAGGGCCTGTTCCGGGCTGCTTTCCCTCTGACAGCAGCTGCCCCCTCACCAAGCGTGGTGGGCCAGAGCCCTCCCGGGGCAACCCCCGGCAAGGAGAGCGGCTGTCGGAAAGACCCCACCCCAGCGGCCCTGGGTGTGGCGGCGGCCCGGCATGCCCGTGGGTGGGTCCCTCTGGCGAGGGGCTCCCCGGAATTCCCCATGGATTTGGGGTTGCGCAGGAGCTGCTGGCAGCGGGAGGAAGGGGAGGGAATCTCGGGGCCGCCCTGGGCGCGGGTGCCTGCGGGTGGGAACTCCCAGGGGCTGCTCCCGCCGCCGCCATCTGCTGAGGCCAGCAAACTGGAAACCAGCCGCTTGCCCAACCCTCACCAGCAGCCAGCCTGTTGTCATTGCTGTTTGCTTTACATCAGCTCTGTTTAGCTTGGCAGGCTGAGGGCAGCAGGTTCAATCCGGGCGATTTTACGAGGGCTGGTTCCTGTCCCACACCCCTGGGGTGAACACGGCGTACATTGAGGATACCCTCGCCCTGCAGCTCCAGGGCAGGAAAGGGTGCGGCTGCAATTAGTGTTTGCTTCTCGAGGGCAAGCCTGAAGTGCCGGTATTTGGGAAAGTAATCACCGGGCGGGCGTGAGAAAAGGCTTTGTGCCTGGTCACGGCAGCTCCCCGCATGCCGAGGGTGCACCATCACCTCCTCACGGAGACCCACGGCTGTGTGGGAAACTGTGGGTAGGTGGTCAAAGGCAGGCACCATTCCCCGGGGTCTGGCGGCCCCGGCCAGTGGGAGGGATGTCCCACCGGGACGGGTACCCTCCCCACAGCCCTTACCTCATGCAATGCCTGCTACTGACACCCGCACATGGAGGATGCTCCATTTCCATCTGAGATGCATCCCGGCAGCTGGGAGCCATGGTAAGGGGGGTGGTTTCTCCTCCATGTTTCACATTGAAGTGAGAAAGGAAACATGTCACTAGTTACTCCTGCTGCTCCCCTTTTGCCAAAACAGTCTTGTCTGCCCTCTGGCTCCATCCCAAGGTGCAGGCAACAGTGCTACTGGCACAGGCTCTCACAGCTCCTGGGCTGCAGGGAGCCACAGAGACCAATTAGCCCAGTGTCCTTCTCCTCATTGGCTCCTGCCTCATCTCAGTTAACTGGGCATTCACAGTGCCCTATCCTGCCAGCCAAGACTGCCTCAGGGCCGCTACTCGGTCTGCTACAGGACCTCCACCTGTGGGAAGGGAGCAGTGGGGCAGAGGACGGAGTTCAACATGCAGCAGTGCCTCTGCCCAGCCCTGCCCCGACTGCTCCTTCCCAAACATAACCTGCCCTGCCCTGCGTCTCAGAGGCCCAGCTGTAAGTGATGATGTGGGACAATGAGTGGCTGGAGACTTGAGATGTGAGGGACTGGCCATGTAGCCCTGTGTTACTCCTGATTCCCTCCTGCCCGAGTCACCTATTTCATTCCTTTCACTAGACATAGGAGCATGCAGCCATGAGGCAAGCCAGTTCAGAGAAGTGACCTGGCTGTAAACAGAACACTTTATTTCAGCAGGCTGGATGGAGGTCAGCTCAGGCTGCTTACTACTCAGGCTTGCCATGGGCTGTTTGCCAGGGTACCCTCCCAACTGCAGCACCCCATTCCCACTCTTGCCAGCTCCAGCTCTCAGCTGTGGCGTGAGAAGCTGCCCTCCTGTGCTACGCCAGCAGAAAACCATTTGCTGTCTTTTGTCAGTCAGTCCTCTGCCATTTTAGCGTGGTGAAATGACTGAGAGCAAAGTCAGGAGTTAGCAACCAGTGCAGGGAGAAGGCTGGATCCCATGCCAGAAGGAGTCGGAAAAGCCAGCCTATGGCACCTCAGCTCGGACTGCTGTGGAGCTGCAACCTGAGTGGATGGGCACTCGCCTGTCCTGGAAAGACAAAGGGTGTGGTGCTGGTGGCTTCCCACCTCCCTCCGTATCAGCTGATACCGGAAGGCACAGCCAGCACCTCCCAAGCCGAGCCAGGGCTCACGGTGCTATTCAGGAGCCTTGCAGTGAGCTGTGCTGGAAGATGACTAACCTCACAAAGACAAAAGATGATAGCTTCTCTGCCAGAACAGCTCTTGGATCTGGTTTGCCAGGCAGTTGAGTATAGTCTTGTACTGGCACAACAGGGAGGATGTGAGCAAGCTCTGAGGAGTTGGAATTGATTAGACCACTTCAAACAGCCTTGGCACCAAAAAAAGTGCATGGCCACACAGGCAACCTCGACCTAACAGGGTTAAAGTTATCTGCAGAGTCTCTATGAGTCGAAGCCTAGGACAAGTCTTTACTGAATTGCTGCACTAGGACAGGAGTGCTGGAGCTGAGCTCTGGCAAGAGAGTTTGGCGGGTGTCACCTGTCCTTTCACACAGTATTTGAATGCATTTGCACTTCTCTGCAGAACTGAGAGGGGCTTAGTTGGGTGCTCTCCCACCCCAGTTTATCCGGAGTCCATGACATTTTCACTCTCCTGAAGTATTTTAGTTTCTTCGTGCATTTCTTGGTTGTTCTGGCACTAGTTCTGGAGGTTTTAGTGACCTCTGCGCCAGGCAGCATTCACAGTGAGGTGCATCCACATCATTGTTGGAGGGGGCTCAGTTACTGAATAACAGTCCTGTCGGGTCCCTGCTGCCCATTGCACGCTGCCTGGCCAGTACTGTAGGGGCATACAGAGCTGATGCACTTCCCACATAAATAGCCTCCCTTCACACACACTGAATCCATCCTCATAATCTTCAGGATGCTCCCCCATATACCAGGTTGGGCTACGCTTCTCCTCTCGGCTCTGATTGTCTCTTCCCACCCCAGCAAGTAGGATCACTCTGGAGTGAGTGAGCTACTCACTGCGATCGTGACTGTTGTGAAACAGTTTATCTTCCTACGGGAGCGGCAGCGCTTGCCTGTCAGCCTGTGCCTGGCGCTCACAACGCCTCCAGCACTCGCAGCCCCGCTTCCTTCTCCCTGACGTGCACACATGCACGCTCCTGCACGCACTCCCGTCCCTCCTCCGGCATGCCTTCTGCGCCCGCCGGGTTTCCCCGGGGATCGTGCCAGCGAACGGGATGCGGTGGTGTGCTGAGGGGACTGGGGCTCCTGGCACCAGTGGTGGATGCACGACAAAGACAGATATGGGTCCTTTTGCGGACACCCCGAGGATGCAGTTCTACCAGCCCAGCCAGCAGCTCCCTGGGCGGGTGGGTGAGTAGTGGTTGCACATGGACCATAGCTCCCTTGCGTGCGGGTTATCCCTGACCCAGCAGTGCCTCCTTGGGAGCGGCCAGGCGGCAGGTATGGGCTTTCAGGCAGGCACATGCCCGGAAGGGGGGGGAGTCGGATGCCGTGGCCACCGCGGAGGCTCGGCGGTGTTCCCAGGCGGTGACTCTTTAGGAAGTGGGTGCGTCCTGCCGGTGCCACGGCGGGAGGCCCAGCGGGAACTGCGTGGGAGTGGGGAGAGCCATGGAGCAGGATGGGTCTTGGCCTGACCCCCGCGGTCATTAGGGAGAGGGCGGCTTTGACGTGAATCAACAGCAGAGCTACACAGTACCCGGAGACTGGAGGAGCAGGGAGGTGCCAATGGACATCGTGACACGTCCTAATTACTTTAGCTTCCAAATCCACGTTGTGCTATTAAATTTGCTTGCTTGCACAAGAGACAAAAGCAAGAGGCATTCCCCAAAACTCCCTCCAGGCCTCCTCTATCACCTAACCCAGATGTGGGCAGACTCTTCCTGTGACAGACAGAGAAAGGAGTCCCAGTCATGCCCCCTCCTGCCAAAAATTTCCAAGCCGGCAAGCCCAAAGTTTGCTGCCATGTCTCGCCAGCCTGGGATCAAACACTGGAGCATCACTGATGACATCACCCAGGAGGACCAGGCGTGGAGGAGCCACAGACCACACGGGTTAGAAGCCCTGCGTAATGCCTCAGCTCCCTGCAGTTGGGAAATGGGTATTGCGCGGAGCCTGGGTGCTGCGGTCAGCTAGCACGGGGCAGGGAGGTCAGCCCAGGGAGCAGCCCCTGGGATCTCTCAGGGGCTCAGACCAAGGCACCACAGAGTACCAGAAAGCACAGGTAGAAAGGGGCAGGAGCCCACCACATCCTCTGCACGCTGCTCGGCTCCCAGTGCCAGGCGCATGGCTGGCCCTGCCAAACTCCTCTGCGGCCCCACGAGCCTCCTGCACACCTTGCAGAGGTCCCACCGGAGAGCAGCCCCTCCTGCTGCTGCTCCTGCTGTGACTGCTGCTGCCACCTAATGGAGCCGCTCCTCTGGCCCGGGTGAGATGGGAGCATCAGTGCTCTGCGGCGGCGGGCCAAAGCTTGCGCCCCGCGGGCGGCCTGTGCCCACCTGTGGCCACCTGTGCTGGTGGGGGAGCATGTGATGTGCAGGCGCTGGAACGGGTGAAACGCCTGAGTGCACGTCACGCTGCACAGCAAGGAGGAGACCCAGTGTCTCTGCCTGTAGCTGGTTGCCCCTGAATCTCGTTGACACACTCCCTCTCTCTACGTACACACACACATGGCACACACGACACACATGACACACCTGGCCCACGCAGCCGCCACGCACACGGAGGACTCGGCTGCCGGGAGAGCATCCGAGCCTCCAGCTCTTGACAGCTGAGACAGGGAATGCAAAGCAGCTCCCGAGCGACGTGGGTCATGGCAAGATGCTTTATATAACCCACAGCCACACAGAAAACCAAAATAGCTGCCTCCCTGCTGCTCAGTTCGTCTCTTCCATCAAACACGGATAAAATTAGAGCAGGCCGTGACGTGCAACTACGTCTGCGCAGGGACTCCAGGGAGACAAGGGAGCCGGCTCAGGGCTCTGCCATTAGTGGCACAGCCTGCCAGAGCTTTCAAGTAAGATCTGTCAGCGAGGCTGGTGTGTGGCCGCAGGGGATAGATGTGTGGAAGAGGAGGAGGCAACGGGGGGGAGCACAGCTGCCAAAGGCTCGAAGGCTCGAGGGGACCGCTCCACGCTTCATCGCTTCCTCCTGGGAATGCAGGCTGAGCGCTCACACGCACACTGGGCTTCAGCACTGCGCTGACTCTCGCTTTTTGGGCACGAGCACCACTGCGGGCAGGGCAGGGCTTCTCTGAAGGCTCTGGATTCATAGTCTCCGAGGCCAAGCCCCAAAGCAGAGGAGTGCTGGAGCAGGAATAATTCTGCCAGAGTTTTCGAACAAACCTGCCTCTGTGGGCTGGGATCCAGAGCTGCTGCTGTCCCTTGGGAGGTGACCCATAGAGCTCACCCAGGCCCCTTGTCTGCTGACTTTGCAACCTGGTGGAGCCACAGGACATGTATGTAGGACTGGAGGGAGGTGAAAAGCTTACTCAGAAAACACTGTGTGGAGACTCAGATGCCTTTAAGAAAAAAACTACCAGGAAAAAAAAGCCAGGATAAAAGCCTAGACTAGAAGCTGGAAAACAGTCACCTACATTCCTGTATTGACATACAGATAAGGTCTGAGCCTTTTCCTGGTGACATGAGAAACCTCAATTGCTCAAAGCTCCGGAATACTACATAAAAATAATGGTGTCTTTGTTGAAAGCACACGCAGGTGAAGGTGTCTAACTTCAGCTCTCTCTTTTGGAGAGCTTTGATTTTTATTGCCTGGTTTACTGGTCTGAATAGAGGAGAGTGAGCCAGGAATGTGCTTCTCTGCTGTTCTGCAACATTGTCCAGTCTGTGACTTTGGACACATCTTTCCCTGATGTCCATGTGTCTGTGTGGGTGTTTGGTGTCCCATCCTCTTCTCTGTGGCTAATGGTCTTCATCGTTGTTCAGCTGACAGGGTAAAGATTTGTGAAGGTGAGCAAGTTAATATTTGTCAAACACTAAAGATGACAAGAGCCCTGGAGAAAATCTCTATGTTAATCTTTATTTATGGGGGGAAAGAAGAAAAAAAAAAAAGAAAGATAAGCAGGGAAAAAAAGCACAAAAGGTTTTAAAAAGGTTTAAACTGCTTTTCTGGCCTGAGGGACATGTGCCTGCTTATGAAGGTAACTTAGGCCCCATCTCCTGGAGCTCTGCCACCTTTGTCCTCCACCTCTGTCACATGATATTGCTGCATACCTCTCTTTTTGGAGAGGTGGTTCATCTCCCAACCACATCCTGGAGGCAGGAGTCACAGATGTATATGGCAGTATGGCAAGAGGTGAGCTAGGCAGCCACAGTAGCAGTTCCTCATGCTGGGCTCAAAAAAAGCCCCAAAACCACATAGAGCAAATGAAGTCTGTTCATCTCCCCCATGAGTTCCTGGAGTTGAAAGGCTCAACAGGAGAGAAGTGGCTGGAGAAGAGAAGGAATATCTGTGTCACATGGTGGGGTCCCTCCTCACTGAGTCCTGCCCTAAACCTGGTGAGGTCACCTGGAAATTGCTTGCATATCCTTGGGGACACTGTTTTCTGAGTATCCATCACTGCCTGTTATCTTACGTCACTGATTTCTGAGGGGGCTCCTGCCCAGTACTGCCCATGACACTGACTTGGTGTGCAGGCAGAGCTCCCAGTGCTGCCTGCCACTGGACAGGGAACATTCATCCTGTGTCTGCCCCAAGTTACCAGGTTCCTTTTTTTCAGTGAAATTGCTAGTTTATTCATATCAGAAAGCCTCTGAGAGACCAGAAAGACAGAAGTGGAAAGGACAAAGGGCCCACAAAACATGTCGTTTTTCCATAAGCCACAAGTCATCCCTCCTCAGGCCAGGCTGGCTGTTGCTGAAGAGTTAGGAGACACCAAAGGCAGGTGAGACAGACATGGACAAGCTGTTGGGAAAGTGGAGAGAGGGTCACACAGCTCCAGGGCATGGAATGTCAGAAGTCTTTGGTGCTTCCACTGCACTCACACCTCATCTGTGCCTTCTCCTACACACCAGCTCTTGAGGAATGAAAGAAATAGTACATGAACACCAAGTATCAGAGGTATTTGTTGCAGACAAGGGCAGGAGAGCACCGTGATACAGTCTGGGATTCCCCTTGTGGCTGTTGGAGGACTGACTTTACTAGCGGGATCTCTGCTGGGATGAGATGAATGGGGAGGCAGGATTAATTTGCAATCCCTCTTACGTCAATAGTTGACGGAAGACTTAATGACTGGGATTTCCCTCTGATTATCCTGGGGGAATTGGAGATCATTTTACAAGCTCTCACTCAACATCAGGCAAGGAGCCATTCTCATCCTATTTGAGTCTTTCTAGATGTCAGGAATAAAAGTTGTTTCCTGTGAACAGCAGCAAGCAGCATCCTGGCACAACTGTGGTCTGAAAAGGATACTTAAAACAGGAGCATCTTTTTCCTCAAACCCTCAGCACATTGCTCTTTCATAACTGTTCTATAGCTCAAAATAACCTGTTCTGGCAGCTGGTGTTACTTGCATAAAGAGGAAGTTGAGGCCCTCAATGAGGTCAAAGGGAAGAGCACCCTGTCTAGACTAACATCCCTGGGGATTTCAGCCCCTGCCTCCTGGAAACCCCCCTGATCCAGAATTGCCATGATGAGTCAGAGCCACTTTCACAAAGCCAGCACTGAAGCAAACTCCAGAGCTATCCCATGACAGATACCTCTTGGGAAGGCTTCTGCAGGGCAAAGGAAATTTCCACCTTGCTCTTACCACTTTATCCTTATCAGGTCTTCCTAGCCAGGCTGCAGGATGGATGAGAACCTGCAATTACACATCCTGTCCATCTTCACAGCCTATTTCCTTTCCCTCTAGCTAGAAGGCCTTCTTTGTGCAGCTCACCAAAAGGCCTGTCTACTGATACTCTCCATATTAGATGTTGCATGCAGGGGTCAGCCAGGTCTTCGGTGCTCACTGAGCCCAGTACACTGGCAAGGCTCACGTGGCTCACCAGCCTTTGGTACGATGCTTAGGAGTGACTTAGTGACTTCTTGTCTATGGCCAGCAAATGAGAAAGCCAGTGTCCCCACGCTATTTCTTCCGTGGGTTTTGGAGAGCCTCCTGCACCCCCATCCAACCTGGCAGCTCAGTCTGCCCTTGCAGAAGGAACTCCTCTATGCAGAAGTTGCCCATCTGCACGGAGTGGCCATGGAGGCTGTGGTTTGGGTGAGCCATCCTGACCACAGGAGTCTTGCTGTAGAGGAGTTATTAATATTCCTGTTGCCCACGTGCCATGCTGACTAGCTTCCAGAGATAAGTGCTCTGCTCATGTGCCTGTGGAGAGAGGGGACTTCCCAGGCTTAATTCAGTGCTTCCCATTCCTGCTTTCTTACACACCAATCTCTGCTGAGGCTGCTGAATCAGTGTTCATCCAGCCAACTTCCCTTTTTCACAAGGGGAAATATTTATAATCTAGCACTCAAGCCACCATGCAGTGCAGCTGGTGGAAGACATCCAATAAACATCCCATCTAACTGCTGCCTTTGCTGCCAAACCTCCTCCCAAGAGCTGGTGACTTCAGTAGCATTCAGCTGCACTGTTGTTGATATACAGGAGGTAATATTTGTTACGCTGTTCGTTAAATGCTGACCGCTCTGATGAGTTGCTGGATGGACTGTCCCTCGTGTTAATCTTCAAATAATCAGCAAAGGTGTTATGAGCTGAAAAAAATCATGTCATTCTGAAAGAATTAATTAGGATTTGTCCTCAGTGAAGAATCTGGCTTGGTACTCACCACTGAATCTAGCATGAAGATATTTTTGGAATAGGTAGTGTTGCTGTGCATAAATACTCTCTTTTTATTATTACCAGGTGATATGAGGATAATATCATGCAGAAATCGTGGCTCCATAGCTACAGCTGAGATTAGTTTTCTGTTTCAAGTGGAGATTTGAGCACTCTCCTGTTTGGTGTTCCCTCCCCAGTGTTCTTGCACTTACTTGCTGTGTATAAGAAGGAAAGATCTACGAACAGACAGATACAAATGTTAAATAGCTAAAAAGTTAAAAATAATTAAAATTAGCCCTCAAAGAAATACAGCCTCTGGTAACAAACCTTTTTGACCTTTAATCATCATCATAGTAGAATAATAAAAAGACTTCAGGCTTCCTATACAGTAAAAGCTTCCTGCTATCATGTATAAAACACACACAAGAATATTTTTCTTTTTAATTCCTGGGTATTTTTCACACTACTTATGGCACGTGAAAGTCTCTCTCTGACTGATTACAGTAAGAACTCAATTCAGAATTTTTCTTTTAAAAATGCCACCAAAATCACAGCTTATCTTAAGTGGGAATCATTTGGAACACTTGCCCTAAAACACACTGATACACAAGTCTTTCCTTGTACCTACTCATCAGTTTCTCCCAGTTGCTGTCTCCTTACATCTTAGGCAGCCACCTTGCTGGAGAGTGAACATGACTGTGTTCCCATCAGATACAGCTGGAGGACGGGTTCTGTGGCAGATAGGCTTTTAGTTACAAAAACCTGAAATTGATTTTAAGGAAATACCTTCACAGACATTGATCACCAGGTCTGGAAAGCATCTGATTAAAGAATTCAGCAATACTAAAAAGCAATGAAATTTATACGGCTGGCAGGAACATTCATATTTTTAAAAGTGAGTGCACTTTTTAAGAAGGATAGTGAGTCTTCTGAGTGCCTCTGGTTAGCTCTAACACATAATAGTTTGATGCTGGAGTAAATATGTCCTGTCTTTCTGCTGTGGGCTTCTCCATTGTCCTATGCCATGCCCATCACTAGCCATTATCAGAGAGAAGGCAGTGGAGGAGCTGGTCTGTGTCGTCTGGGAGATGATCTGTGAGTCCCCAGCAGTTGACAGGGATGAAGTGAGTCAGCAGTTCAGCTGAGCTGCAGGCAGGTGGACTTAGCATGGCCAACCACCTCTTATTTAAGATGCTGTACATCTGGTAAGGAAACAGCTCGGTCAGACTTGTACAGAGCACACACAATGTAACTGCTGATTAGACCTTTACTTCAGCATAAATTTACTTTGAGGAAACGTGGGGTGGGATTTACCTCACCAGATTTGTATGTCTGGTTCAGAACAAGACGACCTTCTCTCTAGAACAACCTTTTTCTCTCCATTTCTTGGAAAGGGGATGCAGCCCCCATGCCCCATCAGATGGAGAGATGTGCATTTGACCAGATGGGTCTCAGCTCTGGTCTTTTAAGAAAAATTAACTATAAAGTTATGCCCCAAACCTTAAATGAACTCTCTTTTGTGTTGTTGTGAGCCTGCACTGTGTTTCACAACTGAAAGAAAAATAATGGTATGACTTAACATTGGAGAGTTTACCTGTTGAGACATGACAATACTCCAAGCTTCTAGTTTTTTTTAGAGTTGTGGCTTAGGTAACAAAACTATATGCAACCTTTTGTAGAGATTCTTGAAAGCCTGGGTAAACAGCAATTTGTTACCCTCCCTGAGCAGAGGTATGTTTATTGTGAAGGTCAGAGGAGGACAGGATGAGGGCTGGGGGTTTGAAAGCAGGTAACAAGCCAGCTGCTTCTTGCAGAGAGTGGGGGTTTCTAGGTGCACTCAATATTGGTGTTTGCTGGGAAGGTTCATCCTTACGCAGTTGCCAGTGAGCAGAAGAGGCCAGCAGGCCTCTGCTGGACAGGGAAAGGGTGTGGTGGCCACTGCTTGGCTATGGGAGAAATAGGGCTTGAGTTGGAGCTGCCTGCTGGGAATGGAAAGGGAAACGGGCTACTCTTGAGCTCCAGGAGGGCAGTAGGTGAAAGTTGCTGGGAAGTGAAGTGGGAGATTTCCTCAAAAAGCAAGGATAGAGCCTTGCAAAGTTGTCAGGCTATTGATTGAAAGCTGAAAACCTGCCTAGCAGCAGAAAAAGCACTCAGGAGAGATGAGAGAAGCACTGTGAATGCTCACTGCCTTAAAGTGGTTTGTGGGGGATTGAATCTGGGCTGTCTGATGAAGGATGTTTTGTTTCCCTAAATAAGCTCATGTTTTAGATAAACTCCCATATAGTTGATTTCAAGCAAAAGCAATGCACATTCATGCATGATTTTTAAATACTTTAGGTAGAAATAACTTTAGTCACTGGGTGAAATGGAAACAGACGTGTATGTTGTAACAACAATTTGTGTCCTCAAAGGAGTTAACCTCTATATTTCTTGATGTCTATAGGTTATTTTGACCCATGCCTCTTATCCAAATATATATTTTAGCTATACGGCCAGCACACAGTATCTGGAGTCTCTGGGACAGATTACAGGGGAGGCAAAGCATCACGACACTGGTTTACAGCTGTTTAGCCACTGATTTATTTTTAGTTGATTGAATAACATCCGTATCTGGACTCAGATCATGATGGTGGCTGTGCTGGTTCTATCCCAGAAATGAGTTCAAATATAGCCCCTTAAAAAAAGTGGCCTTGCACTTTCCAGAAGTGGTGGATGAATAATTTTGCATCGCTAGTAAAAACAGTGATTAGCATCATAAAGCATATGCAGTTTTTGTGGAAGTTTCTCAGTAGCTTGTAGTGGATTGCCAGGTGCAAGACAGAATGCAAAAGGACAAGAGCATAAAAGTAAGTCTAGAATAGTTTTTAAGAGGCATATTGTTTCAAATTTTTATTGCCTAAAAGAAGAAAACACAGAAATGCCACAGCTGCTGACGTAAAAACAGTAAAAAAAAAAAAAAGGTCTAATTATGTAATTCACACACATTCATACACATTGTTTCACAGAGACAGCAAATCAGTGTTTTCTGCCATTTACCATAGATAAAAGATGCATTTTGGTATGGCAAGAGCTGACTACTGCTAACACTCTGTTAACTTTGTCAGTTGGGAAAAAATTAGAAATTTGTAAAAAAAAGGGCATATTTTCCTCAGGGGCCTTTGCTGCCTCAAACTGCAGAGATACTCAAAGGTTTCCAGTGCTCCTTTGCTAACGCAGGGCTGAAAGCAGAATAATTAATTACTCTCTTCATAATTTTCAAGACAGCAATGAAACTGCATTAGGGATATTTGGAAATACGAAAGATACACAAAATGGTCTAAATTTTTGGCAATGTGTTGTGATTGGCAGGTGACAGAGTAATGTTTATTTTGGGGATACACCCATTTCTCTCTGGATTAGCAGCAGAGAGGACGAATACCTGCTTCCAGCTGGTTTCCAAGCTCCCACAATGCTTAACAGAGCAGATTAATCTAAAATAGGTCATCCCTTCATCTGAAAAGTTGTGTAACAAGTTATCAATCTCTCCTTCACCTTTGTTAGTTGTTTCAGAATTACAGGAAGCATTTAATTTTGCCAGCCTCCACTATGTGGAAATGTTAAGGCATGTCCCTGCAAGACTGTTATTTCCTAACACGAAGCTGAATGGATCTTAAAATGCTTTCCCCTCTGCTGTGAATTGCTTTGCACACTCAAGGGAGATTGCCCCATTGCATGTTTAAGTGCTTTAAAGAGCCACAAGCTGGGAATTGTGAAGAGACTCATAGCAGCTCTGTACTCTCTTCTTTCACAACATGCTGAAGCACCAAAGCATCTCTAAGAGGGTTTTATAATTAGATCTGAACTTGCCTGCGCAGCAGTTTCGAGCATAATGCATCCACACCAGAGAAGGTTACAACAGAAATCAGGGGATAAATTTGATTGTCATAAATGTATCTAAAAATGGACCATGACAAAATGGCCACAATTGGAAGGGATTTTAGTCACTTATATATTCGGTCTTTGATGGTTGAGTTCACAAGTTGATTTCAGAAAATGAGGCTGCCTTAAACATGACTGAGCCCCCTTCTCTGATATTTCCCCCAGAAAATAAAGCATTATTTAATGTTTTAAATGTGCTAGAAGACTGGAACATATAATTTTTATGAGGACTGGTCTGCATGAAGAGATTTGTCTTGCTGTGCATGTTTCATCAGGAATTTTATGCTACAACATTACAACATTTCATATATTCATGTTCTAGTAATCTATGATTCTTGACATTTGTGAAATACTAGCTATTTCTGCCTTAAGTGCTGCAATGGAAAGAATGTTTTCATTGTGCAAGAATACTTTGACATATTGCAGAAAGAGCTAGATATTTATTTTCTTATGGTTAAGTTTCCAAATAATTTCATTGTCCAAGTAAGGGAAGGTTTGTGCACTAATTAGAAAAATAAAGATGTATAGAAATGTACATCAAGTGACTGTAAGTCCCATTTCAAACAATAAACTGTAGTTTAAAGTACAGTAATTAACAGGATGCTTGAGGACAGTCAATCTTCACTTAAAAGATACATGCTGTGCTAGGGAAAATTGTGTTTCACTAAAATGCTCACTAAAGGGCAAAGGTCTAGTGTTGTGAGGTTTTGGGGTTTTTTGTGAGGGTGCTTTTTATTTCCTTCCAAGCAAGGTCATTCCATTGCTGTACAGCTGGGCTTAGTGCCTGTTCCTGCACACAGAGGGCTTTGCTGAATTCTCTCAGTACAAAGATGTGAAAGCACAGAACTGTTCTTTAAAATGCTCTGCAGATGCAGATCCAGACATTGTTTGCTCCTTTAAGCCTCCTAAGATTGAGGTTTGTACCAATTCCTAGTTACTTCTTGTCATTAAAGATATGTTTTACCCAGAGAGAGAATACAACCCATGATGTTTAAGGAATAAAAGTGGAACAATGGTGCCATTTTTTTAAACACAAACTAATAAAAATAAAAAAGCTCTTTTGCTTTCTAGCAACATTAGTATCTGTTTCTTTCTTCCTGCTTTTTCGTATATATACATATTTACAGCTGATGCCAGGAGCTGACTGCAACCGTGGTGATCATAACCCCACAGCTGGGCAATTTTCCTCCTCCCTGTCTGCCTGTGTGAAGGCAGGTTACACCACAGAGCCAGTCAGTGCTTCCACTTGTGCCTGTTCTCCGTGGCAGTTCCACTCACAGGAAGGGAGGCTGAGAATGCAGAGGAGCCCATGGTGCAGTGGCAGGGGAAGCAGCGGCCCAAAGCTGGTCAGTGGGTTACTGAATGCTGTGTTCCTGAAGAGTAAAATACAGCAAGAGAAAAGAAAGAAAGAGTCGTTCTGACCATACACTGGAAAAGCAGAGAAAAAAATCATCATAATTTTATTTGCTGTCAGAAACACTTGGATACTTCTGCTATCAAATGGTATTTGCAAGGTGCTGATGCAAAGAAGCGAGACATCTGATAAAACTACATTTTCTTGGCTGAAGGAGTCAAGACGGAAATTACTCAGAATTTTAAAACCTCATAAAATAAACAGCAAGTGCCTCTCCCAGCAAAGGACTTCAGCCGTAAGGCAGTCTGGAAACTCAGACTGCTTGTCCATCCACAGTACGCGCCTCTGTCTTGGAGCAGAGTTTGATTCTGTTTTAATTTTCCAGTTCTTTAACGAGCGAAATCATTGCTACTGGTTACCCTCCCTTAGGACCGGACTAACTTCATTAATCATTTATTTCATAATTAAATAGCCCACTCGAAGAGACGCTTCAGAACCTTACGGACAGCACTCCCGTACCCGGAGGAGGTGGGTCATCAGGGCACCGAGTCCCTGGTCATGCGGACTCGCGTGGCGATTCCAGCCCCGCATCCCCCGCTTCCATTCCCGCATCCCCATTCCCGCATCCCCCGCTTCCAGGCCCGCATCCCCCGCTTCCAGCCCCGCATCCTCAGCCCCGTATCCCCCACATCCCCCGCTTCCAGCCCCGCATCCCCAGCCCCGTATCCCCCGCATCCCCAGCCCCGCATCCCCCGCTTCCAGCCCCGCATCCCCCAGTTCCATTCCTGCATCCCCATTCCCGCATCTCCCGGTTCCGTTCCCGCATACCCGTTCCCTCATCCCCCGGTCCCGGCCCCGCCCCGCGGTGACGCACGCGGGCGGTCACGTGCGGCGGAGGGCGGCCCGTCCCGCCGCACCCGGAGCCGCCGCCATGCCGCTCCCGCTCCCGCTCCCTCTCCCGCCGCCGCTGCCCGGCCGCCCCCGCCTCGGGCGGGCCCCGCTCCTGCCGCTGCTCCTGCTGCTCCTGCTGGCGGGCCCGGCGCGGCCCATCTCCTTCCAGCTGCCGGGCAAGGCGCGGAAGTGCCTGCGGGAGGAGATCCACCGCGACACGCTGGTCACGGGCGAGTACGAGATCGGTGCCCCGCCGGGCTCCTCCACCGGACCCTCGGCCAACCTCAAGGTGCGGCCCCGGCCGGCCGGGGGGCGGGGGTGTCCGGGGCGGGCGGCGCGGCCCCGCCTCCTGCCCTGCCGGCCGGGGGGGCGGGGTGGCGCTCCCCACGCGTGACACCGGCCACGGGTGGGCCCACGGCGGGACTCGCCCCGAGCCAGCGGCCGCCGCCTCGCCCGGGAGCTGCGGGCGCAGCCCACAGCTGGGGGCCAGCGCAGCGCTTTGACCCGACCTAGATGAGGGGTTTTTCCCCGCAGAGGTGCCGCCGCCCCGCCCCCTGCCCCCAGCCGCCCTGCAGTGCGCGGATTACCCGGCTGCCGTGGGGCCGCCCCGAGGCCGCTGGCACCGCGTGGGAGCAGAGCTGCGGTGACGTGGCTTTCCCAGGGATCCCGGCACCTCGGGATCCCGGTACCGCGGGAGGGGTGCGCGCTGAGAAACCACGTCTTGGTAACACAAAATGGCTATTCGCGGCTTGCTGGGTCGAGGCTCGCATGGATCTTAAGAAGACGGGTGTTTGCTGCAGGGAGGAAAATGATCCTGAAGGATCATTCAGGGAGTACAGGGTCAGCAGAATATACGTGACTAATACACCTCTGTGACAAGCCTCACTTTAATTCTGCCCACAGTCTGCCCTCCCTAGGCTGCCTTCAAAATTCCCACCTAGCTGAGGAAGGTTTGTTGCTATGCAGTCAGTTCATAATATCTTTCTATCCCTTTTTTATTTCTGTCTGCATTCCCAAAGGTTTCAAAAGTAAGCATGCAAACAAACAGGGGCAAAATGGCCTGCTCGGGAGACTTTGAACTCAGTGTTAATGAGTATTTTAGATCTCCCAAAATCAAGCTGCCTTTCCAGCATCTGCCTACTGATGCCTGAAGGCCTTGGGTTGTTGGCAGTTGTGCTTGGTTATGGCTAGAGAAGGCTGTTTCTGGAGTCTTACTTTTTAAAAATTGTTGTTCTGCTGTTCTTGCATCATTTGTAAGAGAAAACTTGTCTGTGCATGGGCAGAGCCAAGCAGTGTTAATGCTTTAAAATGTTGGTGGAGTATTTGCCTGGTAAGGTATGTGTATTTCAGATGGAGTGGTATATTCCCATTTCTCTCTTAGCACTTGGTGACCAAACCTACTGGTTCTCAGGTTGCCCACTCTTAGGTCAGCTGACCCCAAAGTCTCTTCCAAAAGTCACTTTTATGACAGAGGACTTGTCTAGGGAGGTGGTGGTGAAGCAATGAATTCAGCATTTGGATTTTGGTCTGTCTTTGCTGATGAAGCTGGTATCCAGGTATTACTGCTTATGGAAGTTCTATTTTGTTCTAACTGTAAAATAATATAAAATAAAAAAGCCCTATATTAGTTTGAAAAGCTACAAAGGAGAAATAATAATTTATGCAGTTCTTGCTTTCCTTCTGTTTAGGTATGCCGTGGTCTCCCAATATGCTGGTCCTGTTAGGAGAGCTGAAACCCCTCTGCTAGGTGCCTGCCTTCTCTTTGGTCTGTGCGGGAAGGGTTAGTTCAGGACATCATGTCTGCAGGTGATCTCTCTCCTTCTGCACTGGATGGTCTGCTTTGGCCCCCTGGACTGGGCCACTGAGTGTAGGAGGCTGCTGGTTAATTCCGCTGGGGCTCCGCTGGGTTCCAGCCTGTGCGCTGAGTTGTGTGCGTGACACCCAGCGCGAACAGTGGCCCCCTCTGTTTGGGAGGAATCTGCGGGCTGTGCCAGCTGGCTGCCGAGGGCCCTGCCACGTGGCTCTGCCCCACTGTCAGGGGCCGGCACTTGGGGGAACCATCGGGCTGTTTGTCAGGGGCGAACAATGCCCTGTCTGTTACCGTAAATAGCGTTAGAATAGCATGAAAAATTCCTTTTAGGTCGACTCCCCCACAGGCGTTCTGACTGGGCTATTAACAGCTTCTCCCGCCCCTGCACGGCCGGCTGAATGGGCAGTGTATTTTATTTGGCTGAGTCGGGTAATAATGTTCGGTTCTGATGAAAGCAGGTAGCAGTGCTTTTACTGTCCAGAATCCTTTTCCTGAGCTGCGAAGGGCAAAAGTGGATCAAGCTGCATAATATTCTCTAGGTAAACATTAGCTCTGGTGTCTACAAAGCCCTAAAGGAATAGCACTGAAAATAACTGGGACATCTGAGAGATATGTTGTTCTGAGCATTTCTTGTCATGTAGAACCCATTGTGCAGAGTGCATGGTATCATGCTGATGAGGCATCTCAGTTAACTGGCACCAACTGTGCCATATGGTGGCCAAAAAACAGGCTTCTGTGCTGTGACTGCGTGGTCAGACATGAACATGGACAGTCCCGTACTCCAGCAGGGCCTGCTCAGTTGGGCCCAGTGCCTCCCAGTAGTCTGGTGGCTTCCAGAAAGGAGGTGGCTGTTTTCTGGTGGCTTGTGGCAGCACAAGGGATGTGGCATCTGGGGGATGGCAGCACAGCTTCCTGTGCCTGGCTGCACAGGTGTGCTTTCATCTGCTTGCTGCTTGAAAACAGGTAGAGCTCTGAGCAGGAGCTGCAGCACGGGAGAAGACTCTCCTTGTTGTCAGGTGCAGAAAACATATGGTGCAGGGGCAGCTACAACAAATCCCTTAACAGGCAGTTGTGGGATAATCAGTATGCAGAGGAAGTTTGTTCCTGAAGTCTTGCTGCTGTGCTTTATACCATGAGGTGTGGGGATTTATGTGCTTTCTTGTTTTTCCTGCCTAATGCAGCAACTCTCATTATCCATGAGAAGGTCCACATTTGTTTTAAGTCCAGCAGACTGCCAGCATCAGGGCAGAGAATTAATTAGGTGTTCTAATAAGAATAAAGGGTTCTTCCATAGAATAATTCTGTTACATAGCATGGTCTTTGTGCAAGGAAACAAGGCTGTTTTTCTGTCTTAAGATGGAGTAAAGTAGAATTACTAACTTACCTTCTCCTACCACAAATTATACTGTGTACTTTTGTCTTACATACCCGTAAAAATATTCCAAATCTTTTTAGTCTCTTCATCTCTAAGACTTTCAAAGACCCCTAGTAACTTTAGCACCTGTGCCTTTTCAGACATACCTGTAGAAGGATAGAGTTGAGGGAAACTGGGAGGCATTCCAGCGGAATACACACTGTTGATTTTCATGCAGTGTTGTAACACCTCCAGGTTTATTCATCCCTCTCCGAGGTCAGAGTGTTTTCAGCTGGATGGAGCGTTTAATTGAGCACAATTATTCTCAAGTTTGTGTCGTGAAATGTGTGTTCATTTTTTATACTCTTTGTTGGAGCATTTTTGTAGACCTTCCACAGTTTTTGCCTATTCTTAGTAGTAGGCTTAGTGCAAAGCAGTCATTATCCTGTCTGTGTACTCTGAATTGTCCTCTGAAGTGGCCATTTTTATGGATCTTGGCACCCAAACCTTGTCTACCTCAGGGCCACACTTGTGATTCATTTCTAGAGGAATAGATGTGCCCTTCTCCATTTCATCTTCTGGTGCATGAGTTGTCTTTGTCCCATAAGGCTTCTCCATATCTCTGTTGCTATGAGAATTCATGGATTTTGCTTGCAAAATGAAGGCAATGAATAACAGTTTGGTTCAGCTAGAGTTCCTACATGTAGTCTGTATACGAGGAGGAAGAATTAGTGTGGTTTTCAGTTTGAGGGAATTTTTTTGGTTTGTTGGTTGATGGCTTTTTGGTGGTAGGTTTTTTTTGTTTTGGTTTGGTTTGGATTTTAATCTAAGAGTCAATAATTGCTTTAGAGTCACTCCTCCTGGAGTGTGGATTAGAAGGGGAGGAATTGATAGAGTCACAAAGAAGGAGAGAAACTGTTGAAAGTAGAAAGCAGCAGATCCAAAGGGGTGGATAGGATTACTCTTCCTACTCAGGCAGCATGAGCCCATGGCAGCAAAGTACTGTGCTTCTTCCCCTCATTGTCTCTCTTACAGATAACTGACTCGGCTGGGCACATCCTGTATGCCAAGGAGGATGCCACTAAGGGCAAGTTTGCCTTCACCACTGAAGACTATGATATGTTTGAGGCCTGCTTTGAGAGCAAGCTTCCTGTGGGTAAGTGAAAGATCTGTTGCTGTTCCTAGCTTCTGATCAAGTTCGTGTAGATAACGTGGATTAGGGATACAGGTAAAGTGATCCTGAGGGTGCTCCACAGAACACTGACTTTTAAAGCTCATCTTCAGGAGGCTGTGGGCAGTCTCACTGCAGAGTATCTGCTGTTGGTGTTGCATTTGAAGTTAAGTAGTTCTCTGTGGCTGTGGTGTATAGTGCTTGGGTTTCTTCTGAAAGGGGAATTGGCTGTTCCTGCCACAGAAGTCACCACAGTTGCAGTAAGTGGCAGTACCAGGGAGCAAACCACACTTCTTTTGCCAGTTACATGCTTCTCCCCATCTTGCAGTCCAGTCAGGACAGAGCAGGGTGCCATCATCTCCAGGACCTATCTTTCACTCCAGCTGGCCAACTCTTCCCATTTGGTAGAATGTGATCTCCCCACAATGTGTGCTTGGCAGCTATCGTGTAATAGGTTGACAACCGTTTTCTGAGGTTTGGCTGTGTGTGTATAGGGAATGTGGCCTTGATTTGCACCCACAAGTGGTCAATAAAGAGAAGGGGAAATGAGCAGAATGTCAACCTTGCATCTGTGCTGCAAGGGTGGTTGCCTAACAAGTGCTCAGGCTCGTTTCCTGTGAGTGTGACGCATGTGCTGCTTTGAGTGGCTGTGCTCAACTTCAGGACAAACGCATTGAAATTGGCCAACACGTGGGCTTCCATCTCGTCTGCAGTGGTGTGAGTGCATGCAAGGTCATGGGGACTGTACCTTTTCAAGGTCGCTGTCAGAGTTCTGCTCCCTGGACCCAGTTCTTCTTAGGGCTTATTCTGAAAGATGCCAGAGCATTTCACAGAGCAGTCACTAGCAGTATGCCTCGTATCTGTTGAAAGGCAGACACTGTTTTGCTATTCTGCTTCATGTATAAGATGCAAATAATTTGCAAGTTGAAGAGAACTTTCCAGAAGGAGAAGGCTATATTCTTTACTGGGACTGGGAGGGATCTGGCTTGTAACACCTCTTCTGTAGTATTTTACAGATAAGGTAGTGAACCCAAATGCTCAGAATTACGCTTTTATTATACTCCAAAAGTAGGATTTCCAAATGTTCCTCAACGCATTGAGACATGCAGACACCAGTGACTCATCTGGGAGTCACTCATGCTGTTTACACTCCAACACCTGGGTATTTGAGAAGTCTCCAGACAGTCCTGCAGATCCTTTCATAGCTTACATGTGATCACACACTGAAGTGGGAAAGGCTTCTTTCTTTAGTTGTGTCTAGACTCTTGGTTTGGTGCTTATGAGCAGCGGTTTCTTGCCTAGACTGAGCCCTTTACAACTCTTCTGATTGTAGCAAATATTTGTTCCCTAGCTCCCTAGTTGCAAGTTTGTTTTAAAGCTTTCAGTACTGACGAGGATGAAATATTTCTAAATGCAGCTTCTACCCTTCTGACCTGTAGGGCACTGATGTGCCAAAATCTAGAGCTCTTCAACTGACCAGCTGGATCCTCTTCTGAAAGCTTTCTCTTTAGGGGCCTTCAAGTTGCCAGTTTCTTTCTGGACCCAGGTGCCCCACATTCCTTGCTAAAGAGAGATACACTGCATGGGCAGTATCTCCAGATTTCTCATGTCTGCTGGAAATCAAAAAAGTATTAAAGTAAGGGAGGTGGTGCTGTTGAGGCTTGATCATCTGCAGGACTTGGTTAAGGTACTTTGAAAGAAGTAACCAGGTCACAAGGAAGTGCTTTTTTTCCTGTGTAAGGTCAGCATGGGAATGGGGAAACTGTGCTATTTAGTCCCCATGTTTCTCTTTAAAGGTTAGGGCTTTTTTCACAGTCTAACCAAGTGAGTGGTCGGGACTTGTAGAGCAGCAGCCAAGGAGGATTGTTGGTGGGGTACTGGAAGAGAAAAACTGTTGGTAGAGGAAACCCAGAGCCGTTGGGACCTGAGGGGTCTCAACAATTGGGATTTCTCAATCTCTAACCACAGAAACGAGGAAGAGGAAGTGAGAAGGAGATCATGTTTGGAAGGTCTCCCTTATCACAGTGGAGGAGCTCTTAGAGTGCTTCTTGGAGCTATGGGTGTTTGCCATATGATGGGCTTTTTACCCTCTTCCAGGGTGGAATGGTCCTGTCTTTCTGACCAATGTGCTGTTCCCAGGCACATTTACTCTCCCATGCTATCCTAATCTCTGAGATGAACAATTTGGCTTCACTGCATTCTCCCCTTTAGGGCTCTTCCTGTGTGTTAATCTGTAACTCTTTGTTCCTTCTGTAATCCTTTTTTTCCTAAACTTTCTTAAGAGTGTCAGAGCTCCTTTTTTCTGGAATTCTGGTGGGAAATTTTTTTGACACTCAGTTCAACTGTCCTGCTTTTCCACTGATTTTTCAAATTAAGACCTCCTCTCATCTCCCAGGAAACAGTTCTGTGCTGATGTGATATGACCTTTTGAAGACCTGGGGACTGTAGGTATCAGCTTAGTTCAAGATCTCTGAGTCTTGACTGTTTTTCTCCTTGCTGCTGATCCAGCCTGGTCTGGTGAGCCCTGGCTGCGGGAAAGCAGGGGTTACTGAGGATCTGATGAGTGTGAAGGGAGCTGCCTGGTGACTTGGGCTAAGCAAACTTGTAGAAGAGCAGCTTGAGTTTTTCCAGGCCAGTTCCTGACAATGTTAACCTCTTGCAGAATGTCTGCTTTCCATCTCTTTGCACCCAGCAGCTTTGACTTTTCTGGTTTCTTACTGCCTCTTCGTAGCTCTCCCTTCCAGCCTAACAAATGAATTCTTCCCGTTCTCTTATTTGCACTTTCCTTTTCATTTTTCTCATCTCTTCCTGCATATTCCAGCTGTCTACCTTCCTACTCTCTACAGTTGCTGTAATTCAAGCAACATTCATAAAACCTCTCACTGAACTGTGTGCTTTGAATTTTCTTCTGCAGCTGCTGTTGGCTGCCAGTCTCCACACATGCTGGTACATATATGGTGTAAGCAGTCACAACTTGTGGTTGGAGAAAGGAGCACTGTGTGGTTGTGTACAGCCTGTCTTATAAAGAAAAGTGCTGGGATTTTAATTGGTTATTTTTTACAGTAGCCAGTCTTATATAAGAAAACAAAAAAAATTCCATCCTAATCCTGGTTTATCCATTGGGCTCTTATATAGTGCTTTTTCATCAGGAAATTTAAGACAAAGTTTCAGTTGGTAAGCACCATCTTATCAGTAGGTTATTCATTGTTCTGCTGGCAGTAGAAGGTGGAGATAATTCTACTGTGGTGTTGAGGAGCTGTTCAGTGAGTGGTTAGAGAAAAAAATCTGGGGATGTTGTATTGAAGATCTGGAGTATCTTCCAGTATCCAACAGGAGTGACCCAGCATAACCTGTATATTGAATTTGTCTGTGGACTGAGGGAATGTCCACCTGGCAGCCTTCTGAGACAAAGTGTGAGTATTGGACGTGCTCCTGGATAGGGACTCTGAAATTCATAGTTTGAGAAATTCAGATGTATTTTGCTGGAAGCCAGCTGAGGACAGCTATATACCCTAATGTGCTGGCATTTGGGAATGTGTTGCATACCGACATTTTCTCAGTGGGTAGTATAGTGGAATATGACACTCAGATCAGTTGACATGCTGCATTTTTTAGTGTATCTGATATGCCTGTCCTATATATGTATTTTTCCTCTTGTGAATGTTCTCAGATACAACACTTCGTAGCAGTTAAAAGAAGCTATAAGTCGTAAATGTACCTAGCCTGGGGGCTACAGGCTTGAAAGATACCAATGTGCTGTTGACTGCAGCCTTATGTGCTGTTTGGGTGGCTCCAGCTGCAGTTCTCTGAAGCAGTGCTTTCCCAGCTTCAGAAGCCTCTTGCTACCTCGGGGTTGGTGTTAGCACTGTGGGTCTCAGGTGTCTGAAATGGTAAAGGGGTTTCCTGGGTTTCTGCACATACTCCAGCATGTGAGGGTCAGTAGTCCCCGTATGCCATGTTTCTCAGTTGGAGCAGTTTATCTTCTGCTCCTTTTAATGTAAAGTCACTTACAACCCCAGTAACCTTGACAAGCTGCTGGTTCACTTCCTGTTAGGAGGAACATGAGCTTCCCAGTTGAGTATTTGTCCCTCTGGTGACTTGTCTTTTGCTAGGCTGTCTCATAGCAGCTGGTGTTCCTGTTCTAATCCTCTGCAGTTTTTACAGTGATTTGCATCCTATACACACTCAGTGCTTTCACTTACAGCTTGTTCTTGTTATCTTTGGGAGGCTCTCCTTCAGCCAGGATTTATTGTGAAGTCTGTATTTTTAGGCTGGACTGTGCTGCCTCCGCAGTTAGCTGCAGACATGCCGGGAGGGGAGGGAGTTGTGAGTTCTTCCTCAGTGGTGGGAAGAGCTGGTGATTTCCTGGCAGGCTGAATGTTTCACACAAGGAATCCTTTCATTATGCTTCCAGGAACAGGGAGGATGCCGGACCAGCTCGTGACTCTGGATATGAAGCATGGTGTTGAAGCAAAGAACTACGAGGAGGTATGTCCCCTGGCTGCCTGCACTGCAGGCTCCCTTTTCCCAGCACTCACGTGATGCCATTTGTAGATCTGGGGCTCATGATGGGAAGCTGTTTTCCCAGTGGTGATGAAAGCCTGTCTGCAGCCTACAATTGCAGTGAAGCTTTGTGTGTTACGGGAGGAAAAAGAAGACAAACATCAACTAGAATTAATTCTGTACTCTGGGAACTGGAGCCTAATGTGTGAATTTCTCTGCTGGGACAGTGTGACCCAGCTTCTGTGCATAGAGGCAACAAAAGACTGAGAGATGAAGTTTCTCCAGCCCCAGCAGCAGAGGGCATTTTAGGTTAACATCAGATCCTCTTAAAGGTCAAGTTGCGATGTTACTGTTCTTACCTTCCTGACTATAAGATGTACTGGCTCAGCAGGCCTGCAGTGGCACCTCTGTGTTTCTAAGAACTGGCAGTGTATCAGTGTAAAGGTGTTTGGCAGTAGTAGCTGCTGTGTAATGGGTATTTGGTTTGAAGGTGTGACATTGCAAATAGGCATAAAGCCTAAATGTTTCCAACTTAAGAGGACATAGGTTTCTTAGAGTCAAGAGCCAGCTGTGTAAAATAGCAGTTGCTTTGTGGCTGAGACAGTCTTGCATGGTTTGGATGCTGAATTTTGATGGCAGTTACCATGGTTTTGGCTTACTAGAATTTGGGATCAAGTCAGCCCCCAGTATAGAGCCTGTGCCTGAGACAATGAGAATTTTTGGTGGAGAAAAATTCCCACAAATGATTGCTGTGTTCATTGTGCACAAGAGCATGGGAGATAACTTAGGGAGGAAAGTGGGTAGCAGAGGAGGCTGTGCGTGGAAAACAAATTTCTGAGATGGTCATGCTGGTGTTTTTATATCCTTTTGAACTTTGGGCTGTCTGGTCCTGTGTGGCTTAAGACAGTTGAGAACACATCCTATGTGGAGAGTAAGAAAGTGCTTGAGGTCAGGGAAGAGCAGAGAAATCATTGCTTAAGTCAGTCTGGAGCACATTCTACATCAAGTGTAAAAATGTGCTTGTGTTCAGGGAAGAGAGCAGTCATTGGGTCAGCTGTCAACTACTTACTGAAGGATTGCAACCGGGATGAATCCCTGAGAGTGTAACTGGGAGGATTATGTTGGCTATGTTTACAGAATCCCTTTAAATACCACCCTGCAGCATAGACTAGAGTTAATTACTCTAGTGCTACCTAGAAGAACCCTATGCAGAAAGGTTCTCTTATGTCCATGTATCTAAGTACTCATTGGTTGTACTGATAAAACTGTCTTGGAATAAAAGTATGTATCCATTATACTCATCAGTGTAGTTAGATTGATGGAAAAGTTCCATGGACAAGTGTGGGAAGAGTTTAGACTTGCAGTCCTACCTGATACCAAAAGCAGATCTTGGCAGCCCTGGGAAGCATCTTTGACTTGTGAGGACTTCTCATAGTAGCAGATGGTGTTGAGCCTTGTTGAGCAGCATGTCTGCAAAAAGTTCAGACCAATTTACTGTTTGTGCAGCTGCTGTAGATGTTTAGCCACAGTGTTTTGCAGTGTGTTTTCTTTTTTTCCATACTCTCTCTTCCCAGATTGCTGTAGCATTTGTCAGTTTTGGCTTGACAGATTGCTCTAAGGCCTCAGAGGGGACTGTTGCTCAGGTTTCTCTCCTGGAATTGCAGCCTTTTCGAGCCCTTTGCTTGTGACATTCATCTACTTTTTGGTACCAGTGACTCGTTGTACCCCCCAGCTCTTCTTGTCAAATTGCTGCAAGGAGACTTGATTCAGGGAGTTGAACCAGGGTCACTGATACTGTCCTGCTTGTGCATGGATATATGCAGTGAGAGTAGGGGTGGTATCCAAGTCTAGCTTCATAAGCTTTCATAGATCCAGATGTTGGAGCAAAGCAGCTGGAATAGTGAGCTGGGTCAGAAAATCTTAACTGCATGCTTTAGTTCTCTGGGTTAGGGAGGAATAACTTTATCCATTCAAGAAGTAGAAATTAAGGTAGGGAAAAGTGAAAAGACTTCTGAGGGCACAAAGAATTCTTGGCAATCTAGGTTCTTTTCCACATCAGCTACTCTTTGTCAATTCTTGTCTGTAGTGTGTCTCTTTCTACACTAGGAAGAGAGTTAGATTTTGACAAATCTTTGAATGACCCCTGGGAAGTTCATTGGAGTTATTGTCGCAATTCTGGTGTAATCCAGCTGTTTCTTCTAGGATGATGGTGTTCTACCATCACAGATGCTTGGTGGGCTTTTTACAAAATGCCTAGGAGCAGCTGTGCATACTGTGACTCCATTAGAGATGAAGGAGGTTCCAGGACTGCCCAGGGAGGTGGTGGAGTCACTGTCCCTGAAGGTGTTTAAGGAAGGACTGGAAATGGCACTTAGGGCTGTGGTTGACATGGTGGTGTTAGGTCATAGGTTAGACTTGATGATGTCAGAGGTCTTTTCCAATGTAATTTCATTCTGTGATTCAAGATATGTATCTTGGAGTACATGCAGTACTAAAAGCAGATAGTGGATGTTTGTAGCTACACCTACTAAAGGCAGCTGAGGGGATGCATGATGGAGCAGACAAACCTTGGTTTTTCCCAGTGGAACCCTTGTAGCCTTCTGTGAATGAGGAAGTGAGCCCTCAAGGAAGGTAATAGAGCTGGACAGTGCAAGGCTAGCTTGTCAGTAGAGCTGCCCAAGACTTAGTGTGTGTTACAGCCCTGCTGCTCTCTCTGTGTCAGCAGTCTGGGCCATAGGCACACACGCACACTGGTGCCGGTTTTACAGAAAAGCTCTGCTGGCAGGTATGTGTCCAGGCCACAGGTTTTGGGATTACAGCCTATTGGCTGGAAAGCAGGAGGGGGTTGACCCACTGTTTCCTACCCCTCCTCACAAGTGCACTGAATTGACACTGCTGTGCTGGCAGAGCTATAATACACACCTCACGTCAGCATGCACATCCTCAGATGATTGTTGAATGGCTTGCTGCTTGCCGGGATACATGTGTCATGTGGAGATCCTTCAGTGGAATGGCTGATCAGCTAGCACTGGCCTGGTCACAAGCATCTCTTCAGCTGGGCTTTGACGCCCAGGCCTCTGGAAGTGACATTTTGGGCTGTGTGCATGCTGGGCGCCCTGTTGCCTGCCTGTCAGTACAGACCACTGAGGGTTGGCGTCTTGCAGCTTATGTCTGAGTAATCCTGCTTGGCCATGAGACTGGTGGTGAACTGCAGGTGCTCTGGTGCGTTTAATGTAGCGCATCTTTCCTCTGCTGCATCACTTGGGGACAGTGTCTGGCCTTATTGCAGGGGCCTGTCGTTTGTCACTGCTAGTGACAAATCGCAGGAACCAGGGTTACCCAAACCCTGTGCTGTAGCAGTGGCAGGAATTGGAGTTACCTTTCCTGTGAGTGTGTCCCTGTGTCACAGGTCTTACATAACGTGTGTGTCAGGTTACATCCAGGACTGGGACAGGGACACGTTTTTACAATTCAGCTTTAACAGCTGCTGCTGCTGCGGGCTGTGCTTTCTGCCTGAGCTTTCCCGTGGGTTTCCCTTCCCGCTCGGCAGGCTGTGACCCGCGGGGCGGCGGGCTGGGCTTGGGGGTGGGTCACCGCTGTCCCCGCAGCGCCACCTGCTGGCGCGGGGCGGGCGCGGCGCTCGGTGCCTGCGGGGTCCCTGCCGGCAGCGCGGGAGCTTCAGTCCCAGGGGTAAAACCCCCCAGCTCCCCGGGGCACCCACACCGCTGCTACGGGGAATCCGCCTCCCCGCCCTTTCTGGGACACGTGGTTAGCAAAGCAAACCTCGGTGCTAATACGCTGTGTGCCTATGGAACAGTATTGAATGCGTATGTAAGTTAGTCACCTGTATCTCAGTCCATGACTTATATTCACTGGAGGTTTAGTCATGTGGCAGGTTCTACCCACTCCTCAGAAGCCAACTGTGAATAAGCTAACATTAGGCCGAATAAGGAAGAAATGTGCTTGTGTGCATGCTGTGTAGGTGGGGTAGTAGGAAAGTGTGTTTCAGAGAACAGGTGGGAGAAGAGATAGTATTTTATGCAATGGTAGTTTCTGGCTTGTAGAGGTGTTTCCCGAGGGCAAGGATGCCCCAGATATGTAGTATGTGGGGAGGAGTGGTTCAAACTGGCAGTAAAAACCCATATGGGAGCTTTTGGTTTTGGCTCAGTGATTTGACTCTTGTTTTCTAGATTGCTAAAGTGGAGAAGTTGAAACCTCTGGAAGTAGAATTGAGGCGCTTGGAAGATCTTTCAGAGTCCATCGTTAACGACTTTGCCTATATGAAGAAACGAGAAGAGGAGATGAGGGACACTAATGGTGAGACTGTGGGCCTCCTCAGAGGGCTGGAACCCTAAGACCCCTTATTTCTGCTAAATGTGTTACTAGGACAGCATTTGGAGATCAAGCAATTATAGTGGTTTCTGCCTGTTCCTAGTAGGGGAAACCTGAAGTAGTCACTGAGTCCTGTGTGTTCCATCTCTAAAAATCATTTCTTTCTGTCTCCATTCCTAATGTGAATTGCTCTCTACTGTTTAATGTTGCCCATTAGCTGCAGCTTCACCTTGTTCCCTCTCATTAGCTTTCTCCTTGTTCCCTCTGCTTTTATTCTCAAGTACTGCTGGTTCTTGGGTGCCCTTGCTTTCATGCTGTATGCTATTTTGCCTTTGAAGTTTTGCATGGGGGAGGAGAAATCCTGGGAACTTTGCCATGTTGGGGCACATCTTGTGTCAAACTCCCATGCAATGGTTTGTTGTCTGTTTCAGAGTCAACAAACACCCGGGTTCTGTACTTCAGCATTTTCTCCATGTGCTGTCTCATCGGACTGGCCACCTGGCAGGTTTTTTACCTGCGTCGCTTCTTCAAGGCCAAGAAGCTGATTGAGTAAAGGAGCAAATCCTCCTCCCCCTCCTCTCAGACCCAGCTGAACACCGCTGGGACCTAACCATGGCCCCCTGGAGCCATCTCACAGATGATACTCACTGACTGGAGCTTTTCTGAAGGAACTTGGACCCTAAGGGGGGAGGGGAGCCTAAATATTGGAGACAATGAGGGACTGTTGGATGTGGAGGGTGGGGGAGGTCATGATGGGTTTGGGTATTCCTGGGACAGCGATTAAATAAAAAAAGATGTTTCCATGACAGCTGCAGCAAGTTTTTTGCGCTGTCTGTTCTCCCTTTGTAATCATGGCTTGATGATGTCTCCCATATGTCTGTGACTGCAGTGTTACTCAGAGCCACTTGACCCTGCTGCGCTCTTTAGGTGCCACACAGCTAGCACTGGAGCAGAGCAGGGGATTCCCTGTTCTGACCAGCTGGAATCTAAGCCTCATGCAAAAGGAGGTGAGTGCAAAGCAATAGGATTCATCATTCCAGCAGGGCCTGAGGATAGAGGGTCGTCCAAGGTTTGGTCCATGTTGTGGACCTCTGTGTTTCTCCCTGTGGGAGCTGTGCTGACAGGTCAGAGCACTTGAGCATACGGTGATTCAGCCTGGAGGAAGGGGAGCCTTGGAAGGAGGGCTTGGGAACATATTTGAGCTTGGAAAGAAGCCTGCTTTGCTCAAATAAGTTGTCCAGCCTTGTTGTCCTGTGTTTGTCTTGGATTTGCCTCTCTTGCTTTGAAATGATGCAGCATCTTTCTTGAAAGCCTCGGTCAGCAGCAGCCTTTAATGCAGACAGGACACCTCAGTCAGATACAGCCACAGAGCAAATGGGAGCAGGTCATGCTAGGGAACTTGGTCTTACATTGAGGAGACTTCTCATCTGTCCAGGCAGCTGGCTGAATTTCATTTTCTGAGACCTCAAAGCAAGGTGAGCTGATGTTTACATGAAGCATGAGGGCCTGCGCCCTGCCTTGAGGTCTGATGGCACAGCACTGCTGTGCAGGTTAGCAAAGGAGTTGAAAGAATATGGATGAACTAAAAAAAGCAGTACAGGGTAGAATAGTCTAATTCTCCATTTGGGGGGAGTCTGAACTGTGCCCTCAATAGAACTGTTACTCTCCTCTGTGGTAGTACTAGACAGGCAGAGCCAGCAGCTTAGCATTCTGGTGTCCTGTGTCTAGACACTTCTGGCTAGGAAGCAGGTTGTCATGGCTCTGGGCTCAGTCTAGCATTTTCAAAACCCATAGTTTTACAATTTCTGACCTGAGTCTGATCTATTGCTAGGAAGGAAATGGTTGTCCAGAGTGAGGCAATGGGAAAGAGAAGGTAAAGATGACCTCCTGTCATCTAAATACATTAGTATTTTGCCTCCTCTTTGCCATTGCCAAGTTCCTGGAGTTGTTAGTTCCACTGGCAAGTACTTAGATTGCTTTTAATTTGTTTGGTTTTTGATAAAGCTGTATTAGGAACCTAAGTCCACTCCTCTGCCATTGCGTCCATTTTATCTTTGTACATTTTTGAAAGCTGTTACATTGCAGAACAGCAGTGATGCCACAGGACTGAATTACAGAAGAATTTGAAGGTAGTTTTAGGTCCTACAGTTTGAAGCCTGTAGATCTGTTAAGTTTTTGCTTTTGTTTTTATATAATTAAAAAAGACATCATAAGAAAGTGGCTTTCCCAATCTATTTTGATATCATCTCCCCATCCTTATTTGAGTACAAAGATATCTTAAAAATGGTGGTGAGGCCTTAAAATTCCCCAGGTGTCTGTTACACTCTCATTGTTCTGGTGTTATGTTTGGCTCTTCACTGTACTGGTATGGTTAATGGGGAGTAGATGTGGGCAGCTGGTGTGGATTTACCTGTAATGACTGATTGGGGGATTTTTGTCAACTTTCTCAAATAAAATTTCTTTGGGGAAAAACAACCCACCTCACCTTCTCATTGTGAATCTTGTCCTCTTTGTGCATGTTCCTACAGAATGCTGTTTCTTGCAAGTTGAACTGTTGCAGGAAGCAGCAAGTACGTACACTCCCCACAAGCCTTTGGGTTTCTCTAGCCATAGCTAATTCCTAAAGAATTTGAAAATTCCAGACTTGGGAAGGGTGCACAGGCTTCTCTATGGAGTGGGACCAGCACAGCAAATGAGGTCTTCTAATACAGGTTATCACTTTTTGACTTTCTCCCTCCACCCTTTCCTAATTATATTTTGCTCTGTGTCCGGGAATTTTAAGGCTGATAGTGAAGCAGTGCTGGTGCTCTAGAGTACAAGATCTAGTTTTTCATTATCAGCTCCCATATAAATTTTAGTTCATACAGACAAACATAAGCACTTTACAAATTTGTACTTTAAAGGACATTTTAAACTCTTGCAAAGATGAGTTGGTCCTATGTGAGTGGCAGATACTGAAGAGGGTGGTTAGGTATTTACTGAACTGCTGTTAGATCTCCTCTGCTGACCCTGCAAGCCTTTAGTCACACAGTAGCCAAGTGAGATATGC
>JAWWEU010000158.1:41236524-41304022 GCA_035583155.1 Acropternis orthonyx | reverse complement strand
GGTGACAGCCCCCCCTGCCAAGTGACACCTTCAGCCCACGGTGTCCGGGGGCACAGGGTCTGGGGTTTGCCACGTTCGAGCACTGTCAGGCTCGGCCCCCTGGAGTTTCGCAGGGAGATGTGGAGGCTCTTCCGACGCTAATGGACTCCTCGTTTTTCTGTGTTTTATTCCAGTCACAGAAGACATGGGGGCATCTCATACAGGTAACTCTCCCACGTGGTCAGCCTTTCAGCACATTCACGGGAGGCTGCCTGAAAAGCCAGTCCTCCTATTGCTCCCAAATGGTTTAATTCCATCCAGTTCAATTTTAGTTGTGTTTTATAGCAGCTGTCAAAGAAAAGCGCTTGACTCAGTAGCCACGGGAAGTTTTTTTTTTTTTTCTGGCCACCCTGAGGTGTCACAGCTTGGGCAGTTCTAAGTGAAAGCTGTTCATTTAACAGATCACTCATAGCATGGCTGACAACGTGGGTGGGCCTAACAAGGGCAAACTAAATTTTTTGTTGTTTCCTTGTTGGTTTGTTTTTTTCTTTTTTAGCTTTTTTTTTTTTTTGAATATTTGTGATAGCTTATGGTCTCGTACAATAGCATACAGTTACAGGATTGGAAATACACTGTTCTCCCTTTATTGTATTGGAGTATGTTTAGTTTTTATTGAAATCAAACTGTGCCTTTCTTGGTTTTGTTTTGATTTTTTTTCCCCAAAGTGAGTTTTGGCCAGCTAGAAAGATGGCTTTAGGCTTTTGCTATTTCTAATGACAAACAGCAAGCCTCAACATTTATGTTGTAAAGAATATTTTCCTGAAATCTGTAAGAGACAGGAAAGTCTTCACCTTTCCTGAAATTCTAATTTCCTGCTGTAAAGGCACATACTGTTCTCTTCATAGCAGTGTGTTTTTAATTAAAAGATGTTTTTGTGTTTTAGGATGACTCACTTGTAGTGTGGAAAGAGGTGGACCTGACCCGGCTGTCAGAAAAGGAGCGTCGTGATGCTTTGAACGAAATCGTTATCCTTGCCCTGTTGCAGCATGAGAACATCATCGCATACTACAATCACTTCATGGATAACACCACGCTGCTGATTGAGTTGGAGTACTGTAATGGTGAGATCCCCACTCCCATTTACAGAGAGGCACTTGCCATGTTTCTGGGTCAGCTTCCTGCACAATCCGCATCCCTGGGGAGATCCTCTGGGGAGCAGAGGAGTGGAGGTGAATTCTGCTGCATAGCTCCTGAAGAAGAGCTTGAGAACCCTTCCGATTTGTGTCTAAGGTGCCAAAAAAAGAAATCCTGTAGTTAGTGCAGCCAGTTCAGGCAGTAGAGTATTTCCTGAGCCTTCTGAATGGCTGGTGCAGTGGAAGAAGTGCGTTACTGGTAATGTACGCTTCTGGTGCACCTTGCTCTGTTCTTTTAGGTGGGCAGTGGGAAAAGACCATGAGAATAGTTGAGTCTCTCTGCCAGTACCAGGCTGTTTTTTCAGCAGTGTCACTTAAATAGATTTATAATTTGGCAATTATAAATCAAAGCTTAAAAATATCCTGTCCCGTTGCAATCAGAACTTCTTCCTGCCTGCTGCTTTCAGCTGTTACATTTACTATTGAAAGAAAAAACCGAACTACCAGACTGGGTCCTTCTGGTGGTGGAGAAAATTTTAAAATGATCCAAGAGTAGCTCAAATGGTGCTGTTTGAAGTTTGCAGGAGAAACAGCCCCACCCGGGAGGGAGTGATAGAAGGATTTGATATGAGGCTCTGACCAGCAGCTGCTCTTAGACAGCAAGAAGAGGAGGTCATATACAGCTTACACTGCTGGAACAGAATACTTGTCTAGAGCTGCAGTGGGGTTCCTATTTGGATGAGTAAGACAGCTCCCCTGACTAAGTGTCCAGTGTATGTTTAGGGCTTGCATTAAGCTTTGGCTCATCAGCAGAAAGTTTTTTCGCTAGAAAAGGCTATCATATTGTTGTTACCACCTTAGACAGATTGCTTTCACTGGAACAGGTTGGGGAGCATAAGAGAGTTGTGCAAAGTCTTTTTGAATGGTGTCAAACACCCTGGCTGGCAGGTTGACTAAAGCTGGTTTTGCTTCTCTGCTTTTTGTTCTTATGCAAGGTGGAGTCCAGTGCAAGAGTAGAGGAATGTTAGCCCTTTGAGGCACCTTTTATTTTAGGGGTACTCTCTCTGTGCCAGTCACTGACTGAAAAGACTGCGTGCTTGCAGCCATTATAAATTTGTTGGAGGGCATAGAGAGAAGCTGCTTAGTACTGATGTCTGTGCACGTTTTTGTTAATGTTTCTAAGCTGTTTTACTTTGGGATAATAACCAAGAGATGAGTATATAGCCTGCGTTGCCTCAATATGTCTGATGATACAGAACAAGGGACATGAGAAAGTGGAAATCTTATTTGGAGTTACGTGTAGTGGTTTTGCCAATACATTAATAGTTGTTTCTGTGGCTTTTTTTAGTGTACAAGCCCAAGATAATTTGTGAGTAATTTTTAAAGAAAGACAGGACTACTCACTGTCAGACTCTTCTCAGAATCCAAAGGTTTTACTGTTTAACTGGCACATCTCTTCTGAAGATCTAGAAAAGAGTTTCAAGTTTGAGTAAATGTTCCCGTTTTACAGAGCAGGAAGCCAAGTTACTGGTTTATTTGCCTTTAGTTCCATGTGTATCATGGTACCATAAGACTTGGATTTACCATGGGATAACATCAGTAAATACATCTGAAATAGTTTGGGAAGAAATATCCTATAAAATACGCTCCTTGAAGAGAGAATAACCTACGTCAGAACATTAGATGAGCTTAGATGAAGCAAATAGTAAATTAATTTGGTTTTCGTATTTATGTACTGATTATATGAGTTAAGAGCTAACTTGTCTCCTTATGTAGGATTTTTGGCAATGTAGTACCTGTCATGCTGCTCTTTGGTTCAGAAAAGCTGCAAAAAAGATGAGAAAAAATTAGAGATGAGGAACAGAATTGACTAAAAGCCTGCATGGTTTGAATCACTAGGAAAGAGGTTCATAAGAAGAGGCAGAAGTGAATGTTTTGGTTAAATTGTGAATGTAAACAGTGATTTGTAGATAATTTGTAAATGTGAACATAGGGCAGAAAAGAGAAATGTTGAAAAATTATAGCAAAGCTGAAAGAGAGGAGATTAAGTGAAGGGACTCTCAATTAGAAACATCTTCCCAACATGGAAGTCTGAAATAAGTCCCTCAAGGAGACAAAGGATCCATTGCAACCTGCTTTGGACATGTACCACTTGATAGACCCATGGAAATCGTACAGCCAAAGACTTTCTTGCACCATACCCATGGCAATGGGAAAGCTCTTGGTGATCTCTTACTATTAGGACATAAGATATTTGGAAATTGGAATAACAACAGGATGTGATCAGAGATTTGGGATTTACTGGTTGGATGCTGATCTGACAGGGAGTCTCACTATCTGCAGCCCTCAGCATCATTTCTTTTAGCTCTCCTTGATTTTCAGTCTACTGCATTGAAATTATGAGGTCTCCTAAAGAATCTGCTGATTTCAGGCTTCTGTTGGTGGTGCTGCTCTTGTCAGTGTTTTGTGAATTCTGCATCCATGTATTTGGCAGTAAGTTGGGAAAGGTCGTAAATTGTGCTTTCAGAGACTACTCTGACCTTAAAATTGCTTTTTCTCTCTCTTTTTTTTAATTTTTTATATACAATGCTGAGCAGGACAATCTTACATGATTTGGTGTACAGGTTATACATTTTTACATACCCCAAGAAGCACTTTCAGGTAAAAAAGTAGGGACTGCTAGCCTAGCTTACTGATTTGATTTTCAGAGAGTATTAAATGGTGGTGTTAAAGAATCATCTCTGCTTAAGCTTAAATATGCCAGTGACATTCTTAGACAAAAGAAGAACTTAATTTTGTAAGTGCCTGACCAGTTTAAGTGAGGAGTGCTGAGGGAGAGCTGTAGTGGTTGATCAGATCTCTTAGGGGATTTGAGTATTCTCAGCAGCACTTGAGCAGAGTAACTGCTGCCATTAACTAAGATGAGCCTCTCAGTCTTTCTCACTCACTTGTAATTACAGGAGGGAACCTCTACGATAAGATTCTGCGACAGAAAGACAAGTTATTTGATGAAGAGGTAATTTGGAGTGGTTTGAGGGAGCAGTGGGGCTGACCTAATGTTCTGGGGATCTCTGGCTATTTGAGTATTTCTACTAATTTTTTTCCATAGTGCTGGTGGGGAATTTCTGTGTTTATCTGGAGGCTGGCATCCTTCCTCTCATGTTCAATATTGTGAGCATTTATGGGCTATCTGAAACTTCCTATTTTCCTTTTTGACTGTCTATGAGCAGTATATACTTCCAAGGGAGGAATAATGAGAGAGAGTATGCTTGGCAAATATTTAACTTTACAACCTCTTCCTGTGTTTCTTCCTAGTTAGTACTCAGTTTCTCTCCTTTCTTGAACATTTTCTAGGGTTTTTTCAAAGTAATTTCCTTGAATCTGTCTTGCTCTTTTGTTTTTCTTTATTTTATTTAAACTTATTTTCTGCTGTCTGCCTTCATCACATGCTGAACTGATTATTGATTACACATATTTGTCTTATATAGTGACTTTTAAGTCTTTCTGGCTGATGGAGAATATTAAATGGTCACAATTCATATTCCGGAGAGCACAACTCTAGATGTTTCCCAAGTGGTCATTAGTTGTCATTTCTAAAGTCTTTTTACTTATGGAATTCTGTGACAGTTGTCAAGACAGACGCTATGAATGGGTGTAGAACAACTGACCTTTTGAAATATCTTTTCAGAGATTTCCAAAACAGGAAATTCTAAATTTTCATACTCCTGAAAGAGCATCTGAACGGTACAGCCAGGCCTGCTTGCTGTGCCTCAGTGTGGCTGGGACATGTGGGGATTTTGGGTTTGGTGGTTTTTTTGGGGGGGGTGTTTTGAACCTCACATAATTCTGATATTCCTACCTGCGCAGATGGTGGTTTGGTATCTCTTTCAAATTGCATCAGCTGTGAGCTGCATTCATCGAGCAGGAATTCTTCATAGGTAAGTGTGGCATGTGGCACAGCTGAGGTAACCAGTGCAATTCATGGGTGTGAGTAAAGAACTCCTTTGCTTCTGTGTTTAAAGCAAGCACTGAGCTTCTCTCCAAACTGTAGTTTGTAAAGAAATTTTACTGGGCTGGAAACCGTCTTGTGATAAATATTCAGGAAATCTTGTATTTGCAAATGGAGTTGCAGCTTTGTGAACAAAGAGTTTATACATGTAGGAAGGAAGTAAATTTGCTGTTTATTGCTGTAACGCATAAATGATATTTGCTAAAGTGGGGAGGAAAGGCAGTTACCACAGGCCAAAGGTATACTTCCTACCTGCTTCACACTTAATGGTTTCAATTAATAGCTCATGTTCAGCAGCTGCCAACCAGCTCCTTTTTCATTGGGCAGCTTCCCAGCCATTCTTCCCTCAGTCTGTAGCGCTGCCTGAAGTTGTTTTGACCAAAGTGCTGACCTGGCACTTTATCTTACTGAACCTCATACCGCTGGCCTCAGCCCATGGATCTGTCCTGTCCAGATCCCTCTGCAGAGCCTCTCCTACCCTACAGCAGATCAACACTCCTGCCCAGCTTGGTGTTGTCTGCAAACTGAGGGTGTCCTCAATCCCCTCATCCAAATCATTGATAAAGATATTAAATAGGACTGGCCCTGGGCAATCCCACTGGTGACTGACTGCCGACTGGCTGTAGCATCACTCACCACCACTCTCTGGGCCTGGCCATCCAGCTGATTTTTAACACAGCTAAGAGCACACCTTTTCCAATCCATGGGCTGCCAGTTTCTCCAGCATCCTACACCTGCACCTCTTAAGATTTCCTTCTTAAAGTATTGCCAGCCTTCCTGGACCCCTTTGCTTTTAAGGGTGGTTTTCCAAGGGACTGTCTGAACCAGTGTCCTGATACAACTAAAGTCTGCCCTCCAGTACTCCAAGGTAGAGGTTTTGTTGATCTCTTCCTTGCTTCACAGAAAATTGAAAACCCTGTCATTTCATGGTTGCTATCCAAGACGGCCTCCAGCCACCACATCCCCCACTAGCCCTGCTCTGCTTGGAAGCAGCAGGCACTGCCCCTGATAGTCTTGCTTACCCACTGTGTCAGGAAATTATTTTCCACATATTCCAGGAACCTCCTAGACTGCCTCCTCTCTGCTATGTTGAGTTTCCAGCAGACATCTGGCACGTTAAAGTCGCCCACAAAAATAAGCAATCGTGACATCAGCCAGCTGCTTATAGAATATCTCATCTGTCTCTTCATCCTCATTGGGTGGTCTGTAACAGACTCTCACCAAAATGTCTACCTTGTCAGCCTTCCCCCCAGTTCTTGCCAGTAGACACTCAACCATATAATCATTGTCCTTCAGGTCTATACAGTCAAAACACTCCCTAATAAGGTACAGAGCCACCTCAACTCCCCTCCTTCCTTTCCGCTCCCTTAGGAAGAGCTTATAGCTATCCATTGCAGCACTCCAGTCATGCAAGTCTTCCCACCACATTTCCATGATGGTGACTATGTCATAGCTTTCCTGCTGCACAGTGGCTTCCAGCTCCTCCTGTTTGTTACCCATGCTGTGTGTAAATGCACTTCAGCTGGGCTATTGATTTCACCCCCAACCCTGGCATGCCACCCCCAATTTCATCTCCAGCAGGCCTGGTCTTATCCCCTGCCCCCTTCAAACCTAGTTTAAAGCCCTCTCAATCAGGCCTGCCAACTCATGGGCTAGAATCCTATGTCATGTTATAAAGAGTTGTTCTTGAAGGGTAAAAGCATTATGCTTAAGTTCTACAGTGGTATGTGTGTGTTTATATTTGCATACATACATATTCATACTTACATTTATGTTTTTAGTGAGCTCAGTGACTCCTGGCTTGGGTCTATTTATAAAACCAGGAAAAATAAGACCTGGTCAATGACCTTCATATGAGAAGAAACTGAGAAGGGGGAAAGAACTATCTTTGATCTGTGGCCTTTACATAGGTTCTGGAGCCTGTGCTTTTTAAACTGTGTTGTGTTTCTGTGGGGAATGTGATAAAACATGTATAACTGCAGTTACTACCGCAGTACTTGGGGTAAAATTACCTTTGGAGAACTCTGTGTGTGTGTGAGAGAGAGGGAATGCTGGCAGAGTAGCAAGTACCTCATTTGCGGGGAAAAGTATAGTAATGTGTGGGGAACTGAAATCTGGCAATATACCTGAGTGTTTGCATTTCTTTTTCTCCTTTCAGAGATATAAAGACATTAAATATCTTTCTAACCAAGGCAAACCTGATTAAATTGGGAGACTATGGGTTGGCAAAGAAGCTGAACTCTGAGTACTCCATGGCTGAGACTGTGAGTATCTGCCTTCTTCACAATGCGGGCTGAGGTGTGTTTGTCTTTCACCTCCGCATGCCTTGCAGAAGACCAGGGATGCTGTGCATTCTTGCTGCTTGCTTTCTGTTATTTTCCTTTCCCTCTCCCCTAAGTTGGCCTCAGTGTTACAGAATCATAGAATTCCTAAGGTTGGAAAAGATCCCTAAGGTTATTTAGTCCAGCTGTTAACCCAGCACTGCTGTGTTCACCACTAAACCATACCCCCAAGTGCCGCATTTTTTTGAACACTTCCAGGAACAGTGACTCAGCTGCTTCCTTGGGCATCTTGTTCCAATGCCTGACCACCATTTCAGTGAAGAAATTTTTCCTGATATATGGTCTAAACCTCCCCTGGCACAACTTGAGGCCATTTGTTCTTGTCCTGTCACTTTATAATGTGGGAAAAGAGACTGACCCTCACCTCACTACAACCTCACTTCCTAATGTTATCTCACTAACAGTGGCGTATTCACTGATGGCTTGGAGCCTGCAGTTACTCCCAGGTTACCTTTTGGAGGTCTGTCTCTCTGCAAAGCAGTGGTAGAGTGAAGATAGGTGCCACTGTGGGCACAGAATGGTGCCAGAGCCAGTGTAGCTGTGCTAGAGTGTACTGCTCTGCTTTCCCCTAGGCATGGTACTTCTAAAGGTGAATCTGTGTCATACGAAGGCAGTGCAAGCTGAACATACAGAGACAGCAGTGTAGTCATCAGAACAGCACACTCCCTCTGGGCTAGTCAAGGCCATCTTAACAAGCTAATTTTGTCATGCTACTGTGCTAACAGGTAAATTTTGCCTCAAGTGGATCTGAGATAGCTTGGATGTGCATGCCTGATGTACCACCGTGTCATAGGCGTGTCTCCTGTGTCTTTAATATTCAGGCTCTGAACTGAATGGCAAAGAAGCAAGAAAGGCACTTGTGCTTCTTATGGTAACCAGGTGTAGGGTTTATTGGTAATGCTCCTGGAGAGGGGCAAAGCTTTGCAGGAGAGATTAATTTTATCAGGAGACTGTCAAGCTTGTCTTTGTTCCAGACCCTGCCAGAAAGCATTTTCACAGCCAGAGTTATGACACAGGGTAAACTGTATTGCAGGTACCTGGAAGGCTCAGCTTGGTTTTCCCAGCTCTCTTAAAACCTATGGTGAGCATTAGACTTGGAATAGGAAACACTGTCTGGAGCTCCTATCTGCTAAAGGGCTTTATTATAGTCTGGGACACAAGCCAACTCACAGTTCTCCTTACCAGGCTGTCTTATTAGATTTAGTGCCAGGTGTTGGTGTTCTGTTAGGATGTGTAGTTAAATACTTGCCAATCCTTCTCCAGAACACCAGCACTATTGTGCAGTTCCTACAATAAGTGGGAACTCAGGGCTACTATATAAAGCCATTGCTGGGCTGCACTGCAGCAACACTACTTCTGTTTCATGACACTTTTCTTGGCCTTCTGGCTTTCAGAGGAAATGCAGTCTGTGCTGTGAATTTCCAGTTTGTTTTTGCCCATGTTGGCTGTGTTCATCTACACCTACACCTGCGAGTGGTTTTTTTTCCCTTTTTCACATATGAAAAATTTTGAACTACACACCTTCAGCTGGATTTCATTTTGTGTGTGCTGGCTGTGCTCTGGGCTCGTTGCTTAATTTGTGATCTAATGACCAGTGGCAGGCTGGAAGTTGATTTTTGGGAAATAAATGCAAAACATGTTGTTGGTGTTTGTAACAGTCAAATTGTTATTTGATAGAATGTTTACGTCTTGTTTACTAAACACTCATTTCTTAATTTATCATTGTTTCTCCCATTTACCAAGGAAGATAGAGAAAATATGTCAGTGTCTTATAGAAAGCTTATATTATCCTTGGCTTAAAAAGGCTTTGGGTGCAGTGTCCTAGTTCTCTGTGTGATACTGCAACTATCTGGGCTTCTAAACCTTCCTGTGGCTGGAGCTCACAGAGCTCTGTAGCTGTCACACTCTGTAACAGGAAATGGAAGGGAGATGGCAGACTCTGAATGTGCCCATTAGGTAAACAACATCCTAGCGGAGTCTAATGAAGGGCAGGCTTTGTAGTCCTTGGAGCTTTGCTGAGAGAGTTGAAAAGAGGGCGTCTATAAATATTTCCCCTTTTTCTAAATTCTGTCTTTCTCATTTTATTTTTCTGTCTAGTTCCTTGCTAAGGATTGAACTCCATTCATCTGGAAGGTTTTTTCTTACATCTTTTACCATGTTTGTTCTGTGTCTCCTTTTTGTGACCTTGAACTATGCCACTATTTCTGCAGTACCTGGGAGTCCTTCTGTGTTTAAGTGCTGGGTTTGTGATTTTTTTTTGGGATGTTGGGGGTGTTTGGTTTACACCAGTTGTTCAAGAATGACCACTTCTGAAGTGAAAGCCTTTCAGGTGGGACTCAACCCAGCTTTCTACGTACTGATCCAAAAGTAACTCCTCTGAGACAGAGCAACCTTTGTCCTGGCAGTGTCTTGTGATCAGACAGTGGCTCCATAGCTGTAGGCTGGTATCTGTATTTGAAAACTTTGCTAGATCCCTTTTCCTTCAACCTCTTGTGAGGGTTTCCATATGCCTGCTCTGTACGTAAGGCCGTGATTACTTCTAAATGTAGTATATTTAAGAGAGGGGCAACTTCTTGTCATATTCACATGACTACTACTCTGTTGAGAAATATATACCACATCAGAATCTGAGCAGAGCGGTGTCTAGGATCTTTTAAGAAACTCAGGAATAGGCCTGTGGATGAGAAGGGAAGAAGTGTGCTTGTTGTTCCCACCCCTTCAGCACATCAGTGGGGTGTGTCACTTCAGTGCTGTGTCAGAGCAGTGTCTCACTCTAATGCTTATGGTCCTGTGTGAACATGATGGATACAGAGCTCCTGAATTGAAGGCTGCTGGATCATTTCTGATTTTTAAATGTTATTTTTCCTAGCTGGTGGGAACTCCATATTACATGTCCCCAGAACTCTGCCAGGGTGTGAAATACAACTTCAAATCAGATATTTGGGCTGTGGGCTGTGTCATCTTTGAGCTGCTTACTCTGAAGAGGACCTTTGATGCTACTGTAAGTCTGCCAACCAGGATGGATTAAGTAACCCTATTTTTTATCATCCTAAGATTCACATTTGGCTTATAGATTTCTTAAATCACGTTTTTCTTTCATTGTTGTTTAAATCTACTGATTAAGAAAACAGTGGCCTGAGAGTGACAGCTATAGCCAGAGGAAATGCCTGCATGAATTCCCTTACCCTTCATGCAGATTACCCTTCTGCCCTCATGCATAAGCCTCTCTGTCTTCTGCCAAACCCACTCTTGCCTGCAGGCCAGGTTTACCAGATGCAGAATACAAAATGTGGTAATTTGTCATGGTTGTGCATGAAGTATTTTTTTCACTACAAGGACGAAGTTTGCGATTGTAGTCTTTCTGCTTTTTCTGCTTTATTAGCTGTGAATTTTCTGTGTAGTGTTCTGTAGCAAAAAGTTCCAGCCTTCAGATTTTATAGGATCTAATCCTGTTACTCTTTCTGAAAGCTCGGTTGTAAGAAATGTCTGGTCAAGCTGGCTTGGGAAGGGTGAAAGGGAGTATTACTGGCTGACATATGTGATTTGCCAGCTTATGCCATGAGATGGGAAAAGCTGCTAGTTGCCATAATGCAAAATTTTGTAACCCTGAAAGACACAATGTGAAAATACCATCCCTTCCTGTCTTTCTCTCAATATGCTGCATAGGAGATTCCATGCAGAGAGCAGCCTATCCTCCCTGCACTGTTAGAGAATTTGGTGGGAAGCTGGATCTTGCCACCAAGTTCTGGCTATCAAAGGTACTGTTTCTGAAGGAATTATAATTTGGTTTCTGGAGAACCCTCTAGGCAGGGAAGAAGAGAGATGTGTCCTGATCTGAGATGGAGGAAGAAAACAATGGTGATCTGTAGGATCTCTCCCCACTGGACACGTTGTCCAGTTCAGTTCCCTTACACCTGGTTTCTGGTTTCTGCCTAGAATCCCCTGAACCTTTGTGTGAAGATTGTACAGGGGAATCGCGCCATGGAGGTTGATTCCACTGTCTACTCCTGGGAGCTGATCCAGATGGTGAATTCCTGCCTTGATCACGTTGGTGAAATACTTTTTAATTTTCAGACACCCCTTCCCAGCTACCTCAGCCATGGAGTTCAGGGGTGAAGGGGAATGACATGCCTGTTTCAGCATGTGGACTGTTGGGTGCAGGGTAATTTTTGTGAGGCCTGAGGCATCACTAGTTCTGGGCTTTTTCCAGTGCTCTGAAAGCATTGTCTTATGGTGCCGTTCAGTCCTGTAGGCTCTGGAGGACTGCTAGGTTTACTCTGATGATGATTACTGAATGGGCTGGCAGAAGCAATTATTTTTATATGCAGTGCTGTGGAGGTGGGAGTATCATCTCAGTAGTCTCTTAGGGTTCTGCCTTTCTGTAGGGAATTAATTTCGTGAAAGTAAACATAGTATTAGTACCTTCTGAGCATGGAGGTACCTCCTGCACATCCTTGGCATTTATCCCTATCAATTTTAAATATTTTAATTAATTCCTTTCCTGTTGAAGGGAATCAGGGAAGAAGGTCCATGCAGGCTTGAATGAGGTCTTCTGGACCAAGATTTTGTTATGGGTTGTGAGCATTTCCCAGAGAATTACTTGTTGCTTCCTTCTTTCAGGATCCAGAGAAGAGACCCACTGCAGACGAATTGCTTGAACATCCCCTTCTCAGCAAACGCAGGAGGTAATCAGACGGTCTTGCCTGAAACTCGGGTGGCTGTCAGGGAAAACAGGAGGGTTTGTGCAAACTAGTGGTTTTTGTGCTTTCATAGGAAAGTTTTTAAGTGACTCTAGCCTGACGTGAGGCAGTTATTGAAGTAGTACTTCATCCTCTTTAGGAGAGGAGTCCATTCTTCCAGTCTTGTCTTCTGATCTGATGTTCTCTTGGTGCCTGGGTAAGGTGGGAAAGGTCTCTGCATCCTTTGTTGTAGACACTGTTGTATTGAGAATTTTGATGCATTCTTTTCTGAGACTCTTTGGAGGAATGCTGGTTTCCTCTCTTCAAATTTCTGAAGGAAGGGTCACAGAGATCCTCCTGTGGTCATAGGAAAAAGCCATTTTGAATCTATATATTCAAAAATATACATATCATGCAATGTAGAGGCCCTCACTTTCTCCTTTTGTTGCCTACCTCTTTGGGAGACACTTGCATTGAAAGCCCATCTTAGCTTAGTTTGACCATAAGCCTACACACACTGTCTTTTTATGAAAGGTGGGCCGTAATTCTGGGCAGTTTCGATCCCACATTACTTGCTTTGGAAACAGCAGACTTTGTCCTTTATACCAATATTCTTTTACTTGGTGATAGCAAAGTTTGAGTTTTGTCTTGCTGTATGCACTGTTAGGAGCCCAAATCCTGATAATATTTAACCATTTAAGGTTATTCTTGTGCAATATGGGTATTGGTTGGCCATATTCTGTTACATGTGTAGTTTGTTGTCCTCAGCTCTCCTGAAAGTTTGTTAGCTGTGTGGTGCAGTAACTTCTGCCCTAGTTACTGTGTATTGCTGCGAGCTGGTAAACAGCTGCCACATTTCCTCCAAGAGGGAGCAGCATTTTATTGGAAAGGAAAACAGTCCATGTGTGCTGCTTGTCAGTAAATTGCATTGGGCAATGTTGCTGTTTCCTAAAATGCTTTTTCTCCTTTGGCAGGGAAATGGAAGAGAAAGTCACACTGCTTAATGGGCCAAATAAGCGACCAAGGTAATTATTTAAACATGTATTTGAAAGGACGTATGGAAAGAACAGCACCCTAGAGAGGAACTTTGCTGGGAGTGTTAGCCTGTGACAACCATAATGGAATACTGTAGTTTAGAAGATCCCTGAATACTAGGAATTTGACATGAAGTTCTTACATGGTTATTGTCCCATTTGCCTTTTATCTCCTGCTTATATGTTAGGTTGGAGCCTTACCTCAGCAGGCCCCATCAAGCTCTAATCTGTCCTACTGAGGGTGTAGTCTTTACAGCCTACGTATCTGAGATATAATGTAGATCCCTCTTTCACACAGATTCCCTCCAGCAGGACAAATATGACTGTCTGAATGTTGAATATTAAAATACCTTCCATAAAACTTGATATAGCAGAGGTTCTCCATAGTTCCCAGCAAGGCTGTAAGCAGGGTTGCTCTGTGAAGCAGGTAGCTTCTGTGACATGTATAACTGGTTTTCTGTTAATTGTCAGATAGAATTGGACCAGTTTTCCTCATAAACTTGGAAGTACCATCACTATCTGAGCACTTTATGGGAAGTTGTCCCAGTTCATGGGTAGTTCACAGTTTGCTGGAAGAACAGTTTGTGAAAATAAAAACCATGAATGATTGTGAAGGGGAAACTCCTAGACAACAGTAGGAAAGTGAGTGATGACAATGAATGCAAACTCATTACTAAAAGCACATATGTTTTGTTGGGTGTCTTGTGCAGGTCAAGTACCATGAACGAGGCTCCCATTGCAGTGGTGACTTCACGCACTAGCGAGGTGTATGTCTGGGGGGGTGGTAAGTCCACCCCCCAGAAGCTGGATGCCATCAAAAGTGGCTGCAGTGCACGCCAGGTGTGTGCTGGTAACACTCACTTTGCTGTGGTGACAGTGGAGAAGGAGCTCTACACCTGGGTGGTAAGTGAGAGAAACTGCAGGGAGGGTGTAAGGGTGGGAAAGAAGAGTCCAGATCCACTGCTGACCATTCACAAGCCTCTCAGAATGAGATGGGCAGGAGACTTGGAAAGGGAGAAATCTGATTGCAGTGGGCACTGTGAGATCATCTGATTTGGGGCTGAACCAAGTCTCCCAAGGCAACTGTTTGTTTGAGAGAAGTTTTCCATTGTGACAAGAAGTGTGTTGGAGACTTGCTGTGCACTTGAGAATTGTAGGTGGAAGTCTTGTAGGCCCAAACATGAAGTCAAACATCTTTTCATTCTTTTGCTGACTACTAGAAATGCACTGGAGGCTTTGTGATGCTCTGTTGGCTTTGTGTATTTTTGAGGAAGGTTTTCCAACATCAGAATAAGTGGGATGAGTGACCTTTTTGTAATACAGATGTCATCTATAAGGCAACTTTTGAATGAAAGCAGAGATGTTTTACACTAAACCACTCTGCTTTTTATGATGAGTGGAAATTCTGTAATAGTTTAGAATGAGTAAAGTGTTGGCATATAATGCATTTTGAACAACAACATTTTAAACATTTCAGGATTAGATGGTGGGTGACAGGGAGGTATTCTGTATTTCCAGGCTTCCGTGGGCTTTTGTATTGATTATACACAATTTTTAAGGCAGATTATAAAATGCTAGAAGGTTGGTGAGAAAAGAAAGAGATTCAAAGAGGAGGAGAGCAACTTGAAGTCATTTGCTGGGTGTTCCTGCAGGAATGGCCACCGAAAACTTTCAGCTGGCTATTAATATTTTAGTTTTAGTTTCAACACTATTTATTTTGTTTTTCCTGCATAATTACTAGGTCAGGCCATTTCAGTGACATTTGTTTCATGTTATGCATTTCTTTGCAGCCGTTAGGATTTGGAAAAGTAGGTCAAAAAGCTGAAGGATGAATTTCAGTCCTGCAGCAGAGAGGGTTCAGTAGCCTGACAGGTGAGAATGGAGCAGGAATTCCTTACCTGGTCTGAGACTGGATCACTCCTTGTTAGTGCATAACAGCCTGGAAGGCTGTGCTGCCATTGAGAATGTCTCCTGCTAGTGTGCCACATAGATAGCAGTCTCTTCCCTGGAGTAGCTACCACACTTTCTCATGCTGTCTTCTGTTGTTTGTTTGAGGTGCTGTAACTTTTGGCACCATCTCTAAGGTTGTGGATACGTAACCTCACCAGATGTTTCTGTCTTGCAGAATATGCAGGGGGGCACCAAGTTGCATGGGCAGTTGGGACATGGAGACAGAGCTTCCTACCGGCAGCCAAAACACGTTGAGAAGCTTCAGGGAAAAGCCATTCGCCAGGTGTCCTGCGGAGATGATTTCACCGTGTGCATCACAGGTGAGAGCTGGAAGTCCTTTGGCTCAGACTATTATGGATGTATTGGCATTGACAAGTCCTCTCACTTTGCTGTGCTGTGGAGGTGTTTGCTGGGCAGCTTTCTGCACAAAGCAGAAAGCCCCATATGTTACTCATCCATCAGTTTTGAGGATAGTATCAACATTATTACATTTGAGATAGATAGATATCTCAACATTTGAGATAGATCAACATTATTACACAGTGGAAGATACTGACTCCCAGGAAGGATGAGCATTTTGCTAAGGATGTGCTCCTCTTTAGTGATGAAGCTGTGTGTTGAGTACAGCTCTTTGTGGCTGAGCAGAGTCCCTGATTTTACCAGTACAGGCTTGTACTAAAGACAGCGGAGCCTGAAGTCAAGAATGTAGTTGTGTTTGAAACTCTTTTTTGGCTGTGTGGGGAAAGATTCACCCAGTGACAAAAGGGGATGTGTATCTGGGATTTGCTATTTAGTTCAGAATGCTGGAGTCCTGCAAGCTGTCTCTAGTTCTAGCCCTCCTCATACTTTTAAAGATATTTTAGCTGTGGTGTTGCCTGTTATGGAAGAATTTGAATCTTGCTTTACACATGCAAACAATTCTCAACAGGGTAGTTTGAAGTTTATTTTGCCAGTGCTGGAAAAGTAGAGATTTGGCAGAGAAAAGCCCAGATGCTCAGAGTGCTGGAGAAGTGACATAGGGAGCCACAGGATCAATTTGTGGGTTTCTGTTAAAGAACTTGGCAGGTCCAAGCAAAGATTTTTTGACACTGAAATAGCTGCAGATTGTTGTGTAAGGTCATTCATCTTAACATGATCAAGAAAGGACTCCATAGTCTCCTGATGACACACTTGTGCACTATAGAGGACGATTGCAGAACAGAGGTTGCTCTGGCCATGTCCCAAGAAGTTAACATGCAGCCTAACATAAGTTCTGTATAATGACTAAACTTCCCTTGTGTCCTTCAGATGAGGGCCAGGTGTATGCCTTTGGCTCAGACTATTATGGATGCATTGGTGTTGACAAGGCTTATGGCTCTGAAGTGCTTGAGCCCCTGCAGCTGGATTTCTTCCTTACCAACCCTGTGGAGCAGGTCTCATGTGGAGATAACCACGTGGCAGTGCTGACCAGGAACAGAGAAGTCTACACATGGGGCTGTGGAGAGTATGGTAGGTACTCCCCAAAGCCTGAAGGCACTGGTTATGCCTGCTCCAGAAAGTGGCTTTATGCAGGTGTGTCGTGCAGGGCCTGGGTGAGGGCTGCTTGTATCCCCTGGAGAAACAGAGCATGGTTTCTTTGGGGCTTTCTTTCCTTGTAGAAATGGGGAACTGGAGGTGGAGCACTTAGGACTCTGCTCTGGAAGTCTGTAGGGTGCCTCTTGGCTTTCCTGTGTATAGAACAGTGGTTCTGTGAGTGGGGTTGGGTTCCCTTGAGGATTGGCAAGTGTTGGCAACTGTAGGGGAGCAGGTTTCTAGTTCTGTAGGGAGATTCTTTTGGGTCTGTGGAGAGACAATACCAGTTCTTAAGGGATGGGCACCTTGTGAGGCCATTTCTAACTGCAGTGTTTTCACTGCTGCAGGGCGCTTGGGCTTGGATTCAGAAGAAGACCACTACACCCCTCAGAAGGTAGGGCTATGACCACTTCTCAAAATATGCATGGACATAAATCCAAATTAGTTACTGTTTGGAAATATTAAGTGTGAGGGTTAGGTGTTTCTTCTGAGATATCATAGAGTTTGAGAGGGTTTTAACTTTGCTTCCTCCCTTCATTTTGCTTCATCTCTCCCTAGAGATCATGGCAGTGGGGCATCCTGCTCCCAAACCAGACAACATAGTGAGGTAGAGCTTCATTGTTCTGATCTCCATGGTGGAACTGGAAATACTAGCTTAGTGTTGTAGAAATCATAGCAGGAAATATCAAATGGCATACCTCGGATCTGTGGAGGAAACTCACAGCAGTGCAGCTGCTGGGAGTTTTTGAATTTGGCATGATGAGTTAAAGATATTTGAAAGTAAAACCCTCTTGAAATACAGTGCTGTGAGTAACTGAAGTATTCTAACCCACTGGGGATTAGAAACCTATAAGAATGTGCCCAAAAGCCAAATACCTGTGATTACACAGTATCACACCCACACAGCACAGACACAGCCCTGCTCACCTAACTAGGTCTGTTGCTTCTAGACCCCAGCTGACCAGGATGTCCAGGCACCATGTTTCTGGTTCTTGTGCTGGTCACTGATGTCTGCCTTGAATTTCCACATTGTGACTGTAGTTTCAGTATGCCGCAGACTTTATGATATTCTTGCAGCTTGATTCAAAATAGCTGCATTTATTATTGTCAGTGTCCAGACTAGCTGTACCAGTGCTCTAACCCTATATGTTTTCCCTGTGCTGGCTTCTGTGTAGTAGGTGTTTGGATTTTTACTTTCTTGGGATATATTTCTTTCACATAGGTGGATGTTCCAAAGACCTTAAACATTGTGTCTGTTCACTGTGGCTGTGACGGAACTTTCCTGCTCACCCAGACAGGCAAAGTCTTGGCATGTGGACTCAACGAGTTCAACAAGTTGGGCCTGAATCAATGCACATCAGGGATAATCAACCATGACGTAAGTGCATTTGGGTCTCTGGCTTCACTTGCCAACAGTCAGTATTATATAGGGAAATGGGGGTCCTCTGACAAAACATTAATTACCTTTGTGCCAGTATTTTAATTGCAGTTCAAGACAATGGATACTGGCATTGTGGGAGGAGACAATTTGTATGCCCTGTAGGCTTATGTCTGTTGTGAGGTAGTGAAACAGAGCGAGCTGCTCAATGGTGACCTAGCGAGTGATATGGATTCTGGCAGTTCTTTACCATACCTGTGTTGAGACTGTCTAGGTTTAATGTTGTGGTCTGCCAGGACCTGGTTGAGTAGGTCTTCGCTGATGAATCTGTAATTTTTCACTCTGTGCTTACCCACATGTCATTTCTCAGACGTACTGCGAGGTGCCATACGCCACTTCCCTTACTTTGGCCAAGCAGCTGTCCTTCTACAAGATCCGTACCATTTCTCCAGGGAAGACACACACAGCTTCCATTGATGGTGAGCTGTCTCCATTATGAAGTGAATGCTGGTTGCTGAATTATGTTATGTCAACTTTGTGCTTTCAGCCTGGCCTTTGACACTGGGGCTTGTGTTCTTGGTAGCAAGGCTCATGCCTGCTCTGGGAACCCAAGATTCCTGTTTCTCAGCAGTGCTGTTTTCTGGCCAGCTGAAGCAGCAATGTCAGCCTTCTTTTCTTTTAAAGGGTAAAAAAAAGAGTTTTGGAAAGAACCAGGCTCTGGGCTAGTGGAGGAATCATTTATGACCAAGTCAGGCTTTGAGTCCGAACCCCTATCATCAGAAAAAGGAAACAGGGAGAAGGAACTGGGGAGATGTTTCCAGGCTTAACCCATTCCTCTTGGCTGGCACTGTTCCCTTCCAGCCTGGCTGGCTGCTCAGCAGAGTCCTTCCTGGTCATGGGCTGTTGCTTGTTCTCTGCATGCATGGCTGCTTCTGAAGTTGGGCCCTTGCTGTGACTGTCTCCTCATTCCTCCTCTCAGAGCGAGGCCGCCTGCTGACCTTCGGCTCCAACAAGTGTGGACAGCTTGGTGTTGGGGACTATAAGAAGCACCTGGGAATTAACCTGCTGGGAGGCCCCTTGGGGGGTAAGCAGGTGATCAGGGTTTCATGTGGAGATGAATTCACCATAGCTGCTACTGACGGTGAGTGGGTCTTCGCCAAGTTGTGGTGGGTTACTTTAAACTTGATCTGCAGGATGGTTAACTGGCTCCCACTGAGCATTTCCTAGACCACCCCTGCAGCACTGTGCTGAAATAAATAAATCCTCCTAGACTGGAGCTGTCTTGCTTTGTTAGTGTCCCAGTGCAGTGCCAAATATTTGCTGTCCCTGGGGCTGCAGAGTGCTGACTTGGTGGCTGCCTGTTAGGTTTGTTACTGGTTTGTTCTCCCACTGGCAAAATGGAGCTGGTGGATTAGATACTTTGGGATAGCAATAACAGCAGAGAGACTGATCCTTACAGCAATTACAGGCCAAGAAGGAGGGAGGGAATTGAGCCCCTGAATTTCTTTTTCCTCAGACAACCATATCTTTGCTTGGGGTAACGGTGGGAATGGGCGTCTGGCAATGACGTCGACTGAGAGAGCTCATGGCTCAGATATTTGTACCTCATGGCCTCGACCAATATTTGGATCACTGCATCACGTTCCAGACCTGTCGTGCCGTGGCTGGCACACCATCATCATTGTTGGTAAGTGTAAGTTTAGAATGAAGTTTTAGGATCTTGGTTATGATGATGAATTCCTTGTCAGGACCTAGAGTCTAAATTCTGCCTGGGAACAGACCAGATGGCTGGGCAGAATGTGGCAAGCTGCTCTGAGCTATAGGCCTGTAAAACTGGCTTTGGAGGACTTGTCTTTCTTTCCACGTGGCACTCTAACTGAAAGCATTCTTCTCTCCTTGCAGAAAAAGTGCTGAACTCTAAAACAATCCGATCCAATAGCAGTGGCCTGTCCATTGGTACTGGTGAGTAACCTGCCCTGGGGAGCTGTGGTTTAAGTCCTTTCAGTGGTTATTTGAGTGGATGTAGTCTGGGCATGCAGCATAGTTTCTTGGTGTTTGAAAAGCCTCACAGAAGAGCTCAAAGGGAGGAAGTCAGGTTGGTGCTGTGCCTGGGAAGGGTTGGCCCAAAGCTGAAACAGACCATAAAGAATATGGGTGCAGAGAGACCTTTGTAGTTGTGGAATTTGACAAGGAAAAGCTAAGAGGAATTAATTGAAGGGAGCTGATAAGGGGAGTTACAGGGCAGCTGATGGAGAGGTGGAGTCCAGTTTCTTGGATCTGTGGGATGGCTGTGGCCAAGAAGCTGCAAACGACTGCTTCACCCAAGCCCTTGTGGGAAGGCCTGGAGGGAATGTTAGGAGCTAACTGTTGAGGGAGACACCATTATCATGTGCTCTCACCATGACCATACAGCACAAATTATGCATCTTCTCTGCTCCAGCTGGGTTTAGAAACAAGAATAGCTGAGCTGGGAAAGGTATAAAGTTTTCACCCTTGTTTGCTAGTGGCTCAGAGCTGCACAACTGGAGGAGGAGAGGAAGAGGATAATGAACAGGAAGCGGAAACCCCCAATCCCAGTGGAGGCTTTCGGGGAACGATGGAAGCAGATCGTGAGTTGGGGGGCTGGATCAGCACCACAGAAGCTAAAGGAGGCAACAGTGCTGACAGCAGCTCCTGCCCTGGTTGGCTGCGGAAGGTAACATGGTGCCTCAGAAATGCCTTAAAATGGGGATCTGGGCTATGGAAAACTGGGTGGCCCCTTCCAAGGGTTCCCAGAGGCCTGCTCCATGAAGCCCTTAAGGCCTCTCTGCCTTTTTAACCACAAGAGGGTGTTGGTGTATTGGTTGAGAAGATGAAATGAGCTGCAGGAAGTTGGCAAGGCCTGACAGTGCTGCTTTTGTGTATCCAGGAGCTGGAGAATGCTGAATTCATCCCCATGCCTGACAGCCCCTTTCCTCTGAGCATAGCATCTTCAGAGCCCGAGAAGGAGACTCTTCCTTACCAGAAACTTCAAGGACTCAAAGAAGCCTCTGAGGAACACGTTGAACTAAATAAGCCCAAAACAGAGCCCTGGGTAATGTTATCCAAGTGAATGCTTGGCTGAAAGCTCTTGGGGACCATAAATGGCAATGTTTCAATTATGGAGAGAGCTGGGAAGAGACTGTTGGATTGGTTTAATTCATCTGGATGAGGAAAAGAGGGCTGATAATAACTGGAGATAATACTGCAATCTAGAACACAAAGCTGAGGCTTGGTCAGGTTTAAAGTAATGAAATCAGTCCTGTGGGAAAATGTGGTTAATGCAACTGGAAAAAAAAAAGAGAAGCCAAGGCCACAGAAGCCTACCAGAAGATAGGAACTTGGAAAGCACAGTTTGCTGTGAGATAGAAGAATTGATATAGAAAATCACTGAGAAATTGCAACCTATGAGACTACCTTATTCCAGAAGTTTTCTGTCCCAAGAGGAAGCAGAGATCCCACACACAGGGAAAGAAGGTTAAACCAGCTGGGTTTTGGTGATAGGAGAACGGGAGCAACTGTGTCCCAGTGAAAGCAGGAAGGTAGTGACTTTGTATTAAAGACAGAATGACTAGTAGCTTGCTGACCTAGTCTGCTAGAACTTTGAGAAGTCAGGAAACAAGCTGGGATGATGCTGTGGGCATGTTTTTTTTCCTGTGGCATATACAACTCTTGGCCTTGCACTCGAACCTGGCCTGACTTCCCTCCATGTCTCTGCAGCCTACTTGCCTGAGTCCAACCTTGCCATGTGGTGAAGGGAAGGATGCATCTCCTGTGGCAGGCTGCATGTGCAGTGCTCTGCAAGTGGAGGTGACACACCTCCGAGGCCTGGTTTTACAGTGTCTGGAAGATCAGAAGAAGCTGCAGCAGGAAACCATTCGCCTAAGTGCCCAACTCCAGCGGTTCTGCAAGGGAACAGAGGGAATGCAGCAGGTGAGGATCCATCACTTGGGTGCACATCCATGCTCAGGACTCAGCCATGCTCCTGTGTAGATTGTGGAGGCTGTGCAGAGGGAAGCAGCTCTTAACAGGGCAGAATGGGAGTGGAGGACTGAGCATGGTGCCTGTCTCTTGTATGAGCTGCTGATGCCAGCTCTGGTAGTGGCAAAACAGGTAAAGCCAAAAAGAAGTTTTCAGTGAGGACAACCCAGTCTTTGAGGGACCTCAGATTTCCCTTTATTTCTCCTGATGAGAAGGGATGGGCAGTCAGATGTTTCTAAGAGTCCCAAATGGCTGTGAAGAATACAAACTGTGCCTTGTACAGCTTCTAGCTTTTTAACAGCTGGTCCTAGAGCTGTTTGGGTAACTTCTGTGTATTTTGGCAGGTGGAGGTTCATTCCAAAGGAACACAGACAGCCAAAGAGGAGGTGGAAGTGGATCCAAAACCTGACTTGGATTCAGATTCCTGGTGTCTCCTGGGAACGGACTCGTGCCGCTCCAGTCTCTAGTCTCCTGAGCCCACTGGGATCCTTCTAACTTCACAGCACACTAACCGAATGCAGAGAGCGGCTTTCCTGGCTTCAGGTCACTCACAGACAAGGAGCGAGGCTGGAGGCTCCCGAGCAGCACCCATGTACGTTTGATATGAACTAGGAGTGAGTTTGAGAGGGGAAGGGCGCCTGAGCTGTAGGCCAGCTCAGTGATTGAAGCAGCAGCCTCTTTATACCTAATCTGTCAATTCTGCATGTGAGGCAGAACGGCCCCATTATGGCAATGGCTCCAGTAGCAGCTTGTGGCCCTTTCATTGTTTCACTGTTTCCTGGGAGCTGCCTTTGGGACCCCAGTATTCATCACTGCATCTCTAGATGAGAGGAGGAAACATGTTTTATACTGAAGCTGGCTGAACCCTAAGACTTGCCACCTTCACTTCAGAGGATTGAAGGTCTGGTATCCTCTCCCTACCACATGGTAAGGCCCCGCCAGTGAGGCTGCTTCCCTCTGCTCAGGGCCAGAGGTACCACGAATGTCTCATCCTGGAGGCAGTGGAGATGTTCCTCTTAGGGAGATAATGGTAGACAGCATGTCCCTGGCCATATGGCTATGTCCACTGGTCTGTATAGACAGAGTTGAAAGGCTTTGTTCTGGGTGCCGAGGGCTTTCCGTCTTCCAGGCAATGCACGGAGATGAGTGAATCAGGTGCAGTTTCCCACAGCAGTAGCGGGGACTGTCTGAGATGGGATCTCTGGCTCTTGGTTTCAGACTACCTGCTTCCCAACCAGATGACAAGTGTCTGGGCATCAGACTGAGTTACCCATTTCTTGCTCCAGCTGTTCAACTTGGTTTGGGTGCCAGAGTTTCTGGTTTCTTGGCATAAGCCTGTAGCTGCTCCCTGCTTGGCTTCTTTTCTGTTCAGCTGCTGTGCCTACAGTCTGTGTGGGTGTGGGAAGAATCTGTGTTTTTCCACTCAAGTGTTTTGATGAAGCTGGAATGCCATTTCCTACCCAGAATAGGTCATTAATGCAGTGGTCACAGGATGCAGCCTTCCCCAATGACCACAAATGATCAAATCTCTGTCTGGAATTCACCTTCCTTCAAGAAGTGAGAGGCTTTCCCAAGAAAATTGGAGATAGGAAGAGGCATGGTTTGATGCTAAAGATTTCCTCATTTTCTGTTAGAGAATGAGGTTAATTTTATTTCCCTTAAATTTATTAGCAAACTGACTTTATCATAAGCTTATGGGATTGGTAGGATCCCTGGGAGCAGCGAACCTCCCCCGCCTCCCTTACATGAAGCTTCTAAGGAGTCCTGAGTTCCTCTCACCTTTGCTGTGAGAGTGGAGTTGTGATTTTGTTGGGCTAAAACATCCCCATCAATGGCATGTTACTAGAATTGCCTTAGGTCTACCGGAGGTGGTTATCCTATCACCTCTGCTAGACTTATTTCAAGAGACTGTTCTGGGAAATCCAGTATTCCCCATTTGTCTCTGGAGGTGGATACCAAACTGTTTGCTTGCTCCTCACATACTTCTTTGGTACCTACTGCTAGTATCTGGGAGCTGAATCAAGTGCAGTCTCTCCAGTGCAGTGTCCAGGGCAAGGATCATACCGGTGTGCCTGTCCGTTGCTGCCGAAGGCAGGGCAGGAGGAGAGCCGTCCTGGGAGGTGGGGAGCCTCAGGCACCCTGGTGTGGCCACAGTGCTTGGTTACCCCTCTGACTCTGCTCTCCTTTCCCCCACGTGCCTTGGAGCCAGTTCTCAGGTCAGGGTCCCGGCTTGAGGGTTGTAGGTCACATTGCCGCAGTGCCTTTGAGGAGTGAAAAGTTGAGCCTGAGCCATGTCCAATAAGCAAGCACCAAGCTGATGGGAGTCGCTCTCCTGCAGTGCACTGCTATCCTCATTTCTCAATGTTCTGCAGTTGGGAAGCTAGGTGCACAGACTGGATTCCCCTTGGATCTAGTGGAAGATCAGGGTTCCTGACAGAGGATGCCCTGTGCTCCACAATCTCATATGTGCCTTAGAGGATTCACGCTATCCAGGTTGTGCCTGTTACAGACCACGGATTTCACACCAGCCAGCTACGCAACAAAAAAGGCAGTTTAAAGCCAGCACTTTCATCTTGGGCTAAAAACAGAAAGGCAAGTGGGCAGAAGTGCCTTTGAGCAGTTTCAAACCCTTTTTACTTCTCCCTTTCATGCAGTGCTAGCTCCATATGTGTTGGTCTCCTGCTAGTATTGCTACTGAGTTGTTTTAGTGGAACACAACTTATGCCTGCTCTGATACTGGCTGAAAACTAGTTTGTCATTGTCTTTTTTTTAAAGGTTAAAGGGTGGAGTGGTTTGGAATTTCTGTTTAAATAAATGTTTAAACTCATACTCTTGTGTTCAGAGTACTTTTCTTGTTGTTTTGGTTATTTTGGAGGGTTTTGGTTTTTTTTTTTCCAAGAGAGGAAAGGGGAATATGCATATAGGCAGCTGGCTTCATGGCATTCTGATTTTTATTATTTTCTTTTGCTTATAGAAAGAGGGCCAAGGGACTTGCAGGTTCTTTCTGTGAGAGAAGAAAAAAGTCAGTTTCTGTGTCTCTTCATCAAAAAAACCCCAACAACAAACAAACAAACCAACTCTTTTCTCATAGTGCTACATCTCTTCCTAGTGATGTCAGGAGCTTTTGTGTGTGTGTGTGTGTTTATTTCCACAGTTTGAGTGCCAAGTGGGGAAATGAGTAACAGGAAGGCTGAAAGGGAAGAAGTACCTGTTTCTCTCAGAACAGCTTCTACTGAGCATTAAGGCCTACAGAAGGGAGAACCTGCCTCATACCTGCTCAGCCAACTGTTCCTGCACACTGTGCTTAATGTCTGTCACTTTTAACTTTTATCGGGGTTTTTATTAATTTGTGAAATATCTTGAGAGGCAGAGCAGTGTTAAAGACCTAAAATTCAACACAGATTTGGATGCTGAAAATGCAGCATGTCTCTGAGGGGGGAATTGTACTGCGGGAGCAGAGGAGAAGGGCAGAGCTGGCATGAATGACATAGCTCAAGTAGCCTCAGAGTAATTAACCAGGAAAGCAGAGCAGCACAGCAAATGTCTGTGCCCAGACTGATACTTTGGCTAAACTGTTACTAAGTTTTAAACCAGTTATCAGAGACTTTCTGGATACTGAAACCATAGCTCAGCAAAAAGGGGCACTACCCACTCTTAGCTCTGAAACAGGTAAGATTTCAGTAACTTGTGGTTAATATACAGTTTCAATCTCACTGTTTGCCTGTCACTAATGACAAGTCCCCCGTAGATGGGTTTATTTTACAGTATCCAATACTTTTCTGTGTATCCACACATCACCATTTGCACTCTGCTGACCTTTAGAGTTCACTAAATACAGTCAATGAAACATAGTGTAAGGGAAACAGAGCTAACATTACATGACAGGCACTCATGCTGAATTTTTTAGCTACTTTATTCAATTATACCTTTCATGAATTCAAGGAGGCTGGCATAAAGGTTCCAGTTTACGCCTTTCCTACCTCTCGTCAGCCCTTGCTATCCTGTTTTTTGAAGCTCTGAAATTACTGGTCTTGCTTCTCCAATCCGTTTGGAAACAGCATATTATTTTCCCCTGTTTCCAGTCTGTTTTTGTTCTCAGGTTTGTGCACACATCACTGACTGGCACAGTGCAGCACTGACCCTTTCTGGGACCTACATGTTTTCTAGGGTGTGCCAAGGGATTGAGATTTCTGCCCACATATTTATAAGGCAGATGATCTCCAACTTCTTTCAGGAGTCAGGTTCACCCATTGAAGGCTGGAATATTTCTGACTATTTCGGCTTAATCTAATTGCTTTTGATCTTTTCCTAGGTTCCCATGAGCTGCTGCTATGTTACCAGAGGACTTGCAAAAGGAGCTGTTGGAATTTTTTTGTTCCTTGTTTGCTTCTTGTTGCAACTTTCTCATACAAAGTAGTCAATCTTACTTTAAGAACACAGGCCACTCTGTGACCATTTCAAACAACTTTTACACGACAGAACTAGTTCAATAATAATTAGAATCTAGAAAAATAACATCTCAAGAAGAAAACAAAAGAAGGGATATGTTCCTGTCATAATTCCCTACCACTGCAGAAACCAAGATGAAAATAAGCAGATGACTCAAAAAAGGGTGCAAGCTTTGTTTTTGAGTTCCCTAGCAACTTGGCCTACAGGAAAACTCCATTTTTTAAGAAATATGAACTATAATTATTGATTGTGTTGGTTGTTCTGTTGCCGCAAGGGCCTGGCTGATTTGGAGTATCTCTGATGTACTATGCACATGAGTTGACATATGGACTCAAACAGTAAGTGGCTGCTCCTGCTTGCGTATCCAAACCCCTGAATTTCTGATCCTGAGCTTATTGTGCTGAGAAAAGGAGGCATCTTGTGTGGGGCGACCCAGGGCACAAGTCAAAGTACACAAGTTATGGTATTCTGCTTATACATCCTGAGCTGTTCTCTTACTGTACATACAAGCTTGCAGCCAGTCTTGAGGACTAGGGAAAACACAAGTGACAATAGCTGGAAATCTGGCAAAAAACAGGCAGGGAATCACAGCAGTGGGTACAGCTGGGCACTGTCTCAGCAGCGCCTTCTCTGTTGTGGGGGTGGGGGCCTATTCTTTATGTCTTTGCATTTGGGAATATGTCTCTCAGCTGCTCGGGGAGCAAACTGGCGTCCACAGTAGGGGCAGGCAACATAGTCTGGGTTTTCCATGGGAGGCAAGGGGGGCAGGTCAGACACCTTCCCTCCCTTAGCAAGGACTTGCTGCAGCTGGCGGGCCTGGCACACGGTCTGGAGGAGAGCCTCGTGCTTCTGTTTCCAGTTGTTCCTTCTGGGTGGTGTCTCACTCTGCAGAAGGGAAAGGCAATCAGAGCAATGGGGGCCACGCTCAGCTTCCATTTTCAGTCTTACACTGAGAGCCCAACCCAGGTCACCTGTCCCTGGGCATTCCTTATAGATAAAAACCCACAAGAAACTGAGTTCCACAAAGGGGATCAAAAAGACCAGCACCAAGGAGTATAGGAAATACTGATGGAAATATGAATACTTAGAAAGAGCTTGAGAGCAAGCAGTATAGGACCAAGGAACCAGAGAGAGCTGGTATAGCTGCTTTGCAGGAACAGAGCTACATGTTTCCACTGCCTTCATTTTAACAGACTGTTATTATCTGGATTTTCAGTTAGCTCCCTGCAGCTGCTGATGTCACAGACCTTTACTGCAGCAGAACCAGTCTGCATCCTAACTACAGGAAGGAGTGAGCCTTCTCCAGGTGTACACCCTTGACACATTATAAAGACAAATCAGGACTCCTGCCTCCATCTATTAAATTTTTAATGGATCTATTCATCCATTTGTCATAAACCTTTCAGAGGCAATAGCTGGACTGTATCCCGTAGCCCTGTGTACACATGAAGGTGCTCACATCTCATTCAGGATTAGAAGCTGAGGTGGAAGGAATGTGAGCAGTAGATGTGGACTGAGGGAGGCTAAGAGACTGCAGATTACCTGAGCACTCCTTGAGCTCTTCCACTGCTGATACTGTTCCAGTTCTGTTCCCCTAGCTCTGGCCTTGCTGGAGTCAAACACTTTCCTCTTGGAGACTTGGTTCTCGCCACAGATGCTCATGTGCTTCTCAAGCCTTGTGTAGAGGAACTTACGTTTGCAGAAGCTGCACTGTCCAAGCCCCTCCTGCTCCACAGCACTGCCAGCCTGCATGTACAGCACCTCTGCAGACAGGTGGTCACCAGACTCTGGGTCTGAGAGGGCAGAGGGAGAAGGGCTGTGTTTTGGGGCCAGCTTTGAACAAGAAGCTAAACACTCCATGGGTATGTTGTCTTGCATGTTGCTGTTGTTGATCAGCAGCTGCTCCTTCTTAAGTTTCCCCACAGACAGCTCTTGGAGGTGGAGGGTGGTGGCAGGCTTGGGCATAATGGACTCTGCAGACTGTGCCCCACCAAAGACCCCACCACCTAGCCTGACTGCAGCTTTGAAACTTTTCTCCTCAGGGTGCCTTGCAGCCTTTTGCTCATGGGTCATCTCCACTTCCCTGTCTCTTCTCTCCTCTGCCTTGATAAGCTCCTTCTCTCTTTGAATCCTCCAAAGTGTCTCCTTTGTTCTCCTCAGCTTCTCTTTGAGAAGGGCCTCTTTCTTTTGAATTGCGTCTTCTAGGTTTCTTCCATTTGCCTCCAACTTTAGGATGTAGGCCAGCTCCCTCCGGTGTAGAAGGGAGGCTGATGGTTCAGGCTCTGCTGTTGAAGGATAGAGCACTGCAGCTAACAGAGTCCTCCCTGCTGGAGCCTTGTCTTTGCTTATTGAGCTTGATTTACTATTTGGAGCTTCCTGCATGTATGGGGAACTTCCTAGCGGTGCTGTGTTGACCACTGGAACACTCTCACTGTTGCGGTGAGAAATTGGTTTCAGGGGATATGCACGGTCCACCCCTTCTTTCTGTCTGTCTACTGATTTAGCTGACACAGTACAGGCCTGGCTGGTGAGGCGCTTACTCTGCAGCCCAGCTGAACAGGAGCCTCCATACTTGGGACTGTATCCAGTGTTTTCTGCATAAATAGAATAGACTCTTTGGCTGTTTGGGGCATAGGAAATGTTCAGACTTTCCTCTTGGTTGGGTATGAATTCATGCTGAAAGTTGTTCTTCTCGTGCTTCTGCTGGGAACTAGGAACAACCTTAGTAGCTGCCACCACAGGAGCCACCGGTGGAAAAAAGGCCATTCAGTGCCTGAGAAAGAGCCTGAGGTTAGAAACAAAGCCATTGCAGACTATCTTATGCAAAACTGGGCAAATGTTCTCCTGAGGTTATAATAAGTATTACTAAAGGTTTTGTAACTTTTCTGTGTTCTGTAAACCTTTACATTCCTTACATCTCGGGAGCTCCCTATGCTGCCTTTCTCAGTCCCAGTCATTTATGCGTAAGCCAGAAATAAGACGCGCTTTCGTTTCTCTTTCTGCCCGAGCCCTGCCTTACCATGGTGGCAGCAGAGGAATTGTTATACTCCCCGGGGATAACGTGTCACTTCAGTTTCGGCGCTGCGACCCACCTGTGTGCCACACAGGTCTGACATGCAGGCGGTCCGGCACGATCTCCCCGTTCTGCTACATCCCCCGAGATGCGCCGGGCCGGGGGCGGCCGGAGGGGGGAGATTTACCTGTGGGCGATGAGCTGCGCCCGCTGTGCCCGGGGCTGTGGGCGATGAGCTGCGCCGAGGCCCGGCGCGGTGCGCAGGGCCGTTGCCTGGAGACCGGCACGCGCCTCGGGATCGCGCCTCGGGATCGCGCCTCGGGATCGCGCCTCGGGATCGCGCCTCGGGATCGCGCCTCGGGATCGCGCGGCCGTTCCGCTGCGGGAGGGGGGCGGTGCCTGCGCGCGCATCATCCATTATTCATGAGGCTCGTGCATTATGCATGACGCGGCGAATAAGCGCTCGGTCCGGCGCGCCGACCCCGCCCTGGATTGGCCGCGCCCCCAGATGGGCGGATGGGGGGGCGGTGCGGCGCAGGCGCAGAGGGGCGCGCGGCAGCGGCAGGAGGTGGCGGCGGTGCGGCCATGGCGGAGAGCGAGGCCTTGGTGTCCGTGGACTACGAGGTGTCCGGCAAGGTGCAGGGCGTGTTCTTCCGCAAGTACACACAGGTACGTGCCGCGGGCCCGCTGTCAGCACCCCCTGCGGGCCGGCATCGCGGTGCTGCGGGCAGTCCGGCGGGGTTGTGTAAGCCCGGCTGAAGGGTACGCCTCAGCCCCGGTTCTCCGAGAGAAAGAGGATCAGGCTGCTCCTTTCCTGACGCCTGAGCCACAGAAGCTTTCTGGGAGGGCTGTGTGTCACCAACAAAACGGGCTCCTGTGCGTGAATGCCCTTCCGTTTCGCTCTTACAGTCTGGATTAACCTCCTCTCGCTGTGCGCTGTTTTCCCAGGGGGAGGCGAAGCGGCTGGGACTCGTGGGCTGGGTCCAAAACACCAGCCACGGCACTGTGCAAGGGCAAATCCAGGGCCCCGCTGCCAGGGTGCGGGAGCTGCAGGAATGGCTCAGAAAGGTAGGAAGCCCCCAGTCCCGCATCAGCCGAGCAGAGTTCAGTAACGAGAAGAAAATCGAGGCGCTGGAGCACAAGGACTTCCAGATTTTGAAATGACTCCGGGAAGAAGCAAAGTCTGGAGCGTGAGCTGCCCTCATGGAACACCTCCCATCTTCCCCGCGTGTTCAGTCAGCCAATGTTCAGCTCTAGGGAGCCTAATTTATTAGATTTCTAATTTATTGTTTTGCTGCACTGTTAGTGTGGCGCTCAGCCTGTCACAGGGTCGCGGTGGGCAGGGGGAGAGCTGTGCTGTCTGTGTTGAAGGGGCTGTGCAGGGGCAGAGCCCGTGGTCTGGGGAGCCACACACTGCTGGGGTCTCTCATTTGGAGAGCGCGGTGCTCACGTGAAGGAAATCACGGGCTCAATGCTCATACAGAAGATTGCTAAAAACATCATTCCTGTGCACTAAAACGCCTCTGAAACAACTCGGTTCGCTCCAGAACTTCACGTTGTTTGTCGAATAAAGTTGCTCGCAGCTCGCCTCCTGTGTGGTATAGGCGTGGGGAGTGGGTGGGCTCCTGTGGGGCGGACACGCGGCCCGGTGGGACGGCGGGGCTGTCCCGGGCAATCGCCGGGGCCGGGGCGGGGACTACAACTCCCGGCATGCCCCTGTGCCTCCCCCGCCGGTGCGCAGGCGCCGTGACGCCCCGCGCGGGCCCGGCCCGGTTGGGCCCTGTTGGTCTCGCGGCGCGGCCGTTGCGGGAGCGGGCCGGGCTGAGGGGGCGGGGCGGGCCGGGGGAGGGCAGGGGCAGCGCACGGCAGCGAGCCGGGCCGCCCGTCTCAGCCCCCCGGGGAGACCCGGCCCGCGGCGGCACCGCCTCCCCGGAGAGCGCCAGTGCCACTCGGAAACCAGCAGGCGCCAAGGACTGGGAAACAGCGCTTTCCCTTCCGCGTTAACAGCCGGCTCGTGGCCTGACACCCACCCCCAAGGTGCTGCTTGACCACGATGAGGCACTGAATTTATGTGGGGACGTTGAGGTAGAAACGAAAGGAAAGCAGCTCTCTGCCCAGTTCTTGGGGATATTTACTCGATAATTCTGATGAAAATTACAGCCGAACTCTTTTGCTTGCAGGTCCTTTGAGTTTTGCCTCGTACGGTAGGAATTTGGTTTGGGTATGTTAAGGTTGAGAACCAAGTATGTTCATGGTAAGGAGCTCAGATTCAGGCTCTGGCCATCTGCCCCGAGGGCACTGACAGTGTGAGCAGGAAAGTAATTACAGAGGAAGCCTCTGAATGCCAGGAAAACCAAGAAAAGTGTATTTATAAGGGAGAATGCAAAAAAATGAAAGGTTTTTTCAGGCCTTTAATTTGTATTTCTTTAATTGTATTTTTTTTCATTTTCTCTCTACCCAGGCCATTGTTGTAAGGAACACAGAGCAGTGAACTGCCTGCAGTTTCCTGTGTTTCTCATCCGTCAGATTTTGTCATGATCAAACCTTTGGTGGAAGATGTGCGAGCCAGGCTGCGTTCTGGAGTGACTGTCAACTCCCTTGGCCAGTGTGTTGAGGAACTTGTCCTCAACAGCATCGATGCCAAAGCAACATGTGTAGCTATCAGGGTGGATTTGGAAGCTTTTAAGATCCAGGTGGTGGACAATGGCTCTGGGATGGGGAAGGAGGACTTAAAGGCTATTGGAAAGAGGTACTTCACCAGCAAGTGCAGGTCAGTGAGAGACCTGGAGAAGCTGACGTTCTATGGCTTCAGAGGGGAGGCTGTGGCAAGTATAGCCAACATGGCCAGTGTAGTGGAAATTTCATCCAAGACCAGCAGGACAGCAAAAACATTTCTGAAACTGTTTCACAATGGGGAAGCATTGGAAGTATGTGAAGCTGAATTGAACAGACCAAGTGGTGGAACTACAGTCACGGTGTGCAATCTGTTCTATCAGCTACCAGTGAGGAGAAAGTGTATGGACCCTGTGTTAGAATTTGAGAGAGTGAGACAGAAGGTAGAGGCGGTTTCACTAATGCATCCTTCTGTTTCCCTTTCTTTGAGGAACGATGTTTCTCGTTCTATGGTGCTTCAGCTCCCTAAGACAAGAGATGTGTACTCTCGGTTTTGTCAAATTTATGGACTGGGCAGATCCCAGAAGTTGCGAGAAATAAATCACAAGTCTGGGGGATTTGAGATAGATGGTTTTATCAGTACTGAGGGACATTACAATAAGAATATGCAGTTCTTGTATGTGAATAGAAGGCTTGTTTTAAAGACAAGACTGCATAAACTAATAGATTTTTTATTAAGAAAAGAAAGTGTAATTTGCAAAGCAAAAGGTGTCCCTGCGAACCGACAGGCTGGTTCAAGTCCTGGCCACCATCGCTGTGGGCCAGAGTTGTATGGGATCTTTATTCTCAATGTGACCTGTGCGTACAGTGACTATGATGTGTGCCTGGAACCTGGAAAGACTCTAATTGAGTTCCAGAACTGGGATGTTCTTCTAACTTGCATAGAGGAAGGAGTGAAAATATTTTTGAAACGAGAACATTTATTTATTGAGCCGTGTAGTGAGGACATCAGAGAATTTAATGAAGATAATGACTTTTGTTTGCGTAATGCTGCAGTTCTAAAGCCCTCAGTCCTTGACAAGAAGAGCATCCAAGAAAGTTTCAAGAAAGCATGTGATGAAATTGTGGATTCCTATGAAATGTGTACCTTGCAATCAAAAGATGTCAAAAGGAAGTCCATTATTGGAAAAAAAAATTCCAGTCTTACACAGTCAAGTAAAAATGTACAGGAAACTGAAACCGCTGCAAATCAGAAGACTGCTGAGTCATCTAATTCATGTATAAACAAAAAAGTGGAGGTTCCATTGCCCAACAAAGATGACACAGCTTCTGATTTAATTAAGTCAAATACCTCAGAGCAGGAGGCAAAATACACTAACAATTCCCAAAAAGCATCTGATACTCATCTAAAACCTTCAGAGAGTCTTCGTTCCTCTTTCAGTGGAGGGGCCAGATCAGAAATAAGAGAAATAGACAATTGTGACCTGCAGGATTGTGCACAGAATAACATAAAAGATGTGGGCAGCCACCAAGGCAAAGTAACACAGGAAAGCAGTGAAATCTGTTGTTTAAGTAAGGATGTTACTCAGTCACTGCCAGAGAGAGAAGACCCTACTAAAACAGCAGTGGGACCTGAAACTGTCTCTGGAAGTTCAGTGATGAGACTGTGTAATGCAAGAAGAGACAGGGAAACAGCTGAAGTGATAGATGATGCCAGAAGAGGGGCTGCTAGTTCAATACCGTCAAAGCTGTCCTCTATAGGCCTCATAAGATGTGGTGAGCCCCTACACGACTCTGAACAGACAGAAAAAAATCTTGAATTAAATACGCAGTGTAGGCCTGGCCCTGTCAGTGCCAAGGATATTTTTGGCCACAAAGTGAATTTTGCAATTCAATCTTTAAATGTTAAGGGTATTTCAAGTAACGCAAATAAAGAATATACAGCTCCTTATCCTGGAGGAGCGTGCATAACTGATGGTAATAAGAACAAAACTTTGTGTCATCAGCTGAGGGAGAAGATCGCTATGCCTACTGCCACCAGTAAAAGACATTATGAAACATTGAATGATACAGAATTGCCGCTGCCAACTTCTTCAGGTATTCCTCGCAAGAAAATTGTTATAAAAAACGTTAGAAGACAAATAACTCTGCCAAGACCTCAATCCTCTAAGAAACTGAGCATGTCCACGCAGCTGGGTTCGTTAGAAAAATTCAGGAGATACTATGGGAGAGTCAAGTCTATGCTACCAACACTCATGTCAGAGCAAAGTGAATTTGGTCTCACAGTACTTAATTCACAAACTAATTGTGACTTTTCAAAGAATGAGAATGGCAATCGTGGTAACTTGAGCCCTTGTGAAATTCCACTTGTGGGAGGTTCAGATTGTAATAGTACTAGCCAAGCTTTTGGTTCTTTGGAAAAGACTTTATTTTGCAGTGGAGGAACGTCACAGGACAAACGAGCCCTTTGTCAGAGTCCTTTGACATTGTCTGGTTATTCCCTGGTTAGTAAAAAAAATACAAGTCGTAAAAGATCTCCACAATCTTTGTCATCCAAACTGTCCAGTTTGAAAACTGACCACAAAGAAGTAGAACTACTTCGTGAACAAGTCCAAACAGACTCAAACAGAAAAGAGGACCACTCTTTTGATCTTGTATCCTCAAATAATGATATTTTGTATAACACTTGTCAAACAGTGGAAAAAGTGAGGGAATGTAATTACAGTGTTTCTAAGGGGGATGCATGCTCGGAATCAGATGGTGTGATAGCAGAGTCAGTGAAGAATTCTGTCAGCCTATCACCACTCAGCAACATAGAAGGGGAGTACACAGTCTCTTCAGGCTGTATTTTACCATTACCTGCCGGAAATGGTTGTACTAACATCTGTAAAGATAAAAGTACATTAGATGAATCCTCAGAACAACATATGAAAGATACTGAGGTTCCCCATGTGACCTTACAAAGTAACTTGGAATCCTCTGCAGACAACACAAACGCAGGCAATCCCAGGAGTGATTTGCATTGTTCTGTCTGGCTGCAAGATTTTGATGCTTCATCGGGTAAGACAATATACATCAATAAAGCAACTGGACTGAGCACCTACGGCACTCCTCCTAGTGAAGGATTTCAAACTGCCTGTGTTCAAGATATAACAACAATGGCTGTGAATGTTGTTTCAGAGAATGGTAAGAGGAGTGGTGGTGATTGTAAAAATGAGATGAGGAAAAGCATGTAAAATAATCTTGCTGACAGCACCTGGGAGTTTATACTGAAATAAGCACTCCCTTATATGTAATAGCTGCATGGAAAACAGGAAAGTGTTGGAAACTATGGAGACAGTAAAACATTAATGTTAAAGATATAAAAGATAATCTTTAATGTTAAAAAAAATAGGTCAGCACCATGTCAATTAGCTGACAGCTGCCTAGTTTTCACTGGGCATCATGACATTCACAGTGATCACAGTTATATATAATTGTCATATATAACACGAGAAACACATTAAGCATACCAGAAAAATACTGTGATTTTTACCATTTTGTCCTAAACAGTCAGTTTCTAAGAATACATTGTTACAGAGAGACTCATATTAAAATGATCTTTTCTCAACTTGCATATAAAATTTAAAGCAACCTTTGAAAGATGAACAAAAATCTAACTTAATTAAGAATGTGTAGTCTCTTTTCCATGGAATTTGGAAGGCAGGCCGTTCCTTCACACTTTGTAGCAGGTGTTGTACAGCATTGTTGGTGGTTTGATGGTGAACCTTTCCCACTAGCGAAAGGATACTTCATTGTGTTGATTTTTCAGGGGTATGATGTTCATGAGTCTTCGTTGATCTATCTGTCTGGTTCTGACTTTCCGTACCCTCCTGGTCTAGCTTGGCAGCATACTGCTTTTGATAATTTTCCCTTCCAGGGATATGTTTATGTTTTCAAGTGGTTCTTTGTTCTGTCTATAGGCAGATTTTATGAGCAAAGGTGCAGCCATTCCTCATGGACGCTCTATTTTGTACTGCATAGTTTGTTTTGAAAAAGTGGACTTTTTCTAGATAGTTCTCCTGTAAAATATTTGTCTAATCAATAGTCATAGCCTCTTGTTTGTTCCATTTTTGTGTTACTGCCTTCTTTGCCACCATCACAGAAACACTGGTGCAGTAGGTGTTGCAATTGTTAAGCTATTCCCTTTAAGTATAATAATTGATGCCAAGATTTTTTGATATTTATTGTGTTCTGTTGAAGAAAATTTGATGCAGATTTTTATTAGGTAAAACTACTTGCAAGTGCAAGTATACGCTCCTTGACTAACACTTTTGATTTCTTTTGTTTACCAGTTTTATTGCCCACAGTGCTGTTTAGTAGCTGGCTAGAGCCCTGAGATGTAGAACTTGACCTTCTATCCAAAATGTTTGAATAGTACATTCATGTTTCTAAAGAGAATGCCTCAAATACCCTTAATGCTTTCAGATGATGTATAGTCTGTAGGCTTTGAAGATGTATATTGTATTGCGTCTTTTTGTCTCCCATGGTATCTCCATTTTTCTTTTTTAGACTTATCATTGGTGTTTCTCTCTGTTGTATCAGTGGCGCCAGTCTTTCTTAACCCTGTCAGTTCTTTGGTGAGGCGTCTGCTTTTTGGTTTTCTTAGGTTGAGGGCCAGACCTCCCAAAGCTTCATGAGGTATTTGAACTGTGGCTAGACCCTATAGATCTTAAGTTTTTGAAGTTCAACCAACATGTTCTTTCACATGTTTTTCAAGCAGATTTGTTCCTTTCAGCCATAGGACTAAATATAACTGTGTCCTAACACAGCATTCATATCTGATGTTGAACACTGTTTTGGACTGTTGTTATGATGCAGGAGTGGAATGATTTCTTCACTTGCTGTGTATGCTTTCAGTTTCCTTTTTAGAGTAGTGTCAGTAACCCTCTAGCATTGACTTAGACTTTCATAGCTCCATGATTTATTCCGATCAGCATCTCATATACAATTTTAGGGAAATTGCACTAGTTAGTGACTGGTGGAAGGAGGTAAGAATAATCCATATCCTCTTTTCCATGACAGGAGTTGCTGTCTGCCATGTTTTCTGATCACAAGCCACATGCTCAACAGAGGTGCTAGATTTTGTAGGTTAGACTCAGGCAGCTTTGTATTGATTAAACTGATTGCTACAGGAAAATTTATCAAGCTTCATTTCACCATCAGATGCCTGTTTGAATAATGCATTTGTAGTAGAATAACATCCCAGTTCAACGTGGTCTTTTTTGTTACACCAACTGTGTGTGCAATTTTTGTTACTTGTATTATTCTTTGTCATTAAGACTGGTATATCTTAATGATCTAATTGAGGCAAGTGAAAATGAATGCTCAACTATGGTAATTGTGTGGGGTTTGCCTGTATGGAGTAGATACGTTATTATCCTCAGCACTTTTTTTGATGTTACTTGTCAGAAGAATCATATTAATAATACCTCTGCCAGCTCTGAAATCTCAGTGGCCTTTGAGCAAGAAAATCCTAACTTTATGAACAATGTATATCCTGAACAAGGATTTCCCCTGCAAGAAGAAACAGGGAGATGACTCTTTGTCTATTACATGTATACAATGCTGCACTTGTGTTGATATAGATGATACATTCTTCTGTGAACTTTTGAGATAATATTTTTCCCTGACAATAGCTATAAAAGTTCTGTCAGGGTCTGAATTAGGCAGCATTCTTCAATTTGCCACAGTTTAGCAGGAGTCTTGTCAGGCCATCTTGTCCTCTGTTCTGGGTTTTGTGACAGTGGGATGCTGAGTTACTCTCTGGTGCTGGGCTGCTGGTTTGAATTCTCAAAAGAATTCTCAGTCCCCAGGGTAGGACCATCACTGATCCTCACTGGAATGGAGCCAACAGTCATGAGTCTGTGGACTGGCCTAAGATCTCATAGAGACTTTTCACACTGAGCTTATCAGCACATAGCTGGTTTTCTTTGGTGTTAGCACTGCCACTTTTCCTGAATGCACACCCTTAATTTCTCATTAGAAAGGAACTTTATTAATTCATTATTATTTCACAAAGAATAGAAGTCGGAATTGTACCAAAGGAAGGGTGAAATGTTTACTGCTCTGCTGGAAATCTGAGCCACTTTTCTTAATACTCTTGATAACAATACAGGTTTGTAGTATTAAATCATTTCTGGGTGGGTAGGAAAATGTTGTTAGGCTAACTCTGATATCTTGTAGGGGACTGACTTCTAGTTTTCAGTTTTACAAATTCCTGATAAGTGTATTAAGTATTGATAGGAATGGTAATAGACTGACAGTTTTGCCATTCCTTAATAGAGGGAATTCAACAGTATTTTGGTCTCTGGTAGACTACTATATGATTCCTCTTTTTTGTGGGGGATAACACTTCTGATTGTACTAATTCTAGAAATGAATGTTACAAGTTTAAAGCAGCAGCCAATTTTTAAGTACAGTCCTGCAGAAGCCACAGTAATATTTCTAAATGTTTCCTGATGCAGGTGTCTGATAATTCTCAGCTTTTTACATGTCTTGTTATTTGTCAATATTAGATTGCAAAGTCTGTGGGATACTCTTGATTTGTACAGGACTAAGCACATGCTCCTTTATCAGAATATAATAATTTTATAGCTTTTAGTAATTTTGCATGCTGTTGATTTTGCAGGAGTAAATTTATTTTGTCTTTAGGGTTTCAGTTCAGATGCCATCCCTTTAGAAGTGAGATTGTGTTACCCTTCCTTCCTAGACCTCAAAATGAGAAGACTCGAACAAGCCAGAATCAGAGAGGTAGGGCCAGCTTTCCAGGACATAGTGTTCTGTGGTAAAAACAAATCAAAGAATTCTCCCAGATGTCCCAACAGGAACCCAGAATTACTCAAGGTCTGTTAACAATGGGACTGTGTGAGTCATCTCAAATCTAGAACTGAAAAAAAAACTTTTAGGGTTGAAGGCAGGTTAGGGGATACTTATTTACAGGATGAAATACCCAGTTCTTTGTTGAATTATGTCAGTAGTTTAAAGAATAATTACCTACTCCCTTCTTTGTACTTGTTCCAACTTTGGAATGTGACAAATAACTTCAGTCCTCACACTTTTTTTTTTTTTCAGTGGAAAGGATGAAATAATCATTCTGGTATGTAACTTTGTCCAGAGGGAATGGGTAGCTAAACAGGTCTTTCTTTCCCTACATGCTGCCCCCCCCCTCCCCCGCCCCATTTCCAGACCTGTTGAATTGTGCTGCAGCATTTTTAGGAGTCAGAAAGCTGCACAGTGCCCTTCCTAGTTAAAACAGACAGTACAGAAGCCTAGTCTCATGTTCCATTATTTATTTGTACACTCTCCTCTTTTTATGAAAGTGAAAAATGAAATAGTACTTCTGTGAGGTACAGGTACCCAGCAAACCTCCTATTGACAGATGGTGGTAGTCCCCATGTTATATATGTGTTCTTTCCTAGGTGTTGAAGGGAAGTCTCTCCAGTCATTGCTTTTGGAATGGGATAATCCTGTTTTTGTTCCCTGCCCAGAGGTAAGTATTACCTTGCATCTCATGGTAAAATAGGAATAATTTTAGCCTTCTGTTATTTTCTGACATTGTGACCAAAATTGTAAATATTGTAATTGTTGCTTATAAGTTATTCAGAAATATATTGGACTATAGACCTGGCAGTTTAGATGCAAGTCACTGTTGTGGATTTATTAAAAGTCAGAGAAGCAGTTATCAGGCTGATCTTTTACCTTATATCAATTCAAAAGCAAAACATTGTAAGTTGTCTTTCCCTCTACGGAGATAGTCATCTTAAAATTGAAAGTTATCAAATGGCAAAACTGCAATAAACTGTCTGTCCTCTTTGTGGACAGAGATAAATAAACCAGCTTTCTTTCTCTGGGATGCAGTGGGTCTTAAAAGTGTATTTTACTGTAGCTGTTTTTATAGCCCAGCAACATTACAGCATGTGGAAGGAAAACAATGTTGAAGCTTTTTGAGAAACTTCCTTTGCTGTCATGAGGTAGCATTATCTTTAATCCTCATGCTGTGTGTGTATAAACATATGTATGTAACCATTTCCACCTGCAAACAATAGGGATGAAGTAGCAAACCACCTACTGGTGAGTTTCTGGAAGGGAACAGTTCTGTTCAGTCCTTGCCGTGACGTTTGCTCTGACTCATTTCAGGGCAATGCATCTTTTGTAATGTCATCCACTGAGAGCTCACATAGGTTGATAATTAACTTCAGCTTTTGATAGGTACTTGAAATCAGCTGAATGCATTGAAGTTATCAGGTAATATCCAGATGGGAAAAATATTTGGGGATAGAAGCAGAGGGTTGCTGGATGATTTTTTAGCTACTGTTATTCTTGTGTAGAAAGGTCAGTTTGCAAAATACAGAGTTATTTCCAGTTTTTATTAAAAAACTGGTTTGTTTGGAGTATTCAGTGTGTGTGTTTGGGGTTTTTTTGCCATTCCTTTATAGCCTGTTTGGTCTGTAATTCTGTTTTTACAGATTGCTGTTGATGTGACCAGTGGTCAGGCCGACCATCTGGCTGTGAAAATTCACAATATCTTGTATCCTTATCGTTTCACCAAAGACATGGTTCATTCAATGCAGGTACAATATAATCTATTACTAGTTTTCACCCCCAAATTGCCACTCAGCAGATGGGATTTGCTGATGTTTCTACCTGGTAGGAAAAAGATGTCCAGGCAAACAGTTCATATTCCTAATTTTCATAAGCTCTAACAGAATTCTTGGTTGCTCTGTGATACCAGCAGACACTGCCAGATCCTGATACTGTCTCATGGTTAATGGCATCATAACATAAAGTTTAACTGTTTAGTCCTTTTTTGATCAAATGTTTTGAATGTTAGCTTAAAAGCTAATGCAAGTGTATGACTTTCAACTTACATTCTTTGATGGTTTGTCTGGGTAGAAATGCCAGAGTGGATTCTCTCCCTCTCTTGCATGCCAATGACAAAAGGCTTACAGGCCCAGTTAGCATTATTCTTATGCAATCAGCTTGCTGACTCTGAAATTGCAGGTTCTGACTGTGTGGGGCATGGTAATGTTGACCTCCAGGGTGGAGAAGGATCCAAACGATTCCCTTACTTATGTTGTGAGTGCAGGAATATCAGTAGTAAATAAAGTTACTATAGTGAACAGGTTGTTTCACAAAGACAGGAGAGGAAGGATGAAAAACGGAGGGCACTGTTTGTCTGTTCACTCGTAATAAGAACTGTTCTTTAAAACTTACTGAGTGTTTCTGTGATCAATTTTTACCTGTGTAATGTTTCCCTTTCTATGTTTTTAAGAAGGCAAACCTAGAAGAAATTACCACTTCCCATCTCTGAAAAATCTAAATACTGCCTTCAGTACCCTTTAACAATTTTGAGAATCTCTGTAGAAAAGACCAGAAGCACAAAATGTTGTCATACGACAGGAAAAGAGTAAAAAGAATCATTAATATCTTGCATTCCTGCAAAGCAATAGGTTTTTCATTTTTACCTAACAGGTGAAAAATGCACATGTAGTGAGGCAGAGGATTCAGAATGAGCTCTATCTTGGGAAAAATTCCTCTGTAACATCACATCTGTATATTTGAAAACCTAACAATAAGATACTGAAAGCATTATGCACCCCTTCTCAATATTCCCTGTAGCTCTGGTAGATTTCTGATCCTTGAGGGGAAGGTGGAATCAAGTCACAGAGGCAAATTCTGCATCAAAAAATGAGGGGGAAAAAAAAAACTTTCCTGTCTGCTGCAGATGATCAGCAAGTTAAAAAAGGTTGTTTTCATTCCCTTTTGGTGGTATGAACAAATCAAATACTCAGAGTCACTGTACACAGCTTTCCTTCCCAACTCAAGGAGGTTTCTACAGCCATCAAGAACAATTAGTGTTCTTGCCCTTACGACTATCTTTGATCCAGAATTTTATTTTTTTTAATGTTTTGAAACTTTCTCTTAGCTCCAGACAAAACTGTTTCATGACCATTTAATGGTCATTTGATCTTCTGCCAATATTGGTTTATCTTCAATAATTACTGCCTTTTCCATATTTAGTCCCCCACTGCATTTATAAACAATAACTATATACCTTCTCAGTCTAGATTTGCTAGGACAAATCCTTTAAGCCTTTCTGGTTAGGAAAGATGTGGTTTCCATTCCCCTAGTCATCCTACCAGCTATTTTTTGCTCTTGATCCATTTTGATTGCTGTTCCTTTTATTTGCTCTCATTTTAAAAATAATTTTACTGCCCTGTAATGATTTTTATGAGTATCTTACAGGTTCTTCAGCAAGTGGACAACAAATTTATCGCTTGCTTAATTAACACCAGGAATGAAATGGATAAAAACTCAGGTAAGAGTGTTTGTTAGCATGAAGCTGAGGTGGCTATCAAGTGCATTAGACTGCAGAGGGAACACTGTCCTCTTTGTAATCTCTTCTTGCTTTGGGATGATATTCTGAGTAGAGGAAATTGTTAGTGTTCGCTTGAAAGTTCTTGGATCTTCTTTATCTTTATTTTGGATGTTGTTGAGTGTTCCTACTGCCTTCAGATTAATGTTATAAAAATAGATTGTACTCAAAATGCTAACATCTTTCAGACTGTTCACAGTGCCTGGACATATTCATTGCTGAAGCTCTCTGAAGCAGTACAAAAAAGGCATTCAAAACCAGTAGGTTTTGTAACATTTTAAAAGACCATATTAAACAGAACAGTTTGTGGGTGACCTCAGCTCTCATTCTTAAGTTAGATTAAGATGTCAATAGACAAGAGTTTCTGACTCAATTTAATTACTTTAATTTAACCGCCAATTTGGATCACTTTATCTCTGTTCTTTGGTGACTTTGTGTTCTGCCAACACAGCCTCCTCCTCACTTTGTTTCTGTGAAATAGGCTGATGGTTATCTTCTAAATGTGGCCTCTGGGAAGTGGTTATTCTTCCTGACCTGTGCAGTTGTCTGCTACAAAATTGCCTATTTCTCATCTGTTGTGGTACATTTTTAGATGGAAACCTCTTGATTTTGGTGGACCAACACGCAGCTCATGAACGGATCCGCTTGGAGCAGCTTATTGCAGGTGAGGATTCAGGTGGTCTTAGTAAAAAAGATAATCAGTGCACAGAAAAGTACGGATGAGCTGTCTGGGATATATGGAAAACCAGTAAGATATTAATTTATCATATTCATCCTGATCCCTAGGAGAGTGCAGACGTTCAGTAGCAGTCGTAATATTGGCAGCTGAAAATTGTTACAGCATTTCCAAAAATAGAAGATATACTCCCTACCCACAGAACTATTGAACTAAAATAGTCCTGACATAATGAAAGAGCAGGAAGACTGATAGGAAAAACAATGAAGAGGAAACAGAACAACATCAATAAGTTTATGTGGTTATGCTGTGAAGAATAAGACATGGTATGCAGAGTAAAGAGCATACTTCATTTGGTTCCTTTTTAGCTGAATACTGTGCTTAAAGCCTAAAATTTCTGTAGTCTGAAACTGTTTGCAAAGGAATAATAGTCTTCTGTGTAAGCTCATTAGCCATTGGTTTCAATGTTAAAAAGCACAATAGCCATCCATCAAGTACTTAAAAATCATTGACCTTCTCTTTCATCAACAAATACTGCGTAGTTCCTGCAAAGAGTGTTCCTGGAACTCTGCTGTTTTGGTCAGGTACTGAAAAAAGTTAAAGACTGAAGGGAGAAATGCTTAATGAACAGTATTTTAACTCCATTTATATCTGACTTTTCTGTGAAAAAATTGCTCCCTCTGTGTTGAACCAAATATATCAGTTGTTTTTTTTTGCTATTTAGGGTGACTCCTTTTTGAAACTGGTGGGAAAAAACAAAGTGGCATTAACCAACCCTTCCCCAGAGACTGCATGCCTGGTTTGTGACATTCCTAGTCCTCCACAAGTTTCAGGAGAAGGCATTCTGTGGTCACTTTTTAATCCAGGCAGGGGATTACATGCCAATCCAGAGGGTCACTAAGGGTAATGCCTGCGTAAATATTTTAAGAGCGGGTACTTCTAAATGTTTCATTCACAGATTCCTATGAGAAGGAAACTGCAGCATGTGGCAAGAAGAAAATACTGTCATCCTCCATCACTCCCCCTTTGGAGATTGAAGTTACAGAAGAGCAAAGAAGATTTCTACGGTTAGTAATGGCAAATAGCTCTGAATTTTTAGGGATGTCTCTGTTGACCAAGAAGGTCTCTGTATATTGGTGGGTTACCATGAAGCTCAGGAGGGAAGCTGCTGATTCTTTCCTTAGCCGAGCCCAATTGGCTCTATCTGTGCTGAGGAAAATAGATATGCTTCTCAGGCATGTTGTTACAACATCTCAAGACAAAACCCTGTGGTGTGCCATTTCTGTGCCTTTGCAATGTGCTCTGATTTCCCTGGGAAAGTAAACCTTCATGTGTGGGCCAGGAGACTGCCAAAGCAGCCTGCAGCAGTTCCTGCTGTCTGGGGCTCAGGACTTTGGAGTGCACAATGGGGTGTAGTGCCCATAGTGTCAACCTAGGTACTGATTTTACAGACACCGTTTGAGAAGAGAAGGATGGCATATGGAAAGTTTGTATTGTGAATCGTTCAAAAACACATTCCTTATTCCTAGGTGCCTGCCAAGAGTAGCTAATGAACACGGTTTCCCAAATGTTTCAGAATGGTGGCTTACCTACTATTAGGATATTTAACTTTTGTACTGCAGGGGTTTAGATACAGATTTGTTGATGGACTGTTTGCAGTCTTATTGGACACTAATCAAGCTTTTTTTCCCCCCAAATCCCTGTCTGTCACCTGCGAGGCACATTTGTGGGTTTTTTTCACTGCATTGTTCCTCGTTTTCGGGTGAAGTTCTGTCAGGACTACCCCATTAACATTTATTTTTGGGGGGGATGCCTGTGGCAAACTCAACAGCTTCTAAATCAGTCCTTATTAAGATTGTTGCCTGTTAAAGGATACACTCACTCTGTGTTGTTCATAGTTTGGGTACCTTTGTTGTTCCCACCTCTGAATGATGTTCTTGCTAACATCACAATATTCATAATGTCTTTTGTTCAGCTTTGATTTATTTTTTGCACTCATTTAGGAATGTTTTCCATTTCCGTTATATCTACTTTTGAGAATGGATGGCCAAAACTGAATACAATATACCAAGTGAGGGAATCTCATTGATTCATACAGTAGCTTTGCAGCTGTGCCCATATTTTCTGTTTATTATATCCACACCTGACATTTTGTCTGCTTTTTTGGCTACTGCTGCTTGCATGAACTGCTTGTCTATTGATTGTCATGACAAAGACACACGGAGTTGTGGGGGTTATTTTTTTTCATTTTTGCTATTTATGTAGAAGCTAACCAAAAGCAGAAATAGATGAAATTATACTGATAATTTTTATTTATTTGTCTTTAGGAGCAGTGAATTCAGTTTTGCTGTTATTTTTCATTATACCTTTTTTGTTCATCCTGCTGATTTCATTCATCATTTTCCTACTTGTTTTAAGTTCTGATGAGTTCAACTTTGTCTCTGGTCTCAGTTAACCTAAATAATTTTGTGTTTTCTACAAATTTGCTTGCTTGACTATGTCCCTTTTCCACATCATTAATAAAGTCATGAAGATACAGATCAAGACTCATGCAGAACACTGACCATCTGTTGCCAGCGTACCTTTTTTCCGTAGTCACTAAATCATGACAAATGTTACTTCCCTATCCATGACAACTTTTTGCGTTTCCTTTTTTAGCTGCTTTTAAGAGGCAGCACCAAAGGGTTTTTGAAAGAGCTAATAAATTCTGAGAGCTACTTTTCTTCATCAGCTAAATCACAAACATTCTACAAAAATTGGTAAGAAAGTACAACAGAAAGGCATTTTTCTTTTAAGGACACTGGTTGAATATTCAGCACAGAGGATGCCAATTGTGATTTTCAACTAATGCTTAAGATAACATTGATAATTTATAAGCAAGAAGCTTACTGGTGCTGGTTTACTAGTACTTTGATTGTAATTTTTTAATATGTGTTAGCAGTTCATCCCTTTGCAATCACACTGTGAGACTATCATTACCAAAAAGTTACGAAATAAAAGTATAACGTAAAAGCCCAAATTCTGTTGTTATTGTTACTGGCAGACTATGACTGCATTCTGTGGTAAATTTTTATGCAATGAAATGAATTAGCATGTCTAAAAGACCTTCTCCTTCAGCTATGCTTGCAATTTAATAGTTCAGCTGCACCTCTGGTTCACCTGCAGCTTTGGTTCTGTTATTTGTCTACAGAGCATTGTAGTAACGCATTGTTCTGTTGACTCTCTTGAACTTCCTTCTTTACTTTTTCCCTTAATTAAAAAAAAAAAAAAAAAGCCTGATTGACTTCAATAGCTGCTTGGATTTTGTCATTTCACCACAATGGGCTTTTTCTGTCTTTCTGTGTGCTTTTTGAAGGCTATACATGTCTTCTTTTTCTGGCTAGAATTACACAAACCATCTCCATATGGAGCCTAATAATTGTATTATTCTTGAGAATGATTTTAGTAAGTTTAGGTTACTTTAGATTCTTTTGTTCTAAGACTCTCTTTTCTAAAACTGACCTTTGTCACGTTTGTTTTAAGTGAATATTCCCTGAATTAATAAAGTATGTATTCTTACACTTGTTTTCATTTTGAAGATAAGTTCTCGTCTGACTAGGAAGTCTCATTTTTATGTGTATTTTTCCATCCACAGGTTGACATATGTCATAATTAACTGGAAACTGTTCTTTCCTGTGTTCTCTCTGCTTAACAGGATATAAAGTTCATTAAACCATTATAAATTTCTTACAATATTTTTTCCATTTTAAGTATTTGCTAATACATGTCAATTGAAACCACAGTTTTTTTAGGTTAAACTTAAAGCAGTCTTAATGCTGTTTGTCTGTTGAACCTCATGCATCTTCAGAAAAGACAGATCTATAAATTTAGACATAAAGCTTCTCTCCACATAGTACAGGAACTCTTAGACTTATGGTTGTGGAGCATGAAAAACGCATGGTTGATTGGAGTGGTAAAACATGGCTGAATGTAGGCTGAAAGGGCAAAATTACTTGGGATCTCATGATGCATGGATTTTGAGATGGGAAACTTAGAGGAAGAAACATATGTAGACTACAGAAATATTTACCTGTGCTAGAAGACGTAGCTACTGTGGTTGATGTCTTATTTCTGGTTTGGTTTTTTTTCTCCGTCAGGTGCTGCTACAAAAATTTGGCAGACTTGGGTCTTGAATTATCATTTTCTGAGACAAACAGCTCCTTGATTCTTGTGAGGAAAGTGCCAATGTGTTTTATGGAAAGAGAAGCCAATGAATTACGTCGGAAAAGACAGCCCATCGCTAAAAGTATTGTGGAGGTCAGCTGTGGATCTGGGTGAAGTTATGACACTAGGTCTTGTTCTGTGTTAATGGCCCAGGGTATTACAGTAGCTCTAGTATGAGGGAGACAATGAAGTCCCTTGGCAAATGTCAGTGCCATTCCTTTTAGTAGCTAAATAGTCCCACAGTTGAAATCACTGAACTATAATTGAAATGATAGGAGACTGTTTCAGACTTGGATAGTGGAAAAGCTAAGAAAAATTATACATAGGACAGATACTTCAACAGTTTACTGCTTGTGAATGCTTGAGTGAACAGTAAATGCTTGAAGGAACAGTAAAGTTATTAAATCCTAACAAACAATATTTATATATCAGCAATATTTAAAGCTGTTTTCATGAAATTTCTATGTGAGCAGTGTAGCTTCCTAAAAACACTGTTCCAGATGTTCTGCAGTTTGAGGGAGAAATTTCTGAACTGATTACTTGCAGTTTCAGTTGTAAACAGTTCTCCACAATCACAGCTGCTCTTAAACTCCTTAAAAATTGTTTCTGGAGTACCATATTCAGACATTGGGCAGAGGCACGAATCTGTCCAGTCTTGCCATACACCACTTTTGATACGAAAAGAAGAAACAGAGAAGATGATTAATTGGATTCAACTTTCTTTTCCAACCTTGTTGTAATTGGAAAGAACTCAAAATGGACTCTCCTGATTTTTTGGAGTCAAGAGTACAAAAAGAGGCAGAGGGGAACAAGTCTGTGTGTTACGAGGACTCGTTCTTAGCTAAGGCCTCAAGATCTCACGAGCATTTTGGCAGATCTATTCTGCAGATTTTATTATTTTAATTAGGTCTTGGTGCACCTATTCAGGATTAATTATGAATTTGTTGCATTTTAGATATCAGAAATGAAATCCACATGGACTATTTATTATCCAAAGAAGGGCAGGCAACTGTTCAAAGATAACATGCATTTGTGGCACTCTGAGAGATGATTTCTATTATGCCCATTCTGCAGATAGAAAACTTACACAGAGAGAAACCAAGTCTAAATTATGATGAGATACTTTTGAGAGGTCAGGACTTCCATTTAGATCTTTCACACTGTGGTCAGTGTACTTCCAAAAGAATAATTTTTCCTGGTTCTGGCAGGTACACAGTAAATGATGCACAGATGTGGACAAAGTAGGGTAGGGGGATGAAAGGGAGAAACAGCAATTAATACTACCTTTTTTCTTTCCAGGAGCTTATTCAAGAACAAGTTGAGGTGAGTTGCTCTCTGCTTCTTAAGTTGACTATTACAATCCAAAGCTTACTGCATGAACCAAAGGGAGAGTGTGTTCAGCCTCAGATGAAAGAGGTGGACTAGATAAATCACTAGCTTGTCCTAATTTTTAATCTCCTTTGTGTCACAGTTCTTCCTTTTTCTCATATTAAATGGAAAGTAAGATAATGTTCCCTTCCTGCTTTTAGCTAGTGCAGACCACAGGAGGAGGAGCACGAGGTACACTGCCTCTGACGTTTCTGAAGGTGTTAGCTTCCCAGGCCTGTCATGGTAGGAAAACTGGACTTTTCTTTCAATTTTTTTTTTTTTTTAAACCTTTCTGTCTCTACACAACATCCTCCCTGGGCCAGCGTTTTCAGGATGTGTTTGCAGCTATAGCAGGATTACAGACTGCATATTTCTTAGGGATGTGGAGATAATGGTCTTTTCATGAGGGACAGTACTCCTCCGATTTATTCATTTATGGGCCTAATGTACTTTCCAACCTTCACATGAAATATATGTAGAATACATTTCTGAGACATACTCATGTGTGTGAACTCTGAACCATTCAAATAACAGCTCCATGAAGGCCAAAGGAGGGGTGTGCTGGAATCTGCTTGAAGCAAACCAGAAAGAAAACATAGCCACTCTTTCCAAATTTTTTATGTCCTTTAAGTATCTAAAGTGCTAGTTTAAGTGTACCTGTGACCTTTCAAGTATTTTTGGAAGGAGTGCAGTAAAAATTTACATGTTCTCAGGGACTGTCACTTTCCAGCACCTGGAAATTAGCAGACCTTAAAGGTGTAGACTGCAGTAGCTCCAGCCTCCTGCAGCAGTTCCTGTGCCATATACAGTATCAATAACATCATGCTGAAGGGGTAAATGTGAACCAGAAGCATCTGTTTTCTCAAGATTGTCACTCATTCTACAATTGGCAGTCAATACATATTTTTTTTTTCTATCTAAGAAAGTCCCATGGCTGAAAGGCAGATTGCAGATGGTCTTGTGCATCTGTGAAGGCTAAAGTTTGCAAACACTTCTGAAATTACTCCCGAATGTTCTGCTTGGATTTCTCCTGGATGCCATTAAGTGCTCACTTGTAAAAAAGGACTTACTGGCAGGGGTAGCATTTTGTCTTTGAAGTGATGCCTGTCAGTGGCAGCCACATAGAACCAATAAAGCCTGTGGAACTGATAATACTAGCTGTTGTCTTGCTTTAACACTTTTAATGTGTGAACTGGTTGTGTCTTTAGCTGTAACACACGTAGACACAGACACACACACAAAAAAAAGCAAAAAAGCACTTTTGCCTCTTGCAATGTCACCTGAAAAAACAAAACCTAATAATCTTACCATCCGTCGGATGTTGGGTTAGGCCATGGAAAGCTATCCTTATGCAGCAAGCTGTTTAGTTGAGCTAAGCCCCAAGTATGCCACACTGCAGCCTTTGGGTTGCCTTTGCACCCTACCAGCTAATCTTTGTGAGATGCCTTGTTTTAGTTGAAAACCACAGCTGTAGAGGGAAGTGGAATTCTCTTTGGCAGCATGTGCAAGAACTTGTATATCTTTTCCAGGAGCTGTAAAATTTAATGAGCATTTGACTTTGGCGGAGAGCTGTGGGCTTATTGAAGCTTTGTCATCTTGCAAGCTGCCCTTCCAGTGTGCTCATGGAAGACCTTCCATGCTGCCTCTTGCAGACATAGACCATCTACAGCAGGAAGAACAGGTACTGTGTTGGACACACCTCTGGTAATCTGCACTCTGGATTATCAGAGGCACATCATGTATGTGTGTTAGAACTAGAATATAGGCCAGTTTGAAACCACCACGACTGTCTTTATATTACGTGACTTTTTACGTATTGTCACTAGTAAGATTTTAGAACATAAAGCATCTGTGCTGTAAACACTTTAGCAAGGGTTTTACCGTATGTCATTTGAATAGTCATACTGACTTGAATAGTGTCCTTAAGGTTAAGCATGCATTTGAAGTGTTCGCAGTTTTTAAGTGTAAAACCTAGAAAGCATGTAAATTCTCATACCCTACTAGTAGCAAAGATGCTGATTAAACAAATGCCTACTTTCCCAAAGTTTAAGATGCTATGAAATGGGGAAAAATGAAAGGAATAGCAACATTTATTATAAAATCATATAATGGTTTGGGTTGGAAGAGACCTTGAAGATCATCTAGTTCCAACCCCTCCTGCTATGGGGAGGAACGCCTTCCAGGTTACATTTAAATTTAAAACAAAATCATTACTCTTCCCTTTTGCTATTGCTGTGCTATATTGTTTTTAAATTGGATTCCATGAGACTTTGTCAGGTGGGACTTTGAATCAGATATTAAAAAAACTTTGGAATGACTGTATTAGGGCAAAGAGTATGGAAACAGTGAAGTTCATTTACTCACTCATGATTCAGTGCTTCTTAATTCTTCTCCCTCCAGCCTAAACCTAACTTGGCTAGACTGCGGAAGATGGTGCGAGCATGGCAGCTATTTGGAAAAAAAAGACCCTATTCAAAAGAGGTTAAGACTGTAAACTGCAACCACTAGCAGTGCTGGTATGAGCCATGAGCCCTGTTGTTAGACAACAGTACGCTGTGTGGAGCCACATTCTAAGGCAGCACATTCACCGAAGTTCTGCTCCAAGTACTGACCTAAGAAGCAGAGACCAGCCATGAGAATACGGCAGGAGGAGCCCACCCCTTGCAGCACAGAGAAGCATCTTCAGCATTAAGGAATTGTGTTGTAAGTCTGGGCCCTGTGTCAGTGCTTGACTCTTGGATGCAAGGAGTTGCAGACACTCGCAGTTACTAAAGCAAAGCACTTTTTTTCTGCAAGCACAGCATGATTCTGCATAATGGAGAGGGAAGTTTAATTAGTGTATTTTACAGTGCTTTGAAAATTGGGAGGTATTTCTTAATAAAATTAATACGAAACTCACTCTTTGGGCTCATGGCAGTGGTTGGAATGAGGACCAACCAGCTTCTTAGTATATATAGGCCAACTTAGAATCAAAAGAACATTTAACTAGACAATGAATGACACACCCAGTTGCTTTCTCTAGCTCCTCAGAATTTGCATTTTTGAGTGAGAGATTTCTAAATCCCAGTATAGCCCTACAGAAGTTACTAAGTACTTAAGTATCCATTTTGAAGACAACTGCTGATGGATTCCTATTCCTATCACATTGTCATGTGAAAGCACACCATAAAACCTGCTGCTGCATCATCAGTGCAGGCAACTCACTACACTGGTAAAACTCCTGCTAGTTAAAGAAGCAAAACAACTGCATATGGAAGATGTGCTTAACAGTGAGATCACTCTAAACAGCCTTTATTGCAGCGTACTTTGAAGTAACAGCTTAGCTGCCCCAGAGTTACACATATGCCTCACTATTTCAAAATCAAAGGGGGTTAGCAGCTCCACATGGTTTCTAACACAGCACAGAGATCGAAACCTGGACACAAGCTCTGCCTTCTGTTGCTTTTGGGTAGAAAAGACATTGCTGAGCAAATTCCCCACTTGTTTCCCACAGCAACCCGTCTTTGCAATGTACACTTTTAATTAGCTGTTCTGTCTTTCTAAAGAGAAAGATGGGGAAGAGTCACTCGGGAGAGTGACGTGCTTCAGAGTATTAGAGTTCATAGTCATCTGGATGGTAGAGCTCACTCATGAGGCGGTAGATGTAGGAAGGTGCATTTCCCCCAATGTTAGAAATGAAGAGAGTAATGAGCTCTGGAGGGACATAGTCAAACACTGGGCAGTGAACGTTGATCTTTGCCAGGATCTCCCCTGTAAAGTGAATAACAGCAATATTAGACAAAGCAACTCGACGTGCACTGAGCTTCTGCACATCTTCCTGAGCCCCTAAACAAACTGGCCATGCACATGCTACCCTGAAGTCAGAACTGGAACATCCTTATAACTTTCCAAGTTCTTCACTGGTGTCATTGAATTACAGGTATACAGCAATCTTGGATGAATGGCAGAACTCTCTTTCTGGTTATTTTTACTGATAGAAACCCCAGATCCCCTCTGATGTAGATTTATTAACTGCCAAAAAAACCCTGCCAGGATGTAATTAGAATACAAGAAACTTGATGCTGCCAAGGTTATTATTTAAAAAAATGCTCACAAGGCCAGAACTCAAAACTGGTGCCGAGCCTGGTATCTTCATTTCAAAAGCTGTTGTCACATAGAAATGGGGCTTTGAAAGAGACTTTGCTATCTGAAAATGGACTTTGGCACTGATGCCTTTCTAAAGATGGTGCTTGTGTGGGAAGCCCTTTGCAGAGCTACTGTGTTTCAAGAAGTTAACACAAGTTACAGGAAAGAACAGAAGCTGCCCTCGGTGTTGGGCATCTGCCCACAGGAAACTGCCACCTGCCTGGCATCATCATCTCCATCCTGTAATAAAACACTGACTATTTCAGGGCAGAGTCAAAACTGCAAAGACAGTGCTCAAAAGAAATCCTTTTTCTGTGCTTTCTCTAATAGAAAGTTACTTACAAAATTAGATGGTTCCCAGCACTTTTCTCTGTTAAAGACAATAGGAAAGGATTTTCTGTCTTGGATTATATGACAGTCCTATTGTTTATGTGACCTGTTAAAAAAATTTAAAAACTATAGCCTGAACCAGCTTGACCAGATGTATGAAGAAGAACCAGTACCTTCTGTGAATGGCAGCACTTCCTGTGGTGACACAAACTTGTGGAATGAATCTTCCTCATTAGGGAACTAAACGAGAAAGAGTAAGGAAGGTCAGGAAAAAAACCAACCTATCTGATTATCCTAGTGAAAACAGATCCTGGCAGTGGAAGGAACTAATAATTACATAGCGTCTGTGTCTAGAACCTAGTATCTACTGGTGAAACGTTTTTCCTGAGAGCTTTAAAGCCTTCTATGCCATGGCTGCCTTTCTGCAAAGCCTAGGGAACTGGAGCAGTGACTTCCTCAGTCTGCAACTTCATCTGACAATACTGAAAAAGTACTGAGCATAAGTAACAGTTTTGAGCATCTCATTCTACCTCTTCTGCCTTTCCACACTGATGATATAAATTGAAATCTGTTGTTATTGAGGAAAAGTAGGTAAGGTGGTGTCAGTCTCCAGTAGTCAGTGGTCTACATCCTTATACCCAATGTTCTGCTTTGCACATGGGGCAGAGGGGGGAGCTTCAAGGAGATCCCGAGGTGTGCTAGATTTGGGTAAGGATCTCCTATCTGAAGGAACAGTGCCAGATGGGGGAGATGGCTCATTTACCAACCCTGCCTTGAGACAGACAGTGCTCTCCACCCTAAGCTTCCAAAAATAAAAGCCCCTGCAGGTGTGGTCCTGAGAAGCTGCTGTACTTACCTGCGGTGAAAGCTTGAACATGGGGGCACACACGATGAGCGGAGTGGAGTGGTGTTTAGCTGCCAGTGCCAGAGTGTGAGTCCCACTCACAGCAATCAGGGCACCATTGGCCAGGATTGTCTTTGTACCAATGATGACCTTAAAAGGGCAAATCAGCATTAGACAGCATGTTCCACAGCAAACTGGGCAAGGAACACTTCCTGGCTCAGACCCTGACAAATCAGCTGGAGGAGGAGTGTGTCAGAACAGCCAGCCAGCCAAAGGCTGGAGTTATAGGACAGCTGGATGTCTGATCTGTTTCACCTGGCACTGGCTCTGCACTGAGATGTTCCTCTCTAACAAGAACATGACTCCAGCACAGTGAAGCCAGCACAGAGAACTTCAGAGGACGAATATATGTTCTACTGTAGAGAACACCAAGCAGAAACTGGGCTGTGGTCCCTGTTGTTCTACAAGCCTACAGAGTAAACTTTTTACACGTAACTTGACTGCTTGCTGCAACAATTCCCTTGCAGTAAAAGATATAAATTGATGTGGCTAGATTTTAAGATGTTACAAGTGCTTTTTTTTTTACTTTGGGGTGCCACGTCTTCATCTCTTATAAAAGTACCGAACAGATCTGCTTAAAAAGACACACCTTGGTGATTCCCTTCACCAGCCATTGTATGTTCCAGGCAAAGGGGGATTTCTTCCCTTTGAAAATGCTTCTTTTTGTTCCATCTTCTTTAAAAACTGAGGTTAATCCTTTGAAGTTCTCTTGTAACTGTTCTGCCTGTTAGCCACTAAGCCAGAAGAACCTATCACCATGCAGTCAGTCACTCACACTGACTTAGGGTTCCACACTGAATCTCCACCCCAGTGTAAACAGGGACAATTACAATTTTAGTCTTCAGTGAAGACACATATCCATCACTGCTGTGACTTGCATTTAGGAGGCATAAGCACCCAACCTGCCATTAATCCCTTCTCCAGTGGACGGACCCCTCCTTACCTTGTTGACTCGAGACATGACAGCAAAAATAGCTGCATCACTCATGACAGTAGTTTCAATATTTTCTTTAGATAATCGGACAGCCATTTCATGACCCTAAAAAGAGGGAGAATCCAATTGATGCCCTGGGACATAGCTCCTGCAGTGGAGTTGTAGAGACAGCAGCACTCACGTCTTGTCTGAATTGCAAAAATACTAAGCAATGGAACTCAAATAAAGCCCTTAGACTGAAGGATGCTGGGGTACGATAAAGAGCTGCAAGAGAGCCTCCATAATGTTCAGCTGGTCTCCAGGGATAAGCTTTCAGTAAAAATGCAGGGACAGTGTGGTGCCTGAAGGCAGCCTTACCTGGCAGAAGGGTGCACACTCTGCCACGATGACCTGGAACTTGCGCTTGCGGGCAGCTTCCTTCAGGAAGGCCTCAACAGTGCGCGAGTAGCCAATGGTCATGATCACCTCATTGGAGTGGATGTGCTCCAGCGCCTGCATCGCAATGTTATCAGTAGTACCCTCTGCAACACGAGGAAGACGTGGGTGGAAAAGCAGCCAGGAAAAGCAGCACTTGTGCTGCTAGGACTGTCCTCCAACAAGGTAATTTTTCCCTGAAGTCATATTATGAGCACTAGTAGAGCAGGATCAGCTTTTCCTCCCATTCTTTTTGCAAGTGGAGAGAGACCAAGAAGCTGGCCCTTGAATGCCCCATGCTCCCTAGCCACACAGAACTAGCTGTATTGAAAACTCTATCATGAGGGGAGTGGATTGTGTCAGTGCTACTCCAGACAACCACCACGCCCACAGCACTTCAACTATTTTGCAGTTCAATAGCAGGGGCAACCCGGGCCTCAGAGGAGAGTCGGGTATCTGATCTGTCACAAGTATTTCAGAAAAGGAAAAATGTATCTCGGTGCATTGTGACAAGGGTCAGGTTATATGTGCACAGCCATTAAGCCCAACCTTGGCTTATTTTTTACCCACTTCTTTAGAGAACTCAAGACTTTCCAGAAGACCAAGAGCACATGCCAACAGCCCTCCCATACTGTTCCCTCCACAATGCTCCACCCATCTCCCTGTAAACCAGAGGACTTAAACAGTTCAAGTCCTGGGAGCAGCAGGGCTTCAGTCCCTTAGTTCCTTCAGATTAAGCCTCCCATATCCTTCCTGTTTTCTTCCCACCTAGAAGAGGGGAAAGCATCAGTCCCATCCCGTAAGAAGCTCCACTCAGGAGCAGTTCAGACCCATCCATACCTAGCTCTATGAGCATCTCGTTAATAGCTTCAATAACGTTAGCTCTGAGGGAGGGATAAGGGGTTCTGAAATCCTCGCTCAGTCCTCCCGAAGTCAGGAGTTTGTGCAGGGATTCTTGCTGGTCACTCTCCTCGCTGCGCCCATGAAGCCTGCAGAGAGAAGCAGCCCTTCAGCCTCAGGAGAGAGCACAGGCCGCAGCCAGGCTGAGCACTGTCCTCATAGCACAGCACACCTGGATGTGAACAGATAGGCAGGAAAGCAACACAGAGCAGGCACACCATATCAAGGAGCTTCCCTAGCTGTCTCAGCAGAAAAATACCTAAATTTCCGCCAGAAAATGCCTTCTTAATTCATGTGCAAACACTGCTGTCCACAGATGAGGAGCAGGCTCGAGGGTACTGCTCCAGCAGGAGAGACCCTCCTGGGAACAGGAGAGAAAAGGTCAAGGTCAGGGCACAGACTGTTCTCATGCACCCACAACACACACACCAAGTGGTTTCTATAGAGGAAATGTCATCAGCCACACTGGAAACAACAGGCTTGCCTTTGATGTTAAACTTGCTAAATCCCTTTCTAGGGAAGGTGGGAGAAGGGGCTGATGGAAATTAAAGGTGGTTCACAGAGCAACTTAACATGCTGCATTGGGAAGGCTGTTCTGGGCTTCCAAAGAGATACTGGCAGTAAGATGGGCACTTCACCTGCCGTACTCCTCACGGATAACCTTCAACACTCGTCGCACCATATTGCCCACAGTTGTCTCTGACGGCTGGGCTGCCGTCATCCTCTGGCCCTCTGTCCGGATCAGATCCATGAGCTCCCCTGGAAGAGAGGAGGGCCCAGAGCAAACCCACGTGAGCATCAAACCAGCGCACCCCCTCCATACCCCAGGGCTAGCGGCTGCTCCGGGACCAGCAGCTCGGCATCGAGAAACAGCAGCGAGCCCCGACCGGAGCAAGGCTCTGCAGTGGCAATCGCTTGGACACAGCCACGGCTTAGGGAAGACCACAAGCTGTGCATTTAGTGAAGGAGGAAACCACGTACTGCTGGGAAAGCCAGGCTGGAGCGAGGCAGCTCCTCAGGCAATGCACAGCTCCTCAGGAAGCACAGCACGCTGGGAGAGGCAGCGCGGCGGTAGGACAAGCACTACGAACTGCTAGCTTGGCTCCGGCTCCCGAGGGCTCCAGCACCGGGCCTGCCCCGGCCTCGCCGCTCCCTCCGCACCGACAGCCGCGACCGGGGCCCCGGCCCTGCAGCAGCTCCCCCGCCCCCGCCCTCCCGCCGCCTCCTGGCCCTCACCGGCCCGGCTCCATCGCCCGTGCCCGACGATCTTCCGCAGCAGCGACAGCGTCTGCCGCGCCGTGTGCTCGGAGCGGGGCCGCTCCCCGCCGCGCCGCAGCCGCGCCGCGAAGGCCTCGATCTGCTCCGACAGCTCCGAGCCGCGCTCCGCGGCGCCCGGCATGGCGGCGGCCCTTCCGCTTCCGGCGCGCCGCCGCCCCATTGGCGGGGGGCCCGCGGTGCGCCCGCCCTCCGGCGCGGCGCGGCCAATGGGCGGCGGCGGGCCCGTTTCCCGGGAGACGGGCGGTGCCCGCGGGGCGGGAGGGCCCGCCCGGGGTTTGCTTTGGCCCCGGCCGAGGGGAGACAGCCAAGGCAAATGGGGCGGGGAGGGGCAGCTCCTGGCAGCCCGACTGTTCCCGTGGCACAGCCAGAACCGGCCGTGCGTAAGGCAGGAGTGTAGCTCCTTTGTGTCTGGTTCCTGGAGCAGCGTGTCCAGGGAACGGGCAGGAGCCACGGAATAATGCTCACTGCGGTGCCGCTTTGTGGCTCTGTTCTGTGTCCTGTTATTTTAGATTAGGAAATCAAAGCAAACTGGCTTATGCTGGAAGCTTTCAGCGCTTGCTTCATGCAGAGGCCTGTAGGGCCTTGATGTTCATCACATCCTTTTCGTGTTTGTCTGGTTCCCTTAGGCCTCACCCTACAGCCGGCTGCCAGCCAAGGGACTGCTGGGTCCCCAGCAAGGTGCCAGCAGCTGGTGTGCTGGCTCTTGAGGGCTTCGTGCAGGTGAGTTGTCATCCAAAGCCTGGGACCGACTGAGAGTCCTTCCAGCCCTCTCTCCTCCTCCTGCTCCCTCAAATGCCCTGTGCCTGGGAAAGGAACCTCACAACATTCCTCCAACACCTGGCAAAAGGCTACGCTTCTGGGTTTGGCTGGATGTGCCTGGGGGAGACTGCAGCCCTGGCTGGAATTCAGTTTCCCTCCATGATGAGCTTGTCTCCCGCTTTGCCCCTGCAGAGAGTCAGCGGAGGGTGACAGGGTTTGCGCAGCTGTTTGCTCCGCTGTGCTGACCGGGCATGTCCTGGTTCCCCACTGCCTTCTCTCCCCTTTCTCCCCAGCTGTAGGTGTCTGGTTTTTTCCATCATGTGTAAATCAGAGGCTCCCTGGAGCAAGGCCTGCCCAGCTCCACATTTGTGCAGGGAAACCCCATTCCCCCTTTGCCCCTGTGCACAGCCACGTTGCAGGCAGGGGAGGGCAGGGGAGGGCTGCCTGTGCCTATGGGCTGCCTGCTGCCGCCTCTGGCTCTGCCTGTGCAATGCTGTGTGCCAGCTGCCTTGGTGAGCAGAAACAGCTCCCACACATGCACCCAGGGACTGGGACATCCAGTGAATTAGCAAAATAAAATAAAAATCATTGCTTCAGAGCTTTTCTCTGTTTACTTATCTTGCTAGTAAACAGAGCAGCTCTTGGAGATTAGGCAGGACGGAGAAGAGGAAAGGAAACCCAGCTCTAAGGTTATGACCTTGTGGATGCTGGGCTGTTTACATTCCCTGCTCCAGTCCCAGTAACTATTGTGGGACAGCTTCTTCCCAGGCTGTAGCTTTCCCCCTGTTTATGCTGTTCCTGCCCTGTTCCCTCCAGCACTTTCTGCTGGGCACTGCTGCTGCAGCTGGCATGGGGCAGCTGGCAGTCTGGTGTCCCTTGAGGAGCAGAGTCCTGCACTTGGTCTGCTGCCTTGTGTTTCATGAATGAAAGCCTCTGAATGGGGATTTCGGGAGCTGTTAGCCCTGCATAGCCAAGCTGAGCCAGAACCTGAGGCTCTCTGGAGAATTGAAAGGCAAACTCCAGGCTGCTCAGAGAGACCATGGCTACAAGACATTTGGTTGTCTTTAGTCAGCAGCTGCTGTCAGGACCCAGTGAGTTAAACAAGGAGTGCCCAGGAGGACCAAAAATGAGGGAGTGAGGAGAAGGAGTGACAGCAAAGGTAGCGCAGGGGCAAGTGGGGAAGGCAACTGGAATGATCCGTGTTGGTGTCCTGGTGTACTCTGATAAAATCTCACTGTCTTGTGGGCTGTTCTGGCCACTGTGGCAGAGGCAACAAGGTGGAGGGTGTATGTGTGCATCTCTGGGCAGCTGGAAGGAGTCTCACCTGGTGATCCTCAGCTGTTGGGTGCTACGGAGTGGGACCTCCTCTGCTGCCGCAGCCGTAGGCACCTACCTCCTCCACAGCCCACCCTCCTGCACTTCCTGGGTGTATCCAGGGCTCTGGGGCAGAGTTGGTGCCTTCAGCTTCCCAACCGGTGCATGAGCAAGCAAGGGGGCTGACACAGCTGCAGACAGTGCTGGTGCTGTGGACAAAAGAGCTGAGCAGGGAACGAGCTGGCTGGCCAAGTATGGCAGCACATTTTATGGGCCTGCAGAGGGGCTGAAAACTATCTCACCTCCTTTGAGAACTACTCAGGACACCATCCTACTCTGTGCCATCAGGGCTGGCTGCTGGAGACACTGCTCTCCTCCACCCAGTGAATTCTGCATCCCTGGAGGCTGAATGTCATCCCCCAAATGCTTGTGTGAGGGAGGACAAGGCAGGACAGAGGCTGGGTAAAGCCTGGGAGCACTGGAACATCATGTGCTGGGAGGCTGTTTGGATTAGAAACTCTCAGTGGATAAGAGCACTGGATGAAATGCCAGGGAGGGGAATCAGTTTCCTGAACTCCAGTAATTGGACTCGTCTGCAACACCCGCGTAAGCAAAGAGAGCTGTTCACGCTCAGCACAGGCAAAGGAAAGGAGCCAGGAGGTGGGAGCCAGTGAGCCATGGCCCAGCAGGAGCAACAGGGCAGCTGTCAGCACAGCATGGACTGTGGAGACTGGGTGGGCAACATGGGAAGAAGCAGCATTACAGCTGGGTGCCTAAGCCACTTGCTGAGCACAAGTGACTGAGTTAAGGATGCCACAGTACATGGGAGTGGGGGGAACACGAAGCACGGTCTAAGAAGAATGCACCAGAAATATCTTCGGTGTGTTATGATTGCTCTTTGGAAAATCCATGCTCAAATGCCTGAAATAAAAACAAGTCAAGCCCTAAGCTCTTGCAGCCACAGATGTAGAGGCAGGAGTGAATGTGCTGAAGGGCTGACGGGGCCCAAACCAGTGTTTTCTGCATGCTATGGGTGAGAAAGTAGGTCACTTGGTAAGTGAAGGGGATGGAAACGATGAGCTGAACTCAGTGTGGAACACATGTTTAAAACTCAAGCTTCTAGGGAAAGAAGACAAAACCCCCAAACAAACAACTGGTGATCAAATGCAGGTACATGAATAGCTGGAAAGCTGAACTCTGTGGCTCTGCAGGCACACACACACATTGTCTGAGTCATAGGCAGTTTTGGCATGCTTGAAATTCACGTCTGATGCTGCAGGTACCAGGGCACATGTTCTGCTGGTCTTCGTTGATGACCCTGGTAACAACTGTCTCCTAAACTGGTCATCCTCAGGAAAGCCTGGCTGCCATAACTGCCTGGGTGGCCAAGGAGAAACAGGCAGGGCTTGCTATGGGAATAGCAGGATGGATTTAGTGCCTCAGGTTAGCGAAGGATTTGATGCAGCTTCTTGCTTGGCTGCCTGTGTGTACGTGCGCTTTTCTCTGCCTGGAAAACGGCTGCTGTCTCATCCTCACGTCAGCACGGCACCCGCCGGCAGGCTGAGGCCATGGCCAGACCCTTGCAATACCAATGGAGTCCACAATCCCTACGGAAAATGAGTAGGCGGTTCTGAATCTGGCTCAGGGACCATCTCTCCTGCCAGCAAGTTTGCAATTTGTGCCCCACTCCTTTTAGGAGCCTTAAAAATAGAGGCCAAAGGCTGGGAAGCAGGAAGGTTTTTCTAGGGCTTGTTGTGGAAGCAGCCCAGGCTGGACAGCCTCTCACCCTTCCTGGCCTCTGGGAGAGGCATGGGAAGCTGATGTCCAAGCGCCTGCCCTGGATGTGGAGCCTCACTCATCAGTTCATTCATCTATGGCAGTTGCCCAGGTCTCCTCTTGGGATGCAGGCAGCTGGAGGCAGCCAGTTCAAAGGCCAGGCTGGTCAGGAAGAGGTGAGGGAAGTGTGGGAAATCACTGTATGTCATGTAGCAAAACAAGCCCCAACAAGGGATGAAGGAGCATGATACAGAGCTGGGTGGGAGGTGCTGTCCTCAACATCACTAACAGTGTGCTGGGACTTCATACCCCGAAAAGGCATTGCCTTTGCTCAGTGCCACCAAAGGCAAAAGCACTCAGAAAGCTCAGTGGCATCATGCAGGTGTTGACAGTGGCTCTGTCACTGCTCAGAGGGTGTATGGCTGGCCGCTGGCTGGGCCACAGAGGTGGTGATGCTGTGGGCCCATCCCTCCAAGCTGGCTTTGGAGAAGCCCCGGAGCAAACCTGGTGCAGCTGCAGGAAGTCAGGCCTTTGGGGTGAGACAAAGTGTGGCCTGGACGCTTTGTGGTCACCAAGGGGTCTGTGACACCAGCAGTCTGGGCTGCTTCCTGGTCACCAGCCAGCTCCCCGCAGTTCCTCCGCTCATGCGCTCCCGGCGCTGCAGCTGGCCCAGGGCTCGCTTTGCTCATTGTCTGCTGTGGGTGATGGCAGCTATTCAGTGGCTGCCAGGTTTCAGGGAAAGGGAGAGATGAGCCACTCCTCCACCCACGTTCTGGGAAAGCCTCTGGGATGAAGCCCTGCCGATGCACACGTTCGTTCCTCAGCAAGGAGAGTGTGCTGCAAAGCCTGCATCCCTCTCTGTCCACATCCCACATCCCCCCTTATCAGCAGGCGTAATGCTGTGGAGCTGAGCTTGGAAGCAGCCCTGGCTGCTGCCCCATCCCACACAATAGTGGAGTCTGCTGCTCCCCGCCTCCTTGCCTGTTTGCCTTCCAGAGCCAGGCAGAGTCTCGCCATCACTATTATTTTGCTTTGTGTCAATATTATGACAGCTAAAAGCAGGAGAACTGCATCCACATGATAAGCAGCCAGAAGCTCTGGGCTGGGTGTGGATCGGGTTCCAGTTTGGCAGGGGAGAAAAGTGCCTGGCAGCCCCTGCCCACTGGCTGGCTGGGCTGGGAGAGCTGGGAGATGAGGGGTGGCAGCAGAGCAGCAGGCAGTTTGTGCCTGTGCACCTCTCCTCTCCATTCAGTGCTCAATGCCCTTTCCTCAGGGTAGATGAAACACAATAAATGTGCAGAACATGCTTGGTTGTCCTTTGGAAAAGTAACCTCTATCTCTGTCCTGGGGAGAGGGCTGCTCTGCTCCTGCTGAGAGAGTCTCACCCCTCCCGTGGTTACCATACCCTGTGCCTCCTGCCACGTGCAGGCCCAGAGTGTTCCATCTCTGCCGGTGGCAGAAGGTCATCCACACTGCTGCACCAGTCTGTCCTGGCCACAGCCTTGTTTTTCCCAAACAGCATTCTGCAGCTGCTGGAGAGAAATTCCTGCAGGCTTTCTGGGGTTTGGAGGATCATCTCCCACCTGGGGCTTCAGGAGAGGAGCTTGGACAGAACAGGGTGAACTGTGCCATGGGTGCTGTGTCTCTGGACTCTTGGCACTTCGTGTGCAAAGGGCTGTTGTTTTGGCACAGTGACTGCACTCACTGTTGGGGCTGCTGACAGAACGCTTACCTGTAGGCACCCACGTATGCCTGGGGCTGCGGTTTGGCTCCTCACCCTGCTCCTGAGCTGTGCTTCCCTGCAAACACCCATGGCCTGGCCAGTTCCTGCCACATGGGGCTGCCCGGCCCCGACCACTGAGCACGGGGGCCCAGCAGCTTGGGCTCCCTAGTCCCCTCCCCACCAGGCACATCTGACTGATGGCCAGACTGGGAGGTGGCTTGTTGTCATTAACCCTCCATCCTCTGCTGGCATCACTTTGCCATTTGCCCAGAGCTTTGCCCTGGGGAGAAGGCAACTCTGTTCCCTGCTCCAGGCTCAGGCTCAGCACTGAACTAAGCCTATGCTGAAAGTGGAAGGACTAAGTTGACTGGCACTGGGTCTGCCAACCTGTTCCTGAAGCACTGGCTGGATGAGGGCCACGGCTTCCCAGGGCTTGGATCTGGCAGACTCAGGGACCTCCTTCTTGGTGGCATTGCCCCTGTCCCCGTGGGGGATTTACGTCATGCCTGGAAGCAGCAACCAGGCTCACTTGGGTCCTCTGCCTTGAGCGCTCTCAGGTAGCCCTGGTGCCTGTCCCATGCCACTCTGAACCTCATGTATGCCCTAGGCGAGCCCCTCATGCCTGTGACCCATGGGACTAGACCCTGCTGTCCCAAGGCATGGGGCTGGACTGTGAGGTGCCTGTGGCTTTGGTTGTGGGTCCCCAAGGAGGCTGAACTCCCCTCCTCAGGAACCAAAACAAACACCAGAGTTCCTGCCACGTGCAGCCGGGGCTGACTAAGGCCGGACGCTTCCGCCTGCGGCGGGCAGCAGCAGCCGGGGCTGTGAGCCACCACTATTGGGGTGCACGGCACAGCCCATTTCCCCCTATTGTCATCCTCCCCCTCAGCAAACACATCCCCCTGCGCACCTGGGCTGGGAGAGGCACTGACGCCACCGCAGCCAGCTGCCAGGGATGAGACATGTACTGCTGAAGGCATCTCTCGGAGTCAGAGCTGCTGTGGCACAGCTCTGAGCAGTCCTTTAGTCCTCAGCCGGGTTATTTGCAAGTTGTTTCCTTGAGAAGTAACACTGACATCCAGGGGTCACTGATGCAGCCCTGCTTGCCTGCAAGGGCACTGGAGAGCCCTGCACTTCCCAGAAGTCAGCAGCAGTCTCCTGGCAGAGAGGCCTGGGTTCCTACTGCCCAGAGGCTGGGGCTGGGAAAGCCCCTGCCAGACCATTCCCATCCTCATTCTCACTCTCACATGCAGGTACAAGCAGCTCCAAGTAGCCAGTCTCAAGCCTCTCTGTCTTCCACCTTCCATCCCCACTGCAGAGACAACGAGCTGCAGATGATTGAGCTGGTTTATCTTAGCATTAGTTATGGACAGTGCCACTGACAGTGGAGTTTAGGAGAGTCTCTTAGGAGAGATCAGAGCCAGGGAAAGCAATTTAATGACACAGCAAGGGTGAGACATGGTTGCTTTGGGATGAAGGGCAGGTGTGAGGAGGCCAGTGCCTTACATTCTCGTGCTGCTTTGACCTCAGGAGTTCAATCGCAGTGCAGGACATAAGTAGCTGCTGGGGGAGCTCTTGCCCACTGGAGTCAGCCACCGAGAGGATGACTATGCCAGGTGCTAGAGCACAGAGGGTTTGGCACTTCCCTTGGCAAAAGTCTGCAGCTTTGATGAGACTGACTCTGGTGTCCTAAACAGCAGCAAAACAAAAGTAATGCCCTGAGGATTTCAGAGGTGTTCTCTGAGGGCTTCAGGAGTGATGCAGGAGATCCTTAAGCCTACAGTCAGCTTAAGAGTGATGCAGGGACAAGTTTTTGTTGGACACTTCACATGTGAGATGCCAAAGGTAGGATTTTACAGAGGATAAGATGCCCATGAAGGGATTGTCATGCTGAAATGAGGCTCTTTCATGGAAAAGGTGACTTAGAATTACCTCGCCTGTGATGAACAGGGTGAGGTTTTACAGAGGAGAGTAGCTGCCTGCTCTGGGCTCCTTCAGTGCTCGGGGGCAGCAAGAGGTCCTGCTCTTGCCCCTTACCCAGAAGGTGTAGGCAGCACGGAGCTGACCCTGTTCCCTGGCAGGGATGTGCCAAGGCATACTTGCAGCTGGGTACCAGGACTGGCCTCCCACACTGGACAGCTGGGGCTCACCTGCAACAAGGACCCACAGCAAGCTCTGTGAGCAGGGCAGGGAGGTGGCACAGGCAGACAGTGGCATATTGAAGACAGTGCTCTCAGCCAGCAGCCACCGCTTGGGGCTCACTGTGGGGGAGGCATCTGCTCTTTAAAGAAATGTCTCTATTTGCCTTCTGTTCCTGGCTGGTCCCTTGACCTCCTCTGTCCCATGTTCCCAAAGTGCGTAACTCTGCTCCCCAGAGCCGGGTGGGAGGCGGTGAGAGGGACATGCTGGTACATATATAGCAGCGACCTCCAGCCCTATCCTGCAGCTGGGGAAGGGCAGGTTTGGCCCCCAGGGAAGGAGCATGGCAGAGGGGAAAGCAAGCAATTGCAGCCCCAGCCAGCTGGATGTTTCTCCCATAGGCAGGAGGATGTTGCTGGTCACAGGTTACCAGTGTCCAAATATTATTACTCTTCTCCTGTCTCTGTTCCATGCTGCCTAGAAAGTGGATGCTCATCCCAGGAATGTAAACTCTGCCCAAGGCCCCTGAGGAAATAGCTTCAGACCAGGAACACAATTGCACTCAGCAATTAAGGGCTGGTCTCCCCAGCCACACGGCTCCTTGGGGAGAGCCCTTTGCTCCAGCACCAGAGGCTGGCCTTGTGTCTGAGAGGTGGCCCCAAGAGACCTTCCTTGCAAGGACAGGCGTGAGGCCCTGTGTGGTCACGGTCTTTGCAATAACAGGATTCTGTCTGTCCAGCGAGTTGGCAGCAGCTGCTGCTCAGGGCGGCCTCTGCTCTCGGGTGGGAGGAAATACTGCCTTCACCCCCCATCTCACAACTGTCTCTGGGAAGGTGAGACGGGTCCCCTTGGCCCAGGAGGGTCCGTAGAGTGACAGAGGGAGAGCACAGGCATGCTCCAGTCATCTCGTTAAGGATGTTAACCTGCTCCTTGCTGCCGAGCCAGGACCGAGAGTATGAACAGGCACCGAACGCCGCCAAGGCAGTCCCCAGCAGCTGCTGAGCTGGTGCTGTGCCGCTGAGTGATGAACTGCAGCACACCCAGCCCGCGGTGGGGCTGGGATTTCTGTGTGCTTATCTCTGCAGCATCTCCATGCTAATTTGCCAGGCCTTGCTCCAGCAGCTTTCTCACACGCTCCGTAGTACCAATGCCTGGAAGATCCTGACAGAGCTCAGCTCCTGCTCACGCCTGAGCCACTGCCACCTGCGTGGCCCGACGGGGCTAAGGACAGGCGGCTGGCATGTCCTGCATCCCCTGGGGACAGACCCCACAGTGCCAGGGACAAGTGCCAGGGACTGGCATCCTCATGCTGCATGAACAGACCTCACACAGTAGTGGGTAGGGAAGCCCTGGAGCAGCCTCCCCACTCTCCCAGGAGGATAGAAACGTGAATCCTGGCACGGATACAGAGCCTTTTATTTCCCTGGGACCCGCAGCCCACAGGGGATCGTGTTGCCTGCTGGCATCTCGTCACACCTCCCATAGCTCCAGCTTCCCTGGCCGCTGGGGCTTAAAAATAGAACAGAAAAGGCCACAGAGTTCCTTGGAGCTGGCAGCAGGATTTGGGCGCAGACCTGCTGTGCCCCCTTCCAAGCTGGAGGGACCCGCCATGGTGGACAGAACCGGGGTGCTCTCCCTGGGGCTAGTGAGGGCTGGAAACCTGACAGGGCTCCAGCGGCAAGGGCTGGTGGTGCAGGCACGGGGCAGAACGGGATGGGTGGACGGGATGTCTGAGTGGGGACGGGACAACAGCAGGGGAACGGGGAGGATGGGTGGCAAAGGGGCTGTCGTGTGGGTACAGGGCTGCCAGGTGGGTACGGGGTGGCTGGATGGGCAGGAGGCAGCGAGCCCAGCGAGCCAAGGAGCCCGACACAGCCCCGGTGCCGGTGCGGAGAAGGGCCGGGCAGCCCGGCGGAGAAACGGCGGGAGGCAGCGCGGGGGGCCGGGGCAGCGGGACCCCGCCACGCCTGGGAGCACCGGCCATCCCCGCGGCCGCCGGGGCCGGGCACCTGCTCCCGCCCCGCGGCGGGGCGGGGCGGGGCCGCGGCGGGGCGGTGGCGGTGAAATACGGCGGGAGAGCGGGGCGCGCTCCCATGGCCCGGCGGCGGC
>JAWWEU010000158.1:41199190-41236424 GCA_035583155.1 Acropternis orthonyx | reverse complement strand
CCCATGGCCCGGCGGCGGCGGCGGCGGCGCGGCGGGGCCGGTGGCCCGGTGGCGAGGCGGCATGCCGGGCGCGGCGGGGCGGTAGCGGCGGCGCCGGGACGGTGCCGGGGCGGCGGGAGCGGCGATGCGGCTGCTCGGCGCCTTCCTGCGGCTGCTGGTGGCCGGGACGCTGGGGGCGCCGCCCGCCCCGGTGAGAGAGGGGCGGCGGGAGGGGGGGTCGGAGCGGGGGCGGCCCGGTGCCCCCGGTGCGGCTGCCCGGGGTGGCCGTGGCTGCCGGGGCAGCCCCTCTCGGCGCTGGGCGCGGGAGCGGCGGGGGTCGCCCCATGCCGCCCCGCTAGCGCCCGCTCTTCCCTCTCTGCAGGCCCCGGAGGAGCGGGGGACCGCCAGCGCCGAGTCGCCCGGTAAGTTGGCTGGGAGGGGGCGGCGTTCCGGAGGGGGGTGCTCTCCGGGCCGGACCCCGGGGAGGCAGCGGGGGGCTGTGCCGGCGCTCGGTCCCGCAGGGCTTCCCCGCAGCCCGTCCCGCCGCGGGCCGGAGAGGAGCGCAGCCCCGACCCTGGGTCGCCGCCCCGCCTGTGCCGTTGTGCAGGGTCCCGGGTGGGAGCGCTCCGCTCTGGCCGCCCGCTGCTCCCCCCGCTGGGGAACCCGAGGGGCCGGCTGTCTCTCCGGGGGAGGGCCGGGCAGCGGGGGAGCCCCGCCGCGGCGGGGGCCGGAGGCGAGCAGAGTGCCTGGGGAGGACACGGAGCTGGCGGGCAGAGGGAGAAGGAGCCCACGGGGGTGGCTGTGGTGGCTGTGTGAGACCCCGCACCAGTGCAGCGATGGACTTACTGGGAGCCCTGTGTCCTGTGATGGCTGCAGGACCCCACCGTGGCTGCTGCACCTGCCCCGGCGCTCTCTCTGGGCGCCTCCTTAGAGACTGTCCCGATCTCTTGCAGTTCTGTCTTTTCGGGAGATCTGGAATCGTAGTTTCTGCCGTCCATTGGAGCAGTTGGTGGACGTCACTGCCGAGTTTCCCAATGAGGTGGAGTACATTTTCAGACCGTCCTGCGTCTCCCTGCAGCGCTGCGGAGGCTGTTGTGGGGACGAGGGTCTCCGCTGCGTGCCCGTGGAGACAAGCACGGTCACCATGCAGGTACGAGCTGCCGCTGCGGAGCCGTAACTGCGCCGGGGAGGCTGCTCGCCAAGTGCCGGGAGGGTGAACTTGCAGCTTTGCATCCTCCGGACGTCGTAGCAGCGTGGCTAACAAGGGAGGGGGCTTACTACTGCTCAAATGCATGCCAAATCTAGGAGGGTCCCTCTGCCTGCTTTTGGGCTTGCCCCTGAGGCCGGGTGTCACCCCTGGTGGCACTGGCCTCACTCCCTGCTTTCCTGCCCTCTCCTCTCTGTGTGGTCCATGTCTCTCATTGCTGTCGTCTTTTCAGACATTCCCTCTCCTGTGGTGGGGTTGGGGGTGTTCCAGTAGCCTATTACTGCCTGCTGGGACAAAGTGGGGCTGCCCCTGACTCACAGGAAGAAGTGAGGCTCTCCTGTGCCAGGTGATACTTGTGGTGGTGCTGACAGTGAATGCCCCCATACTGGGGGGCATGGTGAACATGAAGGGCTGAGCCAGCCACATTTTCAGTCCCCACCATCAGAGCTGTGAGATGTGGGGTGGGAAATCCTGGGCCGGTTGACTCTTCCCCATGCACTAGCCAGCAGTTGTTCTCACACTGCAGCCCTTCCACTGTGCTGCCAGAGATCAACCTGCTGATGCTGCAGGGAGCAGAGAAAAGCTCTGCTATGCCTTTAGAGTGCCTGCAATAAATCAGCAGTGATTTTGGTCCCTTGGGTGTTGAAAGTATGTTGGAAGTTAGGATGGGAGTTTCCAAAAACTCTTGGCTGAGATGGGGCAAAAGCCTAACAGGAACAGGAGGCAGCTCCCCAAGCACAGGTCTCCTTTTCATGGGAGGGATCCTGCTGCTGTGCATAGTGTGGCAATATCAGACACTTCTGCAGGGACTAGTGTGGATCACACCTGTGATGAACATACCCTGTGAAGCCCTTGGATGTCCATCCTGAACTTCAGGCTGGGCTGGGCTGTGGAGTGACACGTGACAGGGCAAATTTTATACCCCTGGACAGGAGAGGCACTGTGGTACTGACTCCAGTCAGTTCATACTTAGTGCTGCAGGAAAGGAGGCCAGGAGGCAGCAGCAATGGGAATGGTCTGGAAAACATGTCTATGGAGGATATTTCCATCAGAGAAGGGAGATCTGCAAAGTGGTCAAATAAGTATGTGAAAGCTTTCCACAAAGCAGACACAGAAAAATCTCCTCTAAGGCTGGGAAATCCCAAGACCATGGGACTTAAATTAAAGCCCTGAAGACACTGGGTGGCACTGGCAGAGCCTCCCAAGTTCCCGGGGCAGCTGGACCTGGCCGGTGCTGCCTACGTGTGGAGGTGGAGTCTCTGTTGTTGGAGGTTCCAAGGAACAGGTTAGACATGCGTCTTCCCGAGAGGCTGGGGTGGCAAGACAGTGGCGCAGGAGCCCTTCCAGCCCCCTCCTACTGCTGGCTGGGAAATAACCTTTGCTCCTCTTTCAGCTCCTGAAGATAAAGCCAAATGGGGAGGCACCCTATGTGGAGATGGCGTTCACTGAGCACAAGCAGTGCGAGTGCAGGTAGGGACCCCTGGGCTTGTTTTACACCTCCAGCAAGAGTGACCCTGCCAGCTCACCCTGCATGTGGGACAGGGATGCCCTTGGCGCACCCTATCTGTGCTGAGACCCCTTCTCACTGTCTTTGCACTAGGGTTCAATGATCCTTATGGCCTTTGTTGAGCTGAGGCTGTACCACACCTCTGTACCTGCTCCCACAGCCAAGGGGGTGTATGGCACTGTGTGCCAGGGCCAGGCACCATGCACTGTCTGCAGGGCTGCGGCACCCTGGCTCTGTAAGCAGACGTGTCTGTGCCCCCATCCCTGCAGCTGCCTTGGCATGCCTGTGCTCCTCTGGCAAGGGGAACTGCCTATGGGTAACGGAGCAAGGCTGATGGCTCTGAGGCAGGTGTTTGATGGGTCCAAGCTGGTGGCTCAGCAGGGAGCTCCATGGCTTGACATGCTTGAGTGTGACTGTAACCAAAAGAAAAAGCGCAGCAGTTGAGCCTTGGGCCTCCGTTTAGGGGAGGTTGCCCCATACAGAGCTGGGAAGCAGAGGTCTACATCTAAGCCAACAAATGAAAGCTTGAAACATGAAGTACCAAGCTGGCATGGATATGCAGCGCAGGAAGGGATGTGCAGCACCAACCTGCCACATACTCCTCACACCTAGTCAACTCCTTGGGGTGCTCACTGTGTCCAAGAAATGGTGAATGCTTGGGCAGGATGGGGCGGTGCTGTGGATGCAGGGAGCAGCTCTGGTGCTGCCCACAGCTGGTCCCTGCCACAGAGCCTCTCCAGCACTGTCTGCATGGGGGGTCCTGGCGATCACTCTGCATGAACCAAGAGTGATTTAGTATTGCGAAAACTGGGGGATGAGTGTCCTGCTGGGCAGCCGTTAGACACGATCCTTGCCTGGAAGAAGCGCCTGAGGATCCCCGGCTTGGTATTCCCCTGCAATTGTACTGGAGCAGACCCAGCTTCAAGCTGTCTCTGGAGTGTCTGTCAGTGGATGCAGAAGGGGGAGTGGGAAGAAGCACATGTGTTACTTCCCCCCTTCTCTGTTTCCTGCTATTTTCCATGCAGGGAATTTCCTAAGCCTTTTGTGATTTTCCTACCTAGGGTAACTCCCAGGGGATCCCCTATGAGCACTTGTGCGGGCTGCCTTGGAATTTGTGTAAAGTTCTTGGTTCTGCAGCAGCTTTTGGCTTCTCCTTAAGCTGTCTTCTGCACCTGTGTATCGCTCCCTTTTGTAGTTTAGTGTAGGCATGGTAGATGTCCTTGACCCCTACAGGGGATGCTTAAGCCAAGTGTATTGTGGCTGAGAACCACTACTGAAACTTTGCAGGGAATTCCACACATCTGTTACTCAGGACATTTCATCTTATTTAACTATGACCTATGAAAGCTGTCGCTGAGAGCAGCTGAGACTGAACTTGTGCTTCCTGGCCTCATTGGCAAAATGTTACATCCTCAGGGGTGTCACCAAAGTTGACCAGCCCCTTTGCTGTCTCTGCCTACTGCAATTAGCTCCTGGCTGAGGAGTTGATAACATGGGAGAAATGATATTGGGTCTGTTTTAAGCACGAATGATAGCAGGTAGATTGTGCTGTGTCCTGGGGCATGTCAATAAACTGCTTCCTGCAGCTCAACATGCAGCACTGCCCAATAACCAGTTCCCTCTGTCTTTTTCCCACTGCAGACCCCGGCAGGACCTGGTGAGGTTGGGAAGGTAAGCGATGTCAGGGGCAACATTACTGGCTGGGGTTGTGGGTCTCATCTCCCACACATCAGCCCCTCTTGTGGTACTTTCCTTTTGAAGGAGGAGGTCCAAGGGCCGAGGTAAGAGAAGACAAGACAAGAAGGGACGGAAAGACTGTGAACTGTAAGTAGGAGCAGGTATGGGTGGTGTCTTCTGGGTCACTTTCTTTGAGATGAGCATCTTCATTAAGCATTTAGATCTTTGCTGACACTGTGAGTAGTGAGGGATTTGTCCAGAGCAGACACAGAAGAAAGCAGGAAGGGACAGTGGGCGGTTGTGGGGAGATAGGCCTTTTACTGAAGGTGCTTGGTAGTCTCTAGACTCAGCTGCTCAAAGCTGGACAGAGTGGGGATGGATGGATTGGGTGACTTAATGGTGCTTAGCTCTATCACCATCATAGACTGCACTGGGTTTCCTGAATCCATGAATTTCCAGTTTCAGCCTCATTTTGCTGCCAGCTGTGTCCTTACTGCTGTCCTTGACTGGTCATTGTTTGTGTTACACTACCCTTTCTGTCCTTTATCTCACTTTCTCAATCTTCTTGCTATAACAGCACAGACTGGACTCATTGTGGGCACTTTTGAGGTATGGCACCTGTGGCTGGCATTTTTGTCTGGCATTTCCCCATTTTGTCTGAAGCTTGCTGTTGGGGGTTCAACCAGCCCCAGCCCCATTGCCCTCACTTCTCCCCATGCAGATGCTGCCTGCAGTCCCTACCCCTGCAGTTCCATGTCTGAGGGGCCAGGCAAAGAGAGGGGGATTCAGGGCAGAGCATGTGAGCCTGGAGGTCCAAGTGTCCCTTTCTGGCAGTGCTCACCCCATGCCATGCTCTCTTTGCAGATGTGGCACACCACGCAGGTAGCCTCTGCTCTGCCCCCAGCCTCGATCCTGCTGCCTGGGTTTGAGCCAGCTGTGCCTCCCTCCGGCATGGGGGACTTGTGGAGTCATGTCCGTCCAAGCTGCACTGGGGAGCAGGACTCCATCAGGGAAGAGCTGACTGGACTCTTGCCTAGCCTTGGCGGGAAAACAGCCTGGAACCAAGGACTCCCTTGCCCCATCTGCCCCACTGGCAGCAGGAAAAAAGAACCAGGTCTGGGGCTAAAGATGAGGAGCTCAAGCAGTGTGTTGGTGTTCAATGGCATCCGCTGGACAACAAGAAGCAGAGCTGGTGGATGTGCTGCTGGAACTGGCTGGGGAGGACAGCATGATAGGGGAGCAAGCAGAGATGGCTCACGGGGCTGCAGCTGCAAAAATTCTCTGTCCTGTCAGTGCTCTGCAGCTGGGGAGGAAGGAAACCTGGGGCAGGCAAGGCTGCAGGGCTGCATCCGTCCCAGCCTTGGCACGGGACAGCCCAGGAGGGTGCCAGAGATCTTGCCTGGAAAGCTGTTCTGGTGGGGAATGGGAGGGAACTGGGCTCCTCACTTCCTCACAGCCACATCCCAGCTTTGCCCTGCTCAATAAAATATGGTGGTCAGATGTGGGAGCTGGCAGCATGAACACTCCTATCTGCTTTTCAGTACCTGCAGGCAGGGCACTTCCCCATGGGCACCCACTCAGCGTGGAAGAGGGCAGTCCTAAAGTGATCCAGGGCTTGTCCCCTGCACCAATCCTCCAGTACCCAAGGGACTGCCCTTGGTGTAATGCTGAAGATGGGCAACCAGCAGGTCAGGACCAAGTGGCTTCCCAGGCTGGGGGCCTATCCATGTGCTGGAGTTCTTTTGGGTACTGGGATACCCTTGCGGGACCTGCCCTTCTCCACACCATAGTACGGGACTGGAACCTCTCCCTATTTACCATCCTGTTTCTTCCACCCTGTCTAAATGTCTGGCTGACTGTTCTGTCCTCCCTGGCAGGGCTCATGCAAGGTTTAGGGCAGTGGGGGTTGGACTGCCCATGGGCCTTCCCATTCGGGAAACATCCTCCCCAAGGCTCATTTACCTGACATGGAGGCAGGCTGGCCTGGGGCCCCAATCTCTTACTAGGAATATGCTGGGGATATAGAGAGCTGGTGGCCCTCACTGAGGTGGCTGTGGCTGCTGATGTTTTCTGCTTTGCCCACTCAGCCAACTCTGTGCCCAGGTCTGGGGGGAAGCCACAGCCCCTAGTTTTCCATGCTATAAGCAGTGCTCCTGAGGCTCTTCCTGTCCCCCTTCCTGCCCTTTCTGCCTGGGACTGCCTGCCAGATGCATCTCATGTTGGTCTGTGCAAGCTGTGTCCTGGAACAGTGCATGTAGCTGGAAACCCTAAGGGTGAGTTGGGCACCAGCATGTTTGTGGGGCACCCCTGATATTGGGTTAAAACAAATCAAGGGTCATTCTTGAAAGCTGCAAGCAAAATATTCGAGGGCAAGATTTACAAAGGCTTCAAGGTTACCCTCAAATGTGGTTTATCCTGCCCTGAGGAACAAGGGCGGACCCTAACATAGCAGGGGTTGGGGTCCAAGGCAGCTCCTTCCCATGTCTGACACGGCTGCATATAGCAGGGGCATGTAATGCTTGTGCTGCCTGGGGCACAAGGACATAGGGATAGGGCAGATCCCTGTTAGGGAAAGTTGGTGGTGGGTGTTGAGGCAATGTGAACCTCCATGCTGCCACCATTTAGCATGACATGTACTGGGTGAGTTGTACCTGTGCAGCTGGGCATATCCTTCAGGAGTTTGCTGGATCCCTTTTGGTTCCCATTTCCAGTTCTGGCATCCACAGTGTCCTGGGGCACGGCTTACATAGGCTCTGCCCCAAAAACGGCCCATGAAGTTCCTCCTTCCCTACCTCATGGATAAGGGGGACTTGCTGCTTCCCTTCCCTTCCCACATCACTCAGGGTCTGCGTGGGCCACGTGACATTTGAGCTCCAGAGGCCTGTCCTGGTCCATGCAGGCTCTTCCCATCCCTGTGTGCCATTTCAGCCTGACTGGTTGTGCTCTAAGGCCAAGGAGAAGCATGTGCAGCACTTGAGGATGTACGTGATGGTTTCTGTATTGTTTTTGACACTAAAGTTTCACTACAGTAGTATTAAACCTTTAAAAAGGAAGTTACATAAATCCAAGTATGTTAATTAATAAAAATAAGTTTATAAAGAGTGGTTATTAAAAAAAAAAATTCAAATTCAAACACTGTCATGCCCAGCAGCTTTTCCAAACAGTTCCTGGTGTCTGGTGTCACCTTTTTGGCTGCTGCCCTGCAGTGAGGTATTCCAGGCAGCTCTGCCCATCAGAGTTAGCAGGGCCAGGAGCCTGTATCCCATGGCTTCTCCCCCTCCATCACCTGAGCCACCTGGGTGCTGTGTGTGGCCCTGTCCCCTGCTCCTCCTGTGGCATAGTGTGTTGGACAGCAAAGCCACAGGTGCCTGGAAGGGATGTGGCTTTCCCACTGAAATGGTGACAAGTGGATCAGCTGGGGCAGGGCAGGAGCAGGGGAAAGCATTGCTTACACAGTAGGCTTGAGAGCTGCATCTCCAGCTGTCAGGGCTCCCTCCAGCTACAGAGAGGTAATGGGAACCAAATGAGCCCTAGCACCTCTCTAGAGTTCCTGTGGCTGCTGCAGGCATCCCACACTCAGGGAAACACCAGCTCCCTTCTCTGTCCCTGCCAAAGAATCCTGGGACTCCCCTCATCCCAATGTGGCAGGGACTCCCAGCAGGACTTTGTAGCCAATGGTGATATGAGGATCAAGGTGGGGGCTTGCTGCCCTGAGGGGGAGACCAGGGCTCCTGGCTTCTTGTGTTCACCATCCATGTTTCCTCTCAAAGGGACCAACCACTGTCTGCCTGTCCCTGCTCTGTATGCTCCCAGTTGTGCCTTCTTTGGAGGCTTACACCACTAGCTCCTGACAGCTCTTCTTGGCCACAGCAGATGTGTCACCTGAGCACCCTGACAAGGTCAGCTACACCTACAGAACCCTATGACCCCAGGTGCTGCAGAGTGGGTGTGTAGGAGGACACTGGTGCCCTTGTAAAGGGACCATAACAGACCCCAGCCCCAAAGTCAGCCAGGTCCTCCATGGACAGGCAGCGAACATGCCCCAGTCCTGGTGCTCCCAAATCCCTCATTCTTCCCCTGCCTGCGTACCCCTTACAGACAGGCAATTGTCTCACAGGAGCAGCACACCACTGTGCTATCACTGTCCCTGGGCTCCCTGTGTCTCCCAGCCTTACAGAGCAAAGGTTTGTTTAATAAGGCTTTAGGAGCCAGAGCTGCAGTAAGATGGTTTAGAAGAAGAGTTATGGGGGAGACAAAACATAAACCAGGCTTACGCACCAGGAACAAAATATTACGGGTTTTTTGGGAAGTAGCTGTAACGGTGACATGGAGATTGGCCCAGAGATGTAACATCACAGCTGATGAAGCCATGATGTTAAAGTTTATCTGGTTACCTGATCTTAGGATGCCATTGGAGCGCTGCCTCCCAGCAGCTTCTCCAGGCACATGGCATTGCAGATGTCTCGCATGTCTGTGTGAAAAAAAAATGCACTGAAGTCTTAACCTCTCATTTTTGACTTACAAGAGTTTTCCATCCTAACAAAGTTGGGCATAGTCCTTCTGCCTGTTGCAGCCAGTGATGTTTGCAGTCTCAGGATGTTTTAAGCTTTTGCCAGCTCTCATGCATCTGTTTTAGGCTGTGAGAAAAACGGCAGCTCTCACTTCAGTCCCTGTTATTTGACTGTGCTGGTTTTGCTTTGACAGTTTACACTTCCCAACAAGGGCCACAAGCTCTTCAACAGGTTAATCTAAAAGTAATCCCCAAATTTAATACCCTCCATTCAGCACTGACACAGGAACCTGGAAGCTCACAGGTAAGGGCAGCTGTGCCCCAGGGCTGGTATGTGTCTTCTCCCCTGGCAAGGCTCTTCCTTGCAGGCCAGTCCTTGGGACATTTCTTGCTGATGCCTTCCGCTCACTCTCTTCTGGCTGCTTCAGAGGTGTTTGATGATGAACTCAACAGTTCTGTTCCCCTCCCAGCAACTTCTCTTCACGTATCTCTGTACCACCATCACCTCAACACCCAAACCCCTCTACAGATACATTGTGCTGGATTTTGTAATTTACCTGTGCTCTCTGTCCTCTCCAGGCCCACATAGATCTGCTGAAGTCAGGCAGGTGAGTTGTGCCAGCAACATCTCTCCTCTCATCCTGGGCCCTGCTTCACTTGTTGCCTGCTCAGACTTTTCATTTGAAGGAGGAGCCCTCAGGGAAAGTAAAAGGCTCCAGAGACTGGGGGGTATAAACAAGCTGGGCAATAAAAATTGGTTTGTATTAGGCAGAGGCTGGTGGCAGAAAGGAACCTGAAAGTGTTTTGAGGAGAAACCAAAGAAACAAGCAAGCCGATCATGTCTGGGCAGCGGGTTGACTTACAAAGCAGATCCCTTTGTGTCCTCCTAGACCTGTCCTCTGAGGCACAGTTAATACTTTTATACTCCCAAAGAAGTGGTCTTTGTGAAAGAGAGACTGTTTGGTTGCTGAATGCTGAGCTGAGCTGTGGTCACAGGGTTTACTTTCCTGTTCTGTTGTTAACAGACTGAGCTGTGTAAAAGAGCTGCCCAGGGGAGCTGAGCTGGGGGAGATTCCTGCCATCAGTGTGCACAGGGTATGAAGTAACCACAGGTCAGTCACGAACCAGTGGCCCCTCAGCCAGTCCCACAGCAAGTACTGGCTCCAGCAGGGACTAAACACAGGGACCAACCAGGCTGGTGTGGCTGTGATGGCACAGCACAAGGCCAGCTTCTGACAAAGCAAAACCCCCTTTTCAGGATCACTTCCTGCTGGAATGGGCATGCCCATAGGTTAGCAAGGGATAGACAAAGATGCAGGTGCTTCTGTTTTCCCAACCAATCTTAGCCCAGTTTTTCTTAGGATGTCCCTGGGATTTCACTCCAGCCCTCCTCTCATTGCAGGACCCCTGACACCCTCTGGAAAGGTGATTAGTCAAACTGGAACCAAACATCCCACAGTCACAGCAAACCAGCTGGCCTGAGCAGCAACTGGTTGAGCACTCCTGGTTCAACAAATCTCTTTTGTTAATAACTGCAGTGATCTAGTGGGCCCTGCAAGGCCCTCCTGGCCTTCTAAGAAAAAGCCAGGGCAGGAGAGCAGGAATACAGGTTTCTAGGCTAAGCCAGAGACTATTTTCTACATACCAAGGGTTTGATAACCACCAGCTGGGATCGCTATGCTGTCACTTTGCTGCACCTTAATGCGCTGATGTTCTGTGTTTTGTACGTCTGAAATAAGTTTGTAAAATCCAGGGAGTCTGTAAAAGGGCTGGCTGAGAGCCCGGAGTCAGGGGGAATGGCACCTGCTTGAAAGATGAAATCGGAAAGAGCGAATTAGGCTGACCCTAATGAAGTGGCAAGGCACCCAGCACCTTCACTGGGGCAGCAGGGAGCTGCTGGGGTGGGTACCGGCCGGCCGGCAGAGGCAAAGGCTAATTAAGCGTTGTGGGGAGGAAGCAAACGCGGCGGCAAAGGCAGCGCTTAACGAACAGGGAGCTCGGTTAATTAAGGGTAATTAATGGTGAATAACGATGCCGCTTAAAACGAGTAGCGCTCACCGCGCGTTAACGGAGCGATGGAGCGCCCGCCTCGCCCGGGTAGGGGAGGAACCCCGGCAAGGGGACCTGGGCACGGACCCCGCGAGGGGCGATGATGATGATGGCGATGATGATATGATGATGATGCTGACCTCACCCGCAGCCAATCGGCACCGCCCCTCCCTCCCCTCCCCGCCCGGCTGTGCCGAGGGATGCTGGCAGCCGCGCTGCGCGGGTGCGGGGCGGCGGGGCCGGGCCGGTAAGCGGCTCCGGGGCTGAGCCCGCGGCCCCCGGGGGTGCGGGCCATGAGCCGGGCCGAGGCCGAGCCCTGCTCCCGAGCGCTGTCGCAGGCCCGCGTGTACCTGGGGCAGCTGCGGGGCCGCGGCACCCCGGCCGGCCCCGAGGGCGGGCGGCGAGACTACCTGGTGGAGGCGGCGCGGCAGCTGCGGCTGGCGCTGGAGCGGGACGTCAGCGAGGACTACGAGGAGGCCTTCAACCACTACCAGAACGGCGTGGACGTGCTGCTCCGCGGGGTGCAGGGTGTGTGCGGCCTTCCGGGAGCGCGGCACCGCGGCATCCCTCCGGGAGCACCAGCGAGGGGGTCAGGGCATCCCTCCGGGGGCACCAGCGAGGGGGTCAGGGCATCCGTCGGGCGGGGGGACATCCCCCTAGGGAATGCGGTGAGGGCACTGGCGTATCTGTCCGGGGAACGCAGCCAGGGAGTGCATCCCTGCGGGGAGAAGGGTGAGGGACTGGGGCATCTCGCTGGGGACTGTGGCCAGGGCACATCCCTCTGTGGAGTGTGGGAGTCCCCTCACAGCCGCCCTTTGCAACGACCGCAGTTGACCCCAACAAGGAGCGTCGGGAGGCCGTGAAGAGGAAGATCACACAGTACCTGAGGCGCGCCGAGGAAATCTTCAATTGCCATCTCCAGCGGGTCGCAGGGGGTGGCAACACCACTGGCACGGTGAGGGGCGGGTGTGGGGCAGCATGGGTGGGATGGCAGCGCAGCTGTGGCACTGGGAAACGGGTGCGGGGTGGGGAGGCACATGCATATAAAGCAGCCCCAGTGAGCCTCCGCCTCTGCCACATGCCACAGTGTGATGATGTAGAGAAAATGGCAGATTCATCAAGCTTCAGAGTGTGCTGGCACGCCAGTGGCTGTGAGGGAGCTGGCAGCTCTTTGCCCTGCCTGAATCGAGATGCTCACGGGGCCCAGCTTGCCTGAGGTGCTGCCAGGACCTGCTCCCTCTAAGTGTGTGTCCTTAGTTTGCTGTCACCATAGTGAAAATGGCCATTTTGGGGAAGACTGAAGCCACTGCAGGGAACCACCTTGTCAAATGTTAGAAATGTCATCTTCCCTGTCATTGTTCCCACCTGTATGGAAACCAAAGATGATGGCTGCTTGCTGAATAGTGGGAAGGAGGTGGCTAAATAAAGGAGAAGGAAGTGAGGCATGGCAGGGTCAGGGTTTGGTAAGAAGGATGAGGGGAGAAAGACAACTACCTTCCATATAGATCCCCTTAGTGTTGAAGCAGTCCAGATGTAGCTGTAAATTTTGAGTGATTTAAACTCTGCTGCAGGTACAAGTTTTCCCTAAAAGGTTCAGAAATCCAGGGGCTGGGCAAGAAAATGGTCCAGCTGATGTTAGGAATGAATCATGGCCATTGAACTGTTGTCTCTGAATGTTGACCAGTTGGGCAGTATTGCTTCCTCCTCTGGGAAAATGCGAGGACTTCTCCCACCCCATGTCATGGACAGTAGCATCTCTAGGTCCTTCATCCTCTTGAATCTCTGCCTTGCAGGGCTACAGCAGCCTGCGCTTCCGGCCCATCAGGACACTGAGCTCGGCAGTGGAGAATCTGAGACGGTGTAAGGTTGTGGGAGTGATTGATAAGGTAATGACTGGATGTGGAACTGGGAGGGTGAGGCTGGGGCTGGACCAAAGGGGCTGTAAACTGGAGGGTCCTAGCAGCTGGGATGGGGGTGCCAGCCCCTAGCACACCCACCAAGGAGTGTAGGGGTATCCATCCACACCATTCCTGCCAAGAAAAATTCACAGGACAGGATTCAAGACCCATTAGGAGGTAATTGGGAAATCTGATCATGTCCCTATTATTTTTGCTTATCAGAGCTCCCAAGTTATTTACAAGGAGATTGACGCATCCCGGTTCTTTCCCACACATGGGATCACACTTGATGCCTAGGTGTTACAATGGTAGACTCGTATGGATTCAGCAGAAAATGAGCTATCTGGATGAATGAACTCAGTAGTCCTTCATGATCTTGGAACAAAGTTGCCAGGCTTACTGATCCCATACACACACTGCACATTGCTCTCCACTGCCACTCCCACATCTGTTTGTCAGGAATGATGTGGTTCTCCCGTCCTGCCAAGGCCCAGGTTTGAGCCCAGTGCATCCCACAGAGCCTGAAAGGAGTGCTGCGAAACCCTTCGGTGGGAAGGAAATGAAAATGGCATGGGAGTCACCTCTTGGTTTAATTAACTTTCTGCTTCCGGGCTGCATGGCTATCTCCTTGCTAATAACCTGCCTTTTGTCTTTCAAGAGTAAGGCTTTGAGCCCCACCAAACTCCTCCAGTTGGGTGGGAGTTCGTGTCAGTTCCAGAGTTGAGTGTCTTGGGTCGTTCCTGTAGGCTGTGTGTTGGTGTGGAAGCAGTCATGGCTTCTGACAGGTACTGTGCATACTGCTTCCAGGTGCAGATCATCCAGGATCCAGCCACTGGTGGGACTTTTATACTTAAGGTGGGTGTTTAGAGTTTCATCTGCCTGTTTCTCCCTGTCATGCCAGGGCCTCCTTGTTCAAGCAGATGGCTGGGGCAGGTGAGAGTACCAGAAAACATCAGCTCTTAGAGGTGTTGGAGAAAGTTCATGGTTCACAAAGCTTCTTTTGTCTGCCTCAGCAATCGTCTGTGATCAGAAGGGAAGTGGTTCTTGTTGGTCATCTATTTCTCTGCCTTCTAATGCTTCAAGCCAAGACTTATGCCCCTGTTAATCTGAATCAACCCCTGAAACAGGTTGTGGGTGAGGTGTGCTCAGTACAAGCTCTAGACTATTTTCCAATCCCCTTGGAACTAACAATAAAGGATTTCAATAATTGGACAGGGAGGATCTGGCATGACAGGGAGAACCATAAGTTTCAGGGGAAGAGGAGAAAGGGCTGGCATGGCAGGTTCCTGCCTGAAGGGAGCAGGGGTGGTTGTTGGGTGGTCACTTCTCTGGACGAGCAGTGCCCTCTGTGTCCCACAGTACAGGTGGGGAGTGCCCTGCCTTGTCAGAGCTTTGCAGAGGGCAGCCTTACCACAGCTGGGTGCTGGGAACTGACAGGCATCTCTGCATGAGCCACAGGTTTCCACATGTGGGGAGCTCCATCGCAGGTGACACAGGGGAGGAGCTGGGTGCTTAGGAGATGGCAGGCTACCTTCTGGCTGGCCTCCAGCCCTGCCAGGTGCTAGTTGCAGGGAGTCCATGGCCCTGCTGTGCTGTAATACCCATCTACCCATACTTCCTCAGAGCCTCCCCAAATCCCATGTTGAGACCCGTGGACGACAGACCATCATTCCTCATGGGGTCCCCTTCATGGTCAAGCTGTTGTGCTACTATGTGAGTGATGACTCCATCTTCCTCCACCTGGAGCATGTGCAGGGTGAGTGGGGACAGCCTTGCCTCCCATCTGTGAAGCATCCTGGGTTTATCCCTAACCTCCCTTTCTTTAAAATCCCAAATATTGTTCTGGGACTGTTTTTTATAGTGACAGCACAAGCTGTCTTTTTCATAGAAGGATGGTGGTACCAGGGCTTGGAGACTCTGTGGACAGAACTGCTCACCTGTAGTAGGAATTCTGGAGGTTTGATAAGAACTGACTGAGGATGTAAACTAGAAATGGGCTTGTGAAGACCTACAAGGAGAAAGAGGTTGTGTGTTGTGGGGGGTGTTATATGGAAACTAGCCTTAGGGACCGCTGTTTCTCATGGGAGGGAATGCCTTTAAATGAAGTTGATGTGATCCAGCATCTTGAAAACAAAAACCTCTTCATTTTACTGACATTGTCTAACCATGACAGGAAAGTGATGAAGAAGGAGAACAAAGTTAGGAACTTCACCTGGATGTTGTAAAACAAAACAATCTTTTGACAAGACCTTTATAAAACATTTTTTTGGTTATAAAAGATGAGATCATACTGAATTTTGAGATCAGACCAAAGAGAGGAGATGGAAAATCAGGCATAAAGAGCAGGGAGCAACTGGGGATTGAGTACAAGGAGGCATACTTGAAATTTGTCCTGCATCCTGGTGAAGAAGTGTGAGGAGGTGGAGGCTTATCCCAAGGAGCTTCTTTAATCTTTACTGGTTGAATGGATGTGTGGGGAAGAACAGCTGGAGCCCATCAATGACAGGTGGAGGCTGATTTGTGTTGGAGCCTCAGCTCCTTGTGAGCTGCTGTTGGCTGAATTTGCAGAAAGCAGCCAACGCTGAATGCAGTGAGGCTGGGAAGCCCTGGCAGCATGCTGTGGGCTGCAGGGCTCACTGCGCTGGCTCATGGCTGGCCCACAGGCTCTGGGCCATGCTGTGCAAGCTCTCTGGCATCTCTGTCACACAAGAAGGAAAGGCTTTCAGCGGATGGTGTGGATGGCGGTGAGATCAGGGGCATCTGTGAAGATGTGGCTGGTCTGTGACATGGGAGTGGCAGAGCTGGGATCAAGGAGACTATGCAGAAATGGGGAGCAGGGCTGCTAAAGGAGACTTTGGTGTGCTAGGTCCTAGGGGGAGCTGTGGTGTTGAGCATGGTGTGCTTGTAGGGCTGGAGTGTATTCTGCATAGACTTGAACTTTGCTGCAGGGGAGATTAATGATGGTCAATCAGTATGTGGGCCTTGGCCTGTGCCTGAACAGGCTATGTCCACAGTGGGGGAACCAGGGATATTTTGTGCTTCAACACTTGTTCTTCTTTCTGATTCCAGGGGAGACGCTATGGTCTCACCTCCGCTCCAAGTACTGTGTCCAGCAGGACTCTGCCGATGCAAACACCATTCAAGCCCTGAGAGACTGTGGCAGAGAGGATGGTGTGGGAAGCTCCCAGCGTGACAGCCAACCTCAGTTAGGCAGTGGCCTCCCAGGGTCTGTGACCCACCGAGACACTGATGCCTCTCTCCCTCAGGAGCAGTCCTCTGGCCCCACAGACCCTGGCTCGGGGAACCACTGCCAGCTTCTCCTGGCTCCTGTCGGCAGCACAAGGGCTGCACCTGCAGGACAGGACCCAAGCATGACACAGACTGGGTCTGGTGTAGTGGACTGTTTTCCAGCAGCATCAGCCAAATGTCCCAGCCACCCTGAGGGCCAGGGCCTGGTTGTCTACCCCTGGGATGATCTAACCAGTGGCACAGGCTGCATATTGGAGAGAACAGCCACCCAACAAGACCCCAGGCTTCCCCAGGACCCTGCTCCCAGACCGAAAACTATGAGAGGGGGCCAACCAGGGGCAGGGGAACCACGGTCTCAGAAAGCGTCTGAGGTCTCCCAGGCTCAGCCCCTCCTGAACTTGGGTCAGAGGCACTTTCCTGCAGGAATTGCCCTGTCCAGCTCTGGCAAGCCATGTGGGCCTGACCCTGCAGTGTGGGAGCCCTCACAGGGAGCAAACCTGACTTGTGGCTGGCTCAGCAAGCAGCAACCATCAGGACAATGCAGGGCTTTGGCTTCCGACAGGCACAACCAGAGAGCATGGGCTGTGAAAGAGGAGCAAGTGCAGCAGTGGGCAGCAGAAATCCTCCTGGCCTTAGAGGGACTTCACCAACAGGGTGTATTGTGCAGGGACCTCAACCCCAGGAACCTGCTGCTTGATGCAACAGGTAGGTAGTGCCCCACACCACTGCCCCATGGAGGATGATGCTGATCTCAGTTGGGAGACCACTGTTTGCCCTATTTCCAGAAGACATGGACTTTTCTTGAATTTACTTTGGAGGAGGGTGGGAGTTTGGGGAGGTTTGGAAGTTTCTGAAGTTGGAAGTGTGATCTCACTTAGGTTTTCCAAGTGGTTAACAGCTTTGCAGGAGGAGAGTCAAGGGCCATAGCCACAGGAATGCATTGCCCCTGCTCCCACGTGGGGGCTGGCCAACTGGGAAATCCCAGCACGGGGAAGTTGAGCCCAGCTGAACTGTGCCTGAGGTTAATGGGAAGGCAGTTTTCTCCTGCTTGTAGTTACTGCCAGCTGGGGTGTTCTGGAGCCATCCCATCCCTTTAAGCCATGTGTACTGCTCTGAATGCAAGTCACTGCTCAGCTGGGAACATCTGGGGCAAACTACAAATTGCTAAAGAAAAGAAAAATGCAGTTTTGCAAGAGGAAAACTAACCTTCCCCTTCCCCCAGCCTCCCCCACCTTTAAAAACATTCTTTCCTCACTAGACCCTGCATGGAGGTCTGTGAGCTTGTAGCCCACCTAAGCAGTCTCACCAGTTCCAAGTGCTGGGCATCCTGGGCAAGCACTGGGAAGGTGGGGGGGGGTGTGATGCCAGGGGGATGCACAGTGTCTCTGTGTTCAGGGCATGGCTGGGGCCCAGTGCTCTGGCTGTTCCCAGTTGCAGAGATACGGCTTGGCTTAGTGCTCTGACCGAAGTCCCTAGTCTTGTCCTAACCTCCTTCCTTTTGGCTCTGGTGCTGCTCTGCAGGTCATGTCCGCCTCACCTTCTTTGGCCAGTGGACAGAGGTGGATCCCCAATACTGCAGCCAGGCACGGGAAGAGCTGTACAGTGCTCCAGGTAAGGGATGTGTTCTCTGTGTTCTCCTGCCCTCTGCCCAGTACCACTGACTGGGGTGAGGGGGCTTCTGTGGGCAGTAGGATGTGCCCAGTATGGTATGGCCACTAATGCTCCCTGCCTCCAGCTCTAACCCCTCTCTGGTTCTTTCTGCAGAAGTTGGGGGGATCGTGGAGCCCACTGAAGCAGCTGACTGCTGGAGCTTTGGCTCTCTCTTGTACGAGTTGCTGACAGGAGTGGTAAGAGGCTGAGGAGCTGTGCAGGGAGGGTGGGGGAGGAGGTGACACTGGAGCACAAGGGCTTCCTGCTATGCAGCGGCTGAGAGGGTGCCTTGCTCTGCTGGCATCTGTGATTTGCCAGGTTGCTTTAGACATGCGATTCCTAGTGCATGGTGTCTGGGTGTTAAAGGCCCTAGATTTTAAATCCTGCTGTGTACGGTGGGGGCTGTGTGGCAGTGAAGGCTCAGCAGGGCGCTCCTACCCTGCTCAGTGCCTCTGCTTACCATCACCCTTTGCCTCCTGCAGCCACTTGCCCAAAACCATCCGGCAGGGATTCACCCCCACACCCAGCTGCATCTGCCAGAGGGGCTCAGCCTGTCTGCTACATCACTGCTCATGGAGGTGAGGGACTTGGGTGGATGGGAGGGAGGACAGGGCTAGAGGCTGGGGAAAGGCAGACTGGGTAGCTTTTCTGCTGTTCCCATTTACCTCTCCTGCTGCCCCATCCCCTTTGCAGCTCCTGCAGTACAATCCAAAGCGGCGCTTGGGCTCTGGAGGAGGTGGCATGGCGAAGCTGAAGTCTCACTCCTTCTTCAGCACTGTCCCATGGAACAAGCTGGTGGGCTAGACAGGCTGTGCTTCCCTCAGGGAGCTGGGCACTGAGCTGCTGTCCCTGGCACTTGCAACCCCAGGTGGCACTGGCAGCTCTCCCTGCTGGGGAGTTTGCCTCAAGGGCTGTCCCAGGGTGGGGTATGCATGAGGTTTTGCAGCCTTATGTGTCCAGTCTCTGCTTATTTGTTGGCATCTCCAAAGAGGAGGCTGCAAGCTGGGCCAGGCTGTCTTCTCATCCAGGTCCTCTCCCGTGGGAAAGGGAGTCTGGGTGCCCATCCCTAGGAAGAGGCCATGTGCCCCTTCTGGAGCATCCCTTGCTCAGCCTAGCACTGCACCCTGGAAAATCCTGTTTTTTATCTCTGCTGTTACCACAGTGACTGTCCTGCTCTGGCTTTTTTTGTGGCTTTCAAATGCAGCCCCTCTGGGCCTTGCTGGCTGGAGCCCGAGCCTGGGGTCTCTGTCCATCCAACTGTGTATGTGTGGGGGTAATGCCCACTGCTGTGGGCGTGAGACAGGAGGGAACCTACTGCTCCTTGCCCCCTTGCCCTCTGAAAAAATAAATCACTCATTACTGCTTGCAGAAGTGTCCTTTTGTTTCTGAGATACGCCAGCCAGGCCTAGGCCAAGCATGCTGAGTGAGAGAGAGCCTCAAATCTTTCTCAAACCTGCCTGGGAGCCCTGGGTTGGTGTCACCCTCCCATGTCACCCATCAGCACCCTGCAACCAAAATCCAGAAGGTGGCACTGAGTGCCTGGACATCTCCCCTCATGCCCAGCTTGCCTCACAGATTCTTGGGTCTGCACAGCTCAGATTTGGGGGAAATGCAGAGTGCCTGTGTTTTCTTTCAGCATTGACTTTTGCCTCCAGCCTCCTGTGCCTGGTGCCTTCCAGCTGGCAGGAGAGCAGCCCAGCCCACCTCATTGCTGTGCCTGGAGCATGGTCATCCTTGGTAGACCCAACAGTGAGGGTTTAAAGGGGTGAATTTAAAAAGCCAGCACAGATGGAAGGAAGCCAAGTGTACATACATTCAGGATGGAACAAAAAGAAGCATGAACACCTGTGTCTGCTAACAGCCCAAAGAAGAGGCTGCCATGCTGTTGTGCAAGTCAAAGCCACAGGCTGAAGAATGAGCTTGCAATAGCAGCAGTGTAATTCTGGCCCTCCTCTCCCAGCACTCCTTCACACTGCTCATTTATTGCCGATAGTAAGGAATTACTGGCACCAGTGAAACTTCTCTGTGGCTAGCTGGTTCCAAATCCTGCTTGCCACCAGCAGTACACCTTGCTGGCTCAGCCGGGCTCTCAGGCAGCAGCAGGAGTGCTTGTCCACAAGAGGGAAGCAGAGCCCAGGAGAAACTTGTCTCCTGTGCCAGCAAAGGTAGGAACACCTCAAAGGCTCTGAAGAAATGGAAGGGCTAAGCAGGGACCTGACCAGTGATGCGGCAACAGGAGCAGCTGAGCCTGAGCCTTTTCAGGGCAGCCTGCACTGGCTGAACCCTTGCACCCTTGTCCACCAGCCTCCTAGTCCTGTGATTCTAGGGAGGTTCAGGTGGAAGGACCCTGTAGCCAAAGCCACAGCATGGCTTCTTGCAACTCACTGTCATGGGTATCACCCAGGAAGGTCAAAAGGAAAGAAGCTTCAAGCATGACCCTCTTAAGTGAGCCATGACAGGGCTGATTAATAAAGCAGTTTGCCAGGCTTCATAATTTTAAGAGCTTGACCGTACATTCACCTCTTGGGTAGTTCAGTGGCCTCATTTATTGCAGCTCCAGGCAGAATACAGGCATTGCCCTTCCCCAGGCTCAGGGGCCCTCCATATCCTAAACCAGCAGGGAGGCCTGGGTGCCTGCAGCATTTTTAAATCAGAACCTTCTCTTTCACTCAACCTAGTTGTTTGCAAGAGTGACTGTTTGCCCCTCCCAGAACAGGGAAGGGGTTTTTCCTTTCCTCCTAACCTTCTATCTCATCTCAACTAGGGCCAGGGAGAGGAAAGCTGACTCCACACCCTGGTTTGTCCCTAGCTGCCAGGAAAATGCAGGCCCCAGTGCTAGGAACTGCTCTCCCTTTTGTCAGCGTGCCAGCTGGGAGTGCTATCGTTTTCTGTTAGAAGGGGCTGCCCCCTTCACCCGTAGCTGGAAAGGGCAAACTGTTCTCTGAAGTCGATGTCAGAGCTGGGAAAACTGTGCTGTGATCCAGGAATGGTTTTGTATTGTTCCAACAAGGACAGTTCCTTGGGGAAATGGCACCACAGACAGCTTCTGCTTTACAGTTCTTCGATCTTGCTTCCTTTCTCCCTCTGCAACTTCCAGTAGTCTTCCCCACTTGCATGATTAACAACTCTCCACTGTTGTAGCAGTGAAAAGCCAACCTGTACTTTATGAGCCTGTCCCAGGTCTCCCTCTTGCCCATAACACCCTTTAGCAAACACTGGGAATTCCTCACCATCTCTTAACAGTTCTGTTGCTAGACCAAGAAAAGGATGATTTCCAGCCCTGAAAACCTCATCTTTGCCAGGAAGAGCCAATTCTTTGCCATAGCTTGAGGACAGTAGAGTTCACAAGCAGAGAAGCCTCAATCTAGTACCACCATGATAGGCTCAGCTCCCACTGCCTTTTTTCTCTCACCACCAGGTAACAGGTTTCTTACACCACACTAGGGATGCGGCTGATGCCCAAGTCCTTGCCCAGGAGCAGCTCCCTCAAACACACCCCACCCTTGCAGTCTTTGCCCGTTTTTATTTCATTTAAAATCTGCTGTGTTAAATATTTTAGTTACAAGATCTGTGTAGGGGGTAAGAGTAATAGACTCTGCAGGCACTAGCAACCCCCTCATCCCTCAATACACGTGTGCGCTATCAGATTAAGGACTCATCCCTCCCCCCAAAACCAGCACCCATGAGCTGGGATATACATTACAGTGAAAGGCCTGGCCCCCCCAGCTGTGTCTCTGCTGGTAGCAGGCCAAGCCCCCACACGCAGGAAGCCAGCAGTCAGATCCACCACCAGTGAGCTGTGATTCAAGGAGAGTTGTTGGAGGCTCATTCTCACTCCCGTGTTGGGTCTGTAATGGTGAAAGGGTTGTCCCCAGGAACAGCGCTACCTCCACAGAGGTCACAGGCTCTGCCCACCTGGACACGAACATTCACACCACAGTGACCAGGCTGGTGAGAGACAATCTCCAAGTAGGGGAGCTGCCACCACCATGTTACTGTCTGTGGAGGGAGTGTAACTAGGGCACTGCCAGAAACATAACACCTGCCTCAGGCCCTGCTGTGATCAAAACCTCTGCTGCAAGCAGCCTGGGTGGTCCCCCACACCGCCCTTGCAAGGCAGATGAGTGTGAAATATTTTCAAGCAAAACATGGGCAGGACAGTAGCCTTTCCTCTCCTTCCCAGGAACCTTAGTGCTAGGCAATAAAGCTGAACCCGTCATCGAGGGGTGGGGAAAGTACCCTAGCACAGCAGCAGCAAGCAGTTCCTGGTGGTATGGGACAAGCTAGAGGTGAGAATTTGGTGCTGTGAGGGAGAGGATGCCATACAGATATCTCTGGAAAGGCAGTGCCATTCAGTGGCTGGCCCACTGCATGGCAGTTCTTGTGAGATACTAAACCTTCATTAAATAGAATAGGAAAGGAGGTAGGAGCTATCCCTGTAATTCCCTCTGGGACAGCTCCAATCACAGCGGAGGGAGAGAGACTGGAATGACCCCTGCCAATTCCTGAATGCCCTGCATTGTCCCTGCTGGTGCTGCAGCCTTGTCCTGGGTGGGTTGTGTGGGGGTGTGGCTGCTCTACAGGTCGAGCAGCAGCACGCGGGGATCCTCCACCGCTGCCTTGATCTTGCGCAGGAAAGTCACCGCCTCCCTGCCATCGATCAGCCGGTGATCGTACGTCAGTGCCACGTACATCATAGGCCGCACCTCGATCTGGAGGGGAGGAATAAGACAGGCATTAGTGAGCTCAGCCCTACTGCCTGCATGATCCCCTCCTGTGAATTCTGGGAAGACCTGGCTTTTTCCTACCCTGAACCCAGGGCTTAGCCCCTCCTGGATGTGTACTGCCGGGCAGGATTACCCACACGCTCACTCACCCAGGCTGGGTCCACACCACACACAAGACTAAGTCCCTTTCTGGAGCTGTTCCCTATCACAAAGGCTACAACCTTCTTCTCCTCCCTGCACCTAACCAGATTATGTCCTGTCCTCCCCCTCATGGATAGAAAAGGGCCTCCCTCCCAACCCCATCTGAGGCAAATACCAGGGCCAGCAAAGCTGACCTACACCCATTAATCTCTGCTTTTCCTTCACAGTAAAGCCTTTTAGAAGCTGACACCAATTCCTCAGAAAAAGATATGGACTATGGTACTCAACACACTGAGTCCTCTCCTCTCTTCACCTCAAATCTCCAGTGCAGGTCAACTTACCTTGCCTCCCACAGCCACAGGCCTGTCAAAGATGGCATGCATGCCTAAGATGGCAGACTGGGGTGGGTTAATGATAGGTGTCCCAAAGAGTGACCCAAAAACCCCTCCATTGCTGATTGTGAAAGTGCCACCATCCATGTCTTCAATGGCCAGTTCGTTCTTCCGTGCCTAGGAGAAGGTAAGGTCTTAGAAAGCCACACAGATCACAGAGAGCAAAGGACAAGGGTTTGGACATTTTCTCTCTCCAGGAATACTGACTGCAAGAGCTTCACTTATTGGTCTGTTCAGCTGAAAATCAGCACAAATTACTTGAAAATGCATCCTGTCTTTAGAACTGAACATTTAGTGGCTTTAGGGAAGGGTTCTCTTGCCTTTGCTTCCAATCGCTGCTTTTGCAGCAGACAAAGGGACTTCTACCCCAGAGCAGCTCAGCCTTGGCCTCTGAAGACAAAGGTGAAGACACACCATGTCACTAATGGATAATCTGTGGTCTTCTGAAAGGGCAACAAGTAGATAGGGCTGTCCTGGAAGGCACAGGTACAGCTACAGATGTAAAAGGATCACTTCCCACAGTGCAGCTTCATGTGTTAGGGGTCAGAGACGACGATACAGAGAAACCAGATCAATTCATGCCTATCCAGCACTCCCACTTCCTCCCATGCCTCTCAACCCCCTTCAGAAAAACCTCCAGCTTTCCTTACCTTCTCCCCCAGCTCGTAGATAGCACGCTCTATGTCAGCAAAGTTCATGTTTTCTACATTCCTAACCACAGGGACCACCAGACCCTGTGGAGAAGCAAAGTGCATGAATAGCAAATTCAGTGCAGTGACAGACAGTGTTATGGGACAGGAGCCAGGCCACAGACCCACAAAGTTCCTGCCTCCCCCTCAGCACACAGCGGGTGGTGGGCAGAGCTGCCTAATGCCCTGGCAGCCTGATGGGAAACCTGGTATGACACACACCAAGGGCTGACACCATAAATGAGCCATTATCTTTGTCTTTGTTAGCCTGTCTCATAAAATCAACCAGGTCTTTCTGGATCCTGCTCCACATTCATAAAAGCAGGTGAGGCACTGGGCAGATTTCAGCTGCCACCTCTTTCTCTGCGAGAAGAGTGGAGTCCCTTTATGCTGGACCTCCCCCAGACTTCAGGAGCAGTGACAGAACTTCAGTCCTCATCAAAACTCTCTGCCTCGCAACAGAATCTTCTAATCAAGAATTCACTAATTCAACATCTGTATCTCCATCCCATACTGTCCCTGGACAGGAACATCTCCGTGCAACAGCACAGCAGTGTTAGCCAAAGAACATGACATGAAAAGCTTTTACTTTCTATGCTATACCCTCGTGGATCCATGACAAAAAAGGGTTTTCCTAACTTAGCCCTACTCATTAACAACTGAGATCTCTATTGACCTTGTTACCACATCTCCTAGTAAGGAGGCAGGATATTCTTGGTTCTGCATCTTCTCTCAAAACCTATCTCAGCATCCCACAAGGTATAATATATCTCATTTACACGATCAGTCTCATTAGTTAATTTCTGCTGCAGCAGAGTGCAAAGCTGAGTTGGCTCAAAGTATATGACCATCCCAGACCAAAGGCTACAGGAAGCACAGACAAAGCATCCAAGGTACCTACCCGTGGAGTTGCTACAGCAACACTGATGTCCACATAGTCCCTGTACACAATCTCTTTGGTTGTGTCATCAATCACTAGAAAGAGAAAAAAGTTTTGTTACACATGCAGTACCCAAGATCAAGGGTTCAACGGGCCAGAAGCAGCCACAAAATCATAACAACTTGCCCCATGTCTAGCTTAAATGTAACTCCAGAGAAGAATGAGCCCTTGCTGCACCTGTGGGAGAAGTATCAGGATAGACAGAAAGGAAACTCAGTCCACATAGGTCAGTCCCCCTCAGTTATTCTCCCCTTGGTTATTCCACTCCTCTGGGTTTCAGCAAGCACTTCTGACACCACCTGGGAACCACATTGTGCCTACAGCAGCTACCTGTACACCAACTAAGAGGCTCTGCCCTTTGCGGGCTGCGTACACATGGAGCCCGCCCCAGTCCTGGCCACCCCTTCCTAACAGAGCCCCTCTTGGCAAGCTGTCCTTTACCTACTTAAGTGGCTTTAGTAAAACCAACTGCAGGCACACAGGACTGTCCCTGTTTTTCCTGTGTATTTGACTTGCTTGTCCAAGCTATTAGTCCTGCCATGGACTGGGCCATCTGCTTTTCTCCACTCTGCCATGTTCACTGGTAAGACAAGCAACTCACCAGCAAGGGTCATCACTCACCTGCATTCACAACAGGCTGGTCCTGCAGAGCAAAAGCTGCAGCTTTCACAAAAGCTGACATGAAACCTAGCTTCAGGTTGTGCTTTTTCAGGAAGGTATCCTTGTGTACAGTTCTCATCTCCCGGATGTTGCTGCAAAATGCATGATAATGTGGGTAAGCAGGGAGTCCAAGAAAACATTGTTCCTTTGCTCTGTAACAGATTTCAGTGCCAGCCCCAAGGACCGCAAACCTGCACCACCAAGTGGGAAATCACCAACTTGCTGGAACACCCTTCAAATGTCATGGGTACTGAACGTGGCTCTAAGGCTCCTACCAAAGGATCTATCAGGAACTGGTCCTGGACCATGAACTCAACATGACAGGGTTAACCTGCATGGCCCACGCTGCCAGGCACAGAAGTGAGATGGGGCATGGCACATTTCCTGCTTAGGTCTGATGTTGCCACTGATTCTCCAGAGACACCAGTGCTCATACCCATGGGCACCACAAATAGCAACTGCAGGTGTGACTGGGCTGACAGAGAAGGGTGAAAAAACAGCAAATGCCAAAAGCAGAAGAGATGCACAAAGGTGATAAAAAGAAAAGACCTCAGTCACTCCGCAAGTCCAGCACCATCCAGAACAACACCACCTCTGTATCCAACTCTCTTTGAGGTGGTTTTGGGACTTGAGTGAATACAAGAGTCTTCCCAGGTGCTATGATAATGGGTGCCAGCCCACCCACAGCCCTCAACAGACTAATCATGCTTTCCCAGTGTCTGTTTATCAAAACTGAGACCATTTACAAAAAGTTAACTAAGTTGTGGCTACAAGCTCTGCCTACTCCAGTCTAACACCAGATGCTGTGTAATTGGTCCATCCCTCCGTTCTTCACAGACTGTGAGTCTTTGAAGAGACAGTGTCAGCAAGGAGCAAGGTTCTCTGTGGTTTAGAGTGTTTGCTTTCCTGCACCTAACCTTGTTTAGAGCTAGGATTACTGCTCAAAGACATTAGCGCCTCCCAAGACACAACCGCACGACTGCAGCAATGAGGACATGGTTTGCTATGGAATTGTCTCATTACGTCCTCCTCCTTTCAGACACTGACCCCCATGGGAAGCAGGAGGCCCCAGGACAGGTCCTAACGAGTCAACCTCACAGCAATCAATCCAAACCAGATTACCAGTTGCAATGAGAGCCCCACGCCGGCGTAAAGCGACACCTCAATGAGTCTCTGAGAGGAGATAAAGCTGCAGCACTTCCCTCTAATCAAGACTATTTTGCCAGCCTTATTGTTCTGAGATCCAAATATTTACATGTTTTGTCTTAAGGAGCAGAATAGGATTTCACAAGGCAATTAGATTTGGGCACAATTTCCCCTTAATGCATTGTAACATAAGCTGCCCACCCTCCAAAGCCATTAGTGTGTTCAGTCCATGCAAGCACTTGAGTCAGAAGACCCTCACCTGCTTGGAGGGGATGGGGAAGGATGCTAGTCTGTCTCTGGAAAGCTGTACCATCTGACAGCAAAGACCTCAGACCTATGCAATGATCACCTGAAAGGCTGATGAGCCCTGGAGAACCACCTCACTGGGAGTTAAATACCTCCAAAAGCAGCAACCTGGTGGAGTGGCAGAAAGCAGATGCTACATCTTGCTGTCTTCTAACAGCCACTACACAAGTGACACTAGTCCCTCCTGCTCTTCTGCTTAATGTTTACTAGTCCTCCACCAAGAAGCACACAGAAGAGGAACCAGATTACTCCTTTTACAAGCAGCAGATGACTCCTGAGGAATGACAAGCCATTAGGAAGATAAGCATCCCTCATACTGCAACACCAACATGGCCCCAAAGAAGCTGTGCAGACTGTGGTAAACACCTAAGAAAGAGGTCCTAAAACACATGTTGCCAATCTCTCCAAAGAGAACCAGCAACGTTTTGACTGCTATTTAAAGATGACTGCCTTCATCCGTTTCTACTCATAAAGGGAAAAAGAGGTCTGCTCCTCACCTCATATCAATCTCATTGAAAGTGGTCAGCATGGCACAAGTATTCTGAGCCTCTTTCAGCCGCTGAGCAATACGCTGGCGCATCCTATTCATTTTCACCTGAAAATTAAAAAGGTGTAAGCAGAAGCTGCCTCAAACTCATCCAAGGGGAAAAATGCACAAGAAACTCAAAAGGCCCTTCTCTTGCCATCTGGTTGACTAGTAATAGATGCCTAGGGCCAAGGTTTTCACTCTAGGTCTTCCTGAGGAGTGTAATGGTCTGAGGACTTGATTTCACTGCTCAGCTCAACACACAATTCACTTGAAATGCATCACTGCATAACTACTTCCAACCTCTGGGTTCCTTGGGACCTCCAAGCATGCATAGCTTTCCAGCATGTGGCTAATGTGAGAAGAGCAAGACTGCTAAATAGCACATTGCTTAACCATGTTCTCTTAAGAACGTACAAGACAGCTGCAGCAGCCTCAGCCCTTTGCTGAGGGCTTGGGGATAGACCAAGCAGATCCTCAATCTGCACAGCTCAAGACAAGACTTTTGCCTAGAAAAGACCTGTGTCAGATTGGTCCTGGCTCTCCACCCTATGTGTAACTGGTTCTGTCATGCAGAGAATTTCCCCATCTGTGACAGCCACACCCAGCTGTGCATGTACAGGTAGATATGGACACATCTGGAAAGCTCAAGGCTTATGCCAGAACAGATTATCACCTAGACCCCTGTTCCCACAGCTTACCCTATGCTCTGATCTGGCACCTTTGGTGGGTACTGCCTCCCCGGGAGGGGCTGCCACTGGGGCTGCAGCTGGCTTCACCGCAGACACTGAGGGTAAAAAAAACACATCAGTCAAAAAGGAAGCAATGTAGAAAAGCTCTGAGGCAGCAAGCACATCTGAGCTCCTTGCCTAAGCAATGCAGTGCAAAGTAGCCTTGAACTGGGCTGGGACAGCACCATGAGCATAGCTGAGCTCCCCAGTCTGAAGCATGCAGGGGAATAATGTAGGAGGCTTTCACCATAAATGCCAGACTGTTTGCTGTGTTTCACCTTACACACAGAAACAAACAGCTGTTGCCTCACCTGGTTTGCTGTCGATGGGCTGAGTTGACACAGGTGGCACTGGTGGCATTGTAGCAGGAATTGGTGCTGCAGGAGGGGGAGGAGCAGCTACAGGTTCGGGGGCTGCAGGAGGAGGAGGGGCTGCTGCTGGTTTAGCCTTGGCAGGAGCAGCTGAAAGACAAGGAAGAACCATGGTAAGGGCAACAGCTTCCACTGCCAAGGATCTGAGAGTCCAACAAACCTGACAAAAGTTAACCCTCCAGAGCAGAGTGCCTTTATGTTCTCAGCACTATTGAACTGACAGGAGTCACCACAAGAGAAACCCATGGTGGAAGTGTTATACTCCTCAACACCCTCAATCTCCTCACTGTCCAGGAGACTGGATGCTACAGAGTTGCAGAGAAGGGACTTTTATCAGTAGAATTCTCAGCTAGATTCCAGAGGGAGCAAAAGAGAAGTTTCCCTCCTCAAGACAAATTATCCTTTTCTAATGGACAACAGAATAGCAGTATTTTCTTTCAGCTACAGAGGCAAACGGAGGAGTTATTCAACCTCTCTCAGGATCCCTCTAAATGCTTTGCTTTCATCTTCAGAAAAAGACTGGTGGAAACAGGAAGGCCTGTGCAAGTTATACATGCCTGACTTACCTCCAGTTTTCCTGAGTTTGAACAGAGGTGTGCCGCCTTCCACTTTGCCACCATCAGGTACCAGAAGGGCTTCAATCACACCAGCTGCTGGGGCTGGAACTTGCACTGATGTCTAAAAAAAGGAAAATCAGTGAAATTCCCCCAAACACTGGCTGGATAACAAGTGCCCAAGAGAAGATGCCAATATGTGCAGATACACATTGTAATTTGGCACAGAGAGCAGCTATGTCTCACACCATTTGCACCAGTTTTCATACCCTCCACCAGGATTTTGTGCCAGTAGTCAGAAGTTTTAGGAGATGCTGGCAGTGCAACATACAGCCTGATCTCCAGGCTACAGTTAAGAACTGACCTGCTGCAAGCATCTTCCTGATAGCAACACTGAAAGCAGAACTTGGCACAGAATTTAACGAGAACTTCAAAGCTTAAAAGTCCTTTAAGGGGTGGGTAAACTTAAAGCCCAAATGTAAAACAACCTGAAGACAACCTACGGCTTGCAGATTTCTCCTTTATGTTTAAACACAGACAGGTTTCAAAGCTTAGAGCACTCTTGCAATTTGAAGAAGGAGTGGAACTACAGCTCCAACAAATATCAGGACCACTGATGATTAACCAAATGTATGAGTAAGGAAGAGTTATTAAAGAATTCTCACTTAAGGAACAGCCAGCTTTCATAATCGATGAGAAAAGCTTTTCTCCATGAAGGGAGCAGGAGACACAGTCAGGGCCTGCAGGCTGTAGGAGCTCTTAGCAGGAGAGGAGCCATACAGCATACCTGCTACAGAACTAGAAAAAGTTTTGGTCCAGAAAACTCCTACCTTGTCTGTTTCAATCTCACACACCACTTCATCTTCCGCCACTGTGTCTCCAACAGCTGAATGACAGATATGAAGACCACTGTGAGGAGGGAGGTGTGCTCCGGCCTCCCCTCTTTACCCACAGCAGTCTCCCACACTAACGCAGAATTTTTTCACCTCAGCTCTCCACAACTTCTAAAGAAAAGACTAGCTCAAATAATCAATCTACTGCACAGTTAAGAGTCTGATTCCAGCTTAGACATCTCCCTTCACCCAACATCACCCATGATGAGGGGTGACAAGGCAGTAATCCTTACCCCTTAGGAGAACTGCAATTAACTGCCTCACTTGTCACAGACTGAAAGGCACAGAGCAGGCTGTCAGCCAGCGAACTATAATGCATCCCTGAGCTGTCCAATGCAGCAGGAACAGTGCTGAGAATTTCAGGAAGAGGCAACAGCTTACCTTTCTCCCACCTGACATCTCCTTCTGTGACTGACTCTGCAAAAGCTGGTGTGTTCACCGTAACCACATCATCCCCTGTGAGAGAGACAGACAAACCTGAATGCATTCAGAGCTCAAAGCTTAGGATATTGCTTCATTCTTGTCATCACAACTCTGCTAAAGGGGATAGGTCATCAGACATCAATTGCTGGCCTTCTTCTTGCTTCAACACTGATTAACATTTAAACACTAGAGAAATTCCCATTTGACTGAGAGTCATACTGTGACAGGAATGCCTGACAAAATCTTTAGGGCCCCGGGGATATAAACCCTCAGCTGTCCATGCAGGCAGGACAGCAGTGAGCCTTGGCCAAGGGCAGAAAGTAGCTTCAGCTGTTGTCAGCACAGCAAGAGGTAGCAAAAGATGCACCCTGCTAACTCCTGACTTTTTACTTACTATGTACTGCAGTAGTTCTGAAGTACCGGACAGTGAAGACACTGGAGCTATTTACTCTGCAGAAAGAGAGAAAGGTATGAACATGTAAGTATGTTCCTATGCAGGCTGCTAGCACCAAGCTCAAGTACAGAATTTACATTTGCTTAAATGATGTGAAAGGCTGCTTGGCTGTTCTAGTGTAACTTTTCCAAGGGACTCCTACTTACTGTTCAAGCTGCAACAATCCAATAGGAAAGGAAACATTAAATCCTACTGTCACTAGTGCTCTCAGAAACTCAGTGAGAACTGACACATATGGAATTTTAATTTAGGCAGACAAACTAACAGAACCCTTGAGGTTTAAATACTAATTAAAGGGTGACCAGACAGCCCACCCTGTACCCAAGACTAGTGCAGTAACCATTTTTTACCTCCATATTAGCACTGTCATCTCTACAGAAGTTGTTAGATTGCTTAAAAAAAGGAAAAGCACCACAAATTGCCTATGGCAACACATCCAAGAGACAGATACTTCTCTCCACCATATTTCTTCACAGGGAGTTGGCAATACAAGTATTCCAAAGGATGATTTTTGTATCTACTGACATCACATTTGGAAAACTGAAACACATACTTTAGCATTTCCTCTAGCACAAGCTTCTTTGTACAAACAGACCAGTATTTCAGGCTTATATGCCTGTGCTCTTATGGTTATTTACCCAAACACATTTTTACAAGACCACCTCAGCAGTGCAAATCCTGCCATATGAACAACAGCTCTGCAAATGACCTCACTTCTCCTGACAGAAAACCTACCAGGAGACCATCATAGAGCAAACAACACCTCTAGTCACCAGTCTCCTCATTCCTATCCCTTCCCTGCCCTGGGTATCTGATTCCAGATAAAGTTTCTTTTCAGTCCCTGACCTGCAAAACTTAGATTTTGTTAGGGCTAGCTTCACACTCCTATGTTGTGCAAACTGATTTCATAACAGCCAACCATATTCTGCTTCTCAGCCCCCAAATCTTATCAGGGCTAGAGCAGCCCCAGTCTCTCCACATTACAGCTCTCCTGGGGATACTTACAGAAGCTTCCTGCTGTTTGCGTAAGCCAGTCCCTGGCTCCCAGCCACACCTGTGAATGAGAAGGGAGTTACCCCACAGGAACATTATTCAGCCCTCAAGTGTCCCTGTCAGGTAAAAGAACGCAGAGGACACCACTGTCCACCCTGAAAGAAGTTTGGGACTAGGTGGGGAATACAGCCATGCAGAGACACCTCAGTGTCATCAAACCTGCCCAGAGGTTGCCGGGAACAGTGGTCTTGTCTTCATCTAGAGATTTACAGGGACGGAAAAAACAGTTATATCTTGACCTCAAAGCTAATAAGGATAACTTTGAAAAGGGCAAACAAAGCAGCAGCCACCTTGGTCAGAATGGAACCAGGAAACAGTTATGAAGAACACCTCTAGGACTGCTGAGTACAAAGGGTAGGAGGAAGGCATCAGCCTCCTACCAGGCACCTCCCAGAAGGCCTCACAGTCTCATAGACAGGTAAGGAGGAAAAAAAGAATGAAAAGAGGGTGTAGGGCAGAGTAGCCAACCACCATCATTCCCCTTCTCTGTCCATCCCCCATCCAGAGAATTTATTTTCCAAAACTCACAAAAAGGAAGTATTTGCATAGCTTCTCAGTTTCACATAGCCCACTGTATCCTTCCCACACTGCTCACGTGCCCTGACACTGCAATTTTTATTACGAACTGAACTCTTGTCCTTTGCCTCTTACAGGACACTGGGCAGTTTTCCAGACTCATCTTAAAGAGAGTCAGCATAGTAACTGGAGAACATAATTATCTCAATTACACAATGCCAGAAGGAAGAGCCATTGCCCACTTGTTTTTTTTTTAAAAAGCAATATAATTTTTACACCATCTCCTACTAAAGGGCTGAATTGGAACTCTAGAAACCAAAAAACGTAAGCTGATTTAACTGGTTTCTCAAAGTGGAATCAGAAGTGAGTGATGGTATGTTATATAAACATAGCACAGCTAGAAAAAAACAGAGCTCTAAGAAAAAACAGTTTAAGCACCAAAGTGAAGTTCACAGGCAAACCAGATTTGACAAGTCACTTAATATTCACCCATCCTTTTCAAAGGAGTTTATTAGAGAGCTAGGGCTCTGCAACAGCACATGCTTCAAGCATTGTAATGCTCGAAATACAGTGCTGCTGCTGTGAAAGGGGATCAGACAGCATGTACATGAAGCAAGGGAGGTGTTCATATGTAAATTTAGCTTATTTCACTGTTTCTTCATTACATGATTGACTGAAATAAACCACAATCAAACCTATTACCAACCTCCATCATCAGCTCTGTTCTTTCTAGGTAGTTTGAATCAAAATAAAAGTGTTAGACTCACCAGACAGAGAGCATCTTGCCATAGTACAGGTCCCCTGTAAGATAGGAGAGGATCTATCAGTACTGCAAGAAGACAGACCCATCCTAGAAGGACTTTGGGTTTTCCTTGAGATCTGAATCAGAGACAGGACCCACAATTCCCATGCTCCAGTCTGCAGGCATGCTACTCTCCCATAGTGTGCTAGAGCAGGAGATGGTGAGAGCACCTACACCCTTCTCTTTGCTTTGTCTCCTCCCAGGGTGCTTTCTGGTGCAGTGATGTTAAATTTGATGCTTTTGGTTTTCAGTTGTGGCTTCAGTTGTTTTGACCTTCTCATGCACGCTTTCCTCTTCAAGAAGGAAAAGATTTCTAATACAACTTGCTACAAATGCGGTCAAGGGTAGCTACTGGATATGATGAAAAAACATCCCATGATGTTTATTCCTCCAGTCATGAATCTAGGGCTTTTTAAAAGTTGTTCTAAAGCTATGGAGCCTCTGAACTCCAGAAGGCCAGAATTCCCCTCAATGGCAAAATTTCTACCACCATCAATAAGCCAAGAATTCCACCTTCTTATCATGTTTCACTTCATACCCATGTAATCATTGATTGCACTCCTAGCTCAGCATACCAGTCCTCAAAAGTAAAAGACATTTCAAAGATATTCCGGTTACTTTCCCTATTGTTATTATACATTTCTCTAGCATGGAACCTGAAGGTCTAGAGAACCTAAGAATTCTTTAAAACCAATAGGAAAATATCACAGTAACCATGACTAAAATGCATTCAACTGGTTTAGAACAACAGATACTCAAGAGCTCAAACCACCATTATCCTGCATTAAAGTTAAGACATAAAAGTCAGACTTCCTTCACACCTTTAGCATCTGAAGTTTGCATATAAGCCCTGACTTCAGCTTTAGCAGAGCAAGCAGGATGGGATAAAACTGATCTTACATATCAGAATAACTTGAGGAGCTGTGTGGTAAGACAACACAGAGACCAAGGACCAACGATATAATTAAGATTGGCACATCACCCACAGGACTGAGTGCTGTAGCATAAAAAAAATATATTCAGTGAATAGTTCATATCAAAATTACTAGCAGACCTGGAATCGACCCCTTAGCAGTTTAATTATCCAAGCTTATTAATGGATTTGGCTTCTTGGATATTAACACAGAGTCAACTCAGTGATCGATGGGACAGTTCAGCAGGGTTATGATTAGCTGTGCCAAGGATGCAGGCAGCCAGGCTGACTTGCTGCTAAGCTCTAGTACAGCACTACGCAGCCACCCTGCTTGCTGGTCCACTGCAGGGATCAATGAACCTGGACTAACAGTCCTGCAAAACTAGCTTCTGGCAGGGCCCATTGGAGCCCCTGCCCCAGGTCTGGAGAGGAAGGGAAAGCAGGAAGCACTGTGCAGACTTTGCAGAGTCACCTTGAATGCTACAATGCTTTATCTTGGTCCAGCACTGGCCCCTGCTAACTCAGATCTGGTTTGCGTAGAGCCAGCCCTAAGCTGGGATCAGTAAGACAAGCTTCAACTTAACTCTGCTGGGTTAGCCATCTAAAGCACCACAGTCCTCAGCACATGTGATAGTTCCTGTATTGATCAAATTCTTCCCACTTTCCGTAGTGTCGCAGATAACATGGAGTCAATCACAAATAGAATATCAAGTGACCTGAGTTCCCCTCTGCCCACTAATGTTTTCCTGGGTGCTTTATTAAAAAAGTGGTTAAAGGCATTCCTACCATGCTAGAAAATAAATTGTTAAGACAGGAACAGCCTCAGACTGAAGGAAAACCAGACATTTATTTGCTCAGGACCAGTTTACTGTGAAATTAAAACAAAAGAAGAGTTCAGAAGGCCTGTCCTAAAACAAATTGCTGTGAGAAAACACATCTGCAGCTCTCTTCCATGAGAGGTGCCAAGTCCGTGTTTCACAACTGCTGCAAAATTAAGGAAAAAACTGGTATCACTCTACCCTTCTGTCTTTTAGGTTAAGAAATGAGAGACAGAGCTTAATGTGAGGAGGAAGCCATTAATAAAAAATACTGAGATTTCTCCAGCTTAAGTTCTGCAGAACTGCTGTGTGCAGCTCTTAACTAGGGTACCTCAGAGATGCACATGCAGCTCCAGGAGACACCCGACAGGGCTGTTTCCATTCCCTTTTTCCATGAAGGAATCACTATTATTGCATCTGTTCCTGGTATTATCTGGCTAAATCTACGTGCTACTGGAGCTTTTTTCAGTGAAAATGGAAACATTTTGGTTTTACTACCTGGCATTAGCACTTTGGGTCACTTTAAAAAGACAGCATTCGTTTGGACAAAGAAGGCTCCGTTTAATTAGCTAGTGACTCATGCATCAAGTGATTAATTTTTCCCCCTCGTTTCACATGACTTCTCAGAATCGTTTTTACAACTGTTATTATGCTGAAGTGACCCTGGCACATGCTGTCCCAGGCCATATCTTCCAAGGAGCCATCACCTTCAGTGTGTAGTAGGTCACTACACACTGAAATAAATTATGGAATACATCAGCTAAAGCAACAGCCTGTACACCAACAGTGAAAACAGGGACCAGTTCAGGTAAGAACTCTGATGAACAGGGCAGTGCAGCTCATTTCAACAGACACAGAAGTCCAGTGCTGAGCAGCTCTGACAACCAGCAAAGTAGCAACTGGTTCTCCAGCCACAACTTCTTCAGAGCAAAGCAACTGCTGCTTCGACAAGGATGAGCACAAACCACGACTACACAAAACCCCCACTGCACTGCTTTCATGGGTGTCTACACAATTAAATGCACAGGGGGCAGATGCCAAGGTGGGGAGATAATGCTGAGTGGTTGAAGGATACTGTTACTAAGACAACAGGCTGAGAAATCCTCCAGCACCAGAGGACCAGACAGGGAAAGAAAGTTATTTACAAACACCTCCGCTGGTAAACACCAAATGCAGCTTCTGATCAAACCATTCTTTTTCAGACTAGCTCTTCTCTGGACTTCTTCAGGTCATTCTTCAACAGCTGCCTGCTCTCGTCCTGAATCTCACATGCTACAGGCTATTGATGCACACTCATAATTTGTAATTGATGTAGGAATTCAGGACCTTTTTCTCTTCTACAGCCTGACAAACCCCAGTCAATCCTTCCTCACCCTCACTGATTCCACTCTTCTTCCATTCAACCCACCACTTCTGAATTTTGTACATGTCTTTTGTACATGTCTCACTTTTGCCATGAGGGGTTTGCCAAGTTCTGGCATTTCTTTCTGTTTCTCCAAAACGCTTGTATTATCCCTGTCTCAAAACTTACTTCCCATATCGCTGCTCAAATGGAGTTCAAACTACTACCACCCAACTTTTCCACTACAACTAACAGGTTAACTAAAATATCTCACTTTCCTAGCACTCAGCTAAAACCTTCTGACTTGCAGACCAGTTTTGTAAAAGGTTTGAATACTCCATCTGACTTCTCCCTTGTTCTGTGTAATTACACCGCACCACTGAGAGCTGACAAAGTCCAAATAATGCTAAAACGCCACTTAAATAAGCTTGTTTTAAACTGCATTATAAGCAATTTGTATCTACATATATGCATAACTATGCCATACTATACGGTTAGTTGTAAGTTGTTTACAGTGCAGTTTTGCATGTACCCGCACATGTTTATAAACACAAATCTATCTGTGAAGTCCAAAGGCAAGCATTTAACACAGGGTAGCCCCACAGGGAAGCATAACATAGTTAAATGTCCAGCACCACAACCAGCTGTCAACTCTTGCTTGCCCACAATTTACACGATGGCTAAAATCAAATCTCACGCCCTCCGGCTCCAACTGAATACCGGGAAGAGGAGCGGTATTTCCCTGCTGCCGGTGTACCCGCACACGTGTGTGCACACAGAGCTGTGCGCGGCCGGTGTTCCAATGGCAGACGCCCGGGAGTCACGGAACAGCGGCACGGAGCCGGCCAAGGGCAGCCCCGGGGCGAAGCGCAGCCACCCGCCGTTTGCCGCGGTCCCAGGGCCGCGCTGAGGGCCGGGCACAGAAACCGAACCACAGCCCACACGCCGGTTTGCTGCCGTTCCTGCCCCGGGCGGGGGTCTCTGCCGGTGGCTGCCCACAGCGCGGGGTCCCGGAGGCGCCGCCCTGCCCTCCCCGCCGGGCCGGGCGGGGCTGCAGCGGGGCAGCGGCACCCGCTGGGCAGCGACAGGGCGGCGCCCCCCGCGGCCCCGG
>JAWWEU010000158.1:41129882-41198992 GCA_035583155.1 Acropternis orthonyx | reverse complement strand
CCGCGCTCCCCGCCGCCCGGGGCCGTGCCCGCGGGCCGTACCTGTCGCAGGGCGCGCAGCGAGCGGCCCAGGGCGCGGCCGAGGCAGCGGGACCGCCACAGCGGCACCATCGCGGCGGCGGCGGCGGCGGCGGGAGCGGCCGCGGGCGGACACCGGAAGCAGGCCCCGCGCGGGACGGAAGCGCGCGCGGCCGGGCCGACAGCCCCGGGGCGGGGGGAGCGCGGCCGGGCGGGCGGGACCATCGCGGGCGGAGCGGGAATGTTCCCGTGTGTCACCGAGCGTGTGACAGTAAGGCGCTCGGGCCAGATGCGTGTGTTACATATACCCATAAACACACGCCCCTGTGTGTATAAGTATGATTCCATGTAACAATATATGTATGTATATGCGACAATAAATACACGTAATAACTAACCCCGTGTGTTACCGAAGCGTGCCGCCTCACGACACTCCCCGCGGAACAGCCCGGGTCGCTGCGGGGCAGCTGTGCCCGCGGCTCTCTGCTCCCTTGCCAAAACACGGGGCTGGGCTCACCTGGAATGCCATCGCCGCCAGCCAGGGGGGTGTTGCAGGGCTGGGAATGGGCAGTGAGCTCACCTCAGGTGTGCTCTCCATGCCGAAAATCTCTGGGAACCCCCCAGCTGGGTTCTGCTTTCTGCTTCCAGGTGGGGAAACACCGGTGGAAGAAAACCAAAAGGCATCTCTTTGCAGAATCTGAGAATTAGCCTGGGTAGCTATAAAGGGCTGTCTGGCAGCCAGGCATCTCTCGGGGAGCCAAGTCTGGGTTAGGCACATGTCCTTAGCTTAGCCACTGCTTAATAATATATGAATAGTAAACTGCAACCTTCAAAATATGGGATCATTTTCAGAGGAAAGAGGTTGAATAAAAATCAACAGGGAATAGTCTCTGAGGGTTTGAGGATGTTCTGCCTGCTCTAATAAAAGGCCACTGAGCCAGAAAGGCTCTCTGCCAGGGATTTCTCCCTATTTCGAGGGCTGATACCCTTGAACAATATTGACCACCTGATGCCAACTGCTTTTAACCACAGCCTCCTGCCTACCCAGCGAATACACTAAGCACTGCCACGCTCAGTAAGCATGTGTAGGCAAAGCAGAGGAAGTCCCTGAAGTGTCAGGCGTGGCTGGGCTTTGTCTGCCCACCCGCAGCTCCCGCACGAAGTGAAGCACCTGACAGCCAACCACACGTGCCCCCGGGGCAGGCAGCTTTGCCCTGGGGCTGCGAGGGATGCCAGCTCCGCGGGATGCGGCACTGCCTCCAAAGCACCCAGAGATAAGCTGTATTACTGCTCTTCCCGTGTTGTCCCGTTTCCCGGCCGTGTCCTACACTGCAGACCTCCAGGTCAGCCAAAATGTGTCCGTGTCCCCGTGGTGGGGGATGCTGGAAATGCCTGGGCACTTTCCGTGGGTGATGGGTAGGAGCCCCTCCGGTGCCTGGGGCACCGCTTGTCAGCCCGGTGTGTTCGCACCGTCCCATGGACAGCTCACCACCCTGGGTCCCGGGTGGGGTTTCCAGGCCACACTGCCGGGGGGAATTGCTCTCCTGGCTCTGTGCCCGCCCGGGCAGCCGGCGCTGGGCACCAGCCCTGGCCCGTCTGGCTGCAGGAGCTGGCTGTGAGCGGCGGGGAAGGCGGCTGGGCCCCGATGCCGGACCCGACCTGCTGGACGTCCATCTGCATATTCAAAGCGCTTCCCAGCTGGTTGGCTGGCTCCGGCCTCCCCGCTGGCTCTTTAAAGGCGCCCAGAGCCCGGTCGCGGGAGGGACAGCGCGGCGCGGCAGCGCAGGTGAGCGGGGCCGGGGGGCGAGCGGGGCCGCGGCGGGAGGCACGGCGATGGGCAGGCTCGGCGGGATTGGCAGTGCTGCAGGGGCGGCACGGCTTTCTCACCGAGGGGCACCTGGGGTGAGACCGTGTGGGGTGGCTCCAGCTTTGGAGAGGGCACGCTTGCCGTCCCTTCTGAGCGTCTTCGTTTCGTTCCTCAGTCTTCTTCTTCAGGTAAGAGGAGCCTTGGCTGCTTATTAGTGTTCTGGGAGGTGGCACTGGTGAAGGCTGGTAGTAAGAATAGGAACTCAAGCAGCATCTTGCTAACTTGGCCAGGAAAGGGCTGCATCAGCAGGAGCAGTTTGCTGGTCCCTGCCGTGCTGGGGATGCTGTGAGGGGGAAATGAACTCACCCACAGCGAGCTGCCACAAGCTCTGCTCCCCCCCACCGCCCCCAAATCTCCCGCAGGAAGATAGTGGTGCCGAAAACCTTAAGCAACTGGAGGACTCCTTGCCAGCTCTGAGTCGATCTGCTTACAAGGGGCGTATTGCCCAGGTTCCTGGGGCTGGGAAGCCTCGGCACAGGGGACAGGTAAGCTCCCTGACCTTGCTGTTGAACACAGTGGAGGCGAGAAATTGTGAGCAAGTGCCAAAAGAAGGTGTTACTGTTAAAAACCAAGTGAGGTAACAGGATTGGCTGTCTCGTGCCCATGCCATCGCATAAAGGCTTGAGGGTGGATGGAGTCTATGACTGCAATGTGTTTGCTTGTGTGACTTTCTTGGATGTAGCTGGCAGGCTAAGAGGCAACTGCAGGCAATGGCAAAGCTTGTTACACAAGGGCAAGGCTTGATGCTGAGCGCTGTCGGCACCCTGGCCTTGGGCTGGCTGTGGATAAACTGAGCAGTTTGAAAAACCCCACAGCACACTGTGAGGGAAATGAAACTACTGGTCAGGAGGGGTGGGGAGACAACACAGGAGAGCAACAAGTGGTATCAGATAATTCAGAAAATACTTGGTTTCTAAAGACTAAGGCTCTGCAAATGGTAGAGCTCTCCCATACACCTGCCTGGAATACAGGGCTGTTTGAAGAAAGGCAACCTGCTAAAAAAACACTGGGGAGAAACCCATTTTCTACACTGTCTGGAGGACTTGCTATGGAGCAGTCATGGGGACAGGAGACTGATGGTGTGGAAAATGATCAGACATGTCTCAGTATAGCATAAGAATCTCAGACTTTAAAGATGTCTGGAAAAGACACAAGGTGTCCTAATTCAGTGGTGCAAAGCTACTGCTAATTAATGTGGATGAGGAAGAAGTATCCCACAGGAATAGTTACTGTGTAATTGCCCAGAATATGAACTTTTACACCTTTTGCAAAGTTGTCTGGGCAAGTGAATGAGTGGAGGGAGTGGATCGCTGCCTGGAATCAACAGGACAATTTTAAGCCCGGGGCTGCTGACTCAGTAGTTTTTCTCTTTCCTGATAATCCCCATCTCTATTCATTTTATTCAGTGTTTTGCCAAGCACTTAGGAACCCCGTGCTGTGTTAGCCTGAACATCTCGGTGTGTCCCACTCACAGTAGGTCACATCACACTTCTTCCCTTGCTGTGCCCCCTTCCACAAGCCTGTTTGTGCTGGCCCACACCCCCAGCACTGCCACCCATCCCCTGGGCGCTCTGCTGCCGGGTGCTGGGGGCCAGCAGAAGCCAGCAGCAACCATTCCCGGGCCTAGCTGCTGCCTGTTGTGAATGCCTTCACCAGGGATGCAATTGTTCCATGCTCTGCCAGCACCCAGGAGCACCCAAACCCACCTTTGCCCAGGCATATGTGGCAGAGGGCTCCACCTGGTGCTCACCACCCTTGTACCTGAGTCCACAAGTCCAGAGGGGAGTTTCCCCACATGCCTTTGGTGTGGATGCAGCTGTCAGTGTAGCAAGTTTGTGTTGCCAGGCACATCCGGGGCCCAAACCAGGTGAAATGCAGTCTGGGCACGATGAATGCCTGGCTGATAGGGTGGGAGCTGTGGCTGTGCCCAGGGCATTGCTGCTGTGATGTGACACCCAACAGCCTGCTCAGGTTTTGCAGTGCCTGGAGGTTTCTGCTTCGGTCATTCCCTTGTGAAATTGTTTTTGCAGGGGAGTGGTGGTGCCATGGAAATCTGTGAGGAAAAATCTCTGGCCATTTGCATAGAGAACTGCTGTATGAGGTCCTGTTTCTTGCTCTTTCTCCAGTTCCACACCGCTAGCAGGCTGAAACATCAAACATCTGGGAAGCCTGCCAGTCTGCCACTGGAAATGATCCCCAACCAGCTGAGGATCACCTCTCCAGTGTCCAGGCAGGAAGAAGATACAATGGATGGCAGGACTGGCTTTGAGCAGGGCAGAGACTGTGCCACTTCAGGGCATGGACAGGGGCTGAAGTCGGAGCCCTGTTTTCAGACAGACTCTCTCTTGCCTTCCTCCAGCACAACCCTGATATCACAGCTTCTCAGCCACCCAGTGTTTGGCAGAAGCCTGGATTCCACCATCATTTTCCCTTCCTCTCAGGCAGTGACCCTGCCTCAGGATGAGTGTGGTGCATCTCCTGGAGAAGGAGCACAAGCCCTGGCTTTCTCCAGGACCCATGCCTTGGCTCCCATGCCCTGTGCTGGTGATGGAAACCAGCTCTCTGACCAGCACCTACGAGCCAAGCGGGCCAGGGTGGAGAGCATCATCCAAGGCATGAGCCTCCCACCAACCCCTCAGGCATTTGGCACCAGCCTGGAGGCAACTTTTAGGCACGAGAGGGAGAGGGGTGGTGGCATGACCCGGGAGAACAAGAGGAAGCCGAGGGTGCCCCAGCAGGGCACAGGGGCAGCTGGACGAGTGGCTCCTGCAGAGGGCAGCTCCCATGCCAAGGGCTGCCAGCAGCTGAAGAAGCAGCTCTGCTTTTTAGAGCAGCAGCTGAGGCAGCTTCAGGAAAAGTTCTACCAGGTCTGTGACTCTGGGGATGCTGCCCAAACCCAGGAAGATTCTGAGAAAGTGCAGCCACTTCCTGGAAAGCCTGGAGACAGACTGGACAAGGACAGTGCCCCTGCCACCAGCCACCCATGCAAAGCGCCTCTCTGGAGGAGCATCCTGGAGGTGCGTGGGCTGGAGGAGGATGAGGACAGATGTGACACAGGTGGCCTGCCCTCAGCAGTGAGGGTCCTCTCACAGACCCTGAAGCATGAGCTAGCTGGGGTAATGTCCCAGGTGGTGGACTCTGTCCTGAAGACTGTCTGGCCAAAGGCAGCCAGCCACCTTCAGCAGCAGCATCACAGCCTCCCAGTGCTGGGGCCAGATGCCAGGAGAGAGTATTTTGCTGATGGGAAATGCATAAAACCACTTGCTAAGCCATCTCCAAAGAATGCACTGGGCTTGCTGAGCTCAGCCCAGGCTGAAGTCCTGTCAGGAGCTTTGGGGAAGAGTCTGGGCTCTCATGCTGGCTCCTTCAGTTCAAAGGGTGTCAGAAAATCCTCCCAGATACCCAACACAGATTATTCACTGGACCCAGCCTCCCCTGTCCAGGACAGCCAGCTGCTGAGCCAGCTGTTGGACTATGGCCAGCACAGCCTCTGGTGCAGTGACTCTCATGGGAGCCCATCTGCTCTGGAGAGGGGTCCTCTGGAGCCACTCAACTTGCACTGGGGAACTGTCAAACTGAGGTCATCAGTTGTGAGACAGCAGGAGCACCACCCCCTGCCCCTGAGCCCTGCCAACACGGAGAGCCTGGCACTGCTGCCGGCTGGCAGGGATGGCCACAGCGAGCTGCCAGCTGCAATGGATGGTGCCCCTTTTGCCTCGATCCATATATCCTTTGGGGGAAACTAGAGTGGTCCCTCGGGAATGTGGTCCCCTTGTCCTCTGGGGCCACAGCTTGGCACAGCCCCTGCCAGTCTCCACAAGGCCAGGGTCCCTGCTGCTCCACAGGAGGCTAAAAGGGTGTGGGCAGGAAAGGGGTCCTAAGCCATGGAGAGGCACTGCTGATCCTCAGAGTTGGTTAGATGCTGTTGTGTGGCTGTGGGTATAAGTCAGGAGCTCCCAAACGTGCTCTTAGGCCATATTAGCCGTCCTGTCATCCTATGCGATGAACAGGTGTCTCATGGAAATCCCTGTTCCCACCAGCCTGTGAAGTGCCATGGGGAAGCATCAGCTTCTTCAGGGATGCTGAAGGGTAAAACTAGTGGTTGCCCAGCCAGGGACGAACCCCCTCTGCCGTGGGGAGGAGTTGTCATGGGCACCAGACATGTGTTTGTCAGGGCTGGTGCTCAGGAACACATTGAGTTGGGGGGCTGCTGCATGTGGGCTTTCCTTGACCCCGAGGCAGATGCAGGAGGCGTTGACTCCCGGCCACCTGAAGAAGGCCAAGCTGATGTTTTTCTTCACCCGCTACCCCAGCTCCACTCTGCTGAAGACCTACTTCCTTGATGTGCAGGTAAAACAGCAGTACCCAGGACTGGTGCTCCCATGCAATGTGGCATGTAGCCTGCCTCACTGGGCAACCATGAGGAAGGGGCCACTCTCGTGTCCCCCTGCCTTGCTGGCAGGAGCCAGGGGACAGCACCCATTTCAGCATGGGCTACCCTCAAATGGGTGCTCCAGGCTCTGGCAGAACTGGGTTGCCAGGTCTTCGCACTCTGCAATTGAGATGTTGGGATTAAAGCACATCACAAACTTGTTTCCCAAACTGCAGGGCAGCTGGGATCCAAATCTTGATGGGGAGAGCACTGTGGACAGTCCCATGTCATTGTCCCAGCTGGTGCTTCTGCAGCCTTGAGGCAGAGTTGGGTTTGGGCCAGACCAGGACTGTGTGGCTGGGCTTGTGGGGGCTCACATGTAGGGAGGCTCCCAGCTGGTGTAACCCCATCCTGTGTCTCTCCCCTGGTAGTTCAGCCGCTGCATCACCTCCCAGCTCATCAAGTGGTTCAGCAACTTCCGTGAGTTTTACTACATCCAGGTGGAGAAGTTTGCCCGGCAGGCCCTGCTAGAGGGTGTTGTGGATGCTTGCACACTCCAGGTCTCCCGGGACTCGGAGCTTTTCCGTGCCCTCAACATGCACTATAACAAGGGCAATGACTTCGAGGTGAGGAGGGGGAGCTGGGGTATGGGGATGGTGGGGTTTGTGCGGGTAAGGAGGAGCCAGGGACACGGTGGTGCCATGGGCTGATGCCCATCTTGCTGCAGGTGCCAGGGCGGTTCCTGGAAGTGGCCAGTCTGACGCTGCAGGAGTTCTTCAGTGCCGTTAGGGCAGGCAAGGATGCTGACCCCTCCTGGAAGAAACCCATTTACAAAATAATTTCCAAACTGGACAGCGACATTCCAGAAAGGTTCAAAGCTGCAGGCTGCTCCCAGGAACTGCTCCGCAGCTGAGTCTCTGTGAAAGCAGCCCCAGGACCTGTGTGCAGCCCGCTTTGTGTTAAGCACCTCATGGGCGCTGTGTACAGCACATGTTATTCGGAGTATTCTCTTTCTGACCTACGAAACAGCTCCTTGGGTGAGGAGCACTTGCCTCAGGTGCTGGGATTTTATGCTGTGTATTTTATTCCCCTGCTCAAAGCCAGTGGGGACCCTCAGAAGGGAGAGACAGAGATGAAGCTATCAGGTTGGAGCCTGGGAAGTTGCCCTGCCCCAGCTCTCCACGTGATGCTGGCTGAGCCACCTTCCTTCTCTCCTCCAGAGGGCCACAGACCAGAGCAAACAGCCCTGCTGTTTATAAAGCAGGCAGACGTCCTAGTAGTGGGAAAAGTTTTCTTGGCACAGCAGAGCAGCGAATGAGCCCGGTCCAACAGCACGAGTCGGTTTCTGTCCAGATACAACACACCAGTGTCCAAAGAAAACAGCTGGTAGATTCCAGCATTTCAGGCACCCCAAAGGGAAAGATGACTGTGTCTGGGAAATGTAAAACCCGTGTTTGTTGTAGCCAGCACAAATAACAACTCACGCCTGCCTCCCCTATGCTGTTCGACAAGACCCCCTTCCCACGCAGCTGCGTGCTGTGGCCAAGCAGGTGAGTGTGTGCTGGTTGCAGGACTGACTGCTCCCCCAAACAGTGTTATCCAGCTGGCACTGCTCAGCCCATCACCTGGGAAGACAACTCCATGTTAAACACTCACCCATTTCCCCTCACTCCGTGTTTCTGCTGGCAAAACTGCTCCAAGTATCCCTGCTTTGCAACATCCCGGTGGTGAAAGAGGAGCATGTTATTTGGGACTCACCAGTCCCTGTGGGTTTAACACAAGCTGGTGAGCTGGGCCCTGAGATCTGCAGCCCCATTGCTGTAGTGGGTGTAAACCCAAGCAAGCTTCTTTGCCCTGTGACCAGGACTCAGTGGCCACTTTTCCACCTGATGGAGCATAGCAAAGCATTTTGTGTTAAGGGCTCTCTAATCCTGACAAAGGTGGCAGTGGGGAGGGAAAGACTGTGAAGAGGAGGGAGATCCTGCAAGAGGGATGGCAGCGATGTGTAACTGGGGATAAGAACCCATGCAAAACCCCCAGGGAGAAGACTGGGAAGAGGCCAACATGATTTTGGGTGTGCTGCAAGGTGTCAGCTGGGTACTAGAGCACAACAAGTGACTCAGGAGAGGAAAATCACAGCTCCAGCATCAGACAAGTGCATGAGGTGATCTGCAGACAGTGCATCTGCAGGAGTAATGAAGTGTGTAGTAACATCAGGGCATTATGAGGGGGCTCTGGAATAGGGGCAGTTTTACAGTGGTTCCCCCCCTAGTGAGTGTGGCCACCCAGATTTCCTGCTTCTGGTTGTATATTTATTTCAAGTTTGTATATTTTACAGCACCAAATTTACTTGATCCATTTTTAAATAAACACAGGGTGGAAGTCACCCTTTTACATCCCTAGAGGCCTATTTGATGACTTCTGTTCTACAACGTCACCCTGGGAATTTCCTGTTTCTTGGGAAAAGAGTAAGACTGCAGCAAAAGGGCTTAGTCCTCCTGCTGGCATCTCTGTGGGGCCAAGCAGCCCTCACTAAGCAACATTAGCTCCTTTAAACCTGTCTGGTAAGGCAGTTCCCCAAACCACAGAGCCATGAAGGGGCTGAGGTTGTAGGGGACCTCTGGAAGTCATCTTGTGCAACCCCCTGCTCAAGTAGGGCCACTGAGAGCTGTTTGTCCAGGACCATGTCCAGACAACTTTTGAGTATCTCCAAGGAGGGAGACTCTACAACCTGATCATTAATGAAGACATTCAACAGGATTGGACAAAGTATTTGCAGCAGGGTTTTTGCTCCAGGGTTTGCCACAGAACTCCAAGGAAGTGGGAACTAGAGAGCTGTGTATCACACTCAGTAACAAACAAAAGCTAGAGAGACTCTGCAAAGGATTGAAGATCACAAAGCACTTGTATTGGTTGGCATCTTTGCTGGCAGCTAACTCTTTGTCTACCTTCAGCCAAGCGTGACAAAGAGCACAGAGGTCTCAGGGATGCAGAGGGGGCATCTATCTACCCTTTGGTTACCCCATGCTCCTTCTGCAAGCAGAGCTCTTGTCTGGGGAGCCTGTGGTGCAGCTGCCTCCTCTGGCACCACTTGTTTGCTTGGAGTCAGGGGGCTTGTACCCAGGCAGGCACAACTCTGCTGCACAGTGCTGAAGTGGGGGAGCTGAATCACAGCCTTGTGCTCCTATGAGAGCCTTGGAAAGCAGCAACCAGGTGGTAAAGAAGTAAGAGGGGACTCACACGGCCTTCCCTCCATCTAGGTCACAGAAAAACATCCTTTCCTTCCCTCTATCCAAATTTCTGTGGTGTATGCAAAAAGCTCACAGCCACCTGTAACTGTCTCCTCTGACAATAACTCCTTGGGGTTATCTTTTTACATTTCAAATAGCATTCATAACCCAAAGGCAGTGATGCACCCAGTCCCTATGGCTAAGCAGCAGCAAAGGCTGCTAAACATTAAGAATTGCTGATTCCCGCTCCAGGCTGTGGCAGCCAAAAGAGGGAGACGTGATCACGCTGACTAAGCTGGAGAGGGCCAAGAGCCTTTACATACTCATGTATGTTAATACTTATCATAAGAGCTCTTACTACTCATGTACAGCTAATTAGAGCTTGAAGAAGTTCCCAGTGAATGGTCACCCTGTGTTTCAAAATGGCTTGGAGAAAACTGACAAGCAGTAAAACATACCTGGTTTTTGTTTTCTTCTTTTAATGACTTGGAGTTGTCTACAGGGACTGAGCAAGCCCTAGAGGCTCCCAAGTCAAGAAAATGTTCTTGAAAGGGTCCTTCTCTCAAATACACATCTCAGATGCTTATTTGGCATGAGGGCAACTCTCTCCAGCTAAGCATCCCTTGGTGAGCCTGCTCATGAAGCATTTCTCAGCAACATTTGTTGTCCCACTGTATGCATCAGGAGGACAGATTAATTCAGGTTACAATACAATTACCACATTTGAGAGCTCAGACATCACTTTTCATCTGAAGAAGACAGCCCTTCTGCTTCTTGTGCACAGAGCTGCCCTATACTGCAGCACCACTCTGGGGGGAAGGTGAAGAGATGCACAGAGAGAACGTGGACATCAGTCTCAAGGATAACACAGGGTCCACCAGGGCAGAGTGGTATCTCTAGCTGATTGTAAAAGCTTTTTCCCTTTGCACACCATGAAATACAGTATTAGCATGAACCACAGACCAGGGTATGGCTGTGCCAGGTGCCAGCTTCACAGCAGCAGCTACACGAGCTGTTCTCCCTTGACTTAATGAAAAGCTCCATTTTGGTGAGACAGTTGCAATTGAGCCAGACAGCCAGGGCTGCACCCTTCCTTCTGGGGTGCCCCAGCTCACCAGCTTGCTGTAGCAGCTCAGGTGGATGCACAACAGCTCACGTGGAGAGACGAGCACGGTGCAAATGGGAGATGTCTCACTGGGAGCTTCACCCAGACAAGGCAGTGGAGGTGGGCACCGAGACAGGGAGGCCATCGTGTAGCCCAGGGGCTTTTGAGGGAGATACTCTGAGCAAGGGTGCACGAAGGAGTGAAAGCACGGTCAGCCTCTGCTGGAAGCTGTGTGCAGACTTTCTTCCACCACCCAAACCCCTCAGGTTGGTGCTCATCTTGGAGGCGCAGCTGGGGTGGGAGAGCATGGGAGAAGAAGCACATGTGTCTGTGCATACATAAATACCAAACCAGTAAATCCATTTTTAAAAACAGGCCTGATATAGAATGCTTCAGAATGGCAGCCAAGGAGAGCTGTGCACACAGCTCAAGGAAAACCAGATATAGGTCAGCACCTAAATGTGTGAGGATACAGTCCATATTTATATACTAATTCCTTCTCATCTAACTGTACAGGGAGGTGAAGTCCCACATCACTAAGTCCCATGATCAAACTTCCTTTTTTTTTTTTTTTGTAACATACAAATATTACAAATACCTACAATTTGAGAGTTTCTATTTTCTCCTTTTGAGATTACTTTCAGCGTTTTTACAGCAATCAGTCACACCTATCACCAGCTTCTGCAGTATTTCTATAGCCTTCCCAAATTTAGTTGTTTTTTAGTACTAGGCTTTTAATTAAAAGTTCATAGGGTAGTTTTCATTTTGTGTACGAGGGTCAAATGCTGTTCTTGTTTTTGCTAATCCAATAAAATGGGCATTGTAAATTACCTACTAAGCAACTCAATGACAGAGCATAAAGTCCATTTGGCATAAACCGAATGTGGCAGTTTCCCTCCTGGTGTTTATTGTGTTCTCACTAGTTGTTCAACTAGACTTGAAAGTATTGTTTTGAAAAGTGCTAGTCTGTATTCAACAGCATCAATCTTTTTGTCTTACTGCAATCATGGAAAATAAGCAGCTAAAAGTAAGTGGTTAAGTGAAAAGCTGGGAATATGAAAACTACCAGATAGAGGAAAAAACCTGAAACTTCAAGGAAAATACTTTACTGGATTTCCCACAGCACATATGTGTCATCCACCGCTTTACACAAAGAACAATTATGATAAAAAATACTTTATATTATTTAAAAATAAATACCTGACATGCATGTGTATACACATATCCATACATCTCTATATAAAACCTGTCCTTCTTTGGTTCTCAGAGAGCAAACACAGAATATTCAACAGCTTAAGTAATTGTTTTCCATTTCTAATTTCCACGTCTGTAATAAACAGTAGACATAAGAACACTTAAATCCACCAAGAATTCATGCTCAAGGTACAAATTGAGGCCAGCCCTGCACATCACTGCATCTACATAGGCCCTATGGCTGGCAGTGCAAGCTGTGCTCAAATAAAAACAATGACAAAGGCTGGTTTTAGATAAAACACTTTCAGAATAGTACCCACAGTTACAAAAAGGTCATGCTGTAGAAATGGTATTTTTAAAAGCCAGAGTGCTCTCCCCTCTTGAGCAATTCTTATAAAGCAGAATTATCCTCTATTCATATTTTGCAATGTCCCAGGCTGCAGCTGTGAGCCCAGAGATTTTTCAGTTTGTTCTTTTGTGGAAGGCTGTGCCTGTAGAATGACATTTCCAACTGAGCACAGAACACCGGGTGCTTTTTAGTTGGCAGTGGACTCTTCAAATAACCACTGACAGAGCACAAGCTCCTGTGCAGCACTGGGAGTCATCAGGGCTGTCAGAGCTTCACTTTATTTTTCTCTGTGACTTCAAACAAACAATTTATTCTGAAGCTATTTCTAACCCTTGAGCTTCAAAGCCATCTCACCTTGTTTCTGACTACTTTCAATGAGAAATGTTATCCAAAACACCAGCACAATCTTTGCGGGACTGGCAGCATCTGGAAGTTGAAAATACTATCTCAGTAATGGTCCTTCAGTGAAGGTCTCTGCATTCATGGCACAGGTTCTTGGCTGTAACAAGGTTGTAACAGGTGAGGCCAAGGCTGGAGTGTTTGATCTGGTGACAAATGTTCTGTCTCAAGAACTTCATGAAGCTTTGATTACTTATTGAAATGTAAAGGAGTGACAGCTATACTCACCCATATGTTAGCACTTAACTGGAGACACATCCATTAACACTGTAGGATTTGCCTGTGTAAGCATCTTCCATACCTGCAGTGTAACCAGGATGCTGGTGGAAACGTTTTCTGCATTTGAATAATCATACCGACCATGGAAAAAAAAATCCTTGCAGATCCTGGGCTGACTCATGAAGATGATTGCATATAAGTTTTTATAAGGGGTCACCTTATGCTGGAAGGAATTATCGTCGGACCAGTTTTTCTTGAGCAGCTACTGTGGGAAAGACTGCAATGGCACAGAGCATCTGTTTGCTGCAGAACAAACTGCTGCTATGTGAACTCTTGAATAGCTGAGACAAAACTACAGAATCGTCTTTCTCCTGAGCTGCTGTAAAGTTGTTTCTATACAACTGCTCTGTGTATTTCAAGCAGAGATAGTAATTTCTTTCCTTTACACACTTGGGAACACCAATGGCCATCCTGTTCCCTGATAACAACCCAAGGTCTGTCTGTATAATACACTCATAAAGGAAGCCCACCATCTCTTTGCGGTATTGATCTACTCTGAACAGCACACCACCATCTGTGACTGTTTGCCCCCAAATTTACTGGTTATGGAAAAGCTCCAACTTCAATTCTCAAGATCTGTCTCTTGACAAATAATGAGTATTAAGGCCTCGGTCAGTCAGTAGACTCTCAGTTACCATCAGATGACCTTACCTCTCTTAATACTATTGTATGGCCTGTTATGTCAACTAACCATCAGCTTCATGGCTGTCCAGCTGTGTTTTCTGCAGAAGTTGTTCTCTGGCAACTAGTGGCAGCAGCAATCCTTTGAAGATCAGCTCCTCTTTGCAAACGATGCTGGAACCACTGTGGAAGGCATTCCTTGGGAGTATGGCACTGACATCACCTGAAAGCAGCATGTAGTGTCCCAAAGGTCTTTTCAGAAAAATTTACTGGCCCTTGCATCATCCCTGCGACATACGCCAGTGATCCAATGATCTTGCTACTTCAGCAGTTTGCAAAATTCAGTTCACCATCTCACAAAGCTGCTCCTATAAGCCTTCTGGTGCCAGTTCAATTGTCTTTATTCAGTATATTATTGAATGGCCTTGTGTTTGCAAGAATTCAGTGGAGTTTTCCACTGGAAATAAACCATAGAATTAAGAGCCCACACCCAAAACACAACAATGCATGCTGGAAACTGAAGTTGAGAGAGGATTCTGAGACATACAAATTAACAGTCAAGAAAGCCTGGGCAGAAAGCAACAGAGAGGATAGAGAAATTCAAGTATTGTATATGTAACTCAGATATCGTGCAGAAATTTGTAAAAGTAATGGGGTAATGGCAAGGTAAATATGGTGTTACAAAAAAGTCAGACCCTACATGGGAGAGATCTACATGATAATCCTAAATCCTGGTACAAATAAAGGAGCATGGAGAATTAATATGGAGGAAGGTTTTATGCAGACACCTCTCCAATGTCTGTTTTTCCCATAAGACATTTAAACAGAACTGTAGCATTGGGAAAATGCCCTGCCATGACATTGTAGTTGTGCACTGTTAAGATTTAGCACAGTTATGTTATCAATTCATAAGACCATAGTATAGCTTCAGACATTCAGTGTGCCTCAGCACATGAATCCACACCACAGAGAGTTCAAAATTACATGCAATTCATCCACCATCCCACATTAAGATGTAGCATCTCTCCAAATGCAAAATGGAAGAGGACTGACTCACTAGGGTAAACCCCTAGGTAAAAATCAACTTAATTAGTCTATGAGGACTTAAAAGGCGATTTCTAGAAGCATCCCTGAAGACATGCATCTTTGTGCCATTGCCGCTCAGGTAACAGGGTTTATCTGCTCCATATTAACTGCTCAGAGCTTGGCTCAGACGCATCTCAGGTGCAGGACGGAATCCCTGTGTGCATAGGGGTCATGGGCAACATGTCAATGACACTGCTAGAGATAGGCTGCTCCTTCTAAAAGCAAAACTGCCCTAAACCAAACCAAATTCTGTGACAATGGCATCAGCAAAAAACCACAGCCAAACAGAAAAAATCCCAGTTGGTAACAGTGTAAGTCAAAAAATGGCATCTATTTGCAAAACCAGTATTTTACATATTATCCTATTTTCAAAATCTTTGTGTTTTATCACAGTTAGAAAGTCAACCAAAAAAAAAAACCAACCAAAAAGGAATCTGATACTGAATGCCGAATTCCAATTCTTTCATTGTGAAAAAGTATTTCTACACTTCTATACTTTTCAAAACTTCCTAGAATACTGTTCAGTCTTGATTTTTCTGCTAATTTATACCTTTTGTCCTACGCAAGATGCCAACCAGTTCTCTAGTTGTAAAATATTTTAATAATGTTAATGACTTTAAGCTCATTATTTCCATTATTGCTGGTGGGGAACAGTAAAATCAGTAATAGTTAAAAAAAAAAACAAAAAAGAAAAAAAAAAAAAGAAAGCAAACTGTGTCTTACAGACAGTTAATAATGTTCCTACAACATAGAGACTCCATCTGTACATTCAGCTATACTGAACTCTACCTGCCAGGCCTATGCACCTTGACACAGAGAGAAAAAATAAATTACATTAAAGAATGAAGCTTAAAAAATAGCAATGCGGAAGGCTCTGGAGGCCATATATGGGCCTTAAATCCCTGCTGACTGGACTAATCCAGCTGGAGAACTGAATGCAAAGGAAAGCCATTTCAGCATCACACATTTAAGTTTTATGTAATATACATATGAGGCGCATTACACATTTATTCATGACCTGTGCTAGAAAATGCAGAAAAAAACTTATTCCCAATTAGGTTAAGTATCAAAAGGACAGAAGTTAATTAGTTGTCTCTCCTCTACATTGGGGCTAATAAGTAGCTTCCACTGTTGAAAACAGATCCCTCATCTTCATGCATATAGCCAAGAACGAGTTAAGATAGAAGGAAATGCCACAGTAGTCCAGGAAAGAAAAATCAATGTGTACTACAAGAGATAAGCTATACATCTTTATCTCAGAAAGGTAAATCTCCTAAACCAGAGGAACTAATATACCAAAGTCTCAACCTAAAGCATTCATGTAAATAAGACACTGATAAGGAATGGCTGCATAAAGAGTATTTGCCAAGGCAATGACACTTGAAATCAACCACTCTGTGAATAAAAATACCCAGATGAAGAACACACATAAATTACACTCCTGCAAAAATGCAGTCACCTCAGTACTGACCTTGGATCTCACATCAGTTGCACAAACTTGTATGTGTGTTTATGTCTGAAGTTCTGTTTCACTAGGAGTAATAAACAACCATCCATGCACAAGAACACAGCATCCATATTTTCTGTTTACAGAACTTAGCACTAAAAAGTTCATATGCTGAGAACGCCGGGATGAAGAGACAAATGTTGCAATGCTCAGACACTGTTGAGGATCTTATCTCCGAAACTGACTGCACTGGATGCTGCTGCATCAGAGTATGCAGTGAAGAACAGCCTTTGAGAGAGAAAATCTCTGGACAACTGTAGCTTTTCAAATGAAATTCAAGACTATGTCTTACATGCAGAATCCTAGAAACTATCAAAGTATAGTGCAAAAGGACATGATACAGTCAGAGTTTTTGCATAAACAAAACATAAATTGTGTCCATCAGCTTCTAGATAGTCCTTTCCTTCAACGTAGCACATTGTAAGTCTAGCTGAGGAACAGAAGGATGGAAATCCACAGGACTGAGACAATGTTCTACAAGCCAGTACTGGACACAACTGACAAAGGAGGTGATGGAGAAATATTTAGCACTGAAGGTCACAGGTTTCAACAGTTCCTCAAAGTGAACCAAAGCCAAAACAGGTTTTACTGAGGTAAATATAGCTTTTTAGTTAAGATTTTTATTTTGCTCCAAGTTCATCTTCAAGTAGGAGGTAACAGACATGCACTGTTAACATACTCACCATTTTAGTGTCTCTTTCCAACAGATTGGCTTAAAGGGTACCTGAATATTCTTCTCAAGCTATATCTGAACCATATATACTGCAATGAGGCTGCCACAGGTATTTTTAAGTAAACATGAGGAAGAAATATACCCAAGTTTACTTCAGGGCCATCCCTTCAGCCTTACAGCAGATTCTCTCTGCCTGCTGGGAGAAGGGAAAGGATATATAAATCATTATATTCCTAATAAAGGAACGTATAGATTGTAAGCTCCTTAAAAAAGGTATTCACATTCCTCCTTAACTATAAAATACCTAGTGCAAAACAAGAAGGAATCATATTGTACATTGTGGAAACCTACTTGAATTGTTCACCTTAAAGCTTCAAGCACATTTCATTGTTACAAATCTTGATAGTGCCTCTGACCAAGCTGAAGTGCCGAGATTTCTTAGCCAGAGTAAAATTCTTGTCCAAAAAGTATTTTTAGTGCTTTGGTGTGGATATTTATCCTTACCTTTCTTCATACCAAGAAAAAAAAAAAAAACCCACAAAAGATGCACTAAGGAACTTTGTAAACCTTTCTTGCTACAATATATTTCAATATTCCGCTCTCCAAAAGCAGCTATTAGCAAGTAAAGTCCTGTTTTCCATTAGATATCAGCAGTTGTCAAGCTTTTAATCAGGATATAGAAAGACCATTTAATTTGATGCCTCTCTTTAAAGCAGAAGATTGTTTATACAGCCTGTAGGTTCAAGAGAGCTTAAAATCTTGTCTGTACTGCATGTGATACTCCGCACAACAGTGCAATGTTAATCCACTGACATTTTTTCCACAGAAAGGTGGTCAGCTTTTTTCATGAAGCAGAAGATATTGGTTTAAAACTGTATTAGGTAATATGAAACACGAAATTAAATTACTGCGGAATCAGTATCAAGCTTTTCTTTCTCCAATTTAATCCTAACATGAACTCAACACTTTAGTGCCATCTGGTTGCCATTATCTGAAAAATCTTGATTTCTGTGTGACTCTAATTGAAGAGTACAATGAGATCTGCTACCAGACAGGTTAATCTGTCCACACCTTCAAAGAAAAGAATTTAGCAACTGCAGTTCAATGGAAATGGAAAAAACAAACACCTCAAAGCATAGCAGTAGAGACTCATCACTTGCACAAGTTTTGAAAACCCACAGATGAGTAAGCTGAAACATTATATGTGTTTGTCAGTAAAGCTGTGTTTTCTGTCCTTCAAACAGTAATAATCTTCTAAAAACTCCAGAAGCTGCATGTATAAAAAGGCTAGTACCTGGATCAGTAGCAGCAATCAAACAAAACTCTTATTACTATCTGCATCAGACTTACCAAAACAGAACGAAAAAAAAATTTTAAACACTGCTTAAGATACCTTGTCATCATATATATGGTGTATGTCATCATTAAAGTCGTTGTCCGTACCTGCAAATACAAATATTTAGCTTTTTGCAGTTCAAGGCCATCCATACCCTGAAGCAGGGAAGAGCTGCAGCTCTGTTCCCTTTCTGTGCTAAATCCCAGAGAAGTAACATCCTACAAGGTTTAAACAGAAGAAATTTTAGACTTTTTAGTTCTTGGCAATGTTTCAGGTTACATGTAAGATGTTAGTGGCTTGTGCTTTTAAAGAGAATTAAAAAGTATTTTCATAGAATCACCCCTAACAGGATTTTCAAGATGAACTGCTTTCTGAATCAGTTTATTCAACTATACTTTTGACCTGCAGGTGGAAAACGGCAGGGATTAATTTCATATTCTCCTCCATAAATATATATATCCAGCCAGTTGCTGAAGCAGACATCTCAGACAACGGAGTTGCTAGCACATTCTAGCCACACAAGACAGATGTCAGCTCAAATAATCCAAGCAAAACTAACTGAACTCCCTTTTTTTTGTTTGTCTTGCTTTGTTTGATTTTGGCTTGGTTTTTTTTCTTTATTCAAATGAAGATTTTTCACTTCTCAGGGGTTCTTTTTTCCAAAGACCACTGCAGTTATACCTTCTCTCCAAAGACAGCAACATCACAGGAACTGGTGAAGTGATGACAACCTTGCAGTCTTCATGTATTCCCAAGAGTAATAATTGTTCAAACACACCAACTTCTTAGAAGGAATATACTTGTCACAGCAGACAGTTCAGATGCCATCCTAATAAATAAGTACCAGGAATTTCTTGTGTAAAGCTGAACATCCATTCATACATGTGTATCTTGACCAGTTATGGAAACAAATGTTGTCCTTGTACACACATAAAAGGAAAACAGCATGGAGAAATACTTCAATGGCTGAAACACAAGCCATAGGGAAAGGCCTCCCCTTCGAAAACTTGGAACTCTTTCCATCTGAGAGTTCCAAGAGGCAGAAAAATATTAGGAAAAAATGAAACTGTGCCATTTTCCCCAAGGCAGCTTTAAGATTTTGCATATTGAAATATTAAATCCTACAATTTGAAAAGACCAGAGACTCCTGACTAGAAACCTAACGCAGAATGGAAAACATTCAAAACCTTTTGCCTCTCCATTGGCAGTAACGTGCTGTGCCTTGGTACTACTTGCACTTTAACTGACTTATGCAAAACCATGAATAAGAGCACATTCTGCTTCCAAACAGTGTTAATCAGCTAGAAGGTGATAATTCAAATGAATGTAATATTGTCATTACTAATTTTCCAACCTACACGCATGAGGAAGACTTCAGGCTCCAGGCAGTCGATCCAGTACCATGCAAATTTGGAAGAGATATTGTGATTCCTGGAACACTCCACTGGTAGGTACAAAATGAAACAGTTTCACCAGGACAAAGAAGAAATTTTGAGCAAAATCAGAGTTACTTGGAGTAAAGAATCCTTCAGTTGGCTTAAAGATTCTGACTCACATCTGAAGGAACAGCTGAGCAGGACAAGACGGAACTTTGATTCAAGTTCTATGAGAGAATAAAAATGGTTGCCTTAGATATTCAGAACATATTTTAAGTTCTAGGAAATTCCTGTTCTTTTTCTTCTCATTGCTACTATGACAAGAAAACTAAGTACAACCAGAGTTTAAGAATAGTTGGTGCTGCAAGTGTGCAGATCTCAACTGAGACGGCTACCTCTGCTCCTCAAATACATTCTCTCATAGAATGTAGGTTGTCATGGTGCAGTTCAGCCCCAAATTATCAGTGGACCTCAAGTTCGGAATTTAGACCTTATTTTCCAGAAGTAATCTGGGAGAAATTAAATAACGAAAGACATAATAAAACAGAACCATGTACCCATCAGCATTTGGCTTCCTGAAGCCATGTGAACATTCCACAGGCAAAGAAAACTCTTAGTACTGCTTCTCCTTTCCAGTCCATCTATGCTGAGTTACAATAAGCCCAGAAGAGTTTCTGGGTTTCAGTTTAGTCTGCTCACAGTTAGCTAGTGCATGCTGGCAGAAACAGTAGGAACTTCATAGCAAAAAAGCACAGTTTGCCTCCAATCCAGCTCAACTATGTTTTCTTCAAATCCGGAAGTCTGTCCAGTATTGTGGGGGTTTCCAAAATTTTGTGGCAGCAACATCAATAATAAAATGGCATGTCCTGCAAATGGAAATTGCGTCCCAAGGGCATAAAATGATTCACCATGATAGCTGCATTAAATGGACAAAAAATGGTTTTTTCTTCTGGTAACAATCAATTTGTTTAGGTGTTAACAAACAGTCCCACAGGCAGAATTACTTTATTTCTTTGAAAAGGATTCTCAGAGTGTTCTAACGATGTTGAAATCTCAAATTGGGAAAAACTGATTTTGTCTGGTGAGGTCATCTCTCTCATTTAAAAGCACACTAATGACAGATTATTCTGCAGGAAGCATACTTTCTAATGTGATTTGCAACTTCCAATTCTAAGATAATTTTTAACTCTTCAACTGGATTAGATGTGGGCTTTTTAGGTAGAGGTTAATATATTTGTTTCAGCATAATGTCACAACTCTACTTTTCCAATTCAATCCTTTTAGAAAAGCCACTACTGAAATCCTACTCAGTATCTCCACGGTATCTAAAAGATGGTTCTGAGATTAAAAGGTTTCAGAAAATAGTTTAAAAAATGTCTTACAAACAGACAATAACACTGATGTATGTTATGTATCAACAGACAGGCAAGGAACAATTAATGGGTTCACAAAAATGACTGAAGCAAAGTCCAAAAAATGCCAAACCCAACCTGATGGGTAAAAAGTGAAACTAACTTGTATGAACACCAATTCTCCCCTTCTAAAGACTATGAACTAATTATGCAAGGTAAGTTAGTTATCTGTGTTGATGCAAACATTTAAGAAAACAGAAAACCAAATTTGCAGTACTAATCTAATATTCTCTGATATAATTTCACTCTTTCATACCATAGTCAGACCATGATGCTTAATGAGCAATCCTACAGCAAAACACAAGGTGACTGAAGATGGTAACTGTGCTCTACTTGCATAGCACAGCATGTTGCACATTCCCTTGTAAAAACCACATGCATTTCTATCATGAGACAGGTAGGTTCAGTATTAAAAAAGCAGACGGTCTTGAGAAAAACTGAAATGTCCTAAGAAATGCACAGAAAATACTGTTTTAACAATCAACTTGGCTGAAAAGGTCGCAGCTCCATTCTGCAGCAGCTGACAGTTCTTTTCAGAGCTGTATTTTTCAACAGGATGCATTGCATAGAATGGTCCAACTTAGAGTTAGCACAATTGCGTGCATGGTCAAAGATGGATCATTATATGAGAGTGCTAGACACACATTTTCCTATGTAGTCACCAATGAAAGTGGGTATTTTCTCTGCTCAGTACTGTAAAAGATTCTACTGTCAATATCAGTAAGGAAATGATGAGTAAGAACTAAATTGGGATCAAGACTTAAAGGATTCTGTACTGCAGGATTTTCCAGACAGACAAAATCAAAATCACTAATCACCAAGCTCTGACTATGAGCCAAGCAAGGGACTAGCCAGACATTCTGAGTTCTGTCAGCAGCAATGATGAATTTTTCGTTTTCGCTTGAGTTCTTCAGTCACTGAAGGACTAGACTATGTAGAACCTGCTGTAGGTTGTAGTTTTGGCATAAGTTGTCTTTCAGAGCCACTTCGCATCAAGCAGTTGAAGACTGACCTGCTGAACATTCAAACAAACTGAAACAAATGGAATGATATTTCTGTACTACAGAAAGGGAAAAGTTCTGAACTTCAACAAGGAAAACAAGACCCTTCAGCCTGTTCTGATCAAATGGTCTGATGACAGCCTAGAGTGGTATGTTTTCATAGCTGAATTTTGCCTTAAACTTGAAGATTGATACACTTTCCCTCTGTTCTCATCAGAGTAAAGTATAGCTTTATGTGTACTCTCTGCTCATTTCTCTAATTCTACATGCACCACAGAACAAACAGTAGTATCTCTGTACAGAACAGAACCCTCTCAGTAGTATCTGCTAAAATAATTTCAAAATTGTTACAACAATAAACAATATTATAACTTCTGTCACATGCTATCCATTTGCATGCTCCAGAAATATTCTTTAGTCTGGAAAGAAAAATGTTAGGAAAGGATCTGGTTCAGTTGTATTAGCAAAAATACAGACAAAACTATTATCAGTTCTTAAGAGTCAAGAAAGAGCATCAACTCATAATGACGGTGTGCCACAAGAACTTCAGTTTTGTTATGGAAAACTGAGTAAAGACTGAAAGCCATTTTACACATACCTGAAAGTAGCGTTTCCAAACTGAAGCTCACCTGATTTCCACAGCAATAAACATTGCTGATTCTTCATTAACTATTAGTTTTCCTTGGTCAACAATTTTCAGTCAGAATTCAAAGAGTGCTTAGAAACATTTTAAGTATATATGCTACATAATAGGACGTACACAGAAAATGCATATTTAAAACCTTCCATTTAAAAAATGCTCCATTCAAGGAGCTCAGTTTTTTTTTCTATTAAACAAATACAGGGCATAACACAAGTTCAGCTATTCCCCTCCCTTACTAGAAGGTTTTCAAATGTGCACCACAGGACATGGCTAAGAAGCATTCAATAAACAAAAATATTAGAAAGCAAACAAAACCATCTATTAGAACCATGCTCTCCTTTAACAGCATGAACTACCACCACACCAGAACTAGTTTATTTACCAGCCTAGACACAAAGCCCAGTGTAATCACTCAGCAGAGCAACAAATAATAGCAGAGAAGGAAATTGAGGACTTAATTTCCTTCCTTCTTTCAGAAAGATCAGGAGAAAAAAATTCACCATAAAAATAGCAATTATTTTCAGATTTAAACATCTCGCCTGGTTACAACATTTTTAATGCAAGGCATTTGTTTTGAAACCTGAGAGGACACAAGAAAATTTTCATCAGCAAACCTGATGCTCTGCAGAAGCAATATACCAGCATCTATGAAGAATCTGTACTACTTTTAATAGTGTGAACTGCTATTTCTGTATCTTTTTTTTAGCAAAACACATTTGTTAAACACATTTATTAAAGCAAGAGAAGGGTATAACTTCTGGTCTTTGTTGCTTCTTTAATGATGCTTCTTTATGAGACAGTACACTTATGAATGGAATGAAATACCCTGAAAGATCAGTGTTGAATAAAAGACATAACACCAAAGTGAATTTTCTAGGCTGCCCTTCAGAGATCTCTGTAGTATCTGTTTCAGATTGACCATTAAAGAAAAGTTTTTCATACATTGCTACCTTGAGTATTACAGAGCCATCCAACAGAATTTATACTCACGTAATAATGAAAATTTGACATAATTGAGAAACTAGGATCCAAAACTAGGATCCTGCTCTCCAGGAACATGAACTCCTAATGGCCAGCAAGACCTGAGGTCTTAATGGAGATGTCTATGGGAAGAAGAGCAGGTGGAAAATCTAGAAGACAGGACACATTCCAGAACATGAGAACAGTACCTCTTCCAGATAAGGATGGTTCTGAGCACTATCAACATGTGAACAAAGACCACATTTAAAATGCCAAACAAAAACCATACTATATGGTCCACCAAAATCACAGAGTTTATAGTGAAATTTATTGTTCTGCTTCCTAATACAATAAGCTACAAGGTACATACAGTATAAAACGAGAACGGCCACAGAGCAAAGGTGATAAACATTCTGTGATGGTACAGTGGAGGTAACATCTGTCTAACCCTTCCACTTTATCCCACAAAGAGCAGCTAAAACTACTGACCCACCCCCACCCCCCCTCAAAAAATATTAAAAAGTAAACTGTCTCTCTCACTTAAGAGCAGTGGGATTCAATAAGTTTTTGAGGGCACTGGTTATTTGCCAGTATCTCACGAAAATTGCTGAAACTAAAGTAATAAAGAAAAACTGTGAAGGTGGGAGTGACATGACCCATGCAAGATGCTCATGACACCTTGGTTCACTTCTCCTCAGAGCAAACGGCCTGTAAAGAAAGGAAAAGTTTGTTACATCAAGTAAACCAGCAATTAATACAGTCAGAATTAAGATATAGTATGCAAAATCTGAACTAGACAGGACTAGGCATACACCTAAACTACTCTTTTAATGAAACCATAGCTTCCTCTAAATAAGGTTGGGAGATTGATAGCTGACAATCCTCCCTTTACTGTTAGATGCTGTGCAGAAGGGTGCACATTGACATAGGCACAGCTGACACCTATTATACAGGGTTCCAAACCAAATTGTCTTGTCTGGGAGAACTCTAACAATGACGTGAACTGCAACCTCAGCTCTTGGAAAACATCAAGGCTATAAACACGTGGGAAGACTGAATACTTACCTTCAAGGCACAAAAATCCACTTAACCACTTTTTCATATATACTTGGTGCGGTTGAGGGCTCTCTCAGCAAGGTGACCACTTTCATCTGTTATCTTCTCCCAATCTGTTTGTCCAACAACAAAACCGATGGCCCTTTTCCTGTCTGCATCTTTTTTTTCTTCCAGATCTGCCCACCGCACCTACACAAAACACCTTATCAGTACAAACTTAAGAAATCCTGAGAAAATCTAGGCTTTCCACTGCAATTAAGAGTACAAGAATACTAATTTGTACTCATTTTCCTTTGAACAGGTAAGTATTAATTTGTTTTCCAATAGATAAAGATGGAAACTACATGAGTTACATTATTTTTAATTGAATAACCCAGGTGTTCTATGGAGTAGAAGAAAGGAACAAATGATCAGCCTTTTCCATTTCAATAGTATAATTCTGAGCACTGAAGTGTAATTACTACAATTATTTCTCTGTTCAAAGCAGTGCTTTCTGCAGGAAGAATTCTCTAAGATTCATTTAGTGCCTCCATTTTCTGTGCAACCTGTTTTCAGTTGCACAATGGAAACAGCTAGAAGACAACTGTGAAACTACAGAAAGACAGTGGTAGAGGGCAACTCAGCAATGACTAAATGAATGAGGGACAGTTTTCTTCTCTATCTTCTGTGATATATTTCTATTTAAATATTTCCACTATTTTTTACGCTAAATAAACTGCTTCATACATTTGTTATCTCCCATCTTTACAGCTTTACATTTCCACATCTCCTCTATAGCTCTTCATGGTAATACAGATCCCTTGTGTTTATCCTGTTCAAACATACACAGTGACACCCACAAACCCAGACACTGCTGGGAGGGAGAGCAACACGGAGGAAGGAGTGAGAGAGTTGACAGGGAAAGGCTGCAGTCACTAAAAACTCAGCAAGACAAGAAAAAACAGTAAGTGAAGGAGCTCTTCCCTAACATACTGATTAGTCCCATTCAGGTTACTGTGTAACTCAGGGACACAGCCTTATCAGCTTTCTGCCAGCACCTCCCTATCCAGTCTACCTGGACTTCCCCAGACATTCCTACTGATAAGCAATGTCAGTTTTCTTCCACCATCACCTCCTCTGCCAATGCCTTAGGAATCTCCATTTCTCTCAGGCATGCTGTCCAGTACTGTTTGACATTACAGAGCAAAACAATGCCCAAACACTGAGAGTTAACTCAAATTACTTTTAGTGACAAAAGCTGGTCTTTCTGTTTTGAAGAAAAGGGAAAAAGAGTATTACCTCTTTCTATTACCTCTCTTTCATCTTCCTCTATGAATTTTTCCCTTTTTTTCACAATAGTATTTGGACACGTGGCATTTTGTACTCAGAACAGAACTACCTATAGAGTTACACACATCCATCCCAACAACTACAAGACAATTGATGTAAAACCTACATAACTGAGGCTTTCCTGAGACAAATCTTTCTGAATGTGAGAACAGTATACTGTTTCTCTGTTTACTTATAACAAAATGTAACAAAAAATAGCTTAATAAAATCATAATCATCTCAGAATCTCCCACTATCTCACACCAAAAGATACAGCATATGAAAAGGACTCTGTAGATTGCTCTGAAATAAAGTGCATCATCTCCCCTGTCAAGAAATGGAACATGGTCCCATTTTCAATCTCTAAGCAATGCCATGCATAGTTAATCTGTATTATCTACAACTCCTAGCTTTGTTATAATTAATATGTTTACCTCTGGAAGACCCTACTAGCAAGAATCTAATGGAACAGCAAAATGAAAAGTGAGTCAGTGAAACTCCCATATTCACAGACATTGAGTGATTTGATACAAACTCTCTTTCACAGACACTTTTAAATGGTCATATACATACAGTAAGTCATTTGAAAATTTATTACCCTTTTCTTTCCAGGTTCAGAAGCACGTGTATCATAGTCATCTGGAAGCTGCAGATAATCTTCCATTCTGCTGGCAATTGCTTCCCAGTCACGTTTCCTTTTAGCGCCAGTCCGCAAACCATCCAGCTTGTCTGAGAACAAACACAGAGCCTCAGCATTAAAGGAGAATTTTTTTTTCTAGTATTCACATAAACAAGATGAGAGTGGAAAATTTTTCAAAAGAAAGAGCAGCAGAACTTGTACATCCAGCTTGTCTTGACAGGTGGAATGATGAGAGTTGAAATAAACTAGAGAAGACTCAACATAGTTTTCAAGTTTTATTGATCTTTCACATTAACTGTGCGGCAATAACACTCAGTCTTGTTTTGTGTGTGAGGGAGAAAAAGCTTGCTCTTCCAGATGGTCATACTATATGGAGTCTATGCTTACAGGTACAATATAGCCAACAACAGCTACGAACCACAGATCCACCTTTCTGTATTTGAACACAATACTAAAGCTGCAGCATTTTTCCGAAATTTGGGTATTAATACTGTGTCAAACATGGCGTACATGCAGTATCAGGCAACAAGTGATGATCATATAATTTAATGCATCAAAGACAAGTTTTTGAGATATTGTTTCTGCTGAACAAAAAGCTCCTTGGAAACCCTGATCCTCCTTTTTTTTCTCTCCCCATAAGGCAAACTACTTAAAAAATCCACAAGAACTAGGGAAAAAAAAATCTCAGAACTTTTTCTTTCATGGTGTAAGAGGCCAGTCATGAATATTTGAGCAGTGCATTTGTCCAACAGTCATCATTTTCTTCTTTTTCTTATTGAACCCATATTGCATGAGGAGAAACAATTCTGTTCCTAGGTTCTAAAATTTTGTTCCTCTTTGGACACTTATTCTCAGTAAAAAAGCAACACCTTCTTGAAATCATGTGGCAAACTGCTTTTGGAAAGGAGATGAAGCATTCATTGTAAGATTGCAAATAACAAAGCATAAAAAGGAAGAACAGCTTTACAAGTCAAAGGAAATTCTATTACTTCTGTTGATGTATTGCTACCATGTTATAAGCCAACAATTCAAGTATGTGTAGAAGGAACACTAAGCTTGGCAATTTATTCTGTAAACCATTTCCAATGATGTCAGAAATATTTTTTCAGAAGTCACCATTGTAATTAAATTCACCCACAAAAGGCCATAGAAATAAACCAAAATACAAGGCAGCATTATTTTCTGGATAGCAGAAGACAATGTTCAAAGATATGTATTTAAAGAACTTAGTTCAGAGATGAGGGTTTTTTTACTTAGTACGGGAGAGAAAAGAGTTACAATGGAGATAGTATGATTGTATGTACTCTAATGGTACGGTAGACATGCTAGTATAATTTAAATGCCATAAACTAGTGAAGTTATTTCTCCCTTATACAGCTCTAAAATTTTTCAAGACTCCACCTTTGCCCCACTCCCTGGAACAGATACAGAATTTCTTCTAATAAAACATTTAATCCCCCTCTGCTTTTTAAAAAAGCCAACATTTAGGAAAAGTGTTCAGAACGTTTGTATCTGTTACATGGCTCGGTTAAGGTTCTTCTTTTGCTCTAAGTTAAATCTGCCAAATTTGATGCTCATTCTCCACAGAAAGGCGGCACTCCCTCTAGAAGACAAAATTGATTTATACAATATTCCTGTGTTACTCCAGCACATGGTGTACTTGCACTGTTGTTCAGTGTTACTTTCAATCAACTTAGATCATTCGTAGCATTAAGGGTTTCCAGAAAAAATTAGCATTGAAAGGGAGATCAACAAATGCATTGAGGAGCATTTAGGAACATGAAGAACTGGAAATTGAGGACCTCTCTGTTGGCATGTACCTGCAGACAGCCATATTCCTGTTGGAAGGCAACATACTATGATGCAAGCTCACCTCATTACCAATGTGAAAGAAAGTTTACCCTCCCACTCCCTGCTGCACACAGAACAATCATCAAGAAACGTGTAAAGCTCAAACATCGATAGAGAAGTTCAGAAAAGGCATGCTGAGTATGCAGTTCTCCTGTCCTTTTTTGTTACTGCTACACAGAATTTATTTTAAAATGTTATCTCTCTTCAAGTTTGAAGTTGGATTGCTTTTCCAGAGGGGTCTGTTTCCATCCATACTATCATGGTTCAAGGTACATGTGCCTTGTGATAGATACTACAGAAAAGTCAAAAGTCTACCACAAAGGATTATTTCAGAATATTCCTTTCTGAAAACGAGACAAGGTGTCATTTTGTAACACTGGTGCTTGTGAATATTTATGGCATATGATTATTTAGTGTCAAACTACTGAACACCATTTTATCATTTTGATTTTTAAAACAACAAAGCAGCAACATTTCTGAAAACCCACAGAACTTAAAAACTCACCTGTAGAATTTTGATAATAAAGCATCTGAAAGTAGCTGACTTATTTAGCTCCTTCAAACCCTAAATGAATCAATCTGCTAAATTTTGCCCTTCTCATACAAAACCCACAAATTTTTGTATAAAATGCTGTGTTCTAGAGCAAATTCTACAATGGTATCAAAGCTTCAGCTATGTCAGAGCTTGTTTCTCCCTTCCTGAAAGTTTGCAGAACTCGCCACTAAGCCACACCTTGAAACAGAGTATTGCACTAAACACTTAGAACATAAAGTTTAAAAGTGAGAGTCCATTACTTTAAATTTCAATAGAAGAACCCATGTGAACTACGCACTGAGACCAGTGGTTAGACTTCAGAATAAAACTGTGGCTGCGCTCAACACACAGGACAATGATATACCACACACATACTCAAGAGGAATGCATCATCCCTGCCAAAATCAATCTGAGCTAAAGCAAGAGCTCTGGGGCACACAGTATGGCAATTGTCACAAGTCAGTGTTTGCAGCTAAAGAACTCAAACTTTTCAGACCTTTTCTGAGGTTTACTACAGTCAGCAAGATCTTATTGTGCTTTTATGTAACAGTACACAGAAAGGAAACAAAAAAGCAAAACAAGGCTCAAAGCGTTTTTGGTGTCTGTGCTTACATCAACTTCTATAAATATGTGTCCTCTGAGACTAATGCAATAAACCTAATGGGCAGGCCAGCTCTCAGGAAATAACTCAGCTTTGGAATAACAAATGCATAACACAGTTTACATGCCCCTCCAGAAATAATTGCAATAGGTCATCTACAAAGTCTTATTGTGAACTAGTTATTAAAAAGAATAATTCTTACTCACAGACTGCAAGTGTTTATAATGCATACCTGGGGCTAAAAGTTGCCTGCCCTGGTGGAGTAATTTTCCAAAGAAACTGCATTCATTACATAGGAACGTCTGTTTTTAAAAAAATGTACGTTCTGTCACAATTTACTTTTAATCTATAGTCCTACATATATATATAAATGGATCTAGAGGGTAGTTAAAAAGTAAAATTGAGAATACAGATTTAATAGAAAGTCATTCTTAGCACCTGTATCTGTGTTTTGCAGCATGTTAACATCCAGTTTGTTAATGAAGTTTGACTGCTAAAGGACTACTGCAACAGCCTTGCAAATAACTTACTTCAGCATAGAAGTGAGTCTGCTGCTTGATTCCCATTTTACATTTAAGTGGTGACCATACAAAAATCCTGTGTTCTATATTATGGAGTTTTTATTAGGTAAGGAAACATAACACAGTTCTTAGCTTCTATTTGCTAGCAGTATTTCAAAAGTTATTTGTAAATTTGTGCTGCAGTCACAATCTCCACATTGTTAAAAACTACACTTAACATTATGTATCAAAGCATTCTTCAACAATGCAGGTTTCCAGTACTTTCATGCATAATTGGGGAAAAATCATTATAAACTTAAGAAATAATTTTATGTTATTAAAGAAAATTATTGCCTACAACAAAAATTCAGATCAATCCTGAATTAATTCCATCTAGCTGCCTAGCTATTTGATATGCCAAAACCATTGAGTACAAGGCATCTCTGGTTGTACTGCAGGTGCCACAACATCAGTATATTCCAGAAATATTTATATGACTTAAAAGAGAGCCCAGCAGCAGAAGAGATGGTGTAGCTAAGCATTCAACAGCAAACGATGAAAGGCTGCTTTATCTAAGTCAAACCTTCCAATGCTATTTCTAAGGGGCAAATGTGCAATTGCAATTTTGATTACTGTAAAATAATGATGCACAAGGCTGCACCACACATGCAGAAGCAAACCTCAGAATGCTAAGACATGCTATGTCCCATTCAGGTATTTGTTACTTCTCACAGATGTGACAGGAAAAAGCAGTTTGTGCAGACTGTTTTATAAAATCTTCAGTTAGAACCATTATTTTTCATTAAAAAAACCCAAGAAACCAAACAAATAAAAAACCAACCAAAAAAACTCCCTGATCATAATGACCAGAAACCCCTTTCCATATATACCCCTTCCACCATAGCTGTGGTGCATGCACTTCTGCCTGAAAGTTGCTTTTGACTTTGATAGAATCCTAATCTCAGCACTTAGGTTTAATGCAACCATCAGCACTACTCAGAACAAAAAGTGTACCAAAAATAGTGCTCCTGTGCTTCTGGGAAGTCCATTTTACATACTACTAAGAATTCTAGTACTCTTCTGGAACTGAAAAGCATAATGAACTTTTAACTTTCCAATACCTAAGTTGTTGAAAAGATACACTGACAGCTAATAATTCAGAATTACTTTCAAAGCACGGCACTACTTTGTCCTTACAGATGCCAATTCTGGAAAGTGAGAAACATCTTCAGTACAGTTAGCTATGAGCCATGTCTCCAAGAATGTAAGAAGTTACTAATGATACTTAGGCTTGAAAAAAGGTATGCAGGATGAACAAAAATACAGTGCAATGTAAGTTGATTCTTTGCTTATATTAAAACCTACAAATATGGAAGAGATGAGTAAGGAATAGAAATACTGCTTTTTTAAAATATTAAGACAAAGTATTTTCCTTGAACAGATGGAAGAACAATTAATGAATATATAAACCAGTGATGATTAGAAAGTAGTAACTCTCGCCTCTGGCAGAAGACAAATTCCTTTTCTGTAGAGATGTTTTTGCAGTTTCAGACACACATATGAAATCAACACATTTATTTGTCTTTGGTAAGGAGGCACAGTAAAAACAAAAATTCAGGTTTTGCAAACATCATTAGATACCAACTATAAGAAACAGGAAAAAATAAATACCCACCTAGCTTTGCCTCAGAAGTGTCCATCTCCCATTTGCTTTTCGGAATGTAACCCTAAATCATACACAGAAAGAAGCTCGAAGGATTAGAGAGAGACACACATGCATATCACTTTTGAACTGGAAACAGCATTATAATTAGGGAGCTTAAGGTATTTCTTTTTGTAAGACACAATTCTTGTTACCAGATGAAGGAGACCAATTACTCAGTATTTCAGAACTTCTGTATCCACTTTGCATTCAGTGATTTTAGCAGCCTTTGCAAATCATAACAAGAGTGCTGCCCTCTGCAACCACAGGACTCCAGAGTGAGTTAACAGACAGCAAAGGTGCCGTGTGCACAGTTACTGTATTGTATTATCCCAGGTGGCAAATTTACTGCAACACAACTTATCACGTATAAAGAATATTCAAAGCTTTACAAACACAAATGAAAAAGTTACCGCAAGCTTTTATGAACATATTCCCAGATTTACTACACACAAGTTTCACTTACTCCTTTTGAAGGGATGTACTAAATTCACATATGAGTGGTTAATTCACAATTAAACCAAATTTTTTTGTTTAAAAGAGAGTATCTGCTGAGTCACTAGGATTTAAGTATTATTTTTCATTTTAAAGTAATACTCTTAGCTCAATGATTCTTTTAAAACACTTTTCCCCTCCAAATAATGTCAGCATGTGTAATCATTTTTAGCCAGTTTATTCTCTATAAATGAGCATAACAATATTAAGTTTAGCAAAAAGGTACTTATTTTAGTTATCTTCTTGTTATCTTTTCTTTTTATACTCTTCGACATGTAAATCCTTGCTAAGCAGTCCTCATTTCAGCTTTTCAGATTTGGTATTAAAGTACTTAACGTTCCTTTGCAATCACATAAAAAGCTCAATGTAGTGAATGGAAGCCCTGTGAGAATTCCATTATTTTTAAAATGTTTTTTAATAGAGAGGGAAAAGAACTACGCTAGAAGATTTCAAGAAGAAAACAAACAATCCACAAACCAGTTTTAGGCCACTGACTTCTTTCCTGCTCTATTTATAGGTCGCCTCCACTGTGGTAAACATACACATATTTGCTAATGCTACGTGTTACTAAATCAGTGTATTACAGATTAAACTTCAGTGTATTTCAGAGATCTACACTGCATTTGATTATGCTCAGCATTGCTCTTCCAAAATCCTTGAATGACCTTTCTTTCAATCACGCATATGTCAGTCACTTGAGGTTATTAGATCTCTGTATTTTCTTGTTTTTAATCAAATTTGTAACTAATGCAAACCAAGACAGGTTATGCTGCCATATTTTCTTGTAACAAATAAATAAGCTTCATGTATATATGTATATCTATACTTTTAAACCAAGTTGCACATTGAAGTTTGCTCAGAAAGTTTACATCAGAGCTAGAAGGCTGCATTAAATGAAGTGAGGTGTGATACACTGGTGAGAACACTAAGTGAAATGCATCAATAATTCATACCATCAAGCACAGAGAAGCAGGAATTGTCTGAATGCCACAAACAACCCTATGGGAGTTGATAATAGCAAGAAGAGTGACTTTGATGGTGTGAAATGGCCTATTGTGTGCTGAATCTATACAATATCCCAGTCTTCAGATAGGATAAGCAAAGATTCAGACTTTATCCTTTGGTACAAGACAGTTGGATATTTCAAGGATATCTGCCAGATGGCAGGACCTTCAGACATCTCTTTTTCCAGAGGATTAAATGCAGCAAAATGAATTGCAGAACTCCTACCAACTGCTCTCAAGAAGGCAAAAGATACCAAATAGTGCACTGTTCCACCTGTCTGACATAATTCTCTGAGATTAACTGACTGAATACCAGAGATTACATACAGCAGATAATTCTTTGCTATTTTTCCTATCTGAATAGAACACATTCTTATATGCAGATTACTTTTAGTTATATAATAATTTGCATAGCTTCCACACCAACGTTTCTCTTTGTCTCATAAAGGCCTATTGTTATATGTGCTGTACATTAGGACAGTCCCCCAAGCCCACAAACACACACATACACACACACACATTTTTGCATTGATGTTTCAAAAGCTAAAGACAACTTCCTCTTTTAGCTATAGCTCATTTCCAAGAAATGAGGCAAGCAGCCATATTCTTGTAAACATGGATGCATCTTTGAAATGTTCTAAGCACACTTTATGCAGTCTCATACTCTGTGCCAAAGAATAATTTAGTAAAGAGAATAAATGAGTCATGTTGCAAAAAACAGACGTTTATTAAAATCCTAAGCTTCTTTTTAAATTCTATATTTCAACTGCTTTCTAAGCTGCCACTCCTGAGGAACAGTAAATTTCCATCCAGGAAAAGCACTTCACTTGTCCCAGACATTATTGGTTACTTCCTGTTTATTGGGCTTTAACTGCTTGGTTGTGGGAACCAGGGTTTGAGACATTCAACTCATCAAGCACTTAGCAGTTGCAGCTCCAACACATACCAAGAAGTTACAGCAGGAAGCCTTCCATAGACTTTTAAACACATACCTAAAAAAGCCAGTCCTCAGGGCAATTCTATAACCTTCACTTATCCAAGAGACCTAATCCCTCATCTTGGAAATACCTCCTGACAAAGTCAGCAAACTGTGGCAGAGAAAGCAGTCTTCATAAGTGTTGTCAAATACTGTGACAGTTGAGGAGAGTTCTTTAGGCATATGAAAGGAAATAAGCTAAATTATTCTTTACCCGTTGTTCCCATCCCTCCACTTAGTGTAATTCATAGATTGTCTGGAAGGCAGCAGTATAGTGTACTGCAATTTAAAACGTCTGTAAGACGCATGTAGCCATGCTCCACTGATAACTCTGTTTGTGGCATATACTCACATACTCTTACAAATAAATTAGGAAGCAATAACATGATTTATCATTAAAGTTCTCCTAGAAATGTTTAAGGAAAAAACTACTAGAAACATATGTATTAATATCACGCTGCTAAGAATGGCAATGGGTTGGCGCTTGTAAGACTGAGATTCTTCCTCAGACACATTAATGGAAAATTTGTTAGAGATGTCTGATGTGTCTCCTACCAGTTCACTTTCTTCCTCCTCTGCTGTGTCCTTCTTGACCTCTTCTTTCTGCTCTTCAATATTTGCATCAAAATCCTCCATCTCCACCTGTTCCAAAGCACAAGCACAGACTTACAAGGCAGCACCTGACTTCTAAATATTTTCTTTTTAGCAGATTAAATAGAAGATTCCAAGTTCAAATAGAGGAGAAAAGAAAGGAGTCATCTTTGAAAGTATGATGATGCAGTATACATGACTACTGTGTCCATTCTGGCTTTCCTCAGAAGCAGGTTCCCTTCTAGCAACAGTGGAACTGTGGAAAAGTACGAATCATTTATTCTCTTCCTTCACATGCATTCCTTGTGCTACTGGTATCTGTAACAGCAAGATACTTCTCTTGATTCCCACACAATCACATTTCAAAACTTGAAATCTCAGGAAAAGATCTTAAACTTGCCATTTACATATCACTGGAATGGCTTTCTCTGCAGAGAACATCTCTGTTGAGACTCTAGCTTTTATATATTTAAAATTCACTGTAAAGAATAGAGATCAGCCTAACAAGATACGTGGATGCTTGAAGGCATGCATCTAATCCGGCTCATCTAATGCAATACCTTCTGGAGTCCACAGATCTAACAGGGACTCGTGTGTATACTGCGGAATATATAACTCTCCGAGTAGGTACAGTTTTTTTATGTAATTTGTAAAATCTTGTAAACCCAAATCTGCCTTCTCTGAGCCTACTTTAGAACTGAGTCTTTTGCTGTCCTCTTAAAGATCATTATTTTCCAGTACAAAGAATTTGGAGAATCAAAAATAACCTGCTGACCTCATGACAAACTGCAAAGACTCTCTGCCTACTTCAGCAGTTCACCACTTTCTATGGTCATGACATGAGCTGTTCTAACAACAACAAGCAGCTAAGGTACATTCACAAAGACTATGTGGTTAACATATTAATTTATTCCCAGACCTTCTGACACAACTGCCAAAGAAAAATGCAACAATACAGAAACGTGACAGACCAAAGATGTATGCCACAGTAAACTGCAAATAGAATAAAAAGGCAGCACACTTCTACAGCAAGTGTAACCTTCTGCTATGTTATTTATTTCTTCATTTCTCTGCTACACATCTATATTTATCAAAACAAAGCCTGAGTTCAAATTTCTTTCTTTCTGTATTTTATCCAACTAATTTCTCAAAATACCATCCAAAAAATCCAGTAACCTGAAAAAAGTGCCGAGTTTCATCTCAGAGAGCAAAGATTCTCTGTAATTGGTATTCAACAGCTGCTAAGAGCAAAGTGGCTTCAACTCTTGCTCAAAGATGCACAAGTCTGAGCTTTAAAAAGGTGATAAAAACTAACAACATACCTTCATGTTTGGGTAACTAATAAGAATAAGGGAAACCACCTGCCTGACAGTGATTCTGGCTTTCTACAATGCCAACTATAACTGCCTTGCTCTGCTCATATCTTTGTCTGCTTTATATTTTCAGTATAATCACATTGACATAATTTGTAGTTTTAGCAAGCACGGAGGTTCTCACCTCTTCGATAGCAGCATCCTGCAATAGAGAACGAATGTCCAGGCGCATCATGTGACGTGGTGCTGCCTCCCAGTGCTCAGACATCTAATAAAACACAAACAGAAAAGAGGCACGTCTAAAACTCCTAACAGATAGATTTGGTTTCTGATCACTAACAAGATGTATCTGTATTTAAGAAAAGTAATTTCAATCAATCCCACAAAATAACTAACTGTTCTTCCTAGGAAAAAGTGTAAGCATTATGTATTCTACAGTTTTCAAACAACAGCAGGCCTAAAAGCACACTAAACTTATAATTAATCCTGTGGCTGCAAATGTATACAGTTACCCTGCTGATATCCTTTAGCTTCCGTCCATGAATATTCCTCTTGGAACACGTCTGGTTATCTGCACTCATTTCAGCTAAGTACACCTAGAAAGACAATATTAAATATTGCAAATCAATATTTACAGCTCTTTTTCTACCTGGCGATACACTCTGAATTTGTACATTCTAAGAAAGACAAACTTGTATTCACGGTTTCTTTTTCCCGAATGTGGGAAACACTTTGCATTCAAAAGTTTAGCAATACCAGCTTATGGCTGTTAGCAAGTTCAAATTCTATTTAGGCTCCATTACCTCAAATCCCTTGGTTTTTGCAGCACTCCAAAACTGTTCAAAATGTCGCACTCTATCGTTGATAGCATCAAGGATAATGAATGGAAAGAAACCATCATCCAAGGTCTTTTTGAAAGTTTTGAACATGCTGGTACGATAGGTCTCTTCCATATCAGCTTCATATTCATACTCCATTACCTTTATTAAGAATAAAAACATTTTAAGAAAGAGGACATCTATAAAAATGCTAAAGTTCAACAGCTGAATGTCATAACCACAAAGCACACTGGTATGAGAAAAGCACATTTCAGGTCAGTTTTTAAGCATTTGCCCACAACACCACCCTAAGGTATGTTGACTTGTTTTGAAAAACAGCCCACAGACCTCTGCACTCTTCCGAAGCCACAGACTGAAATTCTGAGTGGTGCTGTGTTTTTTCAGAATGTCATTTCTTTGTCAAGACAAGCAACTGAATTAAGAGTACCTTCTTTTTAACTTTTTTCCCTGTATCTGGGTCTCTCTCTTCTTTCTCCACTTCAGTGATAAAATAGTCATCCAGGCTGAGCACTCTTGGTGCAGGTCCTCCACACTCTACTTCCTTATCCTGGCAAGAAAGCAAAAAGAAAACAAATACTATTGCTGTAAAAATTCCATTCTGCTATACCAGATCTTCAAAACACTTGTGGCCAACAGCAGTTTCCCTGCTTTATGTTTAAAACAAGAAGAGAGCAGTATCCCCCCGCCTGCTGTTAGTGAAGGGGAGTTGCACACCACATGAAGACACAGAACATAAACAACAAGAGACTTGAATTCCAGGCAAACAGAAAACAAATACCAGAGGACGCACATGTAAAAGACAAGCAGCACTACACAGTGAGCAGTTGTTTACATACCCTGATGAGTTTTGCTACATGCGTCTTTCCACTGCCAGGCAATCCTCTCATTATGATCACAATCTGAAACGATCAAGTAATAGGATACTGTACTACATTTAACAGAATCTCTTGCAAAAATTTTCTTCAAGAAAATTACGTGCTGTGAGCTCACACTTTTGTGTATGATCAAGCAAAGCCAGTACACACCTCACTGTTTTACAAACCAGGTCATGAGAAATGGTCGTAGTTCCACATAATTCAGTTTGTGATGTTAATCATCTCAGCAGCTTAGGCTGCACGAGCTGTAATAGATCTGGTTCAGTTTTACAGCCTGAATCATGTTCTTTCTCATATTACATTGTGTATTGCCAAATCTTTGACTCTGTGTAAAAGCCAAGTCTTTCCCCTGATACATCAAAAACCCCAGTGAAGGTCTCAGAAAAGTCCAAAATACCTTACCATGACCTACTTATTTCCTTTTAGAAATCTCAGGTAGTTTACATCTCCTGTAGAGTCCTAATAGCTACATTACAACACTCCAAGCACTTGCAAAGGATCCAAGCTAATTTCAGAGCTTCCTCAAATGTACACTTGCATGCAACATATTACACCCATGACCCTTTTGTCTGAATACAGACCTTGTAGAAACTGACTGCTGCTTTCAGAATGCATACTCACTCTCTCTGGCCTGCTATCCCGTCCTGGTGGCTTTAAAATATCATCTACGTTTTTAGATTCTGGCTTCCTTTCCACTCTTGGAGCAGGTGGTGGCTGACGAGGTATTGAAGGAGCAGAAATAGGAATCCTTTCCTCAGGGTAATTTCTACGATCACCTTCAAATTCCAGTGTTTGGACAGAAGAATGTTCTTAGTTTAGTAAAATAAAAAAATTAAGATGTTCATACCCAGCTGAGCTGATTTAAACAGACCTTCATTATTTTATGTCCTCATAAAATAATTCAAATTTCTAATCTTGAAACTATTGCAATCAAAGACAATTTTTAGCAGAGTATATCACTGTTTCGCTCATGATCTCATTACTGAGAAACAAAACTGACACCACTCAAATAAATTTTCCTGAATTATATATTCTGAACAAGTAAGTGCTGCAAATCAATTAGTCTTCACCTCTGCAAATCTGTATATTTCATAATATCCTAGCATGATTTCAAGACTGAGAAACTGTACCTCCAAACATGTTAGGCCCATGGTCATATGCTGGGCGATCTGTCTTTCGTTCATATGGTGGTCTTTCAAAACCACCTCGCCTTGAGGACGGATGGTCTTTCTTGTCACGGTAAGACTGAGTCCTTGTAGGTGTAGTAGGAAGAACCCTGCCAAAAAAGTATTTTGTGTATTTCTAGAATTTCCATGAAATGAACATGTACCTCATAGGCAAAATGGACAGCCTGACACACAATACAGCCTCAACTGCACTGACTTCAATGGTGTTCCAAAAGCACATACCTATCATCGCGAGGATGCCGCTCTTTTTCAAATCTCTCTCGTTCATAGTCCAAAGAACCACGGTCTCTGTGCAATTCCCGCTCTCTCTTGAAATCCCGATGATCCGTGTTGGCATTACCTTGACGCTCAAAATAAGGCTCACGATCTCTTTCTCTGTTGTAGCGACCTGGGTGCTCTGCAGGGAGAAACCCAGGGAAATCCAAACTACTATTTTTAAAAAAGAAAAAGGCAACAACCAAGAGCGAAGGAAAAGCATATAGAAACATGTGATATGTGGGCTAGGATAGACTTAAGCAGACATTGTATCTCTTTTCCAATCTGCAACAATCACATCATGCAATCCAACTTAAAGCTAAAAAACGGAAGTTTTAAAAGGGTCGGGTTATTGACAATATAAACTGTTATTCTTATGAGCCTCTGAAGAAAATGATGTGATTCTAGTTTAAACAAAAGTTACTTAGTTTAAAATATGCTTTTAGTGCCTCACAACTCTTTTTTAAGAGCTTAGTAATTGAAAGCTAGCCAAGCACTCCCTACCTTTTTGAAATGTTTGCCTCTCCGGTAGAGGTTCTGGACGAAGGGTTACCCTCTCCCCATATGGAATCTGTTCCACTTTACTGGTAGTTATATCTGGTTGAAAATAATCATAAAATAATTAAGGTCTTAAAACATCACTCTTCCATTTCCTTTCCTCTGTCACAAAAAGTAATCAGTCAATGGCATTAAAAGTGACTGGAACAACTTACCAGAACTTCTGTTAACAGATAATGCAAGAAGAGATGCACATAAATAAACAACACCGTGGTTTTCAAAGACTGAAGTGGGATTATGTGTGTGTATGTATGTAAACCACTTCATCTCTAAAAATGGGACTTCTGCCTTTTAAGGTGAGTTCAGGTAGTGGTGTCAGAAAATTACAAACATCAAAATGCTGAGAGTTTCAATAACTCATAGAACTACTGTAATGTCAAGAATATGAACTGAAAGTCTCACAACAGTGACAATTTTTCTAACTGCTTTTAGTAAAACATCTACTTAATGGAATTGGTAGGGCTTCAACTCATGCTATGGCATCTCAGAAAAAGAAAAAACATACTTTAAATGACAATGCGCAATTTAAGAACTTCTTTATTACATGATTTCACTCCTGTTAAAAACTTAAAATGAGGGAGATTAATTCTATTTAAAAACTAGTGCTGAATTTCAGCTTCAATAAGCTCAATAATGAAAAAAAGAGCCCTTCGCTAATTTATCTGTTAAATGGCTGTTTAGGGTGCATGCCCTTCAGAACTAGACTTTGTTTCCCTCCCTGTACAGAGGGTACCTCACACCCATTAAGCAGTATATAAATAATGCAAACACCAGTCACATTCTGCTTTAAGTTACTGTCACACTGAAAAACTGTAACAATGCAAAGTATCTTCTAGCACAGTTTTTTCCATACTCACCTACAAAGGGGTTAAGGGAACATATCAATATCAATCTAAATATAATATTGATGTGATCACATCACTTAGTATTCATTAGAAGCAGCCATGGCTATACACCATTCAGTTCCCATGAAGTAGCTTTTTACATGAACATTGAGAAAAATGTGAAACCCAGATAGCTGGAGGTTACAGATTCCCTGAACTGCACAGCTTAGCATTACATGGCAATGTACGCAGTCTACACCCCAACTGCAGAACAAGCACACTTTGCATGGCACACTTCTTTAAAAAGAACTTAGGAGGACTAATTAGTTCTTTGTTACAGATCAAGTACACTATGATACCCACCTCGCCCATGGCCATAATCCACAGTTTGCTGAATGACAGGTGCTTTAGGAACTGGTGGAATAACTGGAGAAAGGGACACTGGTACAGATGATGGAACAGAGGTGTGGACAGCAGGTACTTTCACAGGCGAGGAAACAGGTGGAGGCATCATTGACTCCTGTTTACACAACTCGTACTCCATATTTGCACCTTTATCCTCGTTTGTGTCCCATAGTCCGTGGAAAGAATCCTCATCCCAGCGTTCCTGTTCCACAGCAGAAGGTGATGGTTTTAAAGACTGACCATGACTTGGGGTTGTAGTTGGAGTAGAAACTGGAGCATGTGGCCTTGTCATAGGTGTAGTAGGCCTTGCCAGTGGGGCACTTGGTCTTGTCACAGGGGTGGGCTGTCTGAACAACACGGGAGGCTTTATAATAACAGCAGGAGAAGGTTTAATAGCTTGGGCTTCTACTGATGCTTCTGAAGATAGCTGAGAAGAGACCTAGATGCAGAAAGCACTTTTAATGCAGATCTGTAAAACTAACCTTCTCTCATCCTCTGTAAGTCAGTAAGTGCAATGGCAATCAGTAGTCAAATCATACACATTTTCTAGTACCTCCATCAAGGTGCTACAGATAGGAGGACTATTTCCAAAAACTGGTGGCCTGACTTAATTTGGCATTTGTTCACTACGTGAAGGTTTAAATACTACTTATTTTCTTCTTCAAAATAACCTTACCAATTTAAGCTCCAGTAGGCCTATCTCAGTTCAAAAGTGTCTACTGTTTTATTCCCAAAGACTCCTGCTGTCTGCAAAGATTCCTGCTGTATGTGAGAAGGCTGAAAAAATCTGAAAGTAGGGCAACTTGGTGAGATGCAAAAGGATTGATAAGGCAAGTTTCTTTGTGGAAGTCACTAGAAAAATTCACAGAGAGCAGAAATACCTGGAAAACCCTTAATGAAATCAACATCAGCTGAACATAACAAATTGGAAGGTCTTGTCCCGTGGAAAAACAAACCAAACAAAACCAAACCTTTCATGAACCAAACATTCCCATGGAACCCCACACATCTCAAGTCTTTTCAGCATCACAACAAATGCCAAGTTACAGGCAGCCTTATTAGCAACATGCAACCAAAAACTGTAGAATGGGTGTAGATACAAAGCTGAACTCTGTAATAAAAGCTTAAAGTCACAACAGAAATATTTGAAGGCAGGAGCCCCAAGAAAGACAAGAGTGGTTTGAAAACCTCTAGGCAGATGAGTGAAGTAGTCTGAGATACTTCACTCAATTTTGATATTTTGTAACTTCCTAATGGCATCAACATACCTGCAGTTCTTGGTAGTAAATCAGTTCCATTATTTTACCTTATAGACACTGTAAACAAGGAAGAGGTCACCCAGGCAAAAAGAAAACTTAAGAGTGCCTCATTCACTGCGTAACACTTCTCTGGAGGGAGGGACAAACAAAGCTTGGTCTGGCAAAATGTCAGACCCAGAAGGCATGGTTAAATTTACTGATAACAGAAACTTTGGAGTTAAGATGTGATGAAGAATAGACTCCACATCAACTGAGGTATCTCTTCCAATATACATTTAACAAACCTGTTTACTCGTTCGAGGAAGAACTTATAAACCTGAGTTAGCATGACTGCAGAAGTTCAGTTGATTTCTGACTGGATATGAATTATCAAAAAAACAAGCATCTGAGAAGAGTTCCCAGAACTAAACAGGAGATGAGGCAGCAGAGAAGTAACTTGCACACAAGAAGAAGGTGAAGTCACGGAGGTACGTGAGCTTCCATGCACTTTATTTTATAGAAGGTAATGAGAGTTTCCAATAGACAGCAAACAGAATGCTGATCTCCACGCTATGTTGAAATACCTGTTTCTGACTGACTTATCCTCAAAATTCTCTAACTTCAAAGAGGAAAGAGCTCTTGAAGTAGGAAAAGCAGTACAAATTGTCAGAACTTGGGCAAGGAACAACAGGGTCTTCTTGTGAGCCTAATGTCCCTGTTTTAAAGATCTCACTTCTTTTTGCACATCACCACCCAGCAACTTACACTGTTGAACCTCATGTGCTACTGTCCCCAGTGGGTCATGCTCAGAAGACATGGTGGACTGACTGAGCAGAAAAGGCTTTGGAAAATTTAAAGAAATTAAGAAGTTGCTTTGCCTTAACAGAAGATTGATGAGGTTGTAAGGGTTTCTGGGAAGGCATTTTCACAGAGAAGTCTGACCATCAGTGTGTAGAACTGGTTGGACAGACACATTAATAGTAATAAACATCAACATGTTATTAACGTAAGACAAATATACCTGAAAGACACCTGGCCTTGTGCCTGTGTCCTGTGATCTCGCAGAGTCCTGTGTGGAAATGTCAGGTTTAAACTCCTTCAACTTCTGTAGCTGTTCTTTTTGCTCTCTGCACATGCATCATAAAAAAATATTATCAGTCTATAGCTTAAATAAAAAAAAAGAAATCAATGCTCACAGTGAAAACACATATTACGCTAGAATCAAGAGCCAAGTCCAAAGAAGAAAAGGACACAGTAGGGTTTACATGGGCAGTGCTGTGATTTAGAAATCCCTGTTTCACATCCATCTAACCATGGAGGTATTTAGTCTATTAGCTACATGGTTTTTGATCACAGGTTTCCTGAGACATGCAGTTATGCTTTTGTGCTTGGCCAGAACCACTCCACTTGGATACTAAAGAGTAAAGCTGAATTATTAGCTTCTGTCAACACCATCTGCAAACAAGAAACCCCTTGGAAATGCAAGCCTAAGTGCTCCCAGTTACTTGCTCTGGTTCACATGCTAACAGGATTCAGACCCCAAGGCACAAAAGATTCCAATATCACCAAATGGTGAATTTAACTTTTGTTTCCTTGGTTTACATATCAAAATGCTTTTTAATATACAACAATACATAACCTAGAGAGCAGAGACTTAGGTCCAGCCATGAGTACTACAACCACTGGATTACAAAGTTCTATTGAATATGATTTCCTTTCAATTTTTGTTAGCATTTTTTTAATCTAGGCTTTTTAATTGTTAATAACTCTGTGTACTGTAGTAGTTCCTAAAGAACATCTAAGAATGAGATCCCTCTGTATGAGGCACAACAGAGTCCGCCCAGAATAGTAATGCAGCTGTTCAGTGTCCAGCAAAAGGAGAACTTGGCTCACAGAAAAGGATCCCCAGTGCTGTATTAGTACAAAGAGTAAACCAAGCACTACACAAATACTGAACAGCATGCAGCTGTTTTATACACAATAAAAGCAAAGCCAGATGAAGGCTTTACTTTTGGAGATGAAGGCAGTCATGTACCACACTACTAGTATAACTCTTGGCTTGAAAAAAAATTGATAAGCAGTCCCCTTAAATTTCCACTGTTAAGACTGGGGTCACCTGCCTGTAAGAACCTATGGAGAAGTACCAGCGTAACTAGTTTTAAGATTACCCTCACATTCAATTGAAAATCAGTATCATGTTTATATTTCCCCTTTTTTACTGGCTTAGAAAGATGTGTATGTAACAACTTTCTTACATAAAACATTTTAGTTCCTATGTTTAAAATATTTCAGTCCTAATAAATCATCCATTCTGGTAGCGATTCCCAAATTATGGTCCTTAGCTTAAGTCCACCAGCTTGCAGCTAGTCACGTTAAACAACAAAACCTGTGCCTAGTAACTGAGGCAATATGAAAGTCAGGAAGCTGAAAATAATCTGTTACTCCAAACTTTTGGCAAATATTGCTTTATAACACAGATTTCACAGTTACTAACACTTGTTGAATTAAATTAATTGCAGTGAACGACTCAATTATTCACAATGAAAGTTCTCCCTTTATAAAAAATTTTTTTCTTGCATTTTGGCATCTAAATAACACTTTCTATATGGGACAGATGCTTAGCAATCTTGTGAGTCTGAAAACAAAACAACCTGAAGAAAAGTGCAAAATATCTATACCATGAAATGGTTTGGGTTAGAAAGGACCTTAAAGATCATCTTTTTCCAACCCCCCTGCCACAGGCAGACACCTTCCACTAGACCAGGCTGCACAAAGCCCCACCCAATCATGGCTCTTCTATTATTGATTTAGTAATAAACATCAATTAAAGCCTTAGGGAGTCTAATAGCTGCTTTCTAAAAATATGGTCTTGAGGAACTCTCACATTCATATCTTCCTTATGGTTATCACTGCTTTTGTGCTGATTCTCAGAATTTAGGTCAACCAAACTTGACAGAAATATTCACTGACAATACTGGATTTTGAATGAAAGAGCACTGTAAAAAGAAAAAACACATGTATGTTTTAATTGAAAATAAGCAGTATCCAAAAATTAAATACGTCTTGAGAACCACATTAATGTAGGTCTTGACAGCTAAGTATTAATAAGCAATTATTGAGCTCATCTGACACTAAGAAAAAGATTGAAAAGGAATTACCAACAAGCTAATTTGAGGATAACAAAAACTAAATCAGGTGATGGGACAGATCTCTTCCTGGAAAGTAATCAACAGGGAATGCCATATTCATGAGGAAAGGGACTACCATCTATTTACAAAAAAAAAGTCCCTCTACAAATGCTGTGATGGAGGTACTCCAAATAACTTGTTACACATTAGCTCCTACTATCATGCAGTGGGTGAAAGAAATGAAGCCATTACTGTGTCAATTTGAATGAATCCCACAGAACGGGGATTCTCGTTAGAAGTCACAGAACCAGGCAACTCACCGAAGCATTTTGAGCTCCTGGGCAGCCTTCAGAATTATCTCATGCTGTCTTTGGCTAAGGACCATCACTCCTCCCAAGGACGGATCAGAGTCCAGGTTTGAATCTGTTCCCAGCATATCAGAGGAATGTGAAGGTGGAGGAAGGGATGAATCTGAGTGGTCATCCAAAGACCGTAGTCTCTCTCCATCATCTGGATACCACCTATCCGACAACCGTTCCCTCTCCCAATCAGTCCTTTCAGGAAGGTAGTCTTGCTTTTCCCGCCATGTGTCGTATCTCTCTGGATACTCTCGGATCCTAAGCTCCCCCCTGTCTCGGAGATCTCTGTCATAATGATCTCTGTTCCTATCCTCCCTCCACCTATCTTCACGATATCTGTCCAGAGGTGGAAGAGGTGGTAATGGTGGTAGTGGAGGGATATCCAGGTCACGATTCCCCATTTCTCTGTCATCCATAGGTCTCATGTCCCAGTTTCTATCCCATTCTCTGTCTAAACCTTGATCATAAATATCTGAGGATCTTCCAGTTCTATCTATCTCTCTCTCTAGTTCCCTTTCTCTTGGCCTTTTCCAGTCATCCCACCATGAATCTCGTCTGTCATGATTAGATGATAAAGGAGGTAGTGGTGGTAGAGGAGACAACGGAGGCAGTGAATGGTGGGACTGCAACCTGTCATCTCTGTCATATGCATCTACAGAATCATCCTGATAATCAGAGTTGTGATCTCTCCAGTATTGTTCTCTTTCCCAGTCATCCAATTGCTCATGTTCCAAAGAAGGATCATCTTGATTATCTAAAGGAAATTCCTCTTGCATTGTATCATCTTCATGACCCCAAGAATCCCTGAATGTTTCATCATGATGGTATGGAGGCAATTCATCAGGGTCATCACCTACATGAATGGGTTTACCCATATTGCCTGTTTCAGATCTTCCTGCTTCCCTCTCATGGCTACCTCCCATCCTGATGGGACACCTCTCATGGCTACCTGCCCGCCTCATGGGGACCCTCTCCCGGCTACCTGCCCGCCTCATGGGGGCCCTCTCCCGGCTACCTGCCCGCCTCATGGGGACCCTTTCCCGGCTACCTGCCTGCCGCATGGGCTCCCTCTCTCGGCTACCCACCCCCCGCATGGGCTCTCTTTCCCGGCTACATGCCCGCCTGACTGGGCCTCTCTCCCGGCTTCCTGCCCGTCCCCTGTCCCAGCTGCCTGTCCGTCCAGCTAGCTCTCTGTCTCGGCTAGAGAACACCCTCTCATGGCTATCTGACCGTCCACCCAGTCCCCTCTCTCGGCTGCCTGACCGTCCCTCTGGCATCCTCTCCCTGCTGCCTGACTGTCCATCTGGCATCCTCTCCCTGCTGTCTGCTCTCCTGAACATTCCCCTGCCACGGATGGATGCCTGCCTAGCCTGCCCTCTCCCTCTGTATACATACCCTCTGCCACGGCCATCGTCCATCCTGCCCATTCCCCAACCACCATCCATCCTTCCCATTCCCCGGCCACCATCCATCCTTCCCATCCCCCTGCCACGGTTCATACCCCAGCCGCGGCCATCCCCCTGCCCTCTGCCACGGCCCCTTCCTCTGTTTACAGGTCCCTTGCCTCTATCTTCATGCATAAATGGCCCTTTCCCTCTGCTTTCTGGTCCAGGTAGCCCCTGGGTGCTATCTGAAGCAGTCAACTGATTTGGTGAATCCAAATCCTGATTTCCTGTTACAGGTGTTACAGTATTCTGATTCTGAGCAGGTGAAGTAGGTGCCTTGGACTCTTCTACTTGTTCGTTAGGATCATGTGAACTCCATGTCCACTTTTTAGGAGGGTCTGAAATAGTTTCTTTGACTTCAGGTTTGGATGGCTCCTGTTGAGTGTCTGTCAGGTCCTCGTTTGGCTCAATGGGACCTGCACTCTGTGCATCGGGAATAGACTGTGTCCTGCTTACAGTCTGCTGATCGCCAGCTGCGTCTGTAAAAGGTTCTTTGTTTTCTGACTCTGAGTCTGTCTGTGCCTGCTGCTGCTGCTGTCCTAAATGAGGCCTGGGCCCCATCCACCGTGGACCGCTAGGTCGGGAACCATGTCCATGTGATGCATTTGTTGAAGTATAAAATTGTCCTGCTGGTCCTCGAGGGATAGACCCCCATCTACTTGAAGACTGCCCATCTGTATTCTGTCTGTCAAAACGCGACCTGTATCCTTCTGAGCGCTGGGAGTCAAAACGAGGTCCTCTCTGTCTTGAGCCTTCAAATTTGTCATATCCTCTTCCTCGAGATCCATCGAATCTATAGATGACACAACAGCAACATTATTCAAATGAAACATGTCATGTTAAAATACTATAGATTCATTTTACACAAAATAGAAAACTCATGTTGCTTGGATGTTTGGGATTCACAGTCATACATCACTGGATGGGTCAGGAAAGCCAAAATGTGGCTAGAGCTGAACTTTGCAAAGGACGCAAAGAGTTACAAGAAAGACTTCTACAGGTATGTCAGTCAGAATAGAAAGGTCAAAGTACACCCCTCGGACAAACACAACTGGCAAACTGGTAACAATGGATGAGGAAAAGTCTGAAGCACTCAACAACTGTTTTTGCCTCAAATTTCACTGGAAACCCTACACCTCTCGAGTGGATGGACTGCAAGAGAGGTACTAGGGGAGCAAAGTCACTCCCACTATAAGAACAGATCAAGTTTGCAATGACCTAAGGAACCTGAATATATATAAGTCTATGGGACCTGATGAGATACATCCCAGAAGCCTGAAGGAATCAACTACTGCAGTTGCCAAGTCACTCTTCATGATATTCAGAAAATCATGGCAGTTAGGTGAAGTCCCTGGTGACTAGGAAAAGGAAAACACTGTACCCATTTTCAAAAAGGGTAGACAGAAGGACCCTGGAAACTACTGGGGCATCAGTCTCACCTCTGGGCCTGGGAAGATTCTCCTAGAAGCTTTGCTAAGACACATGGAGCACAGGAAGGTCACTGGAGACAGCCTGCACAGCTTCACCAAGGGCAAGTCCTGCCTGACTAACTCAGTGACCTTCTATGGTGACTAGTGGATAAAGGAAGAGCTATGGATGTCATCTATGTGGACTTCTTTAAGGTCTTTGACATGGACCCCCACAACATCCTTCTCTCTAAATTGGAGACATATGGATTTGATGGATGGGACTGTTCAGTGAATAAGCAATAAGCTGGATGGTCACATCTGGAGGGTAGCTGTCAATGATTCAATGTCCAGATGGAGATGAGTGACAAGTGGTGTCTCTCAGAGGGTCTGTACTGAGACAAGTACTGTTTAATATCTTCATCAATGATACAGACAGTGGCATTGAGTGCACCTTCAGCAAATCTGCAGGTGAAGCTAAGTTGAGTGGTGGAGGTGACATGCCTCAAGTACAGGATGCCACCTAGAGAGACCTGGACAAGTCTGAGAAGTGGGCCCATGGGAATCGCACGTGGCCAAGTACAAGGCCCTGCATCTGGGTCAGGGCAGCCACTGGTATCAAAACAGGCTGGGTGATGAAGGGATCGAGAGCAGCCCTGCCAAAAAGGACTTGGGAGTGCTGGTGGATGAAAAGCTGGACATGATGTGTGCAGAAAGTCAACAGCTTCCTGTGCCTATCACTGCACATCACTGAGCTCTAAAGCAATGCACATAGAAAACATACACTAGGAAGTAATGAAAACAGTCTGTTCAGAATGGTACATCCAAGAAATCCCCATGACCAGAAACAACAATTTTAAAAAACCATCAGGAGGTAGAAAATTATTCATTTATAAAAAATTAGTTTACACTGCTAGCAATTCACAAATTATTACTCATGAATGATCACTTTGGAAGCAAATAGAAGGGAAATAACCATGAAGATATTATTTTAAAGTCTATTAGAATATGGGAAGATAGAAACAATTGAACAGAATTCCACTGTTCTTTGATTCAGGAGGCATCACATCAACTCATTGTGAACCAATGACCAGACAGAACATATTTTGTTTCTGCTATCTGATATCATGTCAAGTATTAAAGAAAAACATCCCAAAAACAAGATCTTGGACTAAATCATATAGCAGGTATAAAATCACATAAAAGATACAGAACACTGGCTTTTAGAATAGCTTTACATTAAAGCCACAGGTCATCCACCTGACAAAATGAAAACTAACCTTTGAACAAAACTGCGCCTTACCAAACGATAAAAACAGCAACTTCTCAAAACCAAGACCATCACAATGTAATGCAAGAGAAAAAGTGGCAAAGAAGCCTGATGCTAGGATCCTAAGGCTCAAATCTTCACTTCTTTCCTTCTGCCTCTAGCTTTTAATTGTCTGAGTGCTAAGTAACACTACATATGTAGAAACCCACTGATCTGTATTTAAGAGAAGCACTGCTTCCCTTACCAAACAATGATTTTGAAAAGGACACACCTATAGCTGCAGAAAACACTAGAAGTTTAAGTACTGGTGAACAGCTTTGAACTTTCATTTCTTTCTGCAGTAAGTGTTGAATTACAAACTAAGAGTACTTTTTTTTGTTTCTAAAAACTAAATAGCATCTAAATTGTCAGTAATTAGCTATGTTTGTATATTCAACAGAGTATGTAAGTGAACCCCTTTCACAATACCAACATTAAAGTGCAACCATATATAGCAACACCATAAAAACAATCCTTTGACATTTTTTGCTTAAGATTTTCCTAAACTGTGTTCCAAATACCACAGACAAAATGCTGGAAATTTAGATCACTTTTCATGTAGGATCACTGATTCAAGTGTGAGTTATCTTCAAACTAAGGACAGCAAAGACATATCAAATATTTACAACAGCTTTCCTACTTTCAAAAAAGGAGTATTGCGTCTCTGGGAATGAGAAGGGTGCAGCATCCCCAAGCACTTTACTAGAAAAAAAGCACAACCTACTCTAGATAAAGCTCAGGTGAAAGACATCTATATATCCTTGTTTTAAAAAGATAAATGCAGAGAGCATGGTGTACATTATATAAAGAACAAAACCTCTACTGAACAAATACACACACTTCACACAACTTCAGGAAAATTTGAGAGTAAGATGTATGTTTCATTTCTTAACACATCATCAAAAGTCTTGTAACCTGGAACAAGTATAAATCAACAAAAACATCCTTACCTAGGGCCTCTGGGACCTTCAAAACGTGCTGATCTAGGAGGATCTGGAAGCAATCCACCTGACCTCACTGGTTTATCCTGCACAATAGATGCGTGTGTCGATGACACTGCAGAAGTGCCTTTTGGTTCCCCACATCCTTGCTCAGATGAAACAGATACAGTTTGTTTACTAAGATGAACTTGAGACTTTCCGTGGTCTGATGAGCCAAAGGATGAACTTACTTGAGAATGGTAAGATGTGTAGACAGTTGAACTAGCTATTTTTGATGCATAGGTACCAGGGGTGGGAAGCAGAGCTGGCCTTGGTGTCTCAGTAGATTGACTGCTTTGAGAACTGGATCCTGAAGGGACAGAGGAATTGGACAACTGAGAAACAGAAGAGAGAGGCGGGGGGACCAGTGGAGGTGTAGTTGAAGGCAAAGTAGGAGGCATAATAGGAATGCCACCTTGACCAGTTTGGGAATATGGAATAAATGGAGGCGGTAGTGAAACATTTGCAGGATACTGATTCTTCAGATTTTGGAGTGAGGTCACTTTCTCCTGCAGGTGGGACTGAGTGACCTTCATCTGTTCATCCCATGCTTTCCACTGTTTCTCATACTCTTGAAGCTGGTCTTTGTGAGGGTAGGTTTGAAGCTGATGCTGCCACTGTTGGTTCATTGATCGTTCCCAATCTTTATGAAGCTGCTGGAACTGTTTTTGCTGTGCCTCATAATGTCGCAACTGCATGTCCACTGACATTGTCTGCAATGAGAAGACAAGAACAGTTCCATAACACCAGCCTACTACTTTCAGAGCTACATATTTCAGTATCACTTGTAATATCACGATTTATGACTTGGGCAGAAGCTTGCAGAAGAACTACACTAAAACAAAAGCAAACACCAACTGTGATGTCTGAAGTAATTATGACAATTTACACATTTTATGATAAGAGGACATCTATGCATAAGAGACTTTAACAGGACAGGTGAAGAAAGCTGTAAGTTGTATTTTTACTGGATTCTAACAATGGCTAGACCCCAAATCACTCTTCACATGTATACACAGTATGTGGTTATTTCTCAAGGATTCAGGTTCTGCTATTCAGAGTTGCCTCAGCTGTCAGCAATTATTTTTCTCTAAGCCGTTGCCAGATCTTGTTTGCATGTTGAAGCTTCTTGCAAAGAGGTCTGTGTAGATAACCTAATATTCATGTCTTGATCTTGCCTGAGGTTTTCAAAGTTTACCTGAAGAGTTTTTTTTTTAAAGGTGGACAGCCCAAACTACAAAGAAATGCTTAATGCACAAACTCCACCAACCCAGTAAAAACTGATTCAACTCTCTAATACAGTAATCAACTTCTACTTAGAAGTTTGGAGGTTGCAACACTGCTATAATTATCCAAATTTGTTATGACATTTTATTTTCTTTCACTAATTATGTGAGTCAAAAGTAATGTGAGATAGTGATTTTCTTAATTATGTTTACTGCATATTTTTGGCATCTATATTTATCATTGTATATATTTATTTTTGTACTACTCAATGTTGTAAAAAAGAGCAGCTACCAAAATACTCTATGCAGTCACCTGTTTACCTGACCTTTCTGAATTGTTTCTCCAGCAGTAAAAATGTTCAAAGCTGAGGAAATTCAATATTGTGTTCAACTTTCCTCCTTTATCACCCAGGAATGTCTGAAAAATCTTATTACAAGCGTAGTCTTGTATTTCTCACCCTACTGAATCTTCATCACCATCCATCAATTCTTTTTTCCTTCTGAAATTGAGTGACATTAGGAAAAGGGGATACAAACAACTATCCAAGTAGAAAAAGCAGCTAGACAAATGAGCCAACCATCACAAATTATTCAACTACTTATTTTTCAGCAGACCATGAGTACTAGATCACCCAGGAAGTATATCAAACACCATGACCTTAGTGTCTCACCTCTAAGTGTGGAGGCTGTTGCATGATCTGTTGATACTGCTGTACTATCTGCTGCAGCTGAGCGTGCTTCTGCATTATTCTCTGATACTGAAATCCAACCCGGTGATGGGGATGCTGCTGCCACTGAGCTGCTGCTGCTTGCAATTGCTGCAATCTCAAATCTTCCTCAGGGTCATCAGGAGGTTCAATATTGAGCTAGAGAAAAAGGCAAATACTATCAATAAAAGAAAGTTGCTTCTGTCAGAAGAAAAACACACTTGGCTACTACACAGCTTATAGGAACTTCCTCAGTGTTCCTTATTTTATCACTCTATTTCAGCGTTCTGACCATCCAGAACAGCTGATTAATTTATTTTTTTTTACAGCTTCTGGAAGGCTGATTTTTATTTAATCTTTTCTTAATGTGAACACTCTAATCTAAAGGTTAGGCTGATGACAATTAGGTCATTCATACCTAAAGAAACTATCTAAAGGTAAGAGATTAATGAAAATCTGTAATCTGTCACTCACAGCAAGTGTAATAAGAAAACTGTTTTTTCATGATGAGGTAAAGTAACCCCAAGTGTATTATTTTTGCCACTGTGTAGGAACCCGCACACTGTAAGTTAAAGTGGAGCACATACTGCAGGGTAATTTACTACTCTACAGTAATCTGTTGAAACGTCAATCATTATACAGTAACTTTTATTAAGTACGTTGACAAAAATACTCTGCTAAAATTCTTGGCTTTCAGACAAACTATTAACACACACAGAGAAGGGGAGTGAGAACTCACAAACTACCAGAGAGAAATTATGAAACAGTGTCTTAAACACAGCATTCCTCATCTGAGGAATCAGTACCTGATTTTACACTTAGGTATCACTAAGTGTTTCTCATACACAAAGATGACAATGCTGGGGAAAGTGCAAGGAACTCAAGCTCAGGCTTGCTTGGTGCATGTGTGGGTGACTATGTAAGTCTGTACACAAAGAATGTATTTTTATTTTTTAATTGCTAGAGCTTTACCAGTTTGTTTTAAGATCTCTTCACCATATTTACTTACTATTACAAAGTATACATGAGAATTTGATGGTATTATTTTCCTGGGGTTTTGGCCCATCTAGGACAACAAATGGGGTGGCATCACTTTACAAAGTCTACCTGAGTTTCAGTGGATGTAAGAGAAGACTCATCTTCTTTGGAAGCTGGAGGCAGGGATTCATTAAGTGGAGGAGGTTCAGACTGCTGAGTTTTCCCTTCTTCAGACTTTCCTCTCTGCTCAGATGCATCCTTCAATACTGGACTTTTCATCTGCTGCTGTCCTTGAGCATGGGCTTTTGCCCTTTGCTGCAGGCTAAGCAGGTGCTGCTGGTACCAGTATTGCTGCTGTTCCTGTAATAGATGTAAATTTTCTAAGACAGTTTTCACAAGAAAAACAAAGGAAAATAATTCAAGATAGACACTAGAATCATACTGTAGAAAAGCTTTTAAAACTGTTTTGAGGAAAAACTCACTTCTTCAGCAGTAGTATTGCAATGGATGTCATAAGAACAAATCAAAATTCAGACACCACCATGTAAGGACATAGAAACCGCAGCAGAATTTGCTTCCTACCTCAACAAGCTTACTGTTCTATAAACACAGCCAACAATAATAACAAAAAGCTGGAAGATAGGCAATCATAAACCAGATTACTACAGACATTTTATAATTACCATATTTACTATTTTTAGTGCTTTTTATATCTAAGAACTATAGGTACTTATTATGAGAGACTAGCTTAGATAAAATGAAGGGAAAATGGAGGACAGGTATAAGTGAGGTACCAGTAAAGAGCAAAAGGAGGAAATATACAGAAGAGGAGGATGAACAGAGAACACAGACAACAAGTAGACTAAAAAATGACAACTGAGAAACTGTGGTGGAGATATCTGAATAAAGGTTATGGAAATAAAAAAGAACAGTCAGAACCAGTATATAGTGAAGATTGTATATTATCTGAATTCTTATTAATCCTGATCCAGTCAATAGCTGAAGAGGTAAACAGATATTGTTGCACCCAAAAAATTACCCATTTAAGAAATAATTAAGCTTTCAGTTTTAAATATTTCTGGGTAGAATTAGAGTACTCAGAGGCAGACGACAGGAGCTTCAAAGCAAGCTGTCACCAACATAAAGAACTAAAGACTAAAGTATCTCAACACTTAAGTAGTGATGCATCTTAAAGAGACCTGAATAGCAACCAACAGTTCTGCATCTCTTCCAATATCAGAAATATCAGGCATCCAATGACTAGCAGGACACACATTCTAGGCAGCACTTCATCTGCCACTGAAGTCCCTGCCAAAGACCACTGCAAGGGCTAAAATTTTGTGGATTCAAGACATAGCTTCATAAGCTCATAGAAGAAAAATCTACATACTTTAAAAATAAAACCACCATTTGCAGTTAAGGCAGCTCCTGCATTTTAGGTAAGTATTGCTGTAGACTTGATTTTTGAGTTGTTCTCTTAGCATCTGCTTTTAGTTCCTGTCAAAGACAGAATGGTAAAATACTGACCTACTGCAACTATTCTTATGCTCTCAACTCCACCATCTCTGAGAACCTGGGACTGCTCTACATCTTTTATACCTTCTGTTATTCCTTTCCATCTCTGCATGCACAGTTAAGAAAATATATCTATATAAAGCCCAGTTAGAAATAAGATGCAGGTGTTTTAAAATATAACTGTGACAACAACAAAGTGGTAGCTGTTACCTGATGAGACTTCTCAAAACTGAATCATTTTGCCCATCTTAAAACAGTTTTACAAGAAGTGCAACCTTTCTCTAAAAACCTACTTCATGCACAAATCAGGCATGATGTTTTCTGTTGGTAGCAAACACAAACATGGAGCTACATTTATTTAAAAATACTTCTGTAAAACTGTAACTTGGAAATTAGGTCAATGAAAGGAGAGGTTATGCTTCACAGACTTTAAGGTGATCCTGAAATTATTTCTGCCAAGATTCTTTTTAACAAAAATATGATTCAGAAGAGCTGTCATGGCTGTGGGCCAGAGATGTGCATTCACACTCCAGCATGGGTTCTCTCAGAAACCTGCAACAACATCATGAAATAAGTGTAACTTACAAAATGAGGGAGGACCATGCTTTCCCAGTTATACAAAAGCTGATTCAATTATCCATCTCAAAAGGCACTATAAAGTGATTTTCCATCATGGTGCTAGATGCTATGCTTAGTGAGCACATGTTCTGCTGCCACAGAATTGCTGTCTCCACAGATTCATTTCGTTTCATCCACATTCTACCAACTGGACAAAGGGCTAGACCTCATAATATGACCAGGAATTCCCACAAAGAGCTATATGATAACGCTGTTAGCCATTTTTTGCAGTAGATGAAGTCAGTGACACATATATTACGGATCCTATCTGAAAATCATGAGAAAAGAAAGGTAGATTCTTACAGCTTAGTCTGAGCAAAACAAAAGCGCTAGTGTAGAAAATTTTTTATAAGAGTTCATTTATTTGTTTACCTTCTCAAAATGATTGTCACTCTACAAGTCCAGCTACAATCCTTAAGCCTAAGGAAAACACCAGCATCAACACACACCTTTTTCCATCTTTGGTTGACCAAGAGACTAGACCTGTTGCATTTTACAGGAACACTGAAACCAGCACGATCAGCTCGTGACCACAGGACATACCACCAAAAACATCAGTGCAAAACCCACACCAAAAGACTACTCCAGAATTAACTCAGGTGACCCTAGGCCATAACATAACACCTATTTTGGGGGACTCTTGGTACCTTTTCTGGTAAAGATAGCAAAAGAACAGTTTAGTACCCTTTATAAAACAAAGGAGGCTGTTTAAAGAGTGCAGCAGTCTGCTGGATGGTGATAAGGTAAGATAAGGTAGCTTTAACATATGTAGAGAAATGGGTGTTTATGTGTGCAGATGCACGCGCACATGTTTGGTCACTACTTGAGTGTGGTAGAAGAGCATTGCCAGCAAGTCAAGAGAGGTAATCCTGCCCTCTACTCAGCCCTGGTGATGCCGCATCTGGAGCGTTGTTCTGGGCTCCCCAATACATGAAAGACATGGAGTTCGTGGAGTGGGTTCAGCAGAGGGCAACGAAGATCATGAAATGACTGGAGCATCTCTCTTATGAGGAAAGGCTGAGGCAGCTGGGGTTGTTCAGACTAGAGAAGAGATGATTGGGAGGGGATCTCATCAATGTCTACAAGTATCTGAAGGGAGGGTGTCAAGAGGAAGGATCCAGGCTCTTCTCAGTGTTGCCAAGCAATAGGACAAGAGGCAATGGGCAGAAACTGATGCACAGAAGTTCCACCTGAACATGAAGAAGAACAACTTCTTTACTGTGAAGGTGACCATGCACTGGAACAGATTGCCCAGAGGGGTTGTGGAGTCTCCCTCACTGGAGATATTCAAGAACTGCCTGGATGCAATCCTGTGCCGTGCGCTCTGGGACGACCCTGCTTGAGCAGGGTGGGGGTCAGATCAAATGGCCCACTGTGGTCCCTTCCTTACCCAGTACGGGATACTGTAAATAAATAGCAGAATACAGTACCCAAATATCCAATGGAGCATTAATGAAATACCACAAGTACTTTAACTGGATTTGACAAAAGATGCATCTGATTGTAGAGAAACACAAGAATCCAACAATTTAATCCAACTATATGCCCCATGGAAGAAACTACACTAAACTCACAATATTGTCAAGGAAAAGAGCAGTATCTTAGACAGGAAAGGAAAATAATAAAACACTAACTCATGGCAAATTGCATAACATGTTCTAAGTTCAGAGAAAAACACTGAACTAGCCACTGTTACTGTGGGATGAGAACAAAAGGAATTGCTTTTAATTGCCAGCTTAAACAAAGGCTTAATAGGATATTATAAATGACAAATTACACTATTTCTCTACTTTTAAGGTCATCAAGAAGAAAGCATCATTATGCTTTGCTTTCTCCCATTCCTCTTGTGTAAGGACTTGTTACTCATTTTACAACCTAAGATAGCCAAAATCGTATCAATTTGTTTTACAAATTTATGACCAGAAAAGTACCATATTCTTTTTGAATTAACACTAAATTGTGCATGAGAGCAAACAAACTACTCAAGACAGAAGCTGTTTGTATTAACACTCATAAACCAAACATGTAAACTTCAGCAGTATTCTGCTGCTTCTGTGTGGATCACAATAATGCATTACTTGTGACTCTTCTGGAGAGTGTTTACTGTTCTATTATTGAGCTCCATAATGTAAGAATTCAGCAAGCTGCCCCAATACCAAATTATTACCACTTTCTACACCTCATTTTTCAAGGTTTTGGTTTTGCCATTAAAAAATTTAGTAAGTCCTGTTGCTACCACTGTAAAAGATTAACTAGTACTGTCCAGAACCTTCATAAAATTAAGTGAAATGAACTCAAAGCACCACTTTGCTAGGCATATTAGTTATATTGTGGGAAAGTAAAAATTACATTTAAATGGACACAATTAAAAAAGTGTCCCAGCAACTAACAAATCTAAAGTGTCAGTGACTTCAGTAAGACACAATAGGAATTTTGGAAACTTAGCTTCAAATCAGAATCCTAAGATCAAGTTCCTGAAAACAGATGTCTTTTAAACTTAAATAAAGTAATTCTAAAGTATGCACTTCAGCTTTGTTCTTGCAGTTGGATCTCTGCAAGACAACTCTAAAACCATGCAAAAGCCTCAGTGAATTAGCCTGACCCATGTGCCTAGCTGAGGGCCTCAACACGTGTGCCTCTGTGGATGCTTAACCTTAAGCCACTGATTGTCCCCGACAATGCAGATCGACAGTCCCATCAAGTTCGCTGGAACTGTTCTCATTTAGGAAGCAAAGCATGCAAACATTTTGCAGGCATGTTGGCCCTAGTGTAGGTACAAAAAGCAAACAGCATTAATATTTTTCACCCCAAAAGCATTTCAGAACGTTTACCTCCAGTGTCCTATACAATTTCATACTCGAAGATCAAGTATCCATACCACAAAATGTAGACGTGAGTCTAAGTAGGTGGCAACTATGTACTGCAACAGAAACACTTTTGCAACTATGTGCGCTAGGATTAAAATAGTCACAATTCTATCCTGATCAGGCAGACAACAGAAACATTATTCCTTAAGAAAATTAAATGAAGAAATCACAGAAGACCAGTTACGCTCATCCTGCAATATGCAACAAGTAAACAGACTTACTGCTGCTCTCACAAGAGGCCAGGCAAAGTCAACAGGGATTATGTGCAGGTCACCTACATTCTATACTTTGGAATACAATTTTCCAGAGACCAACACAGCCCCCCAAAAATTAAATTCAGACAGGATTTACAGTTTTCCTGAAACAACTCAACTGCTCTTGAAAAATGACGATTTGTTACATCCTAACCACCACCACTGGATAAAGAAGCATTTATGGAGCTTCCGCTGAGCCGTGCCACTCCCAGACTTCACAGGTTGCGTCCAAACCCTCTAAGTATTATGCAAATACGGTGTGTTTATTAACCGCCCTTACTCGGAGACCTTCCACCACCCCGTACCCGCAGCGGTTCATCGCCGCCGCTGCCCTGGCGGCCGCCTTACCTGGGGGGTCATGGTGGAGGTGTCCGGCTGCTCCGTACCACCGCCCTCCTTAGCCGCACCCTGCGCGGCCTCGGGCTGGGGAGCGGCGGGAGGGGGCAAGGACGGCTGGGGAGGTGGGAAATGCGCCTGCGATGGCTTAGCCGGGGGAGGGATGGAGGGGGCCAGGGCGGGCTGCGCGGGCTGGGAGGGAGAGGCCTGGGAGGGGAGCAGGTAGGGCTGGGGGTGTGCCATGTAGCCCTGGGCAGGAGGCGGCAGGTAGGGCTGGGCGGCGGTGGCCGGCGGGGGCTCCAGGTAGGAGGGGGGCGGCTCGGAGAAGGAGGGCGGCGGCTGGGAGGGCTGTGCCCGGGACAAGTAGGGCTGGAGCGGCGGGGACTGGGCCGGGGGCGGCTGGGCGGGGGGCAGGTAGGGGTCGGCCTGGGGGGGCGGCAGGTAGGGCTGCGCGGGGGGCAGGTAGGGCTGCGCGGCGGGCTGCGGGGACTGCGGCGGCGAGGACAGCTCCATGTCCATGGGCACCGGCTCGGCGGGCACCGGCTCGCCCCAGTCGCCGTGCCCGCCCCCCGGCTCCGGCCCGTCGCGGTCCCGGGCGGCGGAGGGCGGCTTGCGGGGCGGCGGCTCGCGGTGGGCGAACTGCTTCTGGTAGCCGCGGCCCGGCGGCGGCCCCGGCGGCCCCTGCTGCCAGTCGGGGAAGGAGCCGGGCAGCGGCGGCGGCGGCAGCCCCGGCGGCGGCGGGCCCGGCGGCGGCGGCGGGCCCAGTAGCACCGACTGCAGCTGCTTCTGGTGCATCTGCTGGAGCTGCTGCAGCTGGGCCAGGTGCTGCTCCTGCAGGCTCAGGCACCCCGAGGAGCCGGCGGGCGGCGGGGCGGCGGCGGGGGGCGCGGGGCCCGGCGGCGGGTAGCTGGGCAGCGGCATCGGCGGCACGGCGGGAGGCGGCACGCTGGGGGGCGGGATGGGCAGCGGCGGGGGCGGGATGGAGGTGGGAGGCGGCGGGTAGTGCCCGGCCGCCCCGTACAAGCCCCAGGCCGGGTACATGGCGGAGCGCGCAGCGGGCACAGGCCGCGGCGGCGGCGGCGGCAGGCGGCCCACAGCGCCTGCGCGGGCAGGCCCCGCCCGGCCGGGCAGGCGAGCGCGAGCGCCGCGCCAGAGCGCCCGGCGGCGCCGCTCGTCGGGGGGCGGGGCGGGCACAGCGCCACCTGGCGGGCGGGCGGGCGGGGACACGGGCAGCGCGGAGCCCTTGCGAGGTGATCTAGCCGCGATAATCCACCCCCAGAATGCCATGAATTCCTGTTTCCGGCGAATACGCTGGTGATAAACCTGAGATCCCAACACGAGAACGGAGCAGTGGATGTCTGAAATGACCTCATCCGTTACAGAAGCGACTGCACTGACGGGCAGGAAAGAATTTTGCTTCTCTCTTCCCGCACGTAAGTATGAATTAAACATACAGATATGTTCTGTTGCCCTTTATGCCAAGTGCTGAACTCCCATCATAGAGAAAAGACGTGAGAGCTTGTGTGTGTGAGTAGCTGGACAGTGAAGCAAGGCACCAGCACTGCGGTGTGTCACTGCGTGCTCTCCTTCCCAAGCACAGAAAACACGAGCAATTTTTGTCGTGTCCCATCTCTAGTTCATGGCTGGCAAATCAAGGATTTCTGGCCAATGGAGAAAGGCAGGGGTTGCAGTAGAAGTTGTAAGACTTTTCAGCCAGGCAAAAAATCAGGAAAACTGGATTGATAGGTAAAGTTTCGTCCTCTGGTGGAAAAACTGGACTTTGTGTTCATTGGTCATTGAATTCCAGGGAATCCATAGAGGTGATACATTAATACCATTAGTGTACATGAAAAGCTTTGACTGTGAACTCAAGTTATGACATGCAAATCTTTAAGAAAATATCCTACTTTAATACACATAGAGCTGTCTTTTCTATTCCTTATTATCCTTTCTTTTCATCTAGAGGTCATTATTGATCCTTTTCTGTTTAGACTGGTCTATCTAGATTTCTCCTGCAGTGAATATGACTTTGAGATAGCATTTGTACTTTTAGCCTCCATCTCCTCTTCAGTGTATGGGTACTTACCATTTATATCCCTGAGCTCTATGAGCAAGTTTAATCACTAAGCTTTCGAAAGTCTGTCCTCTCCAAATAGGGAATTCCAGTTGCAAACATCCTTTAATTTATCCTCCTGATCTATTCACTCAAAGTGAATTCTCTTGTGATCAGATTACTCAGTTCTTTCCTGCAAGCAGGTCTTTCCCACCATTCTTGCTGTTGTTACTCAATATTGTCAAGAGACGTGTTACTTCTCTTATGAAGGAATACACGTACTTAACCACTTTCAGGGCCTACACTGAGGAGGCCAAACTTCCATATAACTTGACAGATGCTTTTTCAATACTCAAATCTGGTTTGGGGAGCAGCAGAGTTGACTCTCACCAAATAAGATACATTGGCTTTACTCAACATTATCTTGCCCTAAAGCAACCCTGTTAAATTCACATTATGCCCTTATTCTTTTATTCAGAATATTTTATTCCTTTATTCTATTCAGTTTGTAACATTAGTGGCTGTCATTATGTTGGTTTTAGTTTGGGGTTTTTTTTTTAGCTCATGTTCTTCCTGCTTCTCAATGCTATTATGCCACCTTTCAGTTATCCCTCCTCAATTAACCAGTGTCTCATCTTGGATCAGTGGCTTAAATTTCTTCACTTTATCTGGTGGTAAGGCTGCAGTAATCGTGGGCCTTCTGGTAGGTCCATAAAGAAGTAGAGATTATTTTCTTCCATTCTTCGCATAAATTCAGACTTTCTTTACGTGGCTTTCCTGATTTTTCTGTCTTCTCAAGCTGTGGAAACTGGCTCCAGCAAGGAACAGGATGTTAAAGGGGAGGCTGGATTCTCTAGTCACTGAGAAACACTGCAAGCATCTGTTTGGTATTTAACTCTTGTGCAGGTTTAAACCAACTGCCAGAGTTGGGTCAGAAAGGAATTTCTCTTCTGGTTTGGACTGGCAGGGTTCTGCATTTGTGGGAACATCAAAGTATTCTAGCTTACCAAAGTCTTTCCTGTGACAATGATCTCTCCTCCTTTGATATACTGTAAGGTGGATCTGAGGTTGGGATGCCATTGTGTGCATGGAGTAAATATTTTCCTCTAAACCAAGTGTCTGGTACACAGGTTTCCTGGCACTGCAGGAGAAGCAGTTGATCATTCAGGTGGTCCTTTCCTATCCCTTTTATTTTCTGACTACGCGTTTTGAGTTAATACCCAAGTTATTAATCTTGCCAATTATACTCAATTAAAGAAAATTTCCAATGGGTTTGCTCACTGCCAAGACTTTCTCCCTGCTGCTCAAGCTCCAACCCTCTTAACACATCTTTAGCAACTGCCTTATGTGTGTTCAAGGTTCCTCCTCCTTTTACGAAAAAAAGGCAGACTAAAAGGAATAAAAGACTTCAGTAAATGGGCACATTTGCTTTGATTCCTATCCGCAGTTACATACATGTATTTTCATGAAAGCCCTCCAATAGGCATTCTGCTGGCAGGTACATGTTCCCCAAATTCATCAGGTTGCCATACCTTTGACCTCTTCTCTGGTGCCAGAAAGATTTTTACCAAATATTACCATAAATGTCCATTTCTTTCTTCTCCAGTCTCCTTCCACTTAGGTAAATTCAAGTGATGTTATTAGCACAGGAACAATTCTTGTTAACTCTTTACCTGAAGAGGTCTTTTAAAACTAGAATTATTCTGAAAACCAGGTTACAAAGATCTAACCCTACAACTGTTTCTCAGTCCTCATTTGACTAAACATGGGCTTCAAGTGTTCATGATGATACTCAGTCATTTAGCTTAAAGAAATGTAAATTGGACTGAGAGAAGAAAACTAAGGATATTATTTTTGAAATGTACATAAAGACCAAGTGTGAAATCTCAGGGTTGTTGGCTACTCTCTTCCTGTGTGAAGGTTGAGAAAATAAACTTCAACTGTGATAGCCTGGAAGGGACTGTTTTGGAAGTGTCAGTATGCTGTTATTTCAGGGATGTTTAGCAGGTGAGCCTGCAGCAATCAAAGAGATAGCAGGAGGGGTAGGTCTGACATGTTCCCAAAGTTTTCCGCAGTATCTGTAGACACAGGGTGCTAGCCAGAAGGTTATTAGGATGTCAGGGCATTTCCCAAGGACAGAAATCTATCTTCACAGTATGCTGTCCAGAATACAGACAGCTGAGTTCAGCAATTATAGAACCATAAAGGTTGGAAAATACCTTTAAGATCTAATCCAACCATAAACCCAGCACTGCCAAATCCTGTCACCTGTTACCTGCGAAAGGAGACTGACCCCCATCTCTCCACAATCTCCTTTCAGGTAGTTGTAGAGAGCAATAAGGTCTCCCCTGAACCTCCTTTTCCCCAGACTAAACAACCCCAGCTCCCTCAGCTGCTACTCATAAGCCTTGTGCTTCAGACCCTTCACCAGCTCTGTTGCCCCTCTCTGGACACGCTCCAGCAACTCAATGTCTTTCTTGCAGTGAGGGGCCCAAAACTGAACACAGTACCTGAGGTGCAGCCTCACGAGTGCCAAATATAGGAGCAGGATCTCTTCCCTAGTGCTGCTGGCCACACTATTTCTGATACAGGCAAGGATGCTGTTGGCCTTCTTGGCCACCTCTGCAGCCAAACCAGTGTAAGGCACTACTAGAAAGTTTGGAAATTTTCTTAATTTTACCAAGAATATAAATTTTCAGTCTTCTCTACTATACCTCCAGCATGTTGGCCAGGAAACATGTTTTGGAATGTTGACCCCTGGTGACCCTCTCCTCACCACAGAGCAGAGCTCATAAGAGCAAATTATATTGCTAAAAATTAAGGAGTAACGGAGAAGATATGAGAGAGTTATGGCTTTGAAATACTTTTCCCCCTGCATTTCTCCAGGTGACATAATCATAATTTCCCCTCCCTCCTCTGACCAGTTCCTCCCCTGCAGTAAATGCTGCAGGTCTCTGGGAGATGCTCTTTACCTGCAGCCATTGGTCTTATTCCCCCACAGTGACCCTGCTTTCAGCTCACATTAATACCTTTGCCATTTGACACCTGCCTCCTCTTCCCTGATATCCAACAAAAGTGGTAAGGGTTTGAGGTGCATAGGTCCCAGGCAAACAAGAGGGAGAAATCTGTCCCAACACAACCCTGCACTGCCTCCACCACTCTAAATGTAAGCAAAAGGACAGGGCTGCCAGCTAACTCACTACAGACAGGACAGTCTGAGCAGGACACTTAACCCAACTTCATTCATGGTACAGTTGAATAAAAGCCCATCAGTTCCAAACTAAAGTCTTCCAGACTGCTGTTCCAGAGAAGGCCCACCAACTGGTGCAGATCTGATGTCTTTTCTCCAGAACACAGGTTCTGATTTGTTTGAGGAAACAGATGTGAGGGAGCTTCCCAGAATATCTGTTCCACTGTAGGTGCAGCAATGAGAAGCTTTTAAAATTTCTGTGGTTTCATTCTCAGCCAGAGCTGCATCATCAGTATTTAATTTAGAATGCTGAAATCACTTTTTCCAATGATCCCAATGAAGATGGTTAGGCATGTTCTGAGCACTGCCATCTTCTGTTTCCCAGACACTTCTCCCAGCTATAGGTAATCAGATCAAGTCAGAACAAGGATGAATAAAACCAGACTCTTCAAGATAGCTTTTTCTTAGAAAATCAAGGCTAAGAAGTCAGTTCAGTGTCACCCACAGTCCTATGAACAGAGTCCCAACAAAAAAGAGAAAGCAGAAGAGTTAGAATCAGAAGGACCCTTATCCTGGCTCTGAGTCCTGGCATCGATGGCTTGGCTGGACAGGTTAGAATCGAGGAGCTCCATAATCATCTGGCATCCTCTCAATATTGTATCTGAGAAAGAAAGAAAACTTATGAAACCAACCTACTTCACGCTGCTCTCCTTCCCACTGTGGTGGAGCATCTACCCCCTCCTCCTCCTCCTCAGGGCTGCTCTACAATCTCAGGGATTCCTGCTAGGCCTTGGCCTTTGTGTAATGAGTTGGGCAGTGAAGCATCCCTTGATCATACCAGGAAGTCTGGCATGCCTAAGGTGGGAGCAGTACTGTCTGTAACAGGAACTCCTGTTGCCTGCCTAAGGTGAAGGATAAGAGTGCAACTAAGCAGTCCTCCCCTGAGAGCTCTATCTGAATCATGGTCTGAGTGGAATGGTACCATTGTTACTGGAGTTTTGGAAACTCTAAGAATTACCAATCTGGATTGTGGCCAAGATGTACAATTTATGTATGACTAAAGCCAATCACCCTGTGACCCTACAAACAGCCCTCTTAAGTGAGCCCCTTTTTGAGCTCTCCTGGACTGCAGAGTGCACTGTTCTGAGCCACATTCTAATTACAGGTCACTTAAGACTTTATGTATTTCTAGCAATCAACCTTCTCATTTCCAACATGCTGCACTAGTATCCTGAGTTGTCTAGTTTTTAGCTAAGAAGCATATTCAATCTCTTAGCTGAAGGTACACAAAGCTACCAAATAGCATATGGAACAAAAATGCTTTTTTTCCTCAAAAACCTGTAGAAAGCATTTGCCTGGTATTCCTGCTGCTGGTAAGCAAAACTGATCTATGGAAACACTGGCCTCAAGGAAACTAGCTCTCCAGGTAAAGACAAGTGAACATGTAGACTACAACAGAAGTGGGTCTGTGACCAGTCTCTTCCCAGCAGTAGCTGTACTTGAGCTTCTGTGCAAACCCCAGGCCCTTCACTGCAGCCTGACTACAGACAATGCAGGAGAGAAGTACATGGTGACAAAGTCCCTGTCAGACAAGGATTGTACTGGCAGGGTTCCTCTGTCAGGAGGTCCTTACCTGTGCCTGGAAATATACATTATAGGCACTCCAGGGATTTTTCGTATTCTCCGCTTGAGCTCTTTATCCACTGTGGCCACAATGTAACATTTGTGCTGCAAAAAAAGAAGGCAAGTCAGATTCAACACCAGTGAACCCACAGAAAGGAGACGTAAGTGACCAAATGCTTCTATTCAGTGAGCTCTTTGAACACAAGAAGGCTAAGAATCCTTAGCACGGCATTGCTAGGACTTATACAGAATTCCACGGCAGACTAGTAACATTCTTAAGCTCATCAAAAATCACAGAAATCTCTGAAAGTCTATCCAGCCTTCCAAGGTGACTGTTTTCCCATCCTAAGTGCTTCTTGAAGCTGTCCTATATAACAAGAACAATCAAGGAAGACAATACCCTGCATCAAATAAAGTTGTGCTAGGGACTGAAACTACCCTTTAGTGAGATTTTATAGTTACTTTGTGGGAAATTTAAGTCATCAGTAGTTAGGAGGGTTCAGGAATTTTTAGTATGTTAGCACAGTACAGAAAATGCCAGAAAGGGAAATACCTGAGTGACCCTCTGTACTAAGCAGTCATCTGCGTAGGTTCCTTTGTGCATACATGGCAAGCGTTCAAACCGAGGGTCCTTGGCAATTCTGTGGGGACATACAAGGCAGCATCACAGCAATCAGACCAGAGAGTACAGTAACAGTGTGTGGAGGAATAAAAACTCTCCTTTCTGTGATAGACAGAATATTGTTCGCAAAAGAAGCACTGAAAGGATGGAGTAAATAATACACAAAAGTCAATTGAAATGAGAAGCAAAAAAAAGAATGCAATTCGTCTAACTGTTATAGGTTAAGTATTTCTAAGTACTGGTCAGTTGGATTCAAAATCTCTATAATGTCAGGCCATTACCAAACAAAGTAATTTGAAATAAGTTATCTGTGGGAAGAACTTCTGGTGTGTGATTGTTCATATCATGCATATAGAGACATTGCACCTCCTCTCTGAAGGGCAACATTGAAGCTGTTTAGGCAATGTACTAGGATATTTTACAACACAGCATAAACTACACTGGACTAGTGTTGTACAGATCACACAATAATCTAGCTGTAGATTATCATACAGGAATAACATGAAGTATGAGTATAAAGTGCTCTAAGACTTGGGTCACTTCTTTTTATTCATTTTTAGACATTCTGTAATTAAAAAATATATTTATTTTTAGAAACAGGAAAAAGCCTTATTTTGAAAGTCTTAGGAGGATAAAAGATTTGCACATTGATATTGTGCAAACATACATAGAATTTTATTTTAAAAACTAAAAAAATCTAAAACTTGAGACATTGTACTGATCTTGTACAGCCAGAGAAATAACACCAAGTTCAGGACTCTGCAACAATGTTATATTACAACACCAAATTCTAGAAACAGAGCAGAACACCCTGCACCTACCTTAATGCCACACGGTACTTCTGTCCTAACTTCTCGATTTCACCCATTACACAATCTGTGATACATGGAATACCTGAATGCAAAAAACCCCTGTATTAATGCAAAGCAGTATTTACTCACAGCCCTGTATATTGCCCATGTGTCCAGAAACTGTCGTGGAACTCTGTAACATATTACTTACACTGAGAACTGATAGGGTTGCAAACTGATGAAATGCAGAGCCACTGAGTTTGACCATGCAATGGTAATTTTAGATATTTAAGTTACTAATGCTCTGCCTTTGTTGATATTAGCATGTAAGACCATTGTTTGACTGAAATCAGAGACAGTTCCAGGGTTATCATAGCCATGATTATGGCACGTACCCTTTTTTCAGTATTTCTGTTATTCTCAGCCAGTGGCATGAGGCTGACAAAGCACATTACCAGCACACTGTGGCACTGAGAGATCAGAAGAAGCTGCAAGTGGTGCAGACACTCACACTTAGCATAGAGACAGTCCATCATTGACTGCACTAGGTCCAGCTTGGCCTTGATGGAGAAGTTGATGAAGTTAGTGTCAACGAGAATGTGGTAAGGGGGGCCCAGCTGTGTATTATACTGAAAGAACAAGCAAGAGGGATGCTGGGGGCTGCCAAGAAGACAAAGAATTCAAATCAGTTAAATGCATTTAACAACATGTCCAGTCCTACAACTTGCCCAGAATGAAAGAGGGGTAATGAGCAGAAAGACCCGTCAGGCCTCCCTTGGTTTGGGGCACCGTTTCCTACCTGACAGTTTTGCTCAGAAACACCCTCAGTTACAGCCTGCAGCGTGGCCGGCTCTCCCTCCTTTCCCTCCCCAAAGCCTCGGCAGTACTTACACCTCCCGCTCTTTGATGGCACTCGGGTCCTCTTTCTTCTTCACGGGGGCTTTCGCCCGGTCCTTCTCTTTACTGCAAAGAAACACAGGGACTCCTTGGGGGCGAGCGCCAGGGAAGGGGGCGCAGCGGCGGAGAGCCCGGGCCGGGATGGCCTCCCGCCTGTCCCGGGCGGGCCGCGGGGCCGCTGCAGGGCCCGCCGGGAGCGCGGCCACACTCACATGCGCTCATCCCGGAGGCTGATCATGCGCTTCATCACCGCGTACTTCCGCGCCTTCTTCTGCTTCCCCTGCGGGGAGAGGGACACACCGCCGCGTTGAGCTGAGCTGAGCTGAGCACAGACCCGCGCCCCCGAACCCCCAGCCCGCTCCCGGCTCACCATGCCGATCCCGCCGACCCTCGCGGCCGCCGCCGCCCGCGGTGCGTCACCGGGCCCCGCCCCGGGAGCGCGTCACCTCCGCCCGCCGGCGCCGGGCAGCGGCAGCGCGGGGCAGCGGCGGCGGCGGCATCTCCGGAGCCCACGGTAACGGCGGGCGCGGCGCTCCCCTCCCGGGCGGTGCGGCAGGGCTCCCGGGGCGGGGGAGCCGCGGCCGCAGCCCGCTCGCCCCGCCACCGCTGCGGCGGCCCCGCTGCCC
>JAWWEU010000158.1:41089198-41129781 GCA_035583155.1 Acropternis orthonyx | reverse complement strand
GGCCCCGCTGCCCGCCCGGGGCACCCGCGGTAGGCCCGGCCCGGCCGCGGCGGGGGCCGCTCGGGAGGGCCGCTGCGGGGGCAGGCGGGGCCGGGGCTCCCGGCGAGGACCGTTTCGGTTTCGGTGTAGGCTAGCGCGGCGCGGCGGGGGTATCGGTGGCACCTCGGGGAGCTGGGGGCACTGGCGCCTGTGGAGAGGCAGGGGGCCTCGGTGGCTCCGCCGAGCCCACCGCTGCACGCCGATCGCCCCGCTTTCCCCGTTCCTCTCGGTTTGGCAGAGCCGGAAGGTTACTAGCCGGGAGGTCTTCAGCCCACTCGCTTGAGCTTTCTGGACTGGGTTTTTTTATTTAAGAAGTAATGTAGTGCTGGTTCTGCCACGCTTTACCTCATGAACTTCTTAATGAAAAGCAGCGGGTTGTCATTATCTTTAGATCTTACCTACATTTGTGACTAGAAATCTTAGCGAATGAGCATTTCGGCTGTACTTTATACAGCCATAGTGGTGTGGTCTGACCCAAAATGTCTTTTCTGCACATGAAAGGAAATGTTCTCCAAGTTCTCGAACTGGTGTGGGGCACCTGGTTTCTCCTGCCCTGTGCACGGAAGGGAGAAAGAAAGGCCTTTCTCACTAAAGCCGCAGGGATTAGTGAGAACTTCCAAATACAACCGGTTTTATCTGGTGTCCTGGTCAGAAAAAGCAGCCAATCAGGTACCACACAGCAGTTTTTTCCTGAAGTAGTGACCTCAGTAGAACTATGACTGAGACTATGACAACGAGGAAGAAGATTAGACTGAAAGAAAAATTCCCTATGTTAGGGAAATCATAAGTTAGCTTCCTACCTGGCTGAGCATACTCTACTTAATTTCTGGTTGAGGAGATGCAGTTGATAGAGCTCCCATGATGCTTAAGTGACTGTGAGCGGTTTGGGAAAGGAAATAACTGAAAAGGAAGGGGGTGATTTGCTTTCCCCACTGATGTGTAGGGTGGCAAGTGGCTGAATGTTCTTCTGGCTTGCTTGGGAAACAGATCTGGTATCCAGATGAGACTGGACTGAAAGTTGCCGTCAGCTGGCTTGCTGCGTTTGAGGAGCATAGGAGGAGCTGACAGTGTAGGTGGTGGTTCATTTGCAATGAAAAGTCCTTAGAGTTAAGCAGTTGGCACAGTTCCCCCCTGCCCCTCCTTTTTGTTTGTTTGTTTGTGGTTTTTTTTTTTTTGTTTTCCTGTTGCTACTGTTTTTTTGGCTTGTATGTAAACTAATATGACAAATTCCAGTGCTGATGAGAGAATGACTGTTCTGTGTAGACACTGGTCATTGATGTGGCTTTTGTCCTTGATAGCCGATAATGGATCCTGCATAGTACCTTTTGCACTGACTTTCAGTGTTCTGTGGGTGTGTTTTAAAGTTAAGGGCTCATGGGCATTCTTATTTGTTGGCTTGTGCTGACTTTACTTAGCGTGAGAAAATACTGTGTCTTTCACTAGAGAACAGTCATCTAGTGCATGGCATGAGATGGACATGCCATTGGTAGTGGACATTTGTGCATATGGATTGAGGGGACATTCTGCACAGAGATAAATGGTTCTGTTATCTTGGTTAGATCAGGTAGTATCAACCTGCAAAAAAAAAGATTAAGTGTGTTGTTAAAGAAGAAAGACAGTTAAATTTGTCAGTGCACCAAATAAAACCAAGAGGCTTAACAGATTTCCTAAGACCTCACTACATCAGTTCTTTATAGCATGTCCCCAGCTGACTTTATAGTTGTAGCCGCATGAATGTCCATTACTGTGTTACAGCTCCTTTTGTATATGTGGCTACACTTGCGTTTCCTTCTGGAGCTTTGCACTGTGCTCCTCTAGCTTCACAGCAGCTGCAACATAAACAACAAAATCTATTCCCATTACTGGACTTCCTTTCCTTGCTGGCTTGAAAGAAGCAATGGCACTAATACAGTTTATTTTATGACTCTATGCTGTCTACCCTGATTATGCTAGTACTTCTCCTTGAGTCAAACCAAGGTGAAACGTTCCAAATCCCCCTTTTCCCTGCAGGTGGCGGGAGACCATTGCTTGCTCTGTACTTGAATCCAGATTACTAAGACATGATGGACAATTCAGCTTTTTTTTTTACCCAGCCTAGCTAATATGTTCTATTGCTGATTTTCAGAATTCGTTTCCTGGGTTGTTACCCAGCACTTTTTAGCACAGATACTGTCTCAATTTACATCTGCATTCTGTTAAGTGAGTGACAAGGTATCTTGGTTACCAGCTACTTGCAACTAGATTCTTTACCTCAATATATTCTAGCTGCGAGAGCATCCTTAAAGCTGCTGGCAGTGTGTAAACTAGAAGGAAGTTGATTGTATGACAGCCACTTCATCTCTGGAGGCCACCTGACTTGGTGTCTTGTTTACCTCTTCATGTAGGGATAATAAAATGAGAAGTTGCTGGGCTGATTAATGGAGATAACCAATTCCCTGTGTCCAGCAGGTTCGGAAATTCTGCAACCCGGATCAAGAGACTCAGGCTCCAATTGACTTAAAAACCCTTGTAGCTGAAATGATGGATCTTTCTCTTTTTAAACTTGAGAGAGAGAGCCCATGTGACTTGTGTTTTGCTTTAGAGAAGGGAAGGAGTTGCACACTGAGGAGAAATAGTTTGGGTAGACGAACCAGCTTAGTGTTGATGTTTTTTTGGTGACATGAAGAGTCTGGTTCTGTAAGATGCTGGAGGGAGATCTTGTAAATTCCTAAATATTGGTAAGTTTCTGTGAAATTCCTCAGCTCTGTGGGGAGCAGCCACACACCTTTGACAGCCAGGACATGCTGAAGCGGAGTTTCAGCCAGGCCATTTGTGGCACATCTTGGATATGTACTGTAAAATAACTAAAATATCAAAGAATTTGCTAGGTCTGTGATTCTTAATACACAGAGATTTATGGGCTTAGAAATCTGGAGCTTCATCTACGAGGAGAATGAGAACTTACACCCTGGGACTGCAACATTGTTCACTAAGTAGAGGAAAGAGGAAAGTAACTGAATGGGTGGGATTTTCCTTGAGATGCGGGTGAGAGTGACAGTGAAAGTCTGGCTGTTTCTGCACTGCAATCAAAGAGCTCTGCACAGACTTACCAGTTGGTTTTATATGTATTAGAAAGCTTAGTGGAAGTGTGCAAAGGCAGCCAGATCTGTATGATTACTGGGATGGGGGGGAGTAAGAGAGGTCTGAAGAGGAAGGCAGATGATGGACGAGTAAGAAGGAAGTGACAGCTGAGGTGCTGGTGTGGCAGGCAGGAGGAGCACATCACTTACATCCCCAAAAGAGGCAACTGTCATAACAGACAGGTGCTGTGGATCTGTTCTTTTCATTCTCACTCCTTTATGTAATCTGTGTTCTGAATGAGTAGATACTGAGTGTGTAGGCTCTGTGGCATTTCTTCTGGCGTATGTCCTGGGTATCGTGGGCGGCATCAATCCTTGCTGTTAAATTTGAAATTTTTTTTATCTCAATCCTGACAATAAACTGTAATTTAGTGAACAGTATGCTGGAACTGAAATCCCTTATGAGGATATTGGTTTTCTGAATATCTAAAACAACAGCAGCCAAAAAAAAAATCCGGTTTGCTTTGTGCTCCAAGAACTTTCAAACACTCTTTTTTCTTCGTAGACTTAACCATAAATAGCCCTTTAAATCTGAGCAAATCATTTGGAGAATAGCATACGGCATTTTGTTGGGTGTGAAGGCTTGAAGTGCTACCTGATCATAGAATAGTTTTACTTGGAAGGGACCTTAAAGATCATCTACTTCCGACCTGCCCTGGGGAGCATGTTCCAGTGCTCAGCCACCCTCTGGGCTAAGAACCTTTTCCTAATATGTAACCTAAACCTCCCTTGATACAGCTTCATTCCATTCCCTCAGGTCCTTCCTCTGGTCACCAGAGAGAAGAGATCAGTGCCTGCCCCTCCACTTCCCCATGTGAGGAAGCTGTAGGCTGCTATGAGGTTTCCCCTCAGTTTCCTCTTCTCCAGGCTGAGAAGCCAAGTAACCTCAGCCATTCCTCATATGGCTTCCCCTTCAGAGTTCCATCATCTTCATGCCCTCCTTTGTATGCTCTCAGTAACTTTGTATTCTTCTTATTTTGTGGTGCCCCAAAACTGCACACAGTATTTAAGATGAGGCCACACCAGTGCAGAGCAGAGCAGGACATTCCCCTCCCTCAACCAGCTCGTGATCCTTTGCCTGAAGTCCTCCAGGACACGGCCCTTCTGGCTGCCAGGGCACTGATGACTCAGCTTCAACTTGCTATTGACTGGGACCTTCAGGTCCATTTCTGTGATGCTGCTCTCCAGCATCTCATTCCCCAGTCTGTACATACATCCAGGACTGCCCCAGCCCAGGTGCAGAACTTGTCTTTGTTAAACTTCCTACTATTGGTGATTTCCCACCCCTAGGTCACATTGAGCTTGTCATCAACCAAAACCCCCAAGTACTTCTCTTCTGCTGTGGTCTCAATCCATTCTCCCCACATCCTGTATTTGTGTCTGTCCAGACCCACGTGCAGGACCTTGCACTTGGCCATGGTGAACTTTATGGGTTTCATGAAGGTCTACCTCACAAGTCTGTCAAGGTCCCTCTCAATGGCATCCCTTTCCTCCAGCATGTTGACTGCACCACACAGCTTGATATCATAAGCAAACTTGCTGAGTGTGCAGTCAGTCCCACTGTCCGTGTCAGTGACATAGATGCTAAACAGTCCTGGTCCCAGTACTGACATCTGAGAATTGCCATCTGTCACTGGTCTCCACTTGGACATTGAACCACTGACCACAACTCTTTGAGTGCAACCATCCATCCCATTCCTTATGCACTGAGTGGTCCACTCATCAAATCCACGTCTCTCCAGTTTAGAGACAAGGATGTTGTGCAGGTCAGTGTCAAATGCAAGGCTAGGTTGGTGGTGACAGTTGATCTTCCTCATGCACCATCGCTGTAACTGTCGTAGGAGGTCACCAAATTTGTTGGGCATGATTTGCTTTTAGTGAAGCCATGTTGGCTGTCACTTGTCACCTCCTTATTTTCCATGTGCCTTAGCATAGTTTCCGGGATCCTTGATCTTGCCAGGCACTGAAGTGAAACTGACTAGCCTATAGTTCCTAGGGTCTTCCTTTTTTCCCTTTTTAAAAATGGGAGTTATGTTTCCCCTTTCCTAGTCTGTGGGAACTTCACCAGTCTGCCATGACTTCTCAAATATGATGGACAGTGGCTTAGCAGCTTTATCTGCCAGTAACCTCAGGACTTGCAGCTACATCTCATCAGGTCCCATGAGCTTGTACACCTTCAGGTTCCTTAAATGTTCTTGAACCAGATCTTCTTGTACAGTGTGCAGTTCTTCATTCTCTTAGTGGTTGCCTTTGTCTTCTGTGACTTGGGCGGTGTGGCTGGAGCACTTGCTGGGGAAGACTGAGGCCAAAAATTGTTGAGTACCTCAGTCTTCTCACTGTCCAGGGTAACCAGGTCTCCTGTTTCCTTCTGAAGATAGCCCATGTTTTCCCTAGTCTTCCTTTATCACCAGTGTACCTATAGGAGGTCTTCATGTTGCCCTTGACATCCCCGTCCAGGTTTAGTTCTGTCAGGGCTTTAGCTTTTCTAACCTGATCCCTGGCTGCTGAGACAATCTCTCTGTATTCCTCTAGGCTACCACTGCTTGCTTCCATCCTTAATGCTCCTTATGAATAGCATGCAGATTCTTAGCTGCTCCATGAAAGCCATGAGCACGGTGAAACCTATGGAGGCAAGTATGTGTTTAGTTCCATCTTGAACCTGCTAGTTTCAGGGAGTTGTATAATGAAATGATGAAATGAGATTGTGACAGATGGAGACTGAGGATATGGAGAAGCCTTGCACCTCATCAACAGCAATACCTTTGTAATACCTCTCATGGATTTGATGTCTAGTGATGCTCTTGCATCCTACACCTCTCATGTGTTTCTGCTTGCTAGATTTAGCCACAACAATAGAGAGACCTAACTTTTCTCTCTCCTTTTTTTTTTTGCTTTTCCAGGGAAGCTAGCAAATTGCAGGCTAAAGGGAACAGCACTGCAGGACAGCCCTTTTCCACAAAGAGAAAGAAACTGCTGTGCTCAGGTCCTTACCTTTAAGCAGTGATTAATGGAGATAACTAATTCCCTGTGATGCAAGTTCCAAGAGTTCCTCTTTCTGGGATAATGTTCTCTTTGGCCTCTTTTTGCTGATGTTTGTCCCAGTTTTGGGCACAGAGAGGAAGGATGCTGAAGAATGGGTACCCTCCTTTCGGCTATTAGAACATGGGCACTTGTGTAAAGGTATGTGATTCCTCTTTGGTTGGAAGGATGAACTGACTATCTGCTGAGGCCAGCAAAGGGAATTTGCTGGGCCAGAAAGTCATGGCTATTGGAGGGAATATCTCATTTAAGCTTTCTGCATGCTGATGTCTGTTGTTGCTGGTGTCGAGATGACTGATGAATAACTCCCCTTTTGTGTTTGTTTAGAAGAAAAAAAGCAGCCTGAATACACAATGTAGCTTCTCACTAACTGAATGGTGACATGGCGAGCTATATTGTATGCATTACTGTATGCCAAATCCTTTGTCTGATTGCCACACACATTCCTTGCTGCTGCTCTTGTTCCGTCTGTCAGCTGTGTCTTATCAACCAAACAGCGTTGTTGTTCTGGGTGTGGTCTTTTTACTACATGTTTGTTTAGCAGTCCCCTCAGTGAGAACTTGATTATAGCTCGGTGTCTCTAAAAATTGCTGTAGTCTTAATGGTGTTCAAACTCAAGGTTTTAGCTTTTGTGTTGATCAGTGAGAGTTTCAGCGGCGAACCTCCACTTTGCAGAATCGAGTACGAAAATACATGTGGATTGTTTTCCAGTTGCATTAATATGTTCTGTAGTAGACTTCCAGGGTGAAAAATGGATTCACCTCTGCCCTAGAAGGATTTTGTTTGTTCTGAACAAATGAAGATGGTCTTGTCCACAACTCCCTCATTCCATAGCTTTTTTCTTCTAAAGTTGCCAGCTGAGGGTCAGCTTCTGTCTATTTTGCTGTGATGTGCTTTCTTAACAGACTAGATGTTAACTTTGTGACTTGGAAGTAGATGTCTAAGTTTGGATGAGTGGCTTTTGGCCACTGCTGTTGAAGCTGGTGATCCTGCAAAAAGTAGCTCATTCCTGCAGTACCCAGAGCCCGCTTTCACTGTTTCAGATATGTTGTCCTTCTTATAGATCCCTGAATCTGAATGGGAATCTGTGACAGAGGCAGAACTGTTAATTGTAGCATGTTGTACTGTTTGTGTATTTCACAGTCTTATGGAATGATACTTTAGGGATGTCCTTGGAGAGGAAATCAGATGATCAATAGGCACTTTTTCTGAGGAATCAGGTTAAATTTAGGCCAGTGTATGTGAGGAAGAGTCACTGGACTGGACTTGGCCTATTTTGTGTTCTAGATGCAGCTGTGATCCTCGGCTGTGTGTCTCACCGAAGGGACCTGATGTTTTACATTATTGGTAAGTGAAGGAAAGGCTGCCACTGTATTTGTTGACCTCTCAATAGACTTTAGATGGGTTTCTTCATAGCCTTTGATTTTATGTTAGTTCAGAGTATATCTAACAAACATGAAGTTACTGTCACCCCACACTGTGCTCTCCACCTGGCAGAATTGCCTCTCCACCATTCTTGTTCCTACAGTCCTTTCATTGACCTAATTCCCTTACTTTTTCTTGCAAGAACTAGTGGAGGGTTGTTGCCTCTGTGATGACTCTTAATCCAGCCTTAATGTGATGTGCAGGGTTTGTGTGGTTATATGACTGTTTCCCTTAAAGTAATCTCGGTAGTTTTAATTTGCAACTCAAAGGGAATTCCATGCTTCTGTTGGGATGGCTGCTAACTTTACCTGAGACACTGTACCACCTCTACCTATTTCCTTTGTTTGCAGTCATTTGCAGAGTTTTATGGACTTGATATTCTCTAACCTTACTTGTAGCATAACACAAACCATAAATGTTCATGCAATAGCTTCTGCCTTAAACACCTAATTTGCAGTTGAATAGAATGTCATTAATAAAAGGTATCTTGGGCTGATGCAGAGGGAATTTTAGTACGTGACTCAGCCATGCTGCTGCAACCGCCTTTGTTCTCTCCTTGCTGCAGGTGGGATCACGGTATTTGTTATAGCTTTCTTCTTCACCATTAAGTTCCTCTTTGAGCTTGCCGCACGTATAGTCAGCTTCCTTCAACATGAGGACCGGGAACGCCGAGGGGAGCGAACTATTTATGACTACGTGCGAGGCAACTACCTGGATCCCCGGTCCTGCAAAATCTCCTGGGATTGGAAGGACCCCTATGAGGTGGGCCATAGCATGGCCTTCCGAGTGCATGTAAGGCAATATTTCTGTTTCCATTTCCATGCAGCTTTGTGGGCAGGAACAGAGGTCTGAGTTAGGGATGGGCTCTTCAAATGTGCTAAGCAGGATGTTACTTAGGAGTAGCAAAGCTATTTGTTTATGCCTTCTGTCCCGTTAGTGTGTTGCAGAACTCTATAAGTGCATATTTGAGGTTTGCACTTCTTAAAATCTTATCTCCCTCTCTTTAGAATCCTCTGAAGAGCCAGAGGAGACCAGACTCATCCTGACTAATGCTTCCTTTACTAGGAAGTGAGTGGGCTGAGCCTTGCCTTCAACAGACTTGGTGCTATCTTTTGGTTGTGCAGCTGAAGTTGAGGGCGTGGGAATGGGCATTTTACCAATCCAAGAGCTGTAAGGCTTTGTGGCCACTCCCCATTCCTTCAAAACACGTTGTTATTCTGTCTGACCTGGAAAAACCTGCCAAGAACTCTTGTTTCCCTACAATCCCAAAAGGCCAAGTCTAGAGGAGTGGGACAAGTATACAATTAAGATGGGTGAGGAGCCTGAACACAGAGTTTGTAGCTACATAGAGAAAGTTTGAACAGATTTTGCTGGGCTTATATGCCCGTCTTTCTGTCCCATCTTCCCCATCCAGGAGGGTAACAAAATAAGAAGAAAGGTTCAGCTAGGTTGCCATACCCATCCCTCTTGGGAAGGTGATGAAAACCCTTCTGCTTGATGGTGAGTGAGGAAATATAACTCCAGGGCAGGCAGTGAAAAATTGCTGAGGGAAAAGGGACTTGTTCTATTCCGGCTGTTTGAATTTATTCCCTTCACCTTACTGACACTCACTCATGGCAGCTTCAGCAATGTGCCCTTCCACTTCATGCTTGTTTTCCATTTGCTTAGTCCTTTATTCATCAGCAGTAGCTGTTGCATATCCTGGTTTCTCTTGCTGACAGTCAAGATGCAAACTACTTTAGGCCCCACACCCTCCCTTACTTAGAAACAGGGAATAATAGTACCTTTCTGCTGTCTACAGGCTGATTGCAGATGGCTGGTAGGCTCTAGCCAACAAGCTGTTGGCTCTTAAAGAACCATGCATGTAGGGTTTCAAGGTGTGATTCTTTCCTTTTAAGGAAGTATTGGTTGAGGTATGCTACCTTCTGAAATTGTCTGGCAGATCACTTCTGTGATTGAGCTGCCTGTAATTTTATCTAACATGTTGTTTTCATGCTGATGCTTCTCAACAGTAAAGACTGGGTCAAGCTCCTTAGGTCAGCTTCTTCTTTATACTATTTTCTGTAACAAATTGGTGAGAGCTTTTTCAGAGCTTAGCTCTACAATTGAACAAGATCTACTTGTTTCTCTGAAAGAATGTGGCTTTACGTTTTTCCTTTTGGTAGTGGGTTCTCTTAATTTCTGCCCTGATACTGTACTAGCAGTTCATACAGGAAGTGCCTGTAGTCATTTTCTTTTCAGGGCACATGTTTGAACCCCAGTACAAAAGAGAGTGGGGCTATTCAATGCTCTCTTGTGCCCTTTTCATTTTGGAGAACACAGCCTGTGTGACAAAGTTGTTTATTAATTATTTTTCCTTTGCTGAGCTGGAGTTATTGCCCTTCCCTAAGGCAACTTGCTTTCTCTTCTGTCTGTGTACTGCATATTTTTGCTGACCTGGACTTCTCTGTTTCCCATGCAGTTATTCTATAAAAATGGGCAGCCCTTCCCTGCTCACCGGCCTGTGGGGCTGCGTGTTCACATCTGTCACGTGGAGTTAGCAATTGATATTCCTGTAACGCAGGAAGTTCTTCAGGAGCCCAATTCCAATGTAGTGAAAGTGGCCTTCACTGTGCGCAGAGCTGGGAGATACGAGATCACTGTAAAACTCGGTGGCTTGAATGTGGCCTACAGCCCCTACTACAAGGTGTTCCAGCCAGGTAAGGTTGAAGTGGTCCTCTAATGATTCAAAGTAGATTTGGAGGTGTTGGAGGCAGTTAGGTAAATGTGTTTTTAGCTAAAATAGATATGTGACAGGGAAGGAGTTACTTTCACCATTTGCCTCCTGCCATGTGTAGATCCTAGCAATAGCCTCACGAGTAAAACATACTTGTCACTGGCAGTACATGGCGAAACAGAAACTGCCTTACAGAATAAGTCATTAGTGCTGCTTACAATCCCTAACCACTTGAGTCATGTTCTCCATTTTGTAGTAAGTTCTTCATAATCCATCTAGTAGTCAGAGAATGCCTTTTGTGAAAATACTGAGTTATTTGTATCTGAGTTGGAAATGCTGTCATGATTTGACTCTTCCTCCACTGAGTACCGTACTCTATTCCTTTAAGCTCCTGGAGCAGTTGATACCTTTGATTATACATTTCTTTAAAATATTTCCTTTTTATCAATTTTAAATTTGTTTTCTTCTACCTTTGTGTTTTTTACCCCAGTTGACATCTTTTATGTTTCGTGTACATGTTCATTGGAAGGACCTCTATTCCATTGCATTGTGAATAGATACACAGCTTGTTAAGATACCCCTTCTGAAAGAGGAAGCTCAGGTTTAACTCAAATACACTTCAGGCTAAAGTTTGTTTGGTAAACTGCATTTGCAGGTTTTCTTAGGTGTCAGCTAACTTGTATTTTGTATGTACAGTGGGAGCAAGTTCCTGAGCTGAAGGTTAGAATGGTGGAAAAAACGTTCTTTGGAAGACTCGTACCTGGGTTTGCTTTATTAGTATTAAGTTTCCGATCCAAGGAAAACACTATGTACTACACCATGTATTTCACTGCTCAGGTACTTTGTTTTTTGAATATAGGAGCACAGAATATGTTTCAATTTGATCCATTTTCAAGGGTGGTGGGCCCCGAGTTGCCTTTTTTTTTTTTTTTTTTTTTTTTAATTCGCCTTGGAATTTGTTTAACTCTAAATTGTTGTTGTCTGCTTCAGGAATGGTTGTTCCCTCCAAAACCAAAATTGTCTGCCATTTCTCCACTCTGGTGCTGACCTGTGGGCAGCAGCACACTTTGCAGATAGCTCCCAGAGATGAGTATGACAATCCCACCAGCAATTCTGTGTCACTGATAGATGAGCACAATTACAGCCTCTCTATCCATGAGGTGAGTGCAACCTTATACCTTGCTGCTTGACTTCAGGTGAGCTAGAGAGCTCCTTTTATTAATTTGTTTTCTGTTTAGCTGGGTCCTCAAGAAGAAGAGAGCTCTGATGTGGTGTTTGAAAAGTCTGTGGTGTCCAATCGGCAGACTTGCGAGGTGCTCTTCCGACTCACCTTGCACTGTAGGGGATGTTTCCATGCCTGCATCTCCTACCAGAACCAGCCCATAAGCAATGGTGATTTTGACATCATTGTTCTAAGCGGTGAGTCGAGACCCACTCAGGATTCATTCTCCATGCATCCTATTTTGACATGTTTTGCACACTCATGTAGCAGAGTTAGTAGTGGGTCCCCTACAGGCTAACCTTGCTTAATTGCTAAAGGAAAGCATATTCATTTAAAAATGCTAAGGTAAATCAATTTGCTGCTAAACAAGTGAGATATCTGAGGGTTGATACTCTCTGAGCCATCAGCAGATAAAAGCAAGTGTTCTTCTCCTAATTCAGGAGGTTTACCTCAGAAACTATGCAATTTTTATTGCTTGCTAGTAGTTGGCATCTGAGCTAGTCATGTATTGCATGTTAAGTTATATGGATGAAGGACACTGCATGTGACCTGTTTTACAGTGCTGTAATTCCGGGTTTCTTCAGGAGTGAGCCAGATTTCAATGTGTCTGTCAAGTGGCCATGCCTTCAGGCTGGTGCTCTGAGAGAGAGGTTCTGTATGCCTTTTTTCTTCAACCAGTCACTGTCTGAAGCCATGACAGACAGACTGCCATTCTGAAATCGTCTCATCCCACTCCTGGATTCTCTTTATCAAAGTTGCACTTGACCAGGTTTTCCTTTGGATGTAGAGCCTTTTCTTTAAAGTCACTGATAGTGCCTTTCCTTCATAGTCACTGATTTGGTGCTAGCCTGTGCATTTTTTTTAGTTCTCTTCTCCATTAGGATTTACAGAACTCTTTCATATCTATTTCCCTCAGAGAATGAAAAGAACATTGTAGAACGCAATGTGTCCACCTCAGGTGTCAGTATTTATTTTGAAGCCTACCTTTATGATGCTCCTAGTTATACCAACACTCAGTGGCAACTTCCACCTGTGCACCTGAACTCCTCCCAGCGCCGTCCTTCTACTGCAATTGAGGATGAAGATGAAGATTCTCCTTCTGACAGCCAGACCCCTGAGAAAGTGAAGAAGCCTAAGAAAGTGTACTGCTATGTGTCACCTAAGGTAGATGTCATAAAAGTACCACTCTGAGTGCATGTTTAAAGTATGCTGCAACTGAGGAGCTTCCTCGTGCTCTGTATCTTAGCTCCAGATTTAGGTGCCTCAGATTTGGTTAAAAAGAGGTTTGCCTAAGGCAAACATGGAGCTCCTGACTGAGAATAATGTTAAAATGTGCCTTGAAATTTTAGAACTGTGTCTTTCTAGGTCTGATCCAAAGCTTACTGGGAATTTTCTCACTGGTTGTTCAATAGATATTGTCTTTGCCTTTCCTTTGCTCTGGTCAGGTCAGACCTCCGATTCCTATTCTCAGTTTCTCATATATGTAAATTGGAACTTAAGAGAATCTTTGCTTCTTGGATTTTCTTTGTCCTGTTTCTGGAATGTTTCACTGAAAAGAAAAGGGGAAAAAATGGTCAGAGGACAAAAGGTAAATTTATAAGTAGAAGAAAGGATTCAAGCAAGTCAAGAGAAACTGAGGATTCTCTTATAGTAAGACTATGTTAACAGTAACTATTACCCCTTATTATTGCCTAAGAGCATTCAAAAACTAGAAAGAAAGTTCCTGTAAATCTGCTAATGAATTCAAATTGACTTTGTTAATCTACCCATTCAAATGCATTCTGAAAAATGCAGTGATAAATATCAAAGTAAAAGACTAATACAGGAATTGCTTTCCTGCGGAAGGGAGAAAGAGGACTGTGAAACATTTGTAGGATGGAGTATGTTGCTAGAGATTTCTAAAGTTCTGCTGCTTATGACTCTAGGAATTGTCTTTGGGAATGAGTGCTGTGTCCTCGTTAGCTCAGCATCCTTTCATCCTTTGTGTATTGTTTTGGACTTTCATATTCTTTTCTATTGCATTACTCAGTAAAGCAGATCACTAGAAGTGGGTACTGTTGCAAGCTCGCTTTAGGTGCCAAAGTTGTTAATGTGATTCTGATGCTTTCATAATGTATCCCTGGATATCTCTATATATAGAAATAGAAACAGTAGAAAATTGTTACTATGCTGTTATTTCTTTTCAGAGGTTATTTTTCACATTTGGTTTGTTTCTGCAGAAATGCTGCTTGTCAGTTTTTCCAATCATTGCAGCTAGAACAGGCTTGTGCAGGAAATGGTTTTCTTTTGTCTAAAGATGCGACAATTTCATCTTATCTTGCTTTCCAGAAGGCAGCAGTTCCACAATTAGTTATTTGTTCTGGCAGGAATGAATGGTGCGAAGAAATTTCTGCAAATCCCTTGGATTTAGCAAGTGCTTTTTAAAATATGTTTGAAATCGTTGTGAAAATTAGGGATTAATATCATTAGTCTGTTAGCGTGACTTTTACCAAAACCTCTTTCTCAGTGCATTACAGTCATGTCTTGAATTCAGCTTCTCAAGTGTGCATAAGATTACTTTCCAATTAGATGGTGATGTCCTACTGATGCAATGGCTTACTGCTGTAAAATCTGTGTCATGCTGGCATCCCACGTGCGTCATAAATGCATGCAGTGAAGTCTTACTGACAAGTTGCTTACAGTTCTGTGGAGCTTTAAAGACTCCTAATGTATTGTGTCGAATGTTGCAGAAACTTGTCCCGGGGATTGAAGGGAGGTCTAGCCTTATGGATCTCTCCTGTGCCTCATGTGTTTCAGGGACAACCCTTAACAGATGTTGACATTTAACATTTTCTTTTCCTTGTGGTTACTCAGCAATTCTCAGTGAAAGAATTTTACCTGAAGATCATTCCATGGCGCCTTTTCACCTTTAGAGTGTGTCCTGGCACAAAGGTGAGCCTCTTTCTATGTACCTGTCACTGCACCTTCATGTTGTTAGCTTGTCATCCTTATGAATGAGTCTTTTTTTCCTTTTGGAGAGAAGGGCTTCTACCCACAGAACGACATTTTGTGGCTTGAAATTCAACTAATTCCCTCTCAGTGCCTAAGTTTTGCTAATCTTTGTGAATAGGAGGCAGTCTTATCACTCCTTCCTGCCGTTTGTTCCAGTGCTAGGCAAAAATCTTGATTCCTTTGCATTTTACGTGTTTATTTTCCTCATAATCTTGCTAAAATGCTGAGATTGTGTCCCCTGGAGCCCTTAGGCTAGCATGTGAAGTTTGAAGCAAACCTCCTAACTGGAGTCTGCATGCTTCAAATAGTGATTCGGTTAACTGTATAGGCATAGGTGAGCAGAAAAAGTCTAGAGCACAGCTGGTGTTGCTCTGTCTACTGAGCATACTGTGCCTTCTGCATGGTGGGTTTACCCTTTCTTGCATCTTTTTGCTGCTAGTTTTCATACCTTGGTCCTGATCCTGTGCACAAATTACTGACACTGGTGGTGGATGATGGGATCCAACCCCCTGTGGAGCTCAGCTGCAAGGAGAGGAACATCTTGGCAGCCACTTTCATTCGCTCTCTGCATAAAAACATAGGTAAAGGGGCAGCGAGGTGGGTACAGTAGTCAGGAAGTTAGCTCTTGAGTCTGCTAGTTTCCCTGGGGAATAAAGATTGCCAGCACTGAATAACTTCTGATGAGAACTCTGATCCCCTGGAGTCTCAAGCTCTGTTCCTGTTGGTGCTTCCAGTGAATGTACTTCAGCAGCTGTTCCTTTTCAGCTTGATTTCTCTGTCAGGCTCTTTGAAAGTGCACCTGTGAGTGTGAATATCATCAAGACTAACTGCAAACTGCCTTGAGAGTTCTATCTCCAAACCTTGCTGTAATAAACAAATCTTTGGGCTGTTAGGCTGACCTATGCAGTTAATCTTAGAAATGGTTTCTAAATGTTTGAGGTGCTGACAGTTCAGGCCTGACTCAAATTGTCACTATTCTCAGGAGGCTCTGAAACCTTCCAAGACAAAGTGAACTTCTTTCAGCGAGAGCTACGCCAGGTGCATATGAAAAGACCTCATTCGAAGGTCACACTGAAGGTCAGCCGTCACTGTCTGCTGGAGTCGGTGAGTGTATAAGTCACTTTACTTAAGCCCAGTGCTTCCTCCGTCCTTTTCCTTCTGCTCAGTGCCTAAGGAAATCCAAACTGGAATATGCTGGGGCAGCCATTCTAAAAATTATTCATCCGTCTGCTTCAAGGCAGATGCCAGCCAGCCAGCTTGAGATGGGGAAAAAGGGGAAAAAAATCTCAAGGTAGCTCCTCTGTGTTCTGGATTGTTATTATGTGGAATGCTGTATTCCTTCTATATAGGCAGCAAGATCTCATCAATTTCTTAAGTAGTTAGGCAGCTTCAACTCTGATAAATTTTTAAGAAAGTCATCACAGAGTAAATAAAGCCCTGAGAGATGACTAGGGTAAATTACAGCCTCAAGCTGTGCCAGGGGAAGTTCAGATTTGACATCAGGAGGAATTCTTCATGGAAAGGGTTGTTAAACATTGGAATGGACTGTTCAGGGAGGGTGTGGAGTCACTATGCTTGGAAGTGTTTAACTGGATGTGGCACTTAGTGCCGTGGTCTAGTTGACAAGGTGGTGATCAAAGGTTGAACTCAGTGATCTTAGAGGTCTTTTCCAACCTGAGCGATTCTATGATTCTGTAAATGGATGCATAACCGGTAAAAACAGGAAATCTACTGACGCTACTATGTCCCTACTTTACATTGGAAGCTGAGGCCCAGAGAGCCTGTCTACCTGGACCAGATCTGGGACCTGAACATAGAGCTTCTGAGTCTTTATCTTCTGTTTTTCTGGCACAGGGCCATTCAGTGAGATAAGCTGTCAAGTCAGATGTTACGGAGCTGCATGCATGAAACTCTTGCATCAACAGGCTACTAGTAGTGGTTCAAAGTGACAGTAAAATATTCTGTAGAATCCTTGAGTTGAGTCTGCACCAATTCTGACCTGAGCTGTTGTGTTTCCAAAATCAAATTTAGTAATTCATATGATACGGTTCTTAAATGACATTCTAAATACTGTGTGTGTAGGGGAGACAGTTGTCTTGACTTATTGTTTCCATATGTGCCTCATAACAGTAATATTATAAAGATGGAAAAGAACATTTCTGGTGAAAACAGGAGTGGCTGGGATTTCCCTGGATTTACACTCAGTAAATCTGTATTTTGGAATATTTTCTGCATGTACCAGTTTGCAATGTTTGTAAGATTATATTTCAGTTAATAGCTTGCTACAAAATGACTTCATTTCTAAACAGTATTTCCATGACTACTTTTCCCTACTATTTTGGAAATTCCTGCACTGTCTTGAGCATTGGTGTTAGAGCCTAGTAAGACAAAATAAATCCAGTGCCCTAATAACAATAAATAAAAGCTTTAGTGACCGAGGTTGATAGGCACAACAAATGTGAGCAGTGTGTTTAGCCCAGAGGTGTGACTAGCATGATGTTTTACCTTATTTGAAGATAAGCTAAGCCAAAACTACCTGTATGACTGAGGATTAATGTGTAGTTTTTTAAAATTTTCTTTAATTGGAATCCAGAACTGGGGCACAGGAAGTTCTAGGCAGTTGAGATATTTTATTACTTTTTTGCATCATGACTTGTAAGTATGAACTCAGTGATTCTCTTCAAGCTATTTTTCTGGTGCTCTTTGAAACATTCCTATTTTAAATCTAAGTCGTGGGCTGAGAGTGCTTTACAGAAATTGCTCCTTCTCACAGGCATTTTAGTACTTTAAACAATACTATACTGCAGCCTTGAGAGGGCTGCTTCTGTGCTAAGACCTCACACTGTTTTAAGGTGAACTATTCTTTTATGTGGATAATGCATCTCATAACAGAAAATGAGGAATTGGCTTCTGTAGCTTTGGGCAAATGAGAGTTAGACCTTAGGCATTGCTAATTCTCACTTTTATACTTTAGAGTACTGGTTTACTTAGTGGGTTTTTGTGTTGCTTAGATTGCCCAATCCTATGTGCAGGACTGCATATTGGATATGGGGTGCCAAACAGTAATGGTTGCTGCTATTTTCTTTTTATTTTTTTCAGTCTTTTAAAGCAACACGAAATTTTTCTGTTTCTGACTGGAGCAAAAACTTTGAAGTGATTTTTCAGGACGAAGAAGGTGAGTTATCCTTTGAATATATATGAGGAGGAAGCAAAATGAATGATGGTGGAGTAGTTTTAATCTGAAATTCTGGTTTCTTGTAGTATGTCCATCCTATGTGGCTTTCCAGCCCTTTCACTTTCTCACAGATGTTAGTGAATTATCCTTTTGATGCTATTCTATACCTACTCACATAGGGACCTGAAGCCTTATGTAAACCCCATGCCTCTCCCCATAAAGAAACACAAACAAACAAAGCAATTACGACTAGGTTTGGGAGCAGAACCTGGAGTTCTGCAGTCCCTGTCTACTGCCTTTTTGCTATGGAGCTGTTCATTGTGATGAACTCTTGTGTCAAGTATTATTGAGCAGCATACATGAAAATCTCGAATTGATGACCATGGATGACAAAGCTTGTTTTATCTTGTAGCTCTGGACTGGGGAGGTCCACGCAGAGAGTGGTTTGAGCTCATTTGTAAGGCATTATTTGATACCACCAATCAACTGTTTACCCGCTTTAGTGATAACAACCAGGCCTTGGTGAGTCTGCAGTTCCTATGCCAAATGCACAGAAACGTAAGCATTGACATGCTGATGGTTAAAGAATGCTGCTATTAAATGGTGTGCAACCTTACCCTTTCTTTAACTTGCCTGCATAGTCATTTCCAGTGCCTTTCTCAAAGCTTTACTTAATGATTTTAACCCACTGAAGTGTCAAAGAACTGGCTGGATGAACAGTAGAGGGTGAACAGTCAGCAGGGAAGGCTGGATTTTTGGGAAAGAAGAGGTGGCATCAGAGTATCTAGAGGTTTTGTTGAGTCTGAATGTTTCAGGATCCATTTCTGCTCTCATACAGCTTCTTGCCTGTGCATGTGAAATGTTTTGTATTCTTTCTAGACAGGCCCAGGCATTTTATTTCTATTACTTGGCTTTCAGGACACTACACTAAAGCTCCTGGGCCAGTCTGAGAGATGCAGTGAATTGAACTGGTCCCTTACCTGCTATTTGTGGTAGTTGGACTGGATACTGATACTTGGTTATTTCATTTTGCTTCCTCTTTGCAGGTGCATCCAAATCCAGGGCGTCCCACGTATTTACGACTCAGAGTGTATGAATTTGCAGGCCGCCTGGTAGGAAAGTGTCTTTACGAATCATCTCTGGGAGGTGCTTACAAACAACTGGTTCGAGCTCGCTTCACCCGATCCTTCCTGGCTCAGATCATTGGACTTCGTATGCATTACAAGGTAAAGCTTCTCAGCCTTGTCTGAAGCCTGTGTTGATCTGGGGAGGGGTTGAATGTTGGTGTAGTAGCAGGTCCAGAGTTCTGGTTAGCAATGTGTGGGTGTTTTTTTGTTCTTCCGTCCATGTCCCTGCCTTCCTATTCTTTTCACACAGTATTTTGAAACGGATGATCCAGAATTCTATAAATCAAAAGTGTGTTTTATACTGAACAATGATGTGAGTGAGATGGATCTGGTCTTCGCTGAAGAGAAGTATAGCAAAACAGGACAGCTAGAGAAGGTGAGGAAGGCAGTTCCTGAAGGTGGGACAGTTTAACCCCTAATTCCTGCAGCGCTGGGGACCAAAAAGTCTGCTATGTGCCCCAGAAAACTGAACTTACTCAGGGCCATAGCTCCTTGCTTGTTTTTTTTCTGGTTGGGAGTTAAAGTTTGAGGAATGCTGCTGATTACACTCAGGTCAAGTGTTCTCCTCTTTTCAGGTGGTAGAACTGGTGGCAGGAGGAGCTCAAGTTCCAGTGACCAATGAAAACAAAATCTTGTATCTAAATCTGCTTGCACAGTACAGGCTGGCCAATCAGGTTAGAGAGGAGGTGGATCACTTCCTGAAAGGTAACATGCTGCCTGCTCCCTGCTGCTCTCTGCCTTTATGTCTCAGGGCATAGCACATACTGCTCTTCTCTTCTCTTCTCTTCCAGGTCTTAACGAATTAGTTCCTGAGAACCTCCTGGCTATTTTTGATGAGAATGAGCTTGAGGTAATTGCTGCCTCCATAAGTATCTCTACCTTTACTTCCCCTCCTCTCTGACAAATGATATCTTTCTGGACCTGGAATAAAGCCAAAGTGTTTCTTCCCGAACTTTTTAAACATTAGTAATTTGCACAGTAGCTGTTGCCTTGTTTCCTGGGTTCCTGACTTTCTGACTGCAGTCTCTTGCCTTTCAGTTGCTTATGTGTGGTACTGGAGATATCAGTGTCTGTGACTTCAAGGCACATGCTGTTGTGGTAGGAGGATCTTGGCACTTCCGTGAGAAGGTAAGTGAAAGGGTTTCTCCCTCCTGCTTGTTGAAACCAGTTATCCCAACTACAGCAGAAGATAAACTGGAAACAGATGTCTTGGTGTTGGAATTTAGGATTTCAGGAGGACAAATTGAAAAATTCAGGGGTCAAGTAGGACTACACGCATTATGAAAAAATGTTTCCCCCTAGAGAGATCCTTCAGCCTGGCTGACTAGAGATGATGCTTAATCAACTACCAGCAAGTAAAAATCATCAGCAGTGGTCTCTGTGAAAAAAATTCAACAAAGCACTAATTAAGAACAGTTCAGCAGGGAATCAGGAGGACTTAGTGGGATTTACTGCTACTGAAGATGTTAATGGGGATACACTTATCTCTAAGAGATGCTTGAAAAACATCTTTGCAGCCCACATGTAGTGCTGGAATTCAGTGCGGTGATAAGACTACTGATGCAGTAGCTTAAATTTGTACCCTCTGATGGTTCCCATCCCTCCCTGCATTTCCCAATAGGAGGGATATGGGAATAGTAGCAGCTTCATTTAGAAAAATAATAGAAGCTGCCAAAACACTCAAGATGAAAAGAGACTGGGAATACAAGTTTCTGTCTGTAAACACTGGGATGGTTCCACCTTCCTGCAGAAGTACCAGAGGATGTGAAAAAACCAAAAAATTAGCATAGTATAAGAAGCAAATTAGTTTTCTGCACTGTAAACCTACCTCATTGCCTATGCAGATATTTCTAAAAATCTCTGTGGGGATAGCAGAAGCAGAAGAAGCCTTTCTGCTTTCAGGGAAAGCATTGGTGGACATAGTAGCATGGGATATCTCTTAACTGATTAGAAACTATGTAATACTTGCCTCTATGTGTCACCCTGGTAAAACAAAACAATTCTAACTATTAGTAGAGCACTTGCTTGCAAGGGCAATTGACTAATCTTCTTGCAAGTTATTAATATCCTTACTTGATTTCCTTGGCTGACCTGTCTTTATGTTTTCTGTTTCTTAACAGGTCATGAGGTGGTTTTGGACCGTGGTCTCCAGTTTCACACAGGAAGAGCTGGCCAGGCTTTTGCAGTTCACAACTGGTTCCTCCCAACTACCCCCAGGAGGGTTTGCTGCACTCTGTCCATCTTTCCAGATCATTGCAGCTCCAACTCACAGTACTTTGCCGACAGCCCACACTTGGCAAGTGTCCCAGGGCGGTAGGATTTCCTGCATTGTGCTTTTGGGAGTGACACCAGCTAGTTGTGGTGGGCAAGCAGTGTATACCATGTAATGTATGTGATGCTTATGTGAACCCATCTAAAAGCAGCTGATGGGGATGGTTCCCTCTCAGATCTAGTCTAAATGGAATTTTTCTTTTGTTTTACAGTTTTAACCAGCTGTGCCTCCCTACGTACGACTCCTATGAAGAAGTGCACAAGATGCTGCAGCTAGCTATCAGCGAGGGTTGTGAGGGTTTTGGCATGCTGTGATTTCCCCTTTCCAGGAGACCACTTACCCTCTTGGCTCTTTGTGGCAAGACCCAGGTTCAATTCCTGTGCTTGTTCTTCTTCCCTTCACATGGGCAATGGAGGCAGAGCAAAGACTCCATGTAAAGGAATTTATCACTCAGAAGATGTCATGTGGCCTTTCTGTATCCCAAATGTGTCATCAAGAGCTCATCTTTTCCCTGTTCCTCATTCTCTATCTGGTTCAATGTGAAACAGCAAAAGGACTGTGGTGTATTCGTCAAGGAGATATGGCACTTGATTTCCATGTACCCTGTACACCCATCCTTCTGTGAGAAGATGGAGTTCATTAGCAGAAGTTACAGTGAGGTGCTGAAGGTCTGCTTATCTGCTTTTATTGTAGCTCTCTAGGAGGAAGAGGGAAGATCAGCATGGAGCTCTGCTGGAAGTCTGGCCCACAGGAAGCCTTAGTAACTTCCCATGTCTTGGCTCAACTCCCCCAGTGATTTTCCGTGATAGCTCATCTGACTATGACTTGTGAGGAGTGTACAGTTGTTCATCCTTTCAGCGCCTGACCCAGATGGGTTTCTGGTTCTCCTTCTCCATCTTGCTCTGGATGCTGCTGTTGTGTGTGCCACAGAGAAAAACGGGCAGTATCCACTGGAGGGAGTAACCCAAAGGGGAGAACAATATCATTGGTGCACAAGTGCTGGCCCTGACAGTGATCCTGTACTACCTCCACCAGGGTCCAGCAGCAGAAGCATCCTTCTCCAGCAGTAGCTGGTAATGAGCCTCTGCAAATGAACTGGAAGAGGAGTTTCTCCTCCACTGAATGTTTCTGACAGTTGATGTTGCACAGGAAGCTGTTCCATGCCCTTGCCTTCTTTTCCCTTCCTCAGGAGAGAGAGTATGGGTATCAGTGTGATCCCTCAATGCTGAGCACCAATGCCTATCCCACATTCACCTTCGGGGTATGTATGTTATGTAGTAACAGTGACAGATCAATAAGCAGCTACAGTGTGCACTGGGGCTTGCATTTGTTGTTGGGGTGATGGTACTGGGCAGAACACTGTACCTCTGCCTTGGCATCCCACAGTGTCTTGGCTTCTACCTCTATCATGCAGCAGCCTGAGGCTTTGCTTTTTCTGCTGCATTTCAGGCAGAGTGTCCAGAGAGTTGCTGGTGCCTGGAGAGCTGCTTGATTTCTCTCCTTCCAATCTTCCTACCTTCTTTCTTCATCTCTTCTTTTTTCCTGTTCCATTCAGTGCTGTTGGCTTTCCAGCACAAAATGCTAACTAGAACTTCACTCAAGTGATCGCTGAACAGCCTTCAACCACCATCGTCTGGCTTGTGGGGAGAGGAGTGGGCAGACCAGCATGCGAAATAAGCTTATGATTGGGATCTGTTGTAGCTGGAAGTCCATTCAGCCCTTCCCAGGGAAATAAAGGGAAGGGGAATCTGGGAATCTTGATGAGTTCTTCAGTGAAGCAAAATTCAAGAACTTTGTTTTCAACAGTCCCTTAGACAGTTCAAGTCAAAGACATACAGGAGTCGAAGTGGAAGAAATCTGCATTGCTACTACCTGCAGTGTAAGCTTTCACTGGATTATAGAATTCCTGGATTTCTTCCAGAATGGCGTCTCAGGCTTGCATCCCTGAGCTAATTTTAGAACACCATATTGGATAAAAAGTCACATCATCCTCTTCAGTCCCCTGCTGCTGTCTTCAGGCTGATCTGGTCAGACTTGTGCACAGTATGGATATTTTAACTGTGTGTGCTTTTCAAGTATAGCTTAGTCAAATTGACTGGGAACTTGGGAGAAATATTCTATATCTAGAAAATATTTTTAAGGCAGCATCTTAGTCATTCTTGGGCTGAGTGTATTACTTCTGTACAGAAAAAAATCAAGCCATTTTGGTGCCAAAAAACAGTCAGCTGAACATTGAGACTACTCAGGGGGATTTCTTTGCCTTGTGAATTTATTCCCTCATTGGCACTGAGGTGCTGTGAGGCTGCCAGGTTGAGAGTTGCCACTCTTGTGCTCTGACAGATCATGTTAGCAGTGGCTTTTCTCCCTTTTTTAGTGCAGGCTGCATTCTGCAAGGTTCTGACCTCCTTTGGGTGGAGAGTATGGTACTGTTTTATTTACACTGCAGATGACTTCCATAGTCAGTCGAGTTACAGCTCCTGTGTTCTTCATGCCACCACTTCACTGCTTTCTCCTGGGACTGAGAGGAGGTGGCAGTGCTCAGCTTAACTCCAGTTTGTTGGGAGGCATAGGCTGGTGTTGTTTCCATGCTGCAGTCTTGTCTTTCAGTCTCACCTGGCTGAGGTTGTTTTCAGCCCTGTAGCTATGGGCCAGCTCTGACAGTGACATCTTCCTCAGGAATATTCTCCCTTCTTCTCTTGAGCTTGCATTTTTTTATTCTGGAGATGAAGTAGCTGGCCATTGGGCAGACTTCCTCTACTGGAAAGAGCTCCTAAATGCTTCCCATTCATTACAGTCAGCACCCCACACTTCCCAGCAGCTGTGAAGATGCCAAGGACTTTCTTCTTAACACAAGTGCGGTCACAACTGTGATGGGTGCTCTTCGTCAACTAAACGCATCCCTGCTGTTTGCACAAGCCCCTAGCTGGTCCCATGTTGCTGAGGTTCATCACAATATTTCTGAACTTTCTTCTGGCTTTACACCATTTCCCAGTACAGTCATGTTTGATGTTTCCCTTAACGCTGGGAATGGGGATGTGCTTTGGTCACCTATACACTGTCTTACTTCTGGCAGAGGCTTGTTACATTTCGTTTGTCCCCTTTATTTATTCCCACTTAATAGAGGCTCTTCTGTAGAAATCCTTAGGATCCTGATACCATCTTAGACAGATTCTGTGTTTCCTGAAGCTGCTTTGAGGTGCAGAGGGCCTGGCTTCAGCCTGCACCTGCAGGCCATGTTGCATGTTTTTAGAAACCAGGAGCTGTGAATGATACAGATCAAATACTAGTTTCCTCTGGTGAATTTCTGGCAGAGTTCAGCCAAAATTTGGAAGCCTATGGTTGTAGTAGTTGATTTTGTAAATAGTTTGTATAATAAATAAAGTATTTGAAAAATGCTGCCTTCTCAGCTCAGTGTTCTTTCCAGGCTTTACAGAGGGAATCAGACTGGTGCTATCTGTGGGCAAGGGTCCTCTCCAGGTGTTCAGATGTCTAGTAGAGGTCTGCTGCAGTGGAGAGAGGATCGTTCTCCACCCTCAGCCTTTCAGCTAACTGAAGACAGGACCTGTAAACTTTTGGGAAGAGACGAGAGTCTGGGCTGGGGCTTGCAGTGAGGTCTCACTGCAAGTAGGCTGGAAAATGGTCTGAAGCAGCTACTAATGCCAGAGAGTATTTTAAGGATTCTTTTATGTAAATTAATAATGCAGTTGGTGCAATTATCTGACTCTGAGCTGCAGGTACTTACTTGTACTGCTTATGCCTCACTGTACTGTCAAGAGGATTAGATGAATCCAGGAGAAGAGAGGGCATTTGAGTCCTTTGCACCTTAAGGATTAAAATCTTAACTTTAAAACTTGAGAAGACTCTGCAACATGAGTCTATGTCCATTAGCATTTCTGTCTGTAAAATGATTGAAACAGTGTTTCCTGAGCTGTAGGAAGATTTAGCCAGTCCTCAGGCTGCAGAATATTGGCTGGCTGTGTGCTCTATATATACCATATATCTAGCTAGATGTTCTCACGTATGAAACCAGCATCTAGTGTTGGTTCTGGCTTTCAGGCCATGAGCACTAGCTAAAGAAGAGAGCAAGGGGTGCATGTTTGTCTCGGGGATTGCCTCTAACACAATGTTGGGTCATGGTATTATTCAGAAGCTCCTGTGGCAACAAAGTTGTCTTATGCTGGACTCAGATGAGGGAGGTCAGATAAAGCAGTCGTGAACCTTATGAAGAATATAGAAACTGCAGTTCTGGTGTCCTCTGGAAATCACAGAGGTTGTGAGTCTGCAGCTGCTGGAGTTGGGGTCAGTGCACTGAAAGGTAGATGACTTTACCAGGAAAACTGGCATGAACAAAATGATGCACAGCAAGCCATGTGGACATGTCTTTACATGCCATGACCAGTACAACTCATGGGAAGGGGGCCAAGTTGAGGCTGGAGCTTTCAGAAACTCTATCTGTTTGGGTGTGAAGAAGACTGTTCAGCATGCTGGATTACTTTAGCGTGAAACAAGTTCTAAAGTTTCTGCCTCTCTTTGCAGGATGCATGATATCATCTGGCTGCCCACATAGTCCATAATGATCATCAGTTTCTTGTGATGCTTTGGAGCGTGAGTGGTGACAGTGACATGTTGCTGACTCCACAGTCTCCATTTATCCTGGCACCTGGCGTAGACTCGGGGCTGTGAGAGAAATCGTACCCATGCGCTTCATGCTGGAATCCTACGTGCACCAGCTTGTGTCTCCAGCAATAGCAAAGAGTTGCCTGATATCTTGGGATCTTTGGTTCCACACACAGCCACTTGACCCCAGATGTACTGAAATATGTTGCCTGGGAAACTGAAATTTTTGTGCATTCAGTTCCTCGCTTAGCTTGGTTTGCCTCAACTGTGGAACTATGGAGAATTGATTTGTTCAGATACCTAAATGAGAAAATGGAGAAATGATGCTTGGTTTGGATAAGATCTCTTCTTGCTTTCAGAGTGTTATGGCTGAGTTGGTCAGTTGAATCAGGCTGTGACTCCTGGTTCTCTTGGTGAATTACTACATTTTGTATTGTTTTGGCTGTTCTGCTACCATCTTGTGTCTGACTGATCTGGCATATGATCACAGAAAGAGTTTGAACATGTGATCACAGGACCTATAAAAGGGAAACACTTATGGGAAATAGCAAAGCTGACCAGAACCTCAGCCTGTCTTGGCATCAGCTGTACTGTACAGAATCTGAGATTTTAGAATCTTACTCTTAAACTCTTGGGGTTTTTTCACTGAATGCGTGAGAAACCCTAATCTCTGCTTTCCAGAGCATGAAACTTGATTGTAGGAGGGAAGGTGTTACTGCATGGATGTGTTCATTTTTAGAAATAATTTGCTGTCTTCTTTCACAGTAAAACAAAACAGCTGTAGCTGAAATTCACCCAAAATTCCCTATCAGTCTTTTCCAGATACCCTTGTGCAGGGATGGTGTGCCACAAAGTATGTTGAGATGTGGGCAGTTGTACACAGAGTTAGAAGTGGGGAGTGAGGCCAAAAGCCAAGCCTCTCTGCCTTGGTCTAAAGCTGCAGTGAAAACAGACATAGGAAGTGGAGCTCTTGCACTGTGTGAGGGATGGAGAAACTCGAATTGGCCTAAGGCTGCTCCAGAGTTTTCTCTGAGACATGTGAAAGCCAGAGTGAATTTAGTTGGTTTTGGGGGGAGTGACTCTGCAGTGGCCAAAACCAAATTCCTCTCTTCCTCTTGAGGCAATTCTCTGATAAGCTGTGAGTGTGTTGGCCCATACCCGCCCCTTAATTTAGGGATTTATGCTAACATCATACTGAAGGCCTGTAAACTCATGTAATTTTCTGAGTGATTTTAGAAATCTCATCTAGAAGAAACAGCCATTTGGGGCTTTCTTGTGCTCCAGTAGCTGAAGTGTGAAGTTGCCTTGAGATGAGATAGTGCTGCTTTTACAACAGTGGGTGAAAAAATGCAAGGAAATACAGTTCCCTGCAGTCCTCTTGGAGGATGATGAAACCAGCTCTAGGGGGTTCAGATTTGTCTGAAGAAGTGGTTGGCTGTGTAGAGGCTAGCTCAGATTTGCAGAGGCCTTTATTGCTAGTTTGGAACAGACTCAGACCCCCACTTAGGAAAACTGGCAGCCTCTTCTTGTCTATGACTAGAGCAATCAGCAGGGGCATTCAGCCTTCTTTCTCCCAGGCCCTTTTATATTGGGAACAGCATGCAATACACTAGTAGCAATTGTCATTGTTGAAACTAAAAATTATAGGACAAAAATGTTGCCTTGGTATCTTCTAGTAAGACATCAAATGGTTGCCTTTGTGCTCAGCCACTGAGAGCATTACACTGACTGCTGTTTCCCATGCTGACCAATGCTGTCTTGTTTCCTCACTCACTTCCTGTCTGTTTTCTGTCCTTCCTCTCCATCTTATTCTCTGTCCCAAACAGCCAATGGACTCTCTGTGTCCAGATGCAGCATAGCTCCATGCACAATGGGGCTCTGTTCCAGAATGAGGTTTCCTGGTGCTACACAGTACTGCTATCAAAAACCAAGCGCTTAGTTGTAGATAGCCCTAAGGCTATGAAAGTGGAGGGACTGGGAAGCTGCTGGCTGTTTTTGCAATGAATCTTCTCGGTTTTAGGAGACTTCCATGACATCCACTGTGGTGGGCCCCACTCTCTGACTCAGCTCCGTGCTCTGCAGCCTTGCTGCCCGGCAGCCCTCGGAGCAAAGCCGTGCTGCCCTGGCAACGGGATGCTCGAGATGCTTTCCTTGGTGCAGGGACAGGTAGCCTTGTGGCAGCCCTGTTCTGCCGTCAGATGGGGACTGCGGTTGGTTGGCCACCAGAGGGGGACCGGTAGTCGACTTGAGGTGGTCCACTTTAAGAGTGGCCAACTTCAGCTGTCTTGAAACCCTGCAGTTTGGATTACAGTTGTTTTGGTTTGTTTGTTTTCTTCTTTTGTTTGGTTTTGTTCAGCAGACCTCTTAATCTAGCAAAACGAGTTGGCTGGCAGATTCTCTTGCTGTGCTTCTGATCCTCAAACAGGAGTGTGTGAGAAGTGAGCATCTAGGAAGCATCCCCTGTTTTATCACTCCCTCTAGGCCTTTTGTTTTCCAACAGGCAGCACATTTAAAATGCATGAAAGGAAATCAGATTTACATATATATGATTAACCTGCAGCACTCTCTCAGGAGACTCAGCACAAATAGCTTAGTAAGAATAACGTGCTTAATGTGAACAAACAACAGCAGTAACACTACAAAATTAGATGTGCTCCCTCAGGCTTTGAGACATAGGTTAGTCATCAGTTTTTGAGGGGAGAGGGAGTTTTAATGCATGGACCAGGAATGCAGAATTGAGCTGGTGCACAGAGAGAGCTGCTGTTCTTCTTTTAGGATTCATTATAGCATAATGGACTTTTTAATTAACTGTAGGCACCACTAGCCTTTCCAGAGAGCCTGGGGGAATGAAAGTTGACATGAGCTTGGATGAGTTGCAGTAGGTAACTGGAACAGTGCAGCAGCTCCAGGGACAGGAGGGAAAAAGGAGCATGTTATCACCCTCAGGGGACAATGGTCCTGAAGTGGTCTCTGCACAGGCCAGTGCCTGCCTTGGACACACTTTGCATCAGGTTGTTTTTCAGTAGAGATAGCTGGGGCCAGCTAATCTCACACGCTGCAGTTAGTGGTGTCAGTAGCCTTTTGGAAGTGTCTTTGAAAGATGTTCTGGGAATATCTTTCAAGGAGCTGGCTCTGTTGTGCCTTCCTCCTTGTGGGCAGCTTGATCTGTGGAGTTAATTCAGGCCTAAGGTTCTGACCGTTATGGATCTGCACTCCAGCAGATTAAGTGCTCAATTTAGTCCTGGAGGTTTAGGATTGCATAAAGAGGTAGCCTGTGGAGATGGATAGAACAGTCTGATAGGAGGTTGTGGTATTGAAGTAGAAGTTTATAAGGGACTAAAGGAAACACATAGCTCCTGATGCCTTTGTCTTGTTGAACAAGGTCAAAGTGACAGCCAGCAGAGATTGAAAGGCAACAAGCACGTGGCTAATCAAAGCTGTCTGCTCCACAGATGAACTGACAAAAGCATGAACTTTCATTCCTGTCCTCCTAAGGGCAGATGAAAAGAGTGTGACATGCATGTGGATAATGAAAACATCCATGGTTAAATAAGATATAAAGCAAACAAACTTTCTGCTTCAGGGCCAAAGCTTGTTTCTGACAGACAGGAGTTAGGAAGGAACTTCCTTTATACTTCTCCTGAAGCTAGCCACTGTCCTGCACTGAATGCTGACCTGGAGGAGTCTGACAGCTGCTAGCTCTAGGCAGGAAGAAGAAGGCAGAATCTGCTTTGATCCTGTCATAGATGTTTTGCTACTTAGGACTGAGCCAATATAATACTTGAGTAAGGAGAAGGCATGTCCTTCAGAGAACTGGGTGTTAATGGCTTTCCAGAAAATCCTCTTCCATCTAGGGGAGGGCTACCCTCAGCATCCTGTTGTGTCCGTAAGAGGGGCTGCATAGAGAATGGGCTCTCTCTCCTGCGCTGTGATCCCAGTGTAGCACCTACCATGTTCCCAGTGGGTGTATCAATGTAGAGCTCTGCCAATTATGGTACGAAGTCTTTGAAATGTTTCCAGATTGACTAGGTGTCTGCTGTTAGCCAAATTTCAGTAGTGTTGTTCTGTTCCCTGGATAAATAATTTCTTTCTCCACATCTCTGAGCTGCTGGATGAGTGGGGAGATGACAAAGCCTGAGCTTGGAAGAGAACTGTGTTGCAGTGCTGGATCAGGGAGCCCCACACCTGTGTTCTAACATGTCCTAGAGCTGGCAGATTCATGGCAGGGAGAATGTGCACTGCTCTGCAAGGCCAACACCTTGCCCTTCTTGAGCCATGAACCCTGCTTGTAGATACAAGAACACCTTTTGTCATCTGTGGCCTCAACCTAGCACAGGTTAGAGGAGGGGAAGAGTTGTCTCCTGAAGCTCATCCTGGGTGAGCCCCATGGAGAGATGGATGCAGCTCTGGTTTCTTCTCTGCCTCCTCACTTTCATCCCACTACCTGCATCTCATCCTCTTCCCTGTTCTTTTCCACTATCACTCCTTTCACTCTGTTTGCCAGTGCAGCAGTGGAGAAGACAAAGTGCCCTGAAGATCTCTGGCTTGGTCTTCTCCCTTCTACCCAGGGAGAGCTCCTTCCCCAGTTTTCTCTGGCTGCCTTTTGCCTTTCTAATCAGTCATGGTAATTTACCCTGGCACTGTTTGGCAGGGGCTGTACCTTGGCATCGTGAGCAGTCAGGGTCAGCTGTCAGCCTCTGAGGCATGAACCTAATGCAACAGAACAGATGTAAGTACTTTTTCCAAGTTTTCCCTGGACAGCAGGATTAAAGTCTCTGTTCTCAGCTGGGGTCCCCAGTGTAGTCACTTCCCTCTGTGTTACACAACACCCTATTAAGAAAAACAGCACAAACATGTTCAGTGGGATCCCTTCCCCCAACCCTACAAGCCTAAGGAACAAAGGCAAGGGAGATTTCCAAAGGCTGAGGAGCTGTCTGTTTGGTCCAGGAGACCTGGGATAATCCTGCACAGCTATCTCCCTGTGAAAAGGCCCTGCCACTCCCTGCTGTTCTCCATCCTTGTGGTGCCAGGGGTAAGAGAGGACATAGGGGGGTGCTGATGGTAAAAGAGCAGTGGGGTCATGTTCTTACATTCATCTGGCTGTGTGCAAACCTGAGTGAGTACCAATGCAGGGAGAAACTAGTGTGGCAGCATCCCTGCCAGGCCTGGTATCTGCACCTGCCCACTGAGCTGGAGGCTTCTGAGCATGAGTGTGTGCATGAACAAACAGGGAAACCACAAGGAGTGAGAGAAACCCCTAAGTGTGTCTTGGTGCTATCAAGGGAGAAGGTATCAGGTGCGGTCCACAGTCCAGATGAACTTTCTTGCTTGAATTCAAAGGTGTCATGTCCTGAGAAGAATCATGTCTTTTGATCACAAAGGTACTGAGGGAGCTTGCTGGAAGCGGAGGCAGTGTGTTCTCCATAGATTATCCTGGAGTGGCTGGCCACAGAGAGGGACTGCAGGCAGGAGAGGGCTTCCCCAGCAGACTAAAGGGAGCAGTCAGGTCCATGTGAGCACACACGAGGATCTGCTGCCTCTGTGCACCAATTACTTGCTTTAGTGACAAAAGACCATAAATGAACAAGAGAGTTAATTAGGTCTGCAGCAGGCCAGGTCTGGAGGCCTGCAGAGCTGAGAAATTTGGAGCATGTTCAAAGGCGCAGAGGGAGGAGAAGGCCCTGGAGCTCTGTGTAGCAAACAAAGGTTCTGCTGGTTTTCCCCCTCAGGGAGCACTGAGAAAAAGGAGAAAAATGTCTCTGACCTGAAGGATGGTCCCCAGGAAGTGGAGAGACCAGCTCCTGGCAGCATCTGTTTGTTCAGGCCTCCAATGAAGGACTTAAACAGCTTGTTAATTCACTCCTTTGTCCATCTGCAGATCCTTTGTCATTGCAGGCAAGCTCTGGGGCAGTGTGTGCAGTTGTGAGCCAGTTCCTTTGCCCTGGTACTCTGTGCACTGGATGATCCAGTGAGCTGTCAGCAGGGCTGTGGGGCATGTTGCAGCTGTCTGGCCCATGTCTAGTAAAATGCTCACAGCAGGTCCTTTCCATCTGCTTTGGCCCAAGAGTGACCCTTTCAAACCTCCTCTCCCTTGCAGTCGCCTCAACAGATGGTGGGAAAGCAGATGGAAAGAGGGTAGTCTCTGAAGCTGTAGCAATAGGGAAGTCTGACCCTGTGGTACCACTCACCCCACCATCCACAGGTACTGGGTTCTTGCAGTGCCACCTAACCTCTGAGCCTTGGCCTTCATGTCCCTTCTCTCACCCCCTCAGAGCACCTCCTGCTCCCTTCTCTGAACCTCAGTGAAGGTTCTGGATGGCATCCAGCTGGAAGAGAGCCTGCCCCAGCTCTGTAAGCTGAGTAGAAAGGGGCACTTATGTTATGAGGGGACCTAATGGCATGACAAGAGCAGAGGAACTCTTGTGCTCTAGGTGATGTGTTGGGGTCTCAGGGCCTATGAGTTTGGGGCTGGGGGTGTCCAGCTGTGTGAATCATTGCAAATCCCTTTGAGCAGCTGCGCTCTTGACTCTACCCCGCTGCACCCTGGATACATAAGGTCTGCTTTGGGAGGGAGGCAGGTGGTCCCTTCCCTACCTGCAATTGTACTGGACAGCAGGAGTTCAAGAAGGTGGAATGGCACACTTGGCCCACATTGGAGAAAGTTTCAGCTTAGCAATGGTGTTTGGGACAACTGAGTTGTGTACTGCCTACCAGGCTGCACCAGCTCTTCTGGAGTCAGGACTTAGACCAGACTGGTCACTGTTCCAGACTTTCCCTTCACTTCATTTGTTAGTGGCCTCAGATGCAAATTAAGTGGCCGGTATGTGGAGGCCTTGCTCGCTCTGCAGGGCTTCTGTCCAGCTGTCCTCATTCAATCTGCCTCCCCAGCAGGCCTGGCTGAATATGAGCACTGCAAAGATCTTGGGGGGAACACACAGGGCATCCAGGTTGTAGCGCTGTCACCTTCCTCTCCAGTGATGGCAGTGGCTGACTTGGACAGGGACAGGCCCTTCCCATAACACAAGTGAGGTCGATGCATCCAAGTACAACACAGAGGTGAAAAGTTTGCCTTGCAGAGGCAGTTCACCCCACCTCACATTAGGTACAACGCAGACAGCTCATGAGAGATGACCTTTCCTTCTGCAAAATAGTTTGTACAGGTAGTTTGGACAAAGGAGCAAGAAACAGCCTGGAAAGAAATAGCAGAATGGTGGAGAAAAACTGGGAAAGGTCGCCAGGCCTGCAAATGCAAAGATGTCCAGGGGCCGTGTGGAGGGGCTCAACTGTAATGTTTGGTACCATGCCCAGCCTGAAGCTCTAGCACCATTTAGTAGGCTGGACCAGCCTTATTTAGCTAGATGGAAGCAGTTGTCATTGTGTCCCAAGGACAGTATCATTGTCACTTTTTAATTTCTCCAATGAGGTGTTGCAAACAGATATACATGTGTTATAGCTGTACTTTGGATTTAGCTTTGTCTCTGGGGACAGGCAGTGATAAGTGTTAAGAGCTGTTTAGTTCCCAAATTCTTGTGTTTCTGAGCTGGTTTCTAGCAAGAACAGAAGTCATGAGGCTGGGAAAGAGGCTGCGTTCCCCAGCAGGAACATGCTGATGGGCTGGGAAGGGACCCCAAGGTGGTGATGCCCTCCCAGCAGCTGGGGTTAATGACCAGGCTAAGATCATTGGTAGTGTTACCTGACAACTGCTAATTGGGTTTGCCCTTGTTCAGTGTTTGCCTCTGGGATTTCCCTGGCAGCTGCAGGGGCAAGTTTGGGTCTGTGGAGGCAGGTCCCCCCTGTGGGAAGAGACTGCTGTGGTTAACGACCATTGAATGAGAGGGGAAGGGACAGGAGTAGAAAGCTGCCAAGGCTTTAGCTCTGGTGGGTGCAGAGGTTCAGCTTGGTTCAGATCTGCTGGTGGGCGGGAAAGGGTCCTTGGCCAGCCAGGCTGTTAACAAGCCAGAGGTGAGTGAGCATGGGTGATCAGGATGTGTTGCATAAGTCAGACTTAAAGTGCCAGAAAAAGCCTCCAGGGAAATGAAGTGTCTTAAGTGTCATCAGCTCTGCAGAGATAATGAGAACCAGAAAACACCAGGAGGTAAAATCGCACAGATCCATGAAAACAGGCCTGTGGGCCTGTGATCCTCATGGATCCTTGCTGACTGCAGGACCTGTGGGGAAGGTGGCCATGAGGGAATCTGGTGTTTATGGAGAGGCTGTAGGGTTAATCCTCCTAAATCTTGAAGGCAATCAACTCTGAAAGAAGAAAGTCCTCCTGCCATGTGATGTCCCTGCCCCCCACCCCTGCTTCTTTAGTTGTGTTGAACAGAAAGCAAGAAATTAGGGGAAGCAGCAAGGGGTAGATCTGCTGTCACTGTGTTTTTGTGGTCAGTGAGAATAAGGGAGACACTCCTGTTTTGCTCTGGGCTTAGCCTCTTGGCCAAGACCCTGTAACTTGGGGTTGACGGAGCCCCTTGGGACTGGAGCCAGGAGGTGCAGCTAAAAGCACTGTGTGGGTCCATGGATGCCACATCCCCAGTAGTGGCACCTCCACCTCCTCCAGTGGTGACAAAATTCATTACAGAAAAGGTGGTGGATAGTCACCTGTGTTAGAGGTCAGATCACAGTGAAGGATGCTGGAGCATGTTGCCCAGGCAGGCTGTGGAGCCTCCATCCTCAGAGGGATTTAAAAACCCAGTGGAATGTGGCTCTCTGAGCATCCTGGCCTGGGCAGGAGGCTGGACCCCTCTCCAGAGTTTCCATCTCACCTCAACCAGTCTGTGAGTGTGTGGGAGAGCAACCAGGGGATGCTGAGGACAACGTGCTTGCTTGGCCATGGCTGGAAAGCTCATGGCTAGCTCAGGACAGTATGAGTTTGTTTCCTCCTCACTTCCACGTGAAACCAGCGTGATAGGGTCCTTCACTGCTCCCTTGTCCACACCACTCCTTGCAGGGTTGTGCCTGAGCCCTGCCAGGCAGGAGCACTCCAAGGCACAGCAGAGCACTTTTGGAAGCCATCTGAGCTGCTGCTTCTGGGTACTGCAGTGGTGAAGCTGGCTTGCTTCCATTCCTCCCAACAGGAGGCAGGGCTGTAAAGCAACTGTGGAAGTTAGACACCTGGCTGTCTTTGGCATTAGGCCTGAACTGATGAGGGTGAGGGCAGGGTTGTTTCACAAAATAGCGATGAAGTATCTGGTGGGGTTTTGTTTTCCTAGCTGCCTCCTTGCTGGTGCCCTGAAGGCTTGTGGTAAAGGGCAGATGTTTGCACTTGTACCTGTGCCCCAGATGCATGCCTTCCTCTGCCCGCAACGGCTGAGTTCCCAGTCTTGGGAGAAGCTCTGTGTTGGCTGTAAGATCTCAGCCTGGATTAAGTGGCAAAGGCAAATTCTCAGCTTTGGGAAGAGCACACTTGACCTTTCCCTCTACAGAGTTTTGCTCGCCTTGGGGAGGAACTGTTGGCTGAGCTGCTAAACAAAGCACTGGCTGTCATGATCAGGACCTGCCTGCCTCAGGGAGGGTGGGCCTTAGCTGGGGGTCAGATTTATGCTCCAGGGTCGAGGAAGAGCCAGCAGACTGAATGACCTTCAAGCTTAGAGGTGACCAGCTCAATTTACTGAGAAATGTTAAGCTCGTCTGTCAAAAATACACCATTTGGGATGGTCTGGGCAGATGGGCCCACTGGCACATCTAGATGCAAGAGAGACATTTGCTTAGGAAGATCCAAAGTATCTTTTGAATCTCCTTCCCTTTTTTTCCAATCTGTTCTACTCTGTCATGTCTTGCAGTGCCTCTCATTCTGAACTGCTGCTAGCATCTTTGCAGGTTTTCCAGGTCCCATGGAAGAAGTATCCAGTAGGGAACTGGGCCCTAGCATGGACTTCAGACAATGTTATAGGTGCTCAGTGGTAGGAGCAGCTAAAAATACATCTTCTTCCTAAGTAGTGGCCTGTGTACAGCTCTCAGGCATTTTCTCCTACAGTATCCCCTTTGTTCTATATAATGTGGCTCACTCTAGTGCCGGAGGGCCCAGCAAAGTATATGGGCACACACAGAGTGGGCATGTGTGGTGGTCTCTTTTCCACTTTGCACCCAGGTTTTTAAAAGAGATGTATAAGGACAAACAAACTGTCTGAGTGAAAAGCACTATGGAAATGTATTTGCATCTCCATTGCTCCAGGTACAGTGTTTGAAGGCTTGGGGTTACCCCTGACCTTCTCATCCTCATCTCTTCCCAGCCTCTTCCACTAAAATCTTCTGAGCTTGGAAGCACTTTGAATTTGTGACTCTAAAGAGGTAGTTCAATATTACTGAGACCAGGTGGGTTAGGGAGGGAAGACATTCACTTGGGTGTAGCTGCTGAAGAATCCAGGTTTTCCCAAGCCTCCAAAGGGCTGTAAGATAGGTCTAAGTACATTTGCAGTCCACTGCATTGCAGAGAAGTGAGAAGACTGATCCAGCTTGAAAGAAATTTCTCCTTCAGTGCCACTTTTGCCAGCTCCTGTAGATGATTGTGCAGTGCTCAGCCACTGGTTAGCAGAGTGGTTTCTCTTTCAGGGGTGATGGGAGCATAGCATGGCAGTCAGTCCTGCAGAACAGGATGTTGCCTTCACCTGCAAGTGGACTGGCAAAATGGAAGGAGATAAAAGGATTGTTAATCAGCTACTGTGAACACAGACCCAGACCATCAGAAGATCCTGTGGGAAGCAACCACCATGTTCCCAAAGCTCTCTTGCACACTGGGGATAAAGCTACCTCCTGCCATATCAGCGTTACAGTTTGTCTGTGCCTCTTCCTCTGTGTCAGTCATGCCCTGAAATATCAGCCATGTTTCTCTTGGTGTGGGATGACTGGGAAGAGACTGAAATCAGAGTGTGTTATGCTTACATGGGAGGTCTGTTGTTAGCACTGGTGTAAGCACTGCACATCTGAGAAACTAATACAATGAGAGGGGATGCGCACGTGGAACAACTCAGGGCAGTGGGCCATGTTCCTCCTTTAGATCTGCTTGGTGCTGACATACCCATTAGTGGCAGCTTGATGCTGCTGCTGATCAGGACTTTGCAGAGAGGAAAAGCCCTGGAGGCTCTTGGCAGCTGAGCTTTGCACAGGACCAAGCTTATGGAGTCAGTTACCTCCACCCAACCCATATGGTGCAGATTCCCAATCAATTTTCTGAGCACGTGGAGTTTCTGGGAGATGTTTGGCTGAAGCCTAGGCTTGGTACAGCTGCGTCAGCAAGTTCTGGGGTGGGAAGGGCAGTGGATTTCACTTCCCGGTTTTCCTCCTAGAGCCTTGCTGACACAGTTTCCTGGACCACTAGTGTCAGGAAGAGGCAATTCAGTTTCTGGGTTGGGGTGGCGGGAGAGGCTTGGCCCAGCCTGCATGGGGCGTGAGAAGGGCACCAAACCATCCTTCCAGCCCAGCTGCTTCCTCCTCTAAAGGAACGAGACAGAGTTTCTGCCATACCCAGACTGTTTGGAAACATGCTGATAAACTTCCAAATGTCTGTTTTACAATCCAGATGTGCTAGCCTTGGCTGTAAACCGTCATCTGAAGAACAGGTGTGCTATAATGTTTCTAGCAGTGGCCCCAAAGCCAGCTGGAGGCTGTAACTGAGCAGGGGCCAAGGGGCTGGTGCCATATAGGATATGGATACTGGGGCAGAGATAGGTGAGGCAGAGAACTGTGGGTCAGCTGTAGTTCAAAGCAACGCAGAGTCAGACTGTGAGGGAAGAAAGGGACAAACCAGAATATCCCTCAAACCCTACACTCTGCTTAGCAGCACTGGAGCTGTCACAGAAGAGGCTGCCCTGGTTGTATGGGTAGCATGGATGCATTCCTGGCGTGCATCGGCCTTAGTTGGATCTGTCCTGGTGAGGAGGCACAGGGCTAGAGCTGGCCACCAGCCTCTGTGATATTTTCTGTGGTTTGCATCAACCTCCCCAGCAGCTATGTGGTCTGGGAGGCACTGCAGATCAGAGCACCTTCCTGCCAGCATTGCTGTGGGAACTGAAATAAATGAGGCACCTGCTTCATTGGACCAAACTTCACGTGCACTTTTGGCCTGAAAAGCAGGTGTCCCCCTGGGCTGGGGAAGCTATCTTTGCTGCTGGGCCTGGATCTGGTTCCTGAAAGCTGTACTAGGGAGAAATGCAGTCCCAGGGGAAGGATTGGTGGCAGCAGTGGGCTGCCAGAGAGGGGCACCAAATCTCTGGTGTGGGAAGGACTGCCAGCCTTGGGTGCGGGCTGGCAGGAAGCCTGTGGATGGTGAGGATGAGGCAGGGCACAAGATGCTGATACCATACTGCCTTAGCTACACATGGTGCCTGCAAGCTCAGAGATAAGATCCATACTGATGGCATATTGCTCTACCCCTCAAAATTGCTCTCACATAGGATTTTAGCTCTACCGGTACCTCTGGGTGATTTCTGTAGCCTAAAGCTTTTGTCAGTGACATTTGTACCCTCCATAGCTCCCACAGATCCGGCCAGCAGGGAAACAGGCTGACTGAGAGCAACAAGGTAGGCAACACCTGCCACAGGAGCAGCTGCCTTTGCTGAAAGTGAGCTGCAAGGCTGGGGGCAGCACTGAGGAAAGCCAAAGGCTATATCGGTCCCATCTCCCCATGGAACAAGAGACCAAACTGGCATTGAGAGGGGCCCCCATAGACAGCACTTTCACTGCACCTGGTGTAGCCCTGGCCGTGCTCTGTGCCCAGTCAGAAACCTTCAACATCCCCTTATCCCTTACAATGAGCATAAGACTAGCTGGTGCTGTTGCTTCATTTTTATCTGCTCCCACATTGCACTCCTGGCTTGTGCAAGTAGCTTTCCTGCTCTGTATTCCCTGTCTGCCTTCCTCCTGCTCCTCTGTAGCAGGAGCTACCTGTAGACCAGCCAAGCTTGCACAGCCTCAGAGCAGGCGGTTCTGGCCTGATATTGCTGGTGCAGGATGTTCCCCAGGAACATCAGGAGCTCCCCACCTCCCTCAGCCCTGGCATCCTCTGGGATGCTTCCCTTAGCTCAGGGATGCATGGGAGGAAGGAAGGAGAAGGTCTGTCCCGCCTCCATGATGCCAGCTGCATTCCTCGGCTACCACCATGCTGTCAGAGCTTGCTAGCCTTGAGAGAAGGCAGGTAGCCACCTGTGCTATTGGCATTGCTGTGTCCTTAAGCTGTGCAAGGCTTTCTTGTCTGCTTAGATGGACTGAAGCAGGGGAAGGGGAGAGGGAGGGGAGGCAGAGCCTGAAAATGCATGCCAGAGCTCAGTATGGAGGCAGAGGTAATCATCATTGGAGAGGGCAGGCTTCTGTTATCCCTGATTTTGTCCTGAGCTCCAAACTCTTCTAGGAGAGGCAGGAGAATTATGAGTGCCATCTCTTTAATCCTGTTATGGACTTCTGTGCTTGGTGTGGCCCCTGTTTGGGTGGGAAGTAAATGCTTCCGCATCTCAAGCTCCTTGCTTTTCTCAGAAGATTATGACCTGATGTGGTGTGGCATGAAAAGGGGTTTTGCTCACCCTCTCTGCAATTGTCCTGCATTTATTTCCGTTAAACTCTCATTTATGATTATTCTCATTTCCTGTAAGAGTCTGCTTTCTTAAGGCTGTGTGCCACACCTATGTGTAGAGTGGGTGACAGTATAGTCAGCATGGCAACTAGTGAGGGAGACTTCTGGAACTGTGATGTCACCAGGGAGCTGAATTCCCAGCCAATGAAGTCATAGCTGGGAAATTGGGTACTCAGCCTAATCCTGATAATTACCCAATGGGATTGTAAAGTGTCAATACACTAGTCTATTGCATGATGACTATTTAAGCTCTAACACATGCCACCTAATAATTGCCACTTTTTGCAGTTCCATAAGATTCACTTATTAATAAGCTATTAAACATCCACTTGAAATCACTGCATTGTAATGAGCTGAGATCACTGCTCACACAGCCATTGCTGTGGCCAAACTGGTAGGAAAGCACCTAAAATCCTGTGATGGGAGCAAGCCCACAATTTCAGGATGGCAGAGTAAACAAATATACAGGTATAACATCAGCCCCACGGATCATTCCTATTTCCGGATCTTTGTGACTATCATCAGTTTCACTTTGTTATGCAAAGCTGATGGGCTGAAGGACTTAAAAGTCCAAGTTCCCCATGCCCTGGGCCACCAAGGTGAGGGTCTTAAGGAAGGAACAGCAACTTGAAGGAAATGAATCATTGCTTTTTAGGAAGATTCTTTGAAATCAGAAGCAGAAATGAAATTACTTTAATCCCAAATGCTGTAGAATTGAAAGTTTGATTCAGGTTTTTGTGTGTGGTCTTTTTGTTGTTGTTAAGTTCAGCGTGGGAGGAATTTCTCAGGAAGAGCTTCTTCAGCACAGTCTGGGCATTGCCTGGTTTCTTCTATTCTCACTTGTTTGCATCTCTTATATTTTCTACAGGTTGTGGGCTCCTTGGGAAATGCTGTCTGTGAAGTTGTACCAGATACCAGGAAGGGAGACTTTCCACTGAGGAGAGCATTTCAGGCTCCCTGCATACCCTCAAGCTGCTGTTCCTGCTTCCCTGTTCCCTTCCAGTCTGTGACTTGCTGATGTTCAGTGACCACCTCAGGAAGAGCCTCCTGACATTGAGACCCCAGTGGAAGGGGAAAGAGAACATTATGGAAATTCACACTGTCAGGGCCCTTTCCACACTCCCTTCAGCAGTGCCCTGACCACATGAGAAGCATTCCCTCTTTGTGGGTCACAGCCCATAAAAATGACAAGAGGTTCTGCTTCTTCCTTTCCTTTCCTTTCCTTTCCTTTCCTTTCCTTTCCTTTCCTTTCCTTTCCTTTCCTTTCCTTTCCTTTC
>JAWWEU010000158.1:40967797-41089098 GCA_035583155.1 Acropternis orthonyx | reverse complement strand
CTTTCCTTTCCTTTCCTTTCCTTTCCTTTCCTTTCCTTTCCTTTCCTTTCCTTTCCTTTCCTTTCCTTTCCTTTCCAGTGGAGCAGTTGAAGCCTCCCATCAGGGTGACATCCTGAGCAGGCTTGCTCCTGCAGAGAATGTGTGGTGGAATGGATTTCCTGTTCAGGGCAGCCTCTCTGCTCCTCAGGAATGCTCAGGTTTTCCTGGTTTCCAGGCCCCTTTCCCCACAGGTATTGAAGAAGCAGAGAGGCCAGACCAGCCTCTTGGGGAGGTTGCATCATTGCAAACATGATGTCATTAATTTTAAATGGGCATGTTCTCCTGAGCTGCTGTAGCTCTGCACGAATTGCATCTAGTTGGGCAATTTTTTTTTCTCCTGAGGAGTTGCCCAAGAGGCTCTAAATAGTATGACAGATAAATAAGGAACCAGCTGTGCTGTGCAGCCAGACCAACCAGCATTCTACATCATTAGCCCACAGCAATCCCCTCTCTGCCTCACTCTGCACTCCCATCCCTTGGGTTCTATCATCTGGTCCTGCTCTCCAGGTTTCTTCTTCCTAGCAGCATGTTTTTGTCTCCTCTTGTAACCTCTTTCTCAGTATGTGGTCTCATCCCTTGGTAAAGAGTGGACATATGTTTAGACAACAGCATGACCAAGAAGTCCAGTTTTTGGACACTCTGTTATCTGGTCTGTGCCTCCATCTCAGACATGGTCCAGAAGGAACAATAAAACCAGCAAACCTTGGCTTTCAGCTAGGACAGTTTATCTTCTTTTTTCTGACAACAAACCATCCCTTACACAGCTCTCAGCTGCCTGCTGGTGGCCTCCTCACAGGGAGAGGCCAAGATAGACCCCAAAGCTCTAAGGGATGCACCAAGAGTGGCTGGAGGTGGCTAGAGGACCAGGCTGTGTATTTGGCTGGAGTGGCTTGTCTATTTGGTGGGAATGTCTCCTTCTCTGGGTGCCATAAGTATGAATGTGCTGAGCTGTGTGTATCTCATGGCAAAGGCAAGAGGTGGGAATGCTGTCCATGGAGGATTTTCTGGCTGTGTTTGCAAATTCAGAAGCTTCTTTTCCTGCCTTTCTGATGCATGTGGTTACAGAGATCCTCTCCAGAGATCTCTCTGCACTGCTGGCTTGAAATTATTTCTCTATCCAGCTCCCCAGATCTGCTGTGTTCTCCCTCCTGTGTGAGATGGCTCTTTTCAGAGGAGCTGTGGCTTGTACCTCTACATGGCTGGCTTGACATCCCAGTTTTTAAGCCAGTGAAGCTAGCCAACCTTACCCTGCCCTTCAGCCCTGAGCAGGAGGAGCACTCCTTCTTCCTCTGCAGGAGCTGCAGGCAGCTTCTGAATCCATGGAATGTGTCCCATCTGCAGTGCGTTAGGGTCTGCTCGCAGCGGAGGAAGAGCACATGTGGGTTGTGAACCCTTCTGAAAAGGAAGAAAAGGGGCTAATTAATTGAAGGGATCCAGTGCCAGGAGCCACATCTGGGGGCCAACTGACCCTGAAAGCATGGTTCCCAGGTGCTACTGCCACAAGGGAACTGTGCAGAGCTGGTGTGGACTCAGTGGGTGAGGGAATAAAGGTGTGAGGAGTCCTGGCCTGCATCAGCACAGGCTTGAAGAGGCCCTTCTCCCTGTCCTTTGAGAGGGTTCAAGAAGATGCAACTTATAGTCATCTTTTGAGATCACAGCCCACTTTGACCCCTCTGGCCCCATGGCTTCAACCTTCAGGTCCCCAAGCATCCCACCTTCTCTGCCATAGATAGGGCAGGTGAAAAAGGCAATGCCATCAACACGGATCACCTTTGCTCCTCTTCTCTGCAGGGACTGATGAGCCCCTGAACTGGCGCCCAGGTCTGCCTCACTCATTTTGGTGCCCTGGCCCTGGAAAGCATGGTCTTGGAGAGGTGCTGCAAGTGTGCCTGCCCTTGGCCTCTCTGGTGCCATGTCTGCTGCCTAGAAGGTCACATGGTGACTTAAGAAAAGTGAAGGCAGCAAAGAGCACTTTGAGCTGCCCACCTGAAGCTTGCCTCCCTGGAGGAGGCCTGTGCTCCCTGCTGATGGAGGCTGGGCTGTTGAACCCTGCTTGTCAGCTTACTGCCCCATCCTCTCTTCGCTGCTGATCTCTCTTCCCAGGCATGGGTTTGATCTCGGCAGCAAGCAACCCAACAATCCACACTCTGCCTGTGCGAGTTCCTGAGCAATGAGGTATTTCATGTTTGCCTGCTGAGCCCCTACTGAGCCACATGCTGGAGCCCAACCTGCACCAAGATTCCCCACACACCCTGCCCTTTGCCTTTTCTGATGAGTTTGTTTTTGGGGATGCCAAATATGAAATGAGCCACAGGGCAGCTGTGCATCCCCCCTGTGCCTGCGGCCCCTTGCGCCAGACAGCCCTGGGGTGGGGAGGCTGGGGGCCGCTGCCCTCAGCTGGCCCCGGCTCTGCTGCAGCGCTTCCATGGGATCAAACGGCATCAGCACATCCCTGCAAAAGCAAACGAGTGTTTGCATGTGTGAGGCTGGAAGGAGCTCATTGTCCAGCTCTGGGGGGTTACTGTAAACACAGAGCTAAGCTGATTTGAGGAGATGCCAGCTCCCTGGGCCAAGCTCCACCGCAGCCAGGGGTGGCTGCAAGAGGTGCCGGGGGCGGGGGGAGCCGTCAATAGCTCTGTTCAATTTGGCCATGTTATTCCTCAGCCCCATTAGGGAGGCACAGGCTCCTGTAGCTGCACCACCGTTGGGTCCTGAGTGCAGGCTCCTGTGGCGGTATCATCCCCTGGGGCTGCTTCAAGTTGTCTTCTTCCCTGGAGTGACCCACCACCTCCAGAAAGGAGGAATCCACTTGTGCTCCCTGCTCCGGGGTTGCCTGCTCTAGCTTTGAGCACTGCCCAGGCTTTTGGCTGCTTTGTTTATGGCTTTGTTTATGGCGTTGATAATTTTCTCATTTCAGGTTTAGGCACAAGCATTCTTTCCAATGCTGCATAAGAAAGTAATTAGGTGAGGATGGAAAGGACATTCTTCTTTCTCAGAACAAAGAAATAAGCCACGGCTGTTACTGGGCACTGCTCATGGCATCCCAGTCATACAAGCCCCTGCCCAAGTGATGCCTCTGCCCTGATAGGGCAGATAGGCAAGCCAATTGTATTCCAGGAAGTGCTAAAGCAGCATTTCTGCTGCCCTATAAGCCAGCTGCCAGTGCCAATGTCAAAGCCTGAGCCTAATCAGCCCCTCGTTCTGGTCACACTTGCTCACCTGCCAAGTTAGGTACCCTCTCCCTTGCTTGCCAGTCCCAGCCAGAAGGGATGTGCTGAGTTCCAGCTCCACTCCAGACTCAGTGTGCTTTCAGAGGGATTCATTCCCTGTGCTTCTGCTTCTTTTCCAGCTTCACAGCACCCTGGAGGGCAAAAAGCAGTGCTCCCATCACCAGAAGGGGATGGCTGTGATCTGAGAGAGCCTAAAAGTTGAGCAATGAGAAGAAGGAAGATGGCGCCACTGGTTTCAAATAGGAGAAGCTTTAGGAGCACAAATGCTGGAGACTGGAAAGGAGGAACTCGGGGAGTTGGGACAGGCCCCTCTACCACAAAGCTGTTGGGAAGCAAACAGCTTGGTGAGGACCAGGGGAGACAGCACTTGCAGTAGGAGAGGCTGGAGGGAGAGGAGTGTCAGTAGGATGGGGTGCTGTAATGGGCTGAGGAAGCCATTGCTCTATGTTACAGTTACCCTATGCATCAAAAGAGACAAGAGAAATTAGATAAAATCATGGATTGATATGACAAATTTTAAACTCGGTGGCTGAGCTGCAGCATTTGGCTGAAGGAGCCCCTCTGCGGGCTGCTGGAAGACATAAGGGTATACCCCAAGGATCACTCTGTGCTCACAGAGTTCCTTGTGTTCTCCCACAGACATCCAGTTGCAGTACTTGGGGTCGGGATGTTGCTTGAGGTGCACCTCTTATCCACCTAAGCTTGGCATGATGAGGCTGGTAAGCATTACTGGCTAGACGACCCACTGCAAAAACACATGCCAGCGAGCATGTCCTTCCTGGGAGCACTTGTGGTGTCCTCCTCTGCCTCCTTAAGTGTGGAGATACAGTGAGAGGTCTTTAGCCACCCACCAAGCTCACCAACATTGCTGCGGGCCAGAATGAGCCCACCCCAAATAAAGGACAGTGCTTGCACTCCGATGGGAGGATTTGCTCCTTGCCTGAGATGGCCAAGAGCAGCAGAAAACTGCAGAGATGTGGCAGAGGACAAGGCCATGCTGTTGAGTGTGGCTGAAATGGGATTTGTGCACCCCCCACCCCGGTGTCCCTCCTCCTACTCTTCCTTCAGTCTTTCTCAGTACATATAAACCAAAGCAATCATGTCAAGTCCTCCCTCAACTTTTTAGTACTCAGAAGACAGAGGTGGAGAAAGATGGACATCTATCTACTCTAAGCTGCTGGGATATGTCTCTTGAAAGATCTTTCTTAGCTGAAGGACCTGGAGCTCTTAGGTGGGTCCTTTTCTAGCCTGGACCTATACAAGGAAGAGTATAAAGCCTTGAATTGGGTTGAGGGGATCTGAGAGCTCTGCAGCCAGCGTGTGACGGCAGATAAGGTTCTTCCCATTGCCATGCCTTTCTCGTGTGAGACGCGATCCAGAGCAGCGAGAGGGCTAGTGGTGCTGATGCAGCTCCACAAGTCCCCAGATGCTGAGGGACAGCGGTGTATTCTCTCGGCATCCCTTTCTCCTGCTCCGTGCACCCCACACCCGGGGCTGCTCCACCTTCCCTGAGCGCTCCCAGCTGCGGCGGGGCCCGGGGGGTCGCTGCGGGCCGGGCTGCGGGGGCTGCACGGGCTGCACGCAGGCTCCCGTCCCGGCGGCGGCCGGGTCGCCACGGCCAGGCAGGGGTTAAGGCTTCTCTGTTGTAGTTTGTTTCCCTTTGCCAAAGTGGGTGTTGCTGGAATGTCTCCTCTCCTAAGGAGGGGGGCCGAGCCGTGTCCTCTGGAGAGGGGGGATGTCAGCATCAAAAAGACACAAAGGGGGAGGTTTCCAAAAATAAAACCCTCCATCCCCTCCAGGCGCTGCCAGTGCCAGAGGCAGGCGCGAAGGTGCTCGGAGCTGTTTGTGGAGCGCGGGAGCTCGCTGGCAGCCCGGCAAGCGGGGCCGGCCGCCTTCCTCCTCTTCCTCCCCTTGCAGGGGCCGCCCGGCAGCCCGCGCCCCTGCCTCAGCACTGCTGTCCGCGTCCCCGGTCCCGGTGGGCGGGAGGTCCTGTCGGAGTCCCGGCGCGGGATGGGGCGGTGAGCGGGGGGCGGAGAGCCGGCGGTCCCCGCTGCCCCACTCCCGCCGGGAGATGCCAGCCGGGCGCTGAGCGCTCCGCGCCGGCCGTCTCGCCCCGCCACCGGCGGACACCATGCGGGGCGCCGCCGCCAGCCTCCTCCCGCTCACCTTCGCTGTCCTCCTGGGCTTCGCCCGCTGTCGGCCGGACTCGGCGGCCAGGCTGGAGCCGGGCACTGGGGGGGCGGCGCGGCCGCGGGGCCGGGGGGTTGCCCTGGGGGCGGTGGGCACGGCGCACAGCCAGTCCCCGGCGTCCCGGTCCCCTTCACAGTCACGGCCCCTCCCCGCCGCCCTCCACGTGGACCGCAGCTCCGCGGCCGCCGCGGGGAGCGCGAGCGGCGGCGACGCCCGGAGGCAGCGTCCCGACCGAGGGCTGCCCGCGGCCCGGGGCCAGGCGGGCGACGCCGGGCTCGGTCCCGGCGCGGGGCAGAGGAACGGGCAGGACCCCTCCCGACAGCGGCCGGGCGGCGGGCCGAAAGCGAGGGTCGTGCCCCGGGCGAAGGAGCCAAGCGGCAGAGGGAGGATGGCGGGGTAAGTGCTGCGGCGGGGGGGGATTCTGCTTGAGGTGCGTAGCGTGGAGCCCCGGTGGTCCCGGCGCCGGGGAGCCCCGGAGGGGCCACGTCCTATCGCAAGCCCCGTGCTGCATCCCCTCTTCCATCCCACGGGCTGTCGAGGCAGTCACGGGGGGTGATGTGCGGGTACCTGGGCCGTGCTGCCCCGGAACCGGGACCGGAGCGTCCTGGGAACTCACTCCGGTGCTCGCTGCGGCGCGGCTGCCCCGCACGTGCGGCCGCGGCGCTCCCGCCCGCCCGTCGGTGCTCGTGTGTCCGTGTGCACGGCCGCGTGGGGTGTGAACCTGAGTGTGGGCATCGCGCCGCCGTCTGCCAGTCGTGGGAGTGCGCCTTTCAGGGCTGTGAGGGTGTAATGCCCATTTCCAGGCACATCACAGCTTCGGCTGGCCGCACAACTGCGGGGTAGCAGGCAGTGTCTCTTTTATGCTCTGAGGCTGCCCACGGTTGTCCTGGGAGGCATGCGGGGTGAGGGTCTCCCGAGGAGGATGTAGTATGACTATGGTGCTTTAGGTGGTGGAGAGGCTGGAAGGGCTTGCTTGGCTCAGGGAGACAGAGCCTGGCTGCTGCCGCCCTTGCTGCAGGTACCTGGCCTCTTGGCTCCTTCCTCCCATAATGGGCCCCTTGTAAGTACTCCACACCGCAGCTTCCCATGGCTTCAGCTGGCTCAGCCAGAGGAGGCTTCCTATGACTTGCCTGGCAGGGCTGCTTCCAGCTCTAGTCTCTGGCTACAGCTCTGTGGAGGTGGAGGGGATATCATATGGCAAGGCCAGCTGCTCTGTTGTGAGGGGAGTCTTCGAGCGGGATGTCTGGCTCAGCTTAGTACCCTTTGGCCCGGGGCCCCCCCCCCCCCTCTGCAGTTCCCTCTCTGCATCTCCGTGGCTCCACGCCCTTGGAGATGATCTTCTCTGCCACCTGGGAAAAGCTGCTGAAACCATCGTGCAGGAGTTTGACTGACCCATGTGGCAGCATGAGGCTGCCTTCTTTGTGAGACCTGCTAGGGGGATAAGGAAGGCAGGCTGTGGGCCCTCTGACATGGGCAGAAATGTCTTCTGCTAATATTGGGTGGGGAGCTTCACTAGAACAGAAAAGGTATGTCTCTTGAGTTTTCTCTCTCCCATACTCATCTCCTTGCAAAATTTTGAGACAGAGATGTTTTCTGTGCCACTCTGTGTATTTTTCCTTCAACAAATTCAAAGAAGCACCAAGTTTGCTCTACTTCCATTTTGTTTGATTTGTAAAGTATTTATCACTAACAGCTAGTCAATGGCATGTAGGTCCTGAGCTTACCCTGTCCATTATCTTGGTTTGTCAGCCACCGAGAGTGAGAGTCTTGGGAAGATCCAGTCCTGCTCAGTCAGGGTTGGACTTTGTTTGATTTTACCCTTTCTGCAGTTCAAGTGTTGTCAGTGTTGCTTTAGGAACATGTGGCAGTTCAGTTGGATTGGAGTCATCTGATACATAGCACGTTTCTTTTCAATTACTTATCCTGAACAGTCTTTACCAGATTTTCAGACTGCAGCTGCCTATGGTGACAACAGCTGGCCTGCACTGCTGTCAGGAGCACGTGGGCAGCCTCAAGTCTCACACTGTGTTCAGAAGAGTGCTGAACCTTTTTGCAAGTGGCTTTCATCCTTTAACCAAGGGTGTAAATAGGGATGGTTAGTCCAGCACTTACATGCTGTTTACCTGTTTATCAGCTGTGTCAGAGATATTGCCTTCAAGCTTAGAATAAGAAAGAACTGTGCCCTGATTCTGTGTTCCTCATGCAGGCTGTGCTGCACTTTCTGCCCCTACTCTGCACTGGAAGAGACAGGCTGGGGATACAGGGCTTTCTCCAATCCCCAAGAACTTCAGTTCTGAAAAGTGCATAGAATATCTTTCTGTCTGTTCTAGAATCCACATCAGGACTTCTGAAGCTTCTCTGTGCCCTACTGTCTTTGGAGCTTATGAGAAAACCTAGCTGAAATAATTGTCCATGAGTAACCACATGGTGTTGCTCCTCATGGAAAGCTAGCTGCTGCTGCCTCCAGTCATTCTGCAAGACTGCGTCCTTCCACCTCATCCATCTTCTTACGCCCCTTGCTTCACCAGACACATTTTCATCCAGGAAACTCAGGGCCCCTAAAAAACTTCATTTTATGATGTTTCATTTTTTTGCCAGGTGGGATATTTTCTGTTCTACTATTTACACTGAACTCCTGCTACTCTCTGGTATGACAACCTTCATTTTCCCCTACTCAGGTAGCTTTGCAGGCTGCACTAAACCCCAGTGCTATTTATTTATACAATTATTTTGGCTTAAAATATCAACTCCTCTGTGGGTTGCCTTTCCAGATTTCCCAGTCAGAGTTCTTTGCTGGTACCTCCAGGAGCCTCACAGTGTTTCCTTTAGTTGAAAACCACATTTATTGGCACTATATCCTTTTGTGGATAATTATTTTCTCACTTTGTCTGATAGCTGCATACCCAAGGTTGAGTTTCTTTCCTGGGAGCTCTTTGGATGTGTCTGCCACCCTGCTCCTGTCTGACCTTTTGGCAGGTGCAACTTGCTCAAACACTTCCATGAGTGTGTCCAGCTGCAAGTCTTGCAAGAGCTAGGTTTTAGTATTTTCTCCTGAAGACTCATTGTGAGGTGGCTTTTGATACCACAGCAAGCACCACAGAAAACTACTGACTTCTGACATTGAGTGAGGAAAACAATTCAACCCCAAAAACATCACTGCTTTGCTATACTCTGCTTAACCTGCTAGTTTCTCCAGCCCCCCTGAGTAGAAACATTTTCATCCCAAGTGTGGTGGGGTGGGGAGTTCCCAAGCTGAGACATGCCAGCTATGGCTGCACTCATATGCTCGGTGCATCTCTAATTCAGACTGGACAGTCCTGCTGGGAGGACACTGCAGGCACCTCTCGCTACTGCTTTGTCCCTTGGGATGTGACTCCCATCCCTTGTTCCTCTGCCCTGTGGGTGGGAGAGTGAATCACAGTGGTGATCCTCAGGTGATGCACACGAAATCAGAGGAAGGTGGGTAATGCGACCGTAACCTGGGGAAGGCCCTACTTGCAGTACCTGGCTGGACAATTTTAAGGGTCATGTGAGACCTCCCAGGTAACAGGCTGAGTGTCCTTTTTTCCCTTATTTTTGTGCATTCTACACCCACCCCAGTTCATGTTTAGTTGCTGCTATAGATACCATCCATGGCTGTATATTCCTGCTTTACCCAGGCTTTGTGGCATATAGGTTCTTGCTGTAATGTGTGTATAGGACTTCTTAGGAGCGGAGGCAGTTAATGCTGATGTGGACTTGGCAGAGGATTTTCAGTGACTCATCGATGCCAACAGCCTTTTGCTAATGTTCTTCACTGGGTCTGACTGCAAATATTTCATATGCAGTTGGATGAAGCTCACTTGCCTGCAGAAAGACAGACCTGATGATCTAATTGTCCCCCTGGCCTCCTGTGAGGATGCTGTAAGTGGCCTGAATGGAGTCAGCATATCTGGCAGCACAGAGTTCTTTGTGAAGCTGAAAGATGATGCATAGATTGCTGTTAAAATAAGAGGTAAAAAAAGGGTTCTGCTGAATGCTTCAGAAACAGTATGTGATCGTTACTAAGGCTGTGCACATGCTGAAAGTATGTAAAAGCCATGATCTTACTACTGTTTTCTTGTTTTCCTTCCCCCTAGTGCCTGTTATGGTTGTTTGGCTCTTGTTTGAGATAACACTGCAAGAGCTTGCAGGTTTTTCCAATTCTGGGTGCCTCTGCATAGTAGGGGTCTGATCCTGACAGTGGCCTCTGGCTGCAGCAGCAAAGCAGGGGATGAAGGGTTGCATTGCAGCAGCTCCTTTGCCCAGTGTGAAGTCACTGCTGGTGCATCCAATCCAAGCAATGAATGGCACTTCTGGATGTAGGGAGGCTTCATGGTACTGACTTCACCTCTGTGGGGAGGGTCAGGGAGATGTCTATCCCAGAAAAGGAGCAGGTCTGTGAGTAGCACCTGGGAGCTCCTGTGCACCAAGCTCTCACAATGTGCCAGGGGTTATACCTGGGTGTGGGCTAGCCACAGAATGGGGAGCAAACTTGGTTTGCAGATGCTTACTGCTGCCTGTGCTCTTTGGAAACCTTAGTGTGTACCTGGCATTTGAGTCAGGAGCTGAGATGTGGATCCAGTGGCCCACTCTGCATTTTACCAGAAATGCACTGAACTATGCCATAGGGCTTTCTCTGGCACTGTGGTTATTCATCTGTCTGAGCTATTCAGTGCCCTTTCTCTCCAAAAAGGGTAAACTGGCTACTGGAAATGGTCCACTCCAGTCTAAGCTGGGCTAAGGAGTGTTTTGAAACATGCCAAGTGGCCCATGAGCCCTGTAGCAGTACAGTGGTACAGGCAATCAAGTCCCAGCATCTGTGAGCATTCTCAGCAATGTTTAATTTCCTAAGTATATGCTAGCTGACCCAGCCCTTAGGAAGGTAAATACAGTAATTGACCTATTCCACTGGTAAGGAGACAGAGATAGGAATGACAGAGCATTTGCTGAAAGCTTGTTTTGGCATCAGCGTCAGGGCTGGGAATAGGACAGTGTGTGGATTGTGCCCTAGTTTGAGGTTCGGTGGAACTTCAGCTCGGGAGACCCATGTGAGGACATGTCTTCCTTTCTTCTTTGATCTGGGACTGTGTTGAATTTCTTTCCACCTGGGAGAGCTGCTGATCCACCACGTGCCCACGCATCTTCTAGTCTGTCTGCAGCCCTGGCTGCCCTGGATGTGACAGTCATGCTCCCATTTCCTTGCTGCTGTGCTTCTGGGTAAGCAGTAGGCAACCTGAATTGAGCCACGTCTTTGCCCAAAGTGTTGGTCATGGCATGTGCAGCAGGACACATGCAGCTGGGGGCCACCACTCTCTCTCGAGCACCATCCCTCAATGTTGTAAACATGCCATGCTCCTTAAACCTCATGGGATTCATTCTGAATTCTTTGCAAGGCAGTAGAAACCACATGGTGTTCAAGCCGTGCAAATGACAACAAAAAGCTTTAAGTAGAACCAGACGTGCTCAGACCAAGTCCTATGCAGCAAAGCCTCCAGTAGCTGTTTTCCCACTGCTGATACTCTTGCTTACCTGGGCTCCATGATCTGTAAAGTCCTGCCCACTGGGCTTTCACCAGGAAATAGCTGTAGTTCTTTTCTACTCTCCAGTACTACGTCTATGTTTTTCCTTCCAACTGCTCACTTCCAGTCCCGGAGGTTGTCCCTGCCACCATCTCTTGCCATCCTCTCACCCACGAGGTGATGGAAGGAAGGGACATTCCTGCCCAGGTACTCTCTCTGCCCCTGCCTCTGAGAGCATCCCTGCCAAGTTGCTTCCCTCTGCACATGATAGGCTGTCCTCCCTCCAGGAGCATCAGCCTGGTTGGTGCTAGCATCTCCCTTCACCTGGGATTGGCAATTCTTGTCTGGAGTTGGCAGTGACACAGAGTGGCTCAGTTAATGAGAAGTTTGTGCCGAACCCAACAGGGGTTTCATGCCTTCAAGACAAGATTAATCTTGTTGGCTCAGGCTTGGGCCCCTGTCTGTTTTAGCCTCATACCTTTTTTCCTACAACCTCTGGCTTGCTGTTGGCATTGAGAGCAGCTAGCAACATGCTCCCTCCAGCATGCATGTGAGAGATGTAGATAAAATTTGAACTTTAATCCCATGAAGAACTGTGATTCAAGACCAAAGCAGCTTTTCTGGAGAAGGTAGCTATTTTGCCTATAAGAAACATGGAAGAATGGGAGCTGTGACAGTCTTAAGCAAATATGCCTATGTTGCTGCTTGTTGTGGAGTACCGCAGCAGACCTTGATTGCCAAAAGACCTGCTCCAGCTCAGTGGTTTTCTCTTTTTACTGACCAGGACATCTTAAAAAAGTCTAAGGCCTTGTGGGCTCTTAGGCAGTAAATAAAAGGTTTGCTTTCCTTGGTACTTTCTGGGAATGTCTTAAAGATGAGACTCATAGATCTCTTTGGGTTGACAGATGAAATACTGGAAATCGGTGCCTAGCCAGAGAAGATACGAGTGGATGCTACAATTACTTTGGCTTGTTCTGCTTGCAGGAAGTCACACCAAGGGAATTTAAGTGCTTTCTCCCTATAAAAATCTGCCCATGTTAATAAAATATTGATCCTGAGTGGCTGGATAACACTTTAAAAATGCTGTGCCTTCTCAAACCACATCCCCTTCCCACATTGAGCAATTGCACTTCTACAGGCAGCTTCATTCATGAACACCAGAATGATCCTTGCCACCCACCATCTTTGGCTCTCCTAAAACGTGAGCCCCACAGCTTGAGCTCTGGCACTTCTCATCTCATGCCATGTGGATGCAGGAGTCAGGAGGATGCCATTTCAGAACAGGATCATCCTCTGACCCTGCTGTGTTCATGTTAAAGTCAATCCAAAAGACAAATGTGCATGTTTCCATGGTTCCTGTAAATTCTGTCAGCAGCTCCAACTGCCTTGTCCAGCAATAGAAATAAACCATACTCCTCACTTCTTTTCCAGAGGCTTTCTAGCACTTTCAGGCTGCCTATTTCTAACTTTTTATCTTTTGATGGCTGTACTTTCACATCTACCTAGACATGCAAAAGTTATTTCTTCCCAGAACCTGCCCTCCATGATGAGTAATACACTTGGAATAACTCTGTAACTTGTTATTCCTTCTCACTATAGACATGTAAATACGAGATGTGAGCAGAGGAAGCAGCATGAGCTGCCTGCTTGGGCACTGCAGAGCACCCCTTAGAGGCCCAGCACTGTCTCTAATAGCTGTATGTTTACAGCGATCACTACCTGAAAACACATAAGAAAGGAGAGGTGGGGAGTATGTAATTCATGTAAAGGTGGTCAAAAACTTGCTGCGGCACAATCCTGGATTTAACATCCCTGGATATGATTTAAGCATTTTGGAATTAATGTTACGCTGTGCAGGTTAGATAAACACGAATTTCATAGCACCTGGGAGTCCCCAGCCCCTGGAGTCACTGCACCCAGAGGCACATAACAAATGCAGGACTGGATTGCTTGCAAAGGGAGAACAAGCTGGGGAGCATCCAGGGCGACTGCTGGCGTGCGGTCCCTCCCGGGGCAGGGTTGAGCAATGAACAGCAACAGGCGGCAGCATTTAGGTGGAGAATTAAGTGTTTTCTTCTGCCGAAGCAGCTTGGGACATTTGCGGAGGCGAGATGCTATGACCACAGTTGGAATCAGGCCCAATTTACACCCCAATACCATGAAGAGCCATGAGATCTTCAATGATCACAGGCTGCTGGCCTCCAATTGCTCTCAGGAGGAAAATGGTTCCTCTGAGCACTGTGCCAGGAATCCAACATAATGCCAGTTCAAAAGGGAGATACTCTCTGAGGGATCGCTCACACTGCAGCATTCACGTAGTCCTTGGGGGTTTCTTTTCCAAGCACTTAAACAACTCAGCCCTTGTCCTGTTGGTTTTGATCTCAGCTGCTGGTCCATCTGGAAGGAAATATCAGATGCTGCAGGAAATAATTTTATGGGTGACTCAGAGGTGCTGGCTGCAGCAAGACCTCGACTTCCCCTTCTCCTAACCACGCTGCTTTGTCTCTCCACTTAGGCCAAATGTCTGTGGCAGACAGTGTTGCCCAGGATGGACCACGGCTCCAGGCACAAACCGCTGCATCAAACGTGAGTATGACAGTCTCAGCTGGTGCAAGTCTTGTGGTGCACCCCTGAAAACTCCTAGAGTACTGCTGTGGCCCCACACATGTCCCCTGCACTGTGGCAGGGAAGGAGATTGTGGGGTCTGCGGAGGCAGTGCTGCAGCCTCCCTGTGGGGTTGCCAGGCTGTGGGTCAGCTTTCTTGTCTGCTGGCAAAGTCTGAGTATGCTGAATAATTGTGGGTTTACTTCATTATTATTAGTGTCCATCCCAGGCAGGATTTTGTTAGGGCAGGGCATTGCAGTAGCACATTTATGGTTAAGTTTTGAGCCTTAGGCTCTCAACTTGTTCTGCTCGGAGCAAAGACAGGTCTGTGAAAGTCCCAGTGGGTGAGAACCAGCAGACTGGGGCTGTGCTCATGTGGATGAGTGTTGCTGATGCTGAGGGAGAAATCAGGGCTGCAAATTATCTGCATGCTATTAAGGAAAGCAATTAATGGAGTTGGCACAAGGGCTGGCATGGGTGGGGCTGGAACACAGCAGCACATGGGTTGTGTAAAATGGCAGTGGGGTGCAGGACTCTCCTGCAGTGCAAAACTGCCTGGTCAGGGCCCTCCTGCCTACCCACAAAGGGAGTAATAAGTGTTCTGCTGCTCCAGACTGCCCTGGCATAGCCCTGGGGGCTGAGCTCATTGTGGTCTCCCTGACCCAGCATTGGAAGGAGTTTGGGAAGGCACAAGTGCAATGCATACCAGAGGCAAATGAGCTGTCATCTCCATCTCCAATAGCTTCAAAGCCGCAGACCAGATGCTGCTGTGATCCCTCTGCCTGAACAACTGGGCTGCACCACCCAGCCCATCCGTAGGCCTTCCCAGAGGACGGCTGCCCTGTGCACCTGCCTGGTCCCAGGAAGCTGCAGGGCTGCCCGGTCAGGCCAGCTGGGAGGACAGGGAGCACAGGCAGCGGGCAGGCTTTCTGGATGGGAACGCCCGACCCAGAATAGCTGAGAGCATCTGCCTTCACTTGAGGGGCAGCAGCTGCCCAGATGTTAAGGAGGGAAAGAGGCTCCACTTTGTTTGCCGCTGGATCTCACGGCGCTCTGGCCGTGCTAGGGTAGTTGCATTAGCGATTGCTGTTTGGGAGGAGGGGGCCAAGGGCTGACTCACCTCCCTGCTCCCTCTCCCCCCCTGCCGACAGAAGCCAAACGGTAGAGAGCGTGCTGTGCTGCCAGACAGCGTCTGTAAACACAGTGCGGGGCCAGCGATGGCAGCATCTTTCTCTCATTAGGGATTTTGGTAGGAGCAGTAGATCTGGGCTTGCAGCCACGCAGGCTGCCTAGCGATTGCTCAGGTGCTGGGCCCTTGTTCCCAAGGATTCATTAAAAGGACAGTGTCAACGTGATCAGGCCTGACAGTGTCCCCTTGACAGGGGATGGTAAATCTCAGGCAGGACCTAGGTGGAGACTGGTGATGTGCAAACATAATTTCATTCCCAGCTACCTCCCTCTTTGGGCTTTTCTGATGGAGCTCAAGCTGCTGGAGATATTCAGCTGTTTTTAAAGCTGCCAAGGCAAGCTGGACAGCCCATCCCAGTTAGTTTCTGCGCTGTAATGCTGTTTAATGTTTGATCTCATGGTCTTTGATACGTGGCATATCAGGGAAGTTAGGGGAGAAATGCAGCCAGAGGGAATCTCTTAGGAGTGATGAAACATGGACTGAATTGGCATTCAGGTGTCAAACAGGACCTTGGTTTTCAAGGATTTGAACTTGGGTACAGGAGAGAGGATAGGCCAAATTGTTGCCATAATCTACCTCCTCTCACCTACAAAGCATGGTGGTTTCTTCCTTTACCCATACTTTTCTAGGAACTTTACTCTGCTAACATACCTGCATATAACTGAACTCCAGCTTTGAGGACCAAAATGCAGTGAGAACTTGTGGAATTTTCAGACAGTTAGTGACTGGGAAGATGAAGAAGATGAAGAGAAATCTCTCCGAGGCCACAACGTCTTCTGGGAAAGTGGAATTGAACTAAGGGAAAGTGGAAGTGAACTAAGGGAGTTTCGAACGAAGATCTCGCCTGCTTGAAGTGGGCTTGATTTCTGCCCACAGGCTGCCAGGTCATCACACTGAGCTGCATACAGGGCATCCTGTGAGGCTCCAGAGGTCTTCTCACAGAAGTAGCCATTAGGGATAGTGATCTGAACGTGGGCCTGAAGAATTCATCCAACCTCCTGCCTGTTTAACTTCATCCTGGAGTGAGACTCTGGCTATTATGTCCTTAATTTGGTGGAGAAGAAACCTATATACACAAGCTGGCCAGAAACTCCCTTGCACTACCCATGTTTTGGGGGCTGCAGTGGCTGCAGTGTACACTTGCCAGTAATTTAGTTGCTGCCTATTAGCTCATTGTCCTTCCCCTCTGCTTAGGAGCAAGGGAATCCTCTTGCTCAGCCTCCACATATTAGTTTATCAGCCTCCGCTTTCATCAGAATTATTCATGATGGTTCTTTCTTGCTTCTGAAGGTAGCATCCCAGTCTGGGATGGGAATGCAGAGTGAGCTTTTTTTCTGACATGAATGTTTTAAAGTTTAAAAGAAATATTTTAATCAGTACGTCGGGAAGGACTAAATAAAGTAGTGCATGTTCTAATCTTGTACAGATGGTCTTGCAGTTAAGATGGTGATAAAAGTGCAAGGATTCCAGGCTGAGTCACTGGCTCTGCTGTGGCCTCACAGTATGACTTCAGACAGTCACATTAGCACCTGTGGCTTTTCCACATCTGCAAAATGACATTCACATGCTCTCTTCTGTTGTCTTTCTTCTGTACAGTGGCTATAGGGTTTTTTGATCCGTGGCTGTTCTTCATTGAAGTTCTGTTTTTTCTCTGTTATTCCTGCATTGCTGTTTATCTACTTGCCTGTCACCCTGCACAGATCTCACTTGTGTTTAAGTTGTCTATCCCTTCTGGTTTTGCTATCACCATCAGAGCTATAGCTTAGAACTGAGTTTACATCCATAACTTTTCTATGAGAAGGTGGACTAAATCACCCCAGTGGTACAAGTCCTTAAGGACCTTCCCAGTTTTCCTATGGAGGGTCTAGCTAATGGACAGGTTCCCCCACATTTAAATGGGACTGAGCAGGAGCTGCTTACAGTGAAGATCTACACCACCCTCTTAGGTGAAGAGGATGTGCAGAGCTGCAGGGACTCACATAATTGAATGTCACCTTGAAATGTCATTGCTCAATCCTGGGCCACGTGCGCCTGTAAAGCGATGGGAGGTTGAGCTTGGTAGCATTCCCCTCTGATGGTACTGCATGCCTGGCCTAACTGGGTGGGCAGAGCCATGCCGAGGGCCTCCCTGTTGTGTGACCTTGCTGGGAGGAGTTGCCTCGTACACTGATGACTAGACAGCACCAGACTTATCTGTGAGGGCACTACTAGATGCCCTTGAACAAACAAGGATTGCTACTAGTGATACCTTGGCAGTGCTCCAGGTCTCATCATTTTATTAGAAGTTTTGAGATGACTCTTTGTTTTCCCTAGTGCCCCAGCTCCTGGAAACTAAAGTGGGAAAAAAATGAGTGGCTGTCATCTTAACAGCAACTGTTTATAGTCCCCACAGCTAGGGAGCAACCTTCTCAGATTAACCTCTGGGTTCAGAAACCAGAAAGCAAAAAGAAAGATTCCAAATATGTATATATTTTTAACCTTCTTTTTTCTTCAGTCAGTGTTACAGTTTTACAGTGTTACAGTCTGATTGGTGATTTCACACACTTGTCATTGGCCGTGCTGCTGCTGACTGATCTGCTCTCCTTATATCGCATATCTGAACGGAGTGAAAACCAGTGAATTTTAAAGCTCTTTCAAGTTCTTCCTGAGTCTGTAAAAGCAACCAGAAAGGGGATTAAGCTGTAATATTTCAGCTAGGGCAGCTCCCCACCCATCCTGCTGGAAAAGACCAGAAGACCATTCCCTTCTTCCTCTTCTCTATATCAGCTGCCTTAGGGGTTTTTAAAAGTGCCTGGTCACTTATCACTGCTTTCCGGCTGAAGGGCACAGTCTAACGTGACTATGAGCACTGTTGGTGGGAGAGGTTGTGAGAACTGCTGTGGTTCCAGGTCCCAGCGTTGTGCTCTGCAGTATTTCAGCATGTGAAGTGGTTGTTTTCAATGGCAGGCTTCCTGGACTGGTGGCCTTTGTTAAAACAGGCATTTATTGGGAGATAACAGTAGGGACTGGCAGCCTCTTTAAATCACAGCTGAGTTTTATATTATAAATTACATCAACTTCTGGAGTGCCAGACTTCCCAGAGACGGTTAATTCCTGCCTGACTAGCACCTTGTCCCGGTTCCAGAGTCTGCAGGCTTGGCTGATTTATTTTACTGGGGGATTTCATCAAAACCTCTGGCTTTAACCTATACAGCCCTATGTGACTTGGGGTCTCCTTTTCCTTAAGGTCTTCCTCTCTTCCTGAGTGTTAACATGGTAATAAATGTCACATGAAACATTCCATTGAACATATCCCTGATCTAGTTAGGAAAAGCTGATGGCAGGCCATTTTTGTGATGAGGGAAGGAGGATATACTGCTGTGAAAGGATGGCAAGTGTTTGCACACGGACTTCTCCCACTTGGTGACAGCAGGATGATGGATGGATGGCACTCAAGGGTAGAGCTGTCTGTATGTTTGTTGCTCAGAATCAGTGTTTCTCACAGATGTGCTTGGATATCATGGGGATGGAGAGCATAGCCAGAGAGGGAGGGACATGCCCATGAAATCCCAGCAGCTGAGTGTGAAGGTGGTGGGATGTCAGATGCTCCTGCAGCCTCCTTAGGGCAGTGCTTCTGGGAAAGGGGACTTCAGCAGAAGTGGTGGCTGCATGAGCTGAAATCCATTCATGGGGCTTCCACGTGGCTGGAGGTTAATGTCCGCTTTGTGTTGGCCAACAAGGTTTCATTACCCTTTGGCCAGCTGGCCCCTTTTTATTTTGAACGACAACACTGTTTTTCGGTGCCTTTTCAATTACCCTTGCTCAGAACAATGAGCTGGGTCCTACTGGGCCGAGCTGTGGTTTCCTGGCTGCCACTGGATGGGTTATAAACCCAATTTGGCATCTGTTGACTTGGGAAGTGTTAGGGTCCAGTGTATAATTAATAGCACTTTTCTCCCAGGGCACAAACTGAAGCTGATGTGCTGTAATTAGGAACACACACAGGCTCGGAGGGTGATTTAGGCATAAGGTTAATGAACTGTAAGTCCCCATAGCTGTGTAGGAATTTGAGTGCAGTGACTCCAAAATCAGCTGCAGAGGGAAAGCTCTGGAGAGGACAGGCTGGGGGCACTGTGTAAATCAGACCCCAAAACAGACTAAAGATAACATGTAATCTCTTGCTTTGGAATTAAGGTCCTATTCCTGCCTGGAGCACTATAGGCAATGCAGAAGGTCATATGCTCTCTGCAAGCTGTACTGCTCATTTCTGATCTTTCTGAAGTGAGTATTGTTGGAGAAGATCTCTGCAGAGACCAGTGTGGAGAATGGGGGTGACCTTGTGTTAGGGACCCACAGCAGCAGTAACATGGACTGTGAAGGTCCCCTGCCTACAAGGAAGAGATGGGACTGTCCTGTTTGTGCTGCCCCAACTGGGTGTCATCACCGTGGGGCCAAGTCCTGTGTTTGCTAACCACCTTTCTGTGTCTCCACAGCTGTCTGTGACCCACCATGCCAGAACAAGGGCTCCTGCAGCCGTCCCCAAGTCTGTACCTGTCGCTCAGGCTTCCAGGGCTTCCGGTGTGAGGAAGTTGTTCCCGAGCAGGAGTACCACCCGCCTGGTGCCGTTGCTGCCTTCCAGTCCCTGACAAGCTCCCTCCGGAAGAGGACCAGCACGACAGGGCGGGATGCCTCCCTGCAGGCGGCTCAGGTGCCCATCCTGAGGCACGCCCCAGCTGTGTAAGTCAAACCTGGTTCCTGGCAAGGTGCTCCCTCAAGTCCTCAGGCAACTAGCACCAGGCTCAGCTGGGCCACAGCCTCTGAGAGCAGGCAACTTGGATCTCAATGGAAACTCCTCCATGGGTTGTGGGAGCTGACATAAGGAGGTCAAGTCCTGCTGTCCCTTCAAAGGACTCAGTTTGTACCCAACACTGTGTCATGGTCCCCAGGCACATGCAGAATAGGACAGGCTTCTGTGTGGAAGGAGAACTGTGAAGGTCATCAGTTTGCCCTTGTCCTGTTGGTGAATAGCTTCACAGTATCAGCAGGGTGGATGGAGGAGTGGGGATTAAATCTTTCTCAAGCGGGTATTTTTAGAGCAGTATATCTAGGTAGTACCCACTGAAGTGTACATAGATCTGATATGTGCTTTTAAGTGCTGGTATTAGCAAAGTGATGACACTCAGAGATGTTTCCTGGTAGTTTTCACCTGTTATTGGGCCATTTTTTCCATATTTCTATGTCACCTTGCTGTGGTTTGGGTCATTTTGGTACCCAGGTGGGTGCCTGCATATTGGGTACAGAAGCAAAGATATAGCTGTTGGGGCTCAGAGAGGTCCATGCAGGAGAGTCTCTGTGTGGAGTGTGTTAAGCTCAGGATGACAAGTGTGACATCATCTGGTCCTTTGTTGGGTGAGGAAGAGTTTAGCCCTTCAGTGCACCTGCCTCAGTTCAGTGCTGAGATGTTCCTGTACCCAAGCTGCAACCCCTCCACAAAACTTAGTGTTTTGTGACATCCCTCTGGAGCTGTAGGGCTTTTGCTGAAGGAGGCAATAAAGATGGGAGAGGTGCCTTTTCCTGACAAGCACTGCTGCTGTCCTGTCAGCTTGGTGGGGATGGAGAGTTGGGAATAGTGCCTACTGCTGTACAACAATGTGCACATAGTGTTCATTTGTGGTTTTTTTTTTAATTATCTCTGCTTTTCTGTAAGAGTCCATGGACGTGGGAGCAAAGTATTAGACTGCATCACCTGTAAAGACACCTGTCTTTCTTGCTGCTACTCACTCACTTAATGGGCCAGAGATTGATTTTGTTGGTAGCCACCCAAACTTCCAGCAGAAGCCCCTCAGTCATAGTCAAGAAGACATTACAGCAAGTTACTGGTGCTTAGCCAGGAGGTAACTTCAGTTTCTCCTTTATTTCTCTGAACTCTTGACTTTCTCTGTCAACATTGCTTGGAGCTGCCTGAAGAGAGGCAATTCAGCCTTTGTTTTTCTGTATTCTTGCAAGTTGTTTTCAGCATGCCCATTGCTCCTAGAGTAGCTGTTGCCTTTCTCTTCTGAAGCAGAGGCAATGCATGGGCTGGAGACATTTCTAGACACTTACCCTTGGCTGTCAACAATTTTGGAGAGGCTCAAATGACCGACAAAGAATTGACTGACACCAAATAGTTTGCTGAAGCTGACATATCTTGGTGCCCAAATGAAAGATTATCTGATAGGAACAAAATTCAGGAAAGGCAAAGGTGTTGCTGGCAGGGAGAGGTGGCCAAACCCCTGTCATCGCTGCTCCAAGAGAGGCCCAGTGCCCAAGCGAGCAGGCAGCCCTTGCACGTGCCTGCAATCCTGGGCATTGCTGACAAGTTTTCCCGCAGTGATGACCTCCTCCTACCCCTCCGTGCCTCTGGTCTGTGTGGAAGGACTGGAGGGGAGGGAGAACAGTGCCCTTGGAGATACAGCACCTGTTGAAGGCTTTCGCAGTAAGGAATATGACCTCAGGCTCTGCACAGAGGACGGGGGATGGGCTGTGCAGGCACTGGCAGAATGTTCTGGATCAGTCAGTCAGACATGGAGTCCAGTGATCACTGAGCTGGGATTGCTGAATGCGCAGCTGCCTGGCATACCTTAAATCCGCTGGCACTGTCCCAAGGAAATAGGACTCCTTTAAGGACCATGCCATGCCATTCCTCTTTTGCTCCCCATGGAGGCCATAGGACGTCACTTTATTTGTGCTCCAGCAAGAGAATTTGGCTATTGTCCTTTGCAGTGGCCACAGGTAGGACACTGGGACATGTCCACCACTGACTGCCTTCTGGAGATGTCCTGAAGGATTTGCTGAGGCTGCTGTGCATGTCTCTGAGAGGCAGTTCTCACCACCACTCTGGGTGCTGTGCCACAGGCCACTGCCTTTCCTACTCAGTCAATGTTTAGCAGCCCTGCTTGCAGGCAGGTGGGGGACTGCCTGCCCCCTGTCACTTGTCTGCATTGAAATGCCTCTCTTCAGCTCCTGGGTGTTTTCCTGTGCCATTCAGTCACTTTTTTTTGGTTTTTTCCTGTGGACCTTATAACATGGTGTGGAACTGCATGACCTAAAAGTCTTGCTGCTGTTAGGTGAATTGTTTCCCAAAAATTTTTGAGTGCCCCCTTTGGCATTCCAGCTTCTGGGCTAGCTGATGAGCCTGTAAGAGTGAGCATTTTCAGCCAAAGGCAAGGTCTTGCTGTCTTTGCACCTGGCCATGCACTTCTGCTGCTTCACTTGCATGAATGTTTGTCCTCATCTGGCCTCTGAGTGAGTTGACTCAGTTCAATGAACCAGCAAAAAAACACAGCAAAATCAAGGATCATTTTCTGCCACTTCAGTGGACTGAATTGGCTTATTGGAAAGATCATGAGACCAGAAGAATAGGACAGAACTGCAAGTCTAGCAGTGAGGGAAAACAAAAGAAGGGACTCCCCTTGTGGTGGCAGGGAAGCCACTTCTTAGGTTGATCATTTGTCTCTTGAGACCATGCTCTTAGACTTGTCTGAACTCGGAGCCTGCTTCTTGCAGTTACAACATCATCTTTTTCTATGCTACCACTGAAGTGTTTTCTGTGCTTCTGCATCAGACTTTCTCCATGCAGTTGTAGCAGCAAAAGCAAGAAGTGTATTTGCCTTCTGAGAGCTAGGTAGATCTTGCTCATGTTTGCAAGTATGAGGATTGGTTCTTAGGCACTGCAAACTTTGAGCCACGTTCATTGTAGTCACATTCACTGTAAGGAACAGCTTGGATTTTCCAGTCCATAGTCTCCTCCTGGATGAGAGTGGATTGTGCTGGTCGGACACCTCTTCTTGTTGGTCTGCCATGATCCCACAGGAGCTGGCTTGTTTGATTTGTCAGTAAGGAAGAGGTAGAAGAAGCTCTTGGTGTTTTGGTGGATGGAGGGTGCTGGCGATTCCAGGTCAGTGGTTGTGAGACTCTTGAGTTCCAGGACAAACACTCAGTTCCCAACCTCCTTGTATGAGGAGTTGTGCAAGAGTAGGAGCTTATAAACTTCTAAGACTGTCTTGCTGTGCCAAGACAGGAAATCTATCATCACATGAGTGAATTTGCTTTCTCTTTTTGTTTATTTGTCTGTATATTGGCTTTGTTTGTGTTTGTTTGTAGGGAGCTAACATTCAGAAACTCTGAAGCCGTGCACCAGAACAGTGCTGTTTTAGATTCCTTCTAAACATGCAACAAAACCCATGAATCCTCCACAAAGACCTGCTCTCTAAGTAGAGATTGGATTGCTTTTGGTTTCAGTGTGTTCTGAAGTGAGTCTTCAAAAGAGAGTTAAGAAAGAAGCCAGCTGTGTTGTTCAGGAACTGCCTGGACCAAAATAATCCCAAATTCCCTGAGTGGTGAGACTGCTTTAAAATGATTTCTAATTGGATTTGCTGCTTATGATGACTGCACCTTCACTGTGGAGAGTAGCCTAGTCTGGAGGTAGGAAGTCTTTGGGAGTCTGTAGAAGCCCACAAAGCCTTAGTGAAGATCATGATCAGACAGCTGCCTCTTTTCATGGTTCTGCTTCTGGTACATATGCTCAGGCCCTCAGGAACTCAGCCTGGAAGCAGAAGCAGTAATGCCTTCTGTGGCTTCTCTGCCAGGAGAGCCCAGGCAGCATGACTGTGCAGTAGGAGATAAGTTACTGTCAGTCCTCTGTCCTCAGCCTTGATGAGAAGTAGCAGCTCCTTGAGCAACGGAGTTGTATTGGTCATATGCAACTGGTTGTATTTGCACCTGGCAGATATGCAGGTTAGCTAATGGATCTGTGGGCATTCCCACTGTAGCTCTCAGATCCATTTCTGGGCATGCTGGCAGTCTTGGCAATGTGGTCCCAAAGGTCAGGCTGAGCACTGTTCTGAGCACAGGTGTCAGTGCTGTGCTGTTACATGTAGTCATTGGTGCCTATGTTTGGAGAGGTACTGGGGAAGAACCACTTCATCCTTGGCTTGCCCACATGGTGTGCATTATCTCTTCTCCCTAGAACTAAAGAAGAAGATGTATTCAATCTTACCTGAGTTCAGCTCTTGTTCAGGGCAAGACATGGCTAGAAGGGCAGCTCTGAGACTACTTTACTGACACCAGAGCTGGTGATGCTCAAGCTGTCATCCCTTAAAATACAGTCTAAGCAATGAGCACCATTTCCCAAGTCCCTTCAGCAGGCCATGGCTCAGTGGAGATTTGGAGTCATGTCTGAGGGAACTTGTGGGGACCTGTTAGCTGCTGCAGAAACTGAGAGGCCCCCACACTCTGCTGCTTGGAACAGGGAGTGCTTGGGAGAGGAAAATCCTGAGGGTGTTAGAGGCCCTCCCAGCATGGACTGACTGCAAATCCTCCATCTTCTTGATCTCAGCCTGAAACTCTGCCCGGAGAAGCAAAGCCCTGATGGATGATTGTGCGGGAGGAGCTGCATCTCCGCCCAGAAGCTGAGCTAAATGGAAACAGCTTTGTTTTCCTAAGGCTGGAATATCAGCTGAATTCATGTTTATTTAGCAGGGAGTGGAAAGGGTTTGTGCCCTTTCCCCTCACCATCAGGATGGATGACCAGCTGCCCCTGGCTCTGGGCAGTGTCCGTGGAGGGTTCTGTCGCTGCCACCCGAGAAGGTCCCTGCTGCAGGAGTGCTGGGCATAATTATGTAGGCAGCATCTGTGCAAGGGAATTGTGCTGCCTGGATGGGATGTGTATGCTGGATAAAGGCTGCCTGGAAAGCAAGGCATCCTTCGTCTTCACAGAAAAGAAGAGATGTCTGGGACCTGCAAAGCACTTTCTCAGTAACGCAGGCAAGGGAAAAGGACATAGCTGTGGTATAAGGTGCTGAGACAGTGTGCAGACAGCTTAATGCAGCTAAGCTCTTGAGGGCTGGAACTTCCTCTGAGAGGGTTCGGTTTAGGCGAGGCAGTTGCTGGGAGTTGCCTGGTGTTTTCAGGATGGAAAAGAAAGAAGGCTGAGTTGCAACATGCCCGGCCCACTGACTCCTAATATCAGTCTCCTCTGCAGCACCCTGGAGGAGACATCTCCCTTCCTGATGAGAGGAAGGGCTATATGCAGCCCTTGAGGAGGGTTGGCCTGGGAACACTGGAAACCTTATGCCAGCAGGAAGGCTCTGCCAAAATCTATTCTCTCTCCTGGAAGCGAAGGATGAGAACAGCAGGGAGCAAGCAGACAGCAGGATCTTGAGTGTGTAGCAGAGGTTGCTGGATGGAGAAGTATATTTCCCCCTGTTTGAAAATTGACTGAAACCAGCTCCTGTTTTTGTGGCAGTCAAATGTCAAGCATGGTCCTTTGCAGAGGGGAGTGGAGCCTATGGGTGGACATAAAGCTGTCCACCCTGAAGTGGCCGCTTAAAACAAGACATTGTGAACTGTGCCTTGGCAAAATCAGCTTGATGAGCTTGTTATCATTGTGGACTAGCAGATAGAACAAAAAGTTCACTGCAGGGTCACTTGCTTTTTAAAGATGCTGCTCTAAACAGAGGCAGATTTGTCTTTATTGTTAAAGCAGGATCTGGACCCTCCTATCTTGCCAGCTTTGAACTTTCCACATTTATGAGAAAAAGGGGAGCTTGCTTACTGCCTTACTTGGGTTGCTGCTGAGTGTCCAGGACTGTTTGTCCATTATACATATAGTACTAGGAGAAGGTCTATACTAGCCACATACCTACTGAACACACCTACTCTTCTACTTACTTATGACTGTCACTCCCTTCACATTTGTGAGGGTTACAATTTATTAATCCCCAAATATCAGAGAAAATTAAAGCTGCCTCTGGATGAGAAGCATCCCTCTGTTTAAGTGCATTCTCATGGCATGGGCTGGTAGCTTTCCCACTTTGTTTGGGATGGGACCAGTCCAGGAGACCCATAGTGCATGCTGTTGAATTCTTAGGGTAAAACACTGGTGCCAGCCTTGCCTTCTGCCACTGTGGTGTCTTTATGCTTGCTCCTTGAAAGGCATATTTTCTTTCTAAGGTGCTTCCCTTTGGCAATATAGTTTTCACAATGTTCCTTGATCCAGAAGCCACTTTAAGTAGATATCCAAGACACTGTTAAAAAATTGAAAATAAAAAGCCAGTGCCAGTCCACATGGGAATATGTGAAAAGAGATTACACTCAGGGCAATGAGTTCTCCATAAACTCCAGATCTCAACCCCTCTCCTGCTTTGACATAGTCAAAAGCCCTTGGCAGGCTGGCTGAGAAGCCTAAAAGAAAAACTCGAGCTACCCAAGAGGAGCATAAATGTACTTTTTCTTACATAAAAATACTCCTATTTTTAAATTACATGATATACCTTCTCTGCCTGGCACCAGATACAGTTGCTCTACTTTCTAGTGTTTTAAAGCTGTCAACACCATTCTGGTTTATGTGTTCTATGTATTTACTTTCTAAGGGATTGCATACTCTTTTTCAGGCCCCTTTTTTAAACTCCAAATATGGTCCTTACATGAGACCTGGTTCTTCTGCACCTACTTGGGAGTCATTCCTGTAGCTTAATTCAGCCTCTAGGCAGTTCAAATGCACTTTCTTTTCTAACTGAAAGAAAAATGCTGCCACTGTCAACTTCATCTGAGACTCTATGCAAAAGAGCAGGGTGCAGGGCAAATGCATTGTACGTGTGGTAGGTAAGGTAGTACAGAAAATCCAGTTTATAGCCTATTTTATATACTATACATACATCATTTGGGACATTTATGACAATACAATTTATACAGCAGTTCTATAAAAGAGAAAGATGTCAGAAGAGCACTAAGGCCACATGATCACATGCTGGAGAGTTTTTCTAATGCCTGAATTAGGATTGTCATCTAGCTTTCTTTCAGCTCCCTTCTGCATATGGATTATGCTGCAGTTTCTCATACCTGACTGTGTGTTGCCTTATTTGGTTTAAGCTGGTACTTCAGTAAAATCAAAGCTGTTCTCTGTGGATTCTCTGTGGGTTTGAGTGTTTTCCATAAATCATCAGTGCTAGCAGGAAATAAGGGATTAATTGAAGTTGATTTGGTACCAAAAGCAGTTGAAATGAAGATCTGGAAGTCTCCATATAAAACATACTCGTTCCCCTCTCCTTTCTTCGGAAGCATCCTGAGAAATGCTGCCTTGAGTGCTTGGTGGTGGATGGGATTGGTACCCAGCTGGCTGCACCACCTCCTTTTTGTCTCACCTGCACGGAGGCTGTCTTCAGGGACCAGCAGAAACGAAACATATAGGCAGGAATTAAGAAGGCATTCAAGCTGGAAAAATATTATCTGTTACAGCTGAAGGGAAAATATTCTCCATGGGAGGAAGAAATTTGGAAGGAGAAGTTGAAATTTTGTACGGTAAAAGTGAACATCAAATTAGGCAGCAGAGGGTAATGTGTGCAGCTGCATACTGAGGGACTGACAGTGCTTAGGACTTTGGAGGCAAAAGACCAAAGTCACATGGGGTTTTTTCCTGTGCACCCTGGGGTCCTGCTCTGAGTCAAGGTATTCTTTATTGCCAGAAAAACATCTTAACAAATGGGAAAGAATTTTGAGAACTACAACAGGAGATAGGGAGCTGAGGGTTAATAGACCTATATCTGCAAAACTGAGCCAAATGCTGACCTTGTACGATGGGGAACATACTTGGAGGCTGAGGCTATCAAAACAGGGCAGACAGGGTGTATGAGGTTGCCTGTAGCCTTGGCAGAGTGGCCATGCTAATTTTTCAGCAATAAGGCTTTCTGAAAAGCAAAGTGCCAAACTCTTCCAGGGACGTAATGACAGGTTGATAATGTCACTGGAACTTTGCCTTCTCCATCACCTTGGAGCTGTGCTGCTGAGGAGCTGGAATCCAGGCACTGCCAAAACAGGCACAGTGGTCTGGATCCCATGCCAGTGAGGATTCCATGAAATCTGTTCCTCCCTGATGGTCCTTGTTATGGATACTGAAGGCCACGTGAGAGTGGTGTAGAGCAGATTTGTGGTCATGGTACTTCTGGAAGAATTGGCTTTGCCACCAGGCATCATGCATACATGGCCAGGAGTGCTCCTGGCCCCCAGTCAGCCTCTAGTCTTCTGGTTAGTGAGCAAGTGGAGGGATGGGGCGAGTGCAGAACAGCACAGACTAGAACTCATGGGGATTCTCATTCTCTGATCCTTGGCAAGGCTAAGACTTCAAGAGTGGGCAGCAAAGGTTACATCCCAGCACAGCTGTCATGAATTGAATGCTGCATGTGAGAGAATCCTGTGTATGGCTGGGATGGAGAGAAGTGAGGAGACCTAACCACATTGAGCTAATAGATCCAAAGGCCAGGGCATCCTGCTGGGTGTTCAAGGATTATTTTAGCTTAGAATATGTCTTAGATCTACAGTGTTCTCAGGCTGAGTGGGAGACTTCCCAGTACCACCTGCTATAGATGAAAAGACTTCACTTCTTCAGATGAGAGCACTGCAGTCATCTCCCCTCCACCCTGTTGCTCTCATGCCCTGTGGGTGTCGTGTGTGTGCAGCCCCAAGCTCTTTACCTCAGTTCCATGCCCGGGATGAGAGAGGTTTTGCTTGCCCTCTTCATGTCCTGTGTAAAGTGGGTGGCAGGCAGCTGGCTCTGCCCACTCCCTGGGGTGCATGTGGATGTGAGGTTGAATAGGCTAAAGTGTTTTTTCCAGGCTTTGAAGCTGGCAGCCTGGTGGAGAGGTGGGTGTCGCTAGTCAACAAGCTGGAAATTAAACTCAGAAGTGCTTGTTTTCTTCCTGCGTTATGGGGGAGATGAGCGATCTCTCTGCAGCCAATGGTGAGCTTTTCCCTGGCTGATGCGTCTGCAGCAGGTTTCATTAGATGGCTGCCAGGCCCTCAGCTTGCAATTGTTGTGTCGTATGGAAACAGAGAGCCCTTTGAGATGGAGATCTCGATGTGCTTGTGGACACAAGGCCAGGTTGATATGTTGTCCTCTCCGCTTTCATGCCACTACTCAAAATACAGGTCCTTCCCCTGCCAGGTAGGACGCTGTACTGGGGAGCACAGGGAGTAGGAGAGGGGCAGAGTAGGCATTGCTGTGGTTGGTGAAGGGGATTGAAACCTCAGTGGGGTGGTCACACTGCACGATGGACAATCCAGCTCTCCAGCTGTGCCAGCAGCTTATGACTGGTTTTGTGATGGTGCACAAGCTGTGGCCATGGGATGATGTCTGCAGTAAGATGGTGGCACTGATGGAGACCTGCACATGAGGGCAGCTGTTAGGACACTTCTGGATGCGGGATGTCTCTGTTCTCACTAAGGCATAAGAGTGGCTGTCTGACTGCATTTGGCAGCAGTGCTGTGCCTGTTGGTTGTGCTGCTGAACACTTGGATGCAGTAGGGGAGACAACTGGGGCAGCTTTTTCATTGCTTCAGCCCAAAGGAGTGAGCTGAGTACTACAGGCAAGCCTGTGCAGTTCTGCAGAGAGGTGGTAGCTTGCCTGGTCTCCCTCACCCTCTAAATTCCTGGTTTACTCTATGGAGTGAGCAAGGTTTGGCCCATATGTGGCATTTGTAATCAAGTAGCCTGGCCTGGTTCCTCTGCTGGCTCCACTTGAAGCTCAGAGTGGTTGCAGGCTGCATTTTGATTTTTCTGAGAGGCATTGGCTTGCACTTCAGCTCTGGAGACAAGCAGATTTCAAACAGCTCTTTATCACCTTTGGCATTTAGAAATCATGCTTCTGGCCATTTTATGGGTCAGCACTAAGGTCTGTTGTATCCAACCTTGTGTGTGATCTGCAGCTCTTGGTGACTGTCTGGTGCTGTGCCCTCCTGCAGGGCATGTTTCTGCAGATTTTCTGGGCCAGGCAGGTGCTGTTCCCATGCTTGGAGAGCTGGACTTCTTCCAGGGAGTCAGTTGCTCACTGCCTAATATGTGAGAGCACAGAAGAGCACTCACAGAGTGGCAGATGGGAGTGTGGCATGTGTGGCAAGGGAAGGGCATTTAATGTTAGCAGAGAACTGTGCAGAGGCATGTGAGCAGCCACTTTGGCTAAGGAGCAAGTTAGATCCCCAGAGACGGGTTAAAAAGAACCTGTTAGTTGTTTATGTGATTTTTTATGGGGGTTCAGTTATGTATGTGCTGTCTGGCAGCTCCTGGGAAGATAAAAATAGAGTTCACAGCTCATGTCTTTGTCCCTCTCTGTTCTCACATGCTACATGGCAGGCTGGGAGCCAGCAAGGGTGGCCCTGCAGCACTGGCACTGCTTTGGGGGCCAGGAGAAGGAAGGTGCCAGGGTGGTGGTGGTGGAGTCTGAGCTAGGTGGCATGGGGCAGACAGCTGGTGACTTTACTGTCCCATGGACTTGTACATCTGTTGCTACAGTTTGTAGTGAGAGATCCAGAGAAATCTTGGCCAGCCACTGGTGCATACGTCAAGTGGAGCAGGGAGCTGGAGTTACCACTGCAAGGTGGCACAGGAGAGAGCCCAAAATGAGAGCCATGTGGGCTCTGTGACAGCTTCTTACTAGTCATGGTGAGGGATAGTGGTGGCACCTGGATGCTGGATTGATATTGCTCTTGGCATGTGCCAGCAGCATTGAGTATGATGTGAGACAGGTAGCCTGACATGTTCCTGGCCATGCAGCCCCACCTTGGCAGTGCTGTTTGTGCCCAAGGAAAAGGGTATTGTCAGTGGCACCTTTGCCCACAGACGCTCCAGAGGTCTTACGGCAGAGGGAAGATTTGGATGACTTGCACATTGATGTCTCTGTCATGGTCTAGATGCCTGTGTCTGGTGTCCCATCTGGCAAGGGATCGGACTGCAGATGTCTGTGAATCTGACACAAAGGCCTTGGGTGGTCATTCCTGTGGCCTTCATGGTACACAGGTTTTGCTTGGCTCTGACAGGAAGGCCTTTTGCCTGGGGGAAGCTGGTAGCTGCTTGTCCTGTGCTGAAGAACTTCCCTTGCCTTCTGCCAAATGCTGGGGAGCAGTGAGCTGCAGACTTCAGTGTGTCCCTCATTTGAACAGGGGTACTAGGGCGGAAGACAGCCACAGAAGGGACAGTGGGAGGCCAGAAGCAGACAGGTTTCAGAGATATTTCTGCTACTCCTGGAGATAATAAACTGAGCCAGGATTTATGGACGTAATGTGGGTGGGCTTGAAGTCAGGTGCCTTGTATGGTGTGGTTTTCCCCTTCCTCCCCTAGTCCTAACAGAGCTGTCAGCATGTTTGTGAGCTAATTGATAATAAACTTGAGTGCTCTCTAAGCAATGCCTCTCCTGTACTCAGGAGCCTGCAGACTGAGCCATGAATCCTGTCTGCCTGCTGAGGAACCTGTTTGGAGTCCAAGAAAGGGGAAGTTTCTGGTTTGTGGTCAATTTGCTGCTTTCCAAGGCTGGCTGCTTCTCTCTCCCCCTGTAGACACAGACACTGGTGTTAAGGCTGCCCATTCTTCTGCGATGCTTTAGTGGAAAATCAACTGCTGAGCATTACAAAGGGGGAAGTGAATCACTGGTTTTGGTCTCTGTGGCCCCAAGCAGGGAGGACGTCTTGCCAAAGGGACAGACAGATGGACAAGACAGACACCAAGTATATTGTTTGGCATTTAAAATCCAGGGGAGAACCCGTCTGTTTTCCTGGCAGGTTATCAGGGGCTGAACATGACTCAGCCCCTGTCCTTGCTGAAGCCTCTCATCTTGGAGATACACACAGGCTGCGTGTTGGAGGAGCTGGTGTGGATTTACCAGTGCTTCAGTGGCGCCCCTCCATGGGACTCTGCAGCACGTGGCCTTTCCAGCTGCTGGAGGCAGCGATTGCATCCCAGGCAGCAGGCTGGTTATATTTGGAGAGATGGAGCTTGTTGGGTTTGGGCCCTGGGGTGGGGTTTCTGGACCTTGGGAAGATGATTTCTTCTCTGAGGGCTGCTTATCTTCAGTTTTGTTTTGGCCAGTCCTGTTCCACTCTGTTGTTGCCCTCCTGGGAACTGCTCCCTAAGTCCCTATGGTCTGTGTCATGTCTCCCTGATGTTCAGCATGGTGCAGATCTGTTTCCAGCTGGAAGAGTGACCGTCCAGCCCTTGTCTTGTCTGGGGTTAGTACCCCTCCCCTCTGACCACACTGCCCAGGATTCACTCTCTCCACAGTGCCTCAGGGCATCCACACTGCTGTGGTCAGTCAGGCTTTGGCTGGGGAGAGGGTGAGGCAGGCTGGATGAAAAGCCAGTAATACTCTTGTGGTACTTGGCTCTGCATTTCCTTTACACAAATAGAAAAAACACTGTTTCCCAGCTCACTGGCAGTCTGGCCAAAGTCAACAGTTGAATGAAGAGCAGCCAATAGAAGCTAAATCCAGGAAAGACTGAGGTGTTGCTGCTGGGGAGTGGGAAATGCTTTGAAGAGTTTGCCACCTTTGCCTCCAACCCCAAAGAGCATGCCTGTTGTTAAGTTCCTAAGAGAACACTCTGCCCACCTGGATTCCCTCTGGCTTTTGCTTATGCAGAGAATCATGATCATCAAAAGTGGTCAGAGGTTTGAAAACAGTTTCTATATACAGTGGATTAACAAAACAGTATTGTTTTCTAGATGCCTTAGTCTCAGTGATTTAGACTTGGTTATTGTGATTCTGTGTACCTAGTCTTGAAATTGTAGGCTTTAAAAAAAAAAACCTGATTATTTCGGAAAACAGGAGTCCTCATATCCATCTGTGTGGTTGCTGGGAGCCTGCAAGCTCAGTCCTCAGTGGAGACACAAGATGCCACTCACCTCCTCTGGTCAGGGAACAGGCACCTTGCAGGTTCATATGGGACTGGAAGGAGAGACAAGATATCCAGGGAGTACAACATTTTTAGACCTTCTCTACTCTGCTATGACCAAAACCTATTGAAAATAAAACGTTTACATGCAAAGGTGCGATAGCAGATGTGTGGATCCCTTGCTAAATGTCATACAGGTATGATTTGGATCCTGCAGCGATATGTAGCACTAGATGTACAGAACCAGATCTGCCCTAGGTCTTCCAGCTTCTGGCATGGGTCCTCAGGGGCTTATGGAGAGTCTAGGTCCTTGACCTGCACCTCAGAAGAGGGCAGCTACAAGTGCTCATTGGATAGTTTTGAACTGTTGCAGATGTGGGCCAGTCTGTGTGCACAGCTCCCTCCCATCCCAAATATATTTTAATTTCAATTAGCACCTAATTCGTACAGGTATTTCCATGTGAGGGTGACTGAGGTCTCAGCCAGTGACTTTTCAGCTGGTAGAGATCAGTAGGAGCACACACATCCATGCTCCTGGAAGGAGAATGCTGCTCCCTTTGCCATTCCTCCTTGACCTGTGTTTTCCCCTGGACCACTGCTGCTGTTAACTGGACACTGCAGAGGCAGGCACCCTAGGACAGCCCAGAAGAAAAAGTGTCCTAGGAGTCTGCATGCTGTTTTTGCCCCACAGGCTGTGCCTGACACAGAGAAAGTTGTCAGCAGCTCTGACAGATGAAGAGCAGGGAAACCAGCTGCTTGGCAGGCGGTTGTCTGTAAAGGAAGAGACCACTGCCTCTTTGCAGAGATCTGTGCTGGCCATGTGCCTGGCTGGAAGAGTGGAAGTGAGTAATACTGTGTTGAGGGAGGCTGTAAGACTGAGTGAATATGAAGCCTTGGGATTTTAAGTGTCCTGGAACATAGTGCTTGAAGTGTCAACCTCTTCTGCCTCTTTAGTGCCTCTTCTCAGGCAGGTGGAGGCATGAAAGATGGTAACACAAGCTCCACACTGCTGACTTGGAGCCACCCCATGTATTTTCCATCCTCACTTCTATTCCTAAGACAGCAACACCAACAAGAGAACCTGTGGCAATGTAGATCACTGGGAATTGGCCAAGCTCCAGCCATATGTATATTGAGATTCACCAAATGGATAAAGGTTGCTAATGGCTTCTGACCAGGTCAGTACTGATGTAGTGAGCTCAGATTCATTTCCTGAGACACTTAGAGCAAGCCAGTCCCTGTCTGCCCAGCATGGACTGGCTCTGAAGGTTTGGAGGGAAAATGCTCTGTTTTGTATTCCCCAACCACGAGCCAGCTGCTTGGCGTGACTTGGGGATGGATTGGGACTGACAAATTGAGATGGAAAGATGCCTTTTGCTATTGATTGCTGTTGCCCAGTGTAGAATGGTGTTACTCAACTCAGTCCACAAATCCCAGTGCTCATCTGCCTAGAATAGAACCAAATAAACAAATTAATTCAAAGTAAATCTGACTCCCTCCCTTACCCCCCTGCTGCGACTCACACTGGAATGCTTTGCCAACAGGATCTCAGTAGGACGGCTTTTTCTTAAGTGTTACAAACCATGGAGTAATGCTCCTACTCCATTTCTCCTTTGTGAAGTTGGCACTGCCCCTCACAGTAAGCTCATATAATCCCTTGTTCTTTGGAACTGAAACGCTAATGATTATTTTATTTAAAGCCCTTCATTTTCAGTTTTTTATGGGTTTTGTTATAAAACCTGATGATCCTGGAAATGACAAGAGATGTTCCTAAAGCCAAAGGGTAGAATTCCTTCAGGCAGGCAACAGGTAGAGCCCAGTCAAGCCCTGCTGCTTGCACGTAGCATGTTCCCTTCCTCAAAAAACGATCTGAGTATTTTCAAGCAGAATTGCTAATACTTCACTGTGTTATGCCACCAGTCACCTTCACCCAGTGACTCTTCAGAACCTGGGGCTGAAGTTGCCCTCGAATGACCAGCATTAAGATAGTCAGTGTTGCTGGGCTGGGAAACTCACTTCTTTTCCTTGAGGTGCCTCTGTCTATGCAGTAAAAGACCTTGGAACCCCATCCATGTTCACCCATAGGACTATGCTTGGGATCTCTCTCTAGAGATGAGAGAATAAATGTGCCTGAGGATCCAAGGCTTGGTAGCTCTCACCTAGCCTCCTTAGAGTTCCATATGGCTTTTTCTTTGTCACTAACAAAACTAGCAGTAGCACACCAGGTGACAAAGCAATAGGTAGCAGACACCAGAAGTTCATTTGCTGGCTGCAGGGCTGAATTAATAGCTCAGAAATTTGTGGACAGGTCTTGCCTGATGCCCCTGGCCATCAGGAGTAGGTCGTACTCTGCAGAATCTCAACAGACTTTCTGAAAGGGACAGAGGTAGAACTGAAAGAAGTTTCACTTCTCTTCAATTATTCTGGCTAGCCTTGCTGATTATTGAAAAACACACTATTTGCTGTCCACATTTCAGTTTAGATGTTGATTTTAACAGGACAATAAATATTTTTGTCAGCACAGTTTCTTTTCCTGAAACGATTGTAGCAGAAGTTGGGGAATCCACTACTGAGGTTTTTGCAGAAGGAAAACAGCTATCCTGCTGCATGTGGCTGTGATTTCTAGTACATAATCATTTGGCTTCACTTTGCAGATATTGTTTCATGGTTCACCTTTCTTGGTTGGATTACATGGCTCTTTACACCTGGTGTTTTGTTCCTGTGGAGAAACCTGTGCCCTGTAATCAGAACAACGCTTCATCTTCTTTTTCCTAAATGGAAGAGATTGAATACTTTAGGTCTCTTACAGAAAGGCATTTTCACTAACCCTCCAATTATTTTTGTCATGTTTTTTCCTGTATTCTCTCCAGTTTTTTGACATCCCTTAGAAGATGTGACATACCTCACATCAGAGCTAGATGACAGTGCAGCATATGTACACCCTACTGTGTAGGGAGGCAAAAATACCTCTGCATGTTTCTGCATGTTTCAATGCCCTGATGTCAGGGCATTGAACTGACAGTTCATATTTAATCACTTGTCATTACCCCCAAAATCTTTTCAGAATTGCTGTTTTCCAGGATCGTCTCTGACTATCTGCAGCTGCTGCCTGCATTCCTTCTTCCTAGAAGTGTAATCCTGCATTTGGCTCTATTAAAATCCCATGTTGCTTGGATGGATTTGCCCTCCACAGAGACACAAACTGCTCTGTGTGATTGCTCTGTTCTCATCACAATACACCACATTGCAAATTTTTGTGTCAGCAGCACACATTATCATTGTCGACTATATGTTTATTTTGAAATAAAAATATTTATTTCCAGATGAAATTCTTGAATTGTGCCAGGCCTCATACTGATCACCCTGAACCCATCTAGTTACCTCCCCAGTGACGACTACTTCTTGTGTTCTGTCACACAGCCAATTTGTTATTCATTTTGTATGTGCCTGATTGACATTGTACTGCCCTGTTTATTTTTTTATAGGAATAGTGTAGGCTCTCCCCTTGTTGGTGTGAATGTGTGTAAGTCTATGAAATTATGAAAATTAACTCCTTTGACAAGAGTGATTCTTCATAGACCCTCTTGACTTCACTTCTGTATTCTTTTCCTTCTGTTCCCAGTAAAGTGACCTGTGCGTCCTTTTCCACTGCTAAATGGCTGATTTTGGGCTCACTGGCTGACAGTTACCTTGTGTGTTGCTCTTGACTTGTTTCAATACCAGCACAGCAAGAGCTCCCTTTCCATCTCCCCAGATCTTATTCTTATTCCAAGCTATCCAAGGAATATGAGTGAGGCAGAGCTGCTGTTGGCCACCTCTCATTGGATCTTCCAGTCCTGTTGGGTTTAGAGATTTGTGTTTCCTGTAGAGACTGTAACACATCCCCTGTGCTGACCATGACAGGGAAGATGGTAAAAACCATAGAATGGGATAGACTTCTCTGGGCACTTCAGTGGGAAAGAACTGTCCAGCCATTCGATCAGAGATGGAGGTGTTGGATAGGGTATGCAGAAGAGCTGTCAGTGCTTAAGTTCAATTGCAGAGGCATCTAAGGCTGGTACTTTCAAAGAAACCCAAGGGATGTGTGGGCAGCTGACCTGTTTTGGCCCCTGGTTGTATGAAGCCTTTTCTTTGCAGGTGGGACAGCTGAGACTGAGATATTTGTTGGGAAACGGAGCACCCGCTTGGAGGCTTAGTGCTGCAGTCAGTAACAGGGGATGGGAGCAGGTGCAGTAGAGCAAGATGTACTGCTTTGCTTGTTTAATGAGAAGAGCTCTGCCTAGTGGCCTGCATGGGTTTATAAAAGAGAATGTACAAAGTGTGACCTTGTGAACTGAGTGGCTTCTCTATGCTTAATCCCCCAAGAGCACCAAAAGCCATAAATGCAGTTAGCACAGAAAGTTGTAACTGTACTTATAGATTTGAGTTCCTGGTTATTCTCTCTTGTTTGTGACTCTCATGGGCCAAGTTTTGCATATTTGCTTGGCCTGGCCTCTCTTCAGACTGACTCACTGTTTTTTTCGTACTTGTGACTGGGACGGCAGTTTCTGAGAAAACTCCCACCATAAGAACAAGTGTATTTGGAGCTGCTTATGTTTGCTGGGGGAGGGGTATGGTGGGGCAAGGAGGAGCCCTTGGGCATGATGGGCAGGCAGAGGTTCTTCAAGGCAGCTGTGGTGGGACAGCCTGCTGTGATGGTACAGACAGGCTATCTTGGTGACTACTGTGCCCTGCCAGGTTCAGGGCATGGGCATGATCCCTAGAGTGAAGTGGTGCCATGGTGATGACTGAAAGCAGCTGAGGAGTGGGATCGTGCACAGGTAGACAGAGCCCTGTGTCCAGGTGGTGGCTCAGGCAGCTCAGCAGTGCAGGTTACTTCAGGATACACTGGTGGACAGGCACTGTGGGTCAGTATGGTTACTCATGAGGAATATTGGTTCATTTTTTCTCTTCCACAGGACTCAGAGCAGAATTGGCTCTCCTGTCTCCCCCCAGCACACAGGGTTATCAAGGACTGTCCGGCGCTACCCAGCCAGCAATGGCCAGCTCACCTCTAATGCACTCCCCAATGGGAATGGCCATGAGCAAAGCAGCTCTGGGCCACATGCAGTTTCCCAGGAGCACACCTTGTCTGCAAAGGGTAAGACCTCCAGGGCTGTCACTCTTTTGGGACTTCTTGTTAGGGTGTCATGGGAAAGGGCAACTCTTTGACTGGGGGTCCCCAAGAAAGCCTGAACTCCCAGGACTGTGCTGCTGAGTGGAATGGAAAGGAAAATTCAGCATAGGCACTGCTGGGCTTGGTGAAGAAAGGGGCCTTACTGAAGGAGGACAGATCAGTGGAGCAAAATGCTGATGGCATGAGAGACGAATTACAGGAGGTGATAGTTACCTCCCAGAGGTGTTGAACACCACCCCAGCATGCTGCCCTGAAGGGGGATTGCCTCAGTCTGTAGGAATGGTGTCTCCCAGCTTTCTCCTCAGTCTGAGCGCCCTCAAGGTCAGATTGTGCAACCAGAATCTAGTTCTTCCCTTTTGCTACCCCCTTGGTGCCTTCTGACATGAGCAGGGATTGGGCCAGGCTGCTGGGACGTGCAGTTGCTGAGCCTCAGTACCTCTCCAGCAAGGACACATGCAAGTTGTTTTCTGCAGCTTGGCTTCCCCTGAAGCTGTGATTCCCCAGGGAGGCACCATGTGGCACCTCAGCCCCTATGAATAGGTCCGTGAGCCTGATTGAAGATGTAATCTGAAAGTGGGGATTGAAACAGGGAGAGTGGGGGTTGAGCACAGTAAGGGGAACACGTGACTGTTTCGATGGGGTGGAAATAGAAGTCTCTGGTGTCAAGTCAGCTCATTACACCATAGTTCTGCCTGTTGTCCGTTTTCCACAAGCCCCCAAGGGCTCTGAGTGTGATTTCTCCCCCCCCATATCCAATGTGAGGATGGTGAGGAACCAGGCAGGGACCACAGGTAACTGCAGGAGGTCAGGGGATATTTGTAGGGAGACATTGGTTTTCTTAAGCTCTGATGCTCTCTCTTTTGAATATCAGTGTGTTCATGTGGGAAGCTTTCCAGTGGTTTAAGAGCTGCCAGCTTTCCACCTACTGATGTGACTGGAGAAGGAATATTGTTTAAAGCAGAAAAACACACATCATACTTAAGTTACTGCATGTGTGTCCCTTCATAAGGAGTTATGCCATTCTAAGCTGGCAGGCAGAGCATGCTGCTTGCCATTTTTCATGTATTGACAAACCCTGACAGACTCTAGAACAGAGAACAGGCTGGAGTGAGTGAGGGGCAAGGAGAGACACCACCCTGGGGAGGGACATAGACCCCTTTTTGCTCTGGGAATTCTTTGGAGCTAGAGCTGTGAATTACTGTCCCCCTGGCCTAGAGATGTTGTTTCCACTCAGCACTACCCTTTTCTTTCATAGGGGCCAATCTGACAGAGAAGATTAGGAAGATAAAAATTGTCTTCACACCCACCATCTGCAAACAGACATGCCGGAGTGGGCGCTGCTACAACAGCTGCGAGAAAGGAGACACTACCACTCTCTATAGCCAAGGGGGGCATGACCACGATCCCAAATCTGGCTTCCGCATCTGTGAGCACCCCAAGGACCTCAGCTCACTTTCTTACCTGCTCTCCCACTCTCTTTTTCCTGCCTTTCCTGACTCTACAGACAAAAGGCTTGGGCTGCCATAGGGATGGGAGGAGATGGCCTCTCTCAGTGCCTTGGAAGATGTCTTCTGGGGTCTTTGGGGCTTACTCCATCTCTGGGGGAGGAAGACAGACTTTGCCTCATTGCTCTCTTTCCTGGGCAAGCAACTGCTGTTTCCATCCCACCCTGGGTAGAGGGGCTGCATGTGTTTGAGTCAGGCCTGCAGCCAAGCCTCAACACCCCCTTCTTCTCAGAGCCAGCTCACTGCTTTAGTTGGCATCCAGTCGTGGGGCTGACTTTCATCACCTAATTTCCTCCTGTTCTCTCCTTTCACTCACGTGGCAGCCAGGAGAGCTGGCTGCAGGTTGCAAACTGTTCTTATAAACAGCGTTGCTGAAACCTCTGCTCGCCTTTCAGAGCTGCTGGGATTGCTCATCCAGTCACTGGGATATCCAGCTGTGGGTTGGTCACATTGTCTTAGAGCCGGTTGGTGGGAGCAACATGCTAGACCTGTTGGGACTTGTCCTCTGAGTGCCTCTGTATCACTCAGAATTCTTCTAACACTGAGAGAATGCAAAGTCTGGCTGTTGTAGACACTGACGGATAACAGTATTCACAGCAATTTCTGTCTAGCTTCCAGTCCAAAAATGTGTCTCCTTCTCCAAAACTTGGTGCTGGGTTTGAGCAAATGAACTTGAAATAGGAAGGGTGTTGATCCCCTGGGATGAACCTCCATGAGCCACCCAGGAATGTGAAGCAGCAGTGTCTCATCTCACACTGAAATGAGTCAGGATAGTCTGCCAGGGAATCCCATGCCTTGGTCTAGTGTAGTTCTCACTGAGATGCTCTGGGTTGGTCCAAGCATCTGATGAGGTCAGAAGGGACATGATTTTGGTTTCATCTGTGGATGCTTTTTCTGAGTCTGTGCAGATGAATTGCTCCTGACTCTTTTGTCCCACTCCACACTTCTCCCACTTGAACTGCTGGCAGGGCCAGGACTGGCTGTGAGACAGACTCTGAGGACGTGGCTCTCTGCCTGTTCTCTCCTGCCTCTCCCATCCTGCTGAGTTCCCTTCTGGGCTAGGAGTATAAACCCTGCCAAGTGGGGAGGGGGCAATGCAGAAGTGAAGGAAATGTGCTGACTTGGCCACACATGGCTGCCATAGCTTCTGACCCAGTCTGAGGGATCCTGCTGTGTCAGCAACACCACCTTGGCCTTGGAGGGCTGCCCCAGCGTGGCTGTGGCGCCAGAGCCCAAGGGAGGGCTCACCTCCTTCAACCCATGACTCCAGTTGTGAGCACACCTTGGGGAAGGTGGTGTTGCTCAGCAGGGACCTGAGCCTGCCTTCAGGCTGCAAGTGCTTGACCCCAGCCCAGAGCTGGGCCTGGTCCTTGGGCACCATGGGGCTAGTGCTGGCCAGGTCCAGCTGCCTGGTGTCCCTTGTCTAGAGGCAGTGTCTCAGTTCCTCCTCTAAGCTGACCTCTTTTTGCCTTGCAGATTTCTGCCAGATCCCCTGCCTGAATGGAGGGCGCTGTGTGGGTCGGGATGAGTGCTGGTGCCCCTCCAACTCCACAGGGAAATTTTGCCACTTGCCAGCTCCCTCTCTGGAAAAGAAGCAAGGAGGGAGAGCCCCAAAGACCCCATCTGGCAGCTCCATGAGGCACTCCACCTATACCCTGCCCTTGTCCAACCAGCTGGGTGAGCATGACCAGTGGCTCCAGACTCCGCATTTTCCTCCTACTTGTTCTCCTTAGATCTTCATTAACAGGCCTGAGGAGGCCACTATCTCCTTGCTGTTTCAGGCCAGGTTGTTAGAAAAGAGGTTCCTCTAGTTTCTGAAGGGGGCTGAGGATTTTTGGTGGTTTTGGTAGGTTTGTCCTGTTTTTAGGCCAGAGTAATATTTTTTTGTAGATGCAGTCTTCCTCTAGATTCCCTGGTGGGCTCAGTCTACCTTTCCTCCCTTGTGACTTTGTTGATGACAAGATGCTTTTTGGGTGCCAAATTGTTGCCAGATTATCATAAGTGTGGTGTAAACTCATCTTCCAGCTTCCCTGAACCCTTCTCTGGTGAATGTTCACATCAACCACCCTCCAGAAGCCACCGTGCAGATTCACCAGGTGGCCAGGGTGCGGGGTGACGCAGAGGTGTCAGAGGAGAACAGCGTGGAGGCAGTCCTGGTACCTCAGCTGGCTGCCATGCCCTGGTACACCTATGCCCATGGAAATGGCAACAGCATTGCCACTGAGAGCAGACAGCAGCAGCAGAGAGCCCCAGGGCTGCTGGGGAGGTGCTTTCGGGAGGCTCTTCATGGGCAGGTAAGAGGTCACCTGTCAAGAGCTGGAGTGTGTGTAGACATGTTTGTTGTTCTGGGGTACAGGGGCATTGGCTTATGGGGCAGGGGGGCTGGCTTCATTCTGTGAAGCTGTTCAGCATCAGCGTGGGCATCATGCAGGTGCCATGGGCACAGGCAGAAATGTATTAGTACTTGGGAAGAAAAAAATGCCTTGCTTTGGTCCAACAGAGAGACCGAACTGCTTTGCCCTGACCAGGCTTTGCCCTAGGGCAGCACAGCCCCGACTTGATGGCTTTCACACACAGTCTCCTTTGAAAAGGGTGCCCTATTTATAGCAACATTTACAGCCACGATCTGCAATTATTGTAGGAAACATATAAAACATAGGAAAATTCCTTTCCCTCTCAGATGATAAATGGAAGTCTGATTTCCATGGAACGACGCCTTCCTGGGCAGCTCAATCAGGGCTTGGGAAGCAAATGCACGTGAGGGATTTTCTCACCCCTGTCCCACAGTCATTGTAATTTCTTATTTTGTCTTTCCCCATATGTTTCTCTTGCGTCACTGGAAAAGCATTGGAGGTTTTTGGCACCCACAGGAACACCTGTGAGCTTCCCCAGAGCAGCTCATGCTCAGTGAGGCACCCCCAGCCTGGCAGCCTGGGACTTAGCCCCATCCCCACTGCTCCCCAGCCTTTTCTGGGGGGCTGCTCACAGTTCCCACCCCATCCTTCAGTCACTCTCATCCAAGTAGTTTCTAGCAGGATATGTTCTTAGTCGTTCTCTAGTGCAAAAGTAATCAGACCCTGAGGCTGGAAAAGCCCTACTGTCTGTGGGGACATGGCAGCTCTGTGACCATGGAAGCAGATGATGATGCACAGAGATGCTCGTGGATGGCCGGAGAGGCTGTAGGAGGTCCTTTGGGGGCGGCAGGGGCTACCCTTGCTGCGCTCACACCTCACCCCACTGGGGTGATGCCGTGCCTGGGAGAGGGTGAGGAGTTCGGCGGGGAGTGCTTGCCTCTCGGCTCTCAGCCGCAGCCAAGCCGATCGGTATGCGAGCGCTGGGCAGGCGGCCACGCGTGGCTGGATGGGGGCCAGCTCCAGCCTGTGGGCCCAGCAGCTCCGCTCTAATGGGGAAGCCTGTGATCCAGAGGGCCTTGCTGAGGGCGGGGGAAGAGGGAGACTCATTCAGCAGAGGAAAGTGCCTGACAGCAAGCTCCCTGCTGGACTCAAGTGGTGCACCCCCATTTCACTGGCTAGTCAGCCAGGCACAGGGCTGATACCCCGGGTGATATCATCTCTGGTTCATCTCTGCTCTGTTTGATGTCACCTTCCCCTCCAAAGGGTGCAGTCAAGGGAGTTTCTGTCTTCACTACTTTTTACTGTCTTAATCTGCATCCCCCGTCCCACTGTGTCCCAGTGGGGAGCTGTTCTGAGAGGGCCATGCCAGCCTCTGACCCCAAACAGTTGTCTGTCATGCTGGCCCTGCTGCTGCTGCACCAGCTGGCTGCAGTGGATGGACACACGTTTCCTCTGTGTCCCACAGAAGCCTGATCTGCTCCTCTCTCCACAGTGCACCAACCCCCTGCCAGGGCTAACCAAGCTGGAGGACTGCTGCGGCAGTGTGGGGCTCTTTTGGGGTGCAGACCAGTGCCTGGCCTGTCCCCCCCGGCCAGGTGAGTACTGCTGCTGGCTTGGACAGCGTGAGGGATGGCTCACATGTTCAATGAGCAAAAATGGTCCTGTTACCTCATGCAGCCGAGGCAGGGAGCAAAGCTGCTGATCCCTGCTGCATGGCTCTCCTTGGCCCAGGGCCCTCCAGGATGGGCAGCGTGTCCCTGGCGAGCTCAGGGCCATGCTCGCTGCTGTCCCAGCCCAAGGAGGAGCAGTGCCCTGGTTTGGATTCTGGGCCCAGGCTCAGCACTTCCTATCTAAACCACCCCTGTGAAGCCCCAGTGTGGCCGATGGTTTCTACTGTGCTAGTCCACTCACAGGGAGAAACGGGAAAAGAGCAGCCGTGGTTTTAGGAGGTGCAGTTCTAGATTGGAGGAGGAGGCTGCAGACTTGGCCCTATAGAGTTACGGGCTTGCTCTGGGCCCGACACGGGCTTGGCAAGGGCTCTGGAAATAACACTACATCAAACAATTGGCAGGAGCACACCCCGGGGTCCGTTCCAGGGGCACAGGCATCCAGCTCTGTTTCTGTTACACTTGGGAGCTGGATGGACTGATCCAGCAGGAGATGGGGATTCCTCAGCCGCTCTGGTCGGGGTGCTTCATGACTGGCATGGCCTCTTGCACCATGGCCCCATCCCATGTTGTGGTGGAAAGGCTGTGCAGAAGGACTCCTGACAGGAGAGGAGGCAGCCCTGTGGGCACAGTGGCTCCAGCATGCTGTGCTGACCAGGTCTGGTGCAGGATAGGGTGCACTTGTCCAGTGCAGCATGGGCAGGGAGCTGCTCATCTCTCCCCTGCCTGCCTGCCTGCCTGCCCCCTTTCACTGCTGCCTGGCCGCCCAGTCACATCCCTTCACTGGATCAAAGGACAAACAAACCCCATGGTTCAGGAGACCTTTGACTCACGAATAGTGTGTAGGTATCCAAGGTGATAGGTTTTGTGCAAGCTAGTGTGGCATTGGCAACTTCTAGCTCTGCCCAGAAGTTGTCCTGCTTGCTTACACGCACATTCCCAAGAGCTGAATTTGTGTCTCATTATCCTCCCTCAATTCAGTTCCTCCTCAGCCAGGGGTAGGGCTGGCTAGAGCCAAATTCCTTGCAATCACAGACGAAGCTGTCAGCATCCTGGAACTCAGTCCAGATCTGGGGAGCTCTGATTGCTGTCACCTTCCTGTGCTGCATGGCTGTGCTGTGGCCCCTGCCGTGCAACTGCTTGCCTGCCCTCGTCCATGTGCCAGTCCCAAAGGAGCCTTGGGCACATGTGGTATGGGGGTGACCATGGGGTTTGCAGGTTCAGCACAGAAAAGGAAATGCCCCACATGGCTTCATCCCCCTCCTCTTTGTCCCTCGTCTTCACATCCTGGCTTTCTCTGCCCCATCCCACAGCAGTCTCCTTGTTTCTCATGGTGTCTTTCTGTGATCCCTCCATTAGAAAGCAGGGGGGCCACTTAATACTTCAGTTAGGCTGCAGATGGCTGCAAAAACTCTGCACCTCCTTTCCCCTTCTCCATGCCATGATGCAAGGTATTGCTCAGCAGTTAGAGCTGTAGCAGTGATTTGCTCTGCTGGACTTAGAGCTTCAAAGTGTATCTAAGCACAGGCTTGTAAGATGTGAAAACACACACAAAATACCCCTATGTCTTCCTTGCAGTCAGCCATCCAGTAGAACAAAAGCACTTAAGAAATGGCTCCTAGCTGCCAGCAGGGCCCACTTCCACAGCTCAGCACATGCCCTGTGACCCAGAAGCAGTTGAAACTCAAGGCAAGTTGTCACTTCTGGTCTTCATTGAATGGACAGATGCTTGTCTGGCTTCTTTTTTTTTTTCAGATTAATTTCATGGATGTATGAAAAATGTATCCCTGTGGGTCTTCTGTATTCCTGTGCCACAAGAAAATCCCATTTTCAGTCCCTCTGGCTTTGGGTGATAAAGTTCCTCATTGGAGACCTAATGGCTCTTGTTGATTTTGGCAGGAATTCAGGCTAGTTGAAGAGGCCATTTTCATCCGGTTTAATCATGTGCAAGTACCTTCCTCCTTTAGCTACGTCTGATTGATTGCCCCATAACCAGCCCCCGACTCAGGAGACCACACAGTGCAAGTGCAGGGAGCTGTAAGGCAGACACTTGATGGAGGGAGCCTAAGAGAGCCCAGCTGTTGCATAGTGGGAAGCCCAGATGGATGGCATGCCTTTCTTTAGCATGCTTTCTTCACACACAAGATATCTGGCTCCAGAGTAGAATCAGGGAAACAGTCTTTTCTCAGTAATTTTACTTCTCTAAGGGAGCCACTGAACACTGTGACCTCTCATTGCCTTCTGTCTTGTCTGCCAGGGCTTCCAGTTCCATGCCAGCATGAAGGCATCACTCCACGTACTTCTTGCCTGTAGATCACATCCGATGCTATGCACTCCTTCTGTCTTCTGGTCTTGCTGGCCTGTGTTAGGCTCACTCAGAGTCGCTGGGCTGTAGTTCAGTGCTCTGGTGTCTCATGCACAGAGATAACATGTCCAAAGATGTTTCCAGCTTTCTTAGCACTGTGATCTTCAGAGAGAACTCCTTGCTCTTGTGTGTCCCAGAGAGGCATGGACCAGAGCAGACTTGACAGGACTGGGAATTTAATTCCAGCAACTAGAGACAGAAATGGCAGAAGCTAGTTCAGTGTAAACACTTACAAATGTACAGAAGTGCAGCCAGGCAAGAGCTAGACAAATGGGGAACTTGTTTGGATTGACTGTCTGCCCGAGACACTGATTGTTAGTAGAGTCTGGATACGTCCGGATGTCTCCATCGTCTGCAGCTTTCATGTTTGGTACGTGTTTGTGTGCGGAAAGACATCAGAGAAGAAGAAGAATAGGAGGCAGGCATCTGCCCGAGTGAACTTACCATGACCAATCCTTGCTATTTTTTGTGTTTCGCTCAGCATCAGAAAAGCCAAGGCACTCAAATGCTTTGTTTGCATCCAAATTAGACCATGTTAAAAACGGAGTTCAAAATTAAGGATTGAGCTGGGCAGGGGTCTCTGTAGTGAGTGTTACTTTAGTCTCAGATATTTCCTTAGGTCCTGCTCAGGCTGCGTGGTTTGCTGCTGGGGAGGGTGTATATTGTTAAGTCTCTTCAGACAAGTGGGCACAGAGATGGGTGTTCAAGCAGGCTATAGTAGAAGTTTCTGGGGTTGCTGTTGTTCATACAAGTGACAACTGAAGATAGGAACCCCAGGATATGTCAGAGACAGCTTTCGGAGAAGGGGGAGAGCCAAGAGCTTGCTCCATGAGCTGTTGGAGCAAAGGCTGTCACCCGACCCGTGAAAGAAAGAGATGAGCCAGAGGCAGAGCCCTGGAGGGTGGCAGGACACCTGCATGTTGTCACGTGGCTGCAGTCCTTCAGCTCTGGTTAGAGTTGGCTGGATGGGATGAAATGTGTTGTGTTGCAAGATAGGATAAATCAGATGGAGACATCCAATGACCCTCCTGGGTCTTTAGTACTTGGAGGACGCAGTGGAGCACACACTGAAAAGGCTAGAACTGAATGCTAGGAGCAAATGGGAGCTGTAAAGTAAAAGTTGGAGGAGACTGATAATAGGAAAAGGGAGTTGGAGGCTGAGGAAGCAGCTGAAGTAGAGATGCTTGGATGTGGCTGGAAGGAAGCTCAGGGACCAGCAGGGTGTTTGAGCAGTGCTGGTGAGGAACTTGTGCTGAAACAATGTCCTTTCCTGTGGCAAACTCAGGGTGTGGGGCTAGTACCAGACATACTAGTGGGCAGACCTACTCCTGCTTACCTGCCACACTATGCATTATTTTGGGGTATAAAGTGGTCTGTGGAGAAGAACTTCTTGGAACAAAGTTAAGAGATGGTCCGTGGAAAGTAAACCCGGGAAGACCAGAGCTGCAGGTCAACCCAGACCCTATGGCAAGTGTGGATTTGGACACTGGTTCTCTGAAGACTTGGCCCTTCTAAGGCACGTGGGGATAAAGGAAACTAGTAGCAGAAAGTTCTGCCCAGAGGGATCACAGCCCTGCTCTTCTACCTCATCCCTGTCCATGAGACCACACACCCTAGCAACCAGCAACCCTCCAAGAGAAGCCCATACCAGTGACAAACAGCATCTCCAATACTGTGCAGAAGCTACAAGGCTCACCTTTCTGTTTGGGTTTGGGGTACTTTCTGAGTGCAGGAGTAGACTTGCATCTTCCAGGTCCTGATTTTTCAGTGCCCCCTGCCCCTTATTTCCAGCTACAGTCACTCTAAGCATGGGCTGGGCTGTGCACTTGCTGGTTGTCCGCAGTGCAAATCTTCCTGCACTGCATTCTCTCTTCCTGCCTATGGGTTTTAACTGCATTAAGAAACAAGTCTTTGAAGGCTATTGTTTTTATTCCCACTCCCCATGTTTTTTCAAGTTTTTTGTCCTACAGAAAAGTTTGAATTTCACTGGAAAGTTGGATCTTGTAACGTCTGGCTTGGCATCCACAGCACTCCCCAAACGGACCTCCCACTGTGAGAGGGGTGGCAGCTCACCCATGGAGCCGTCATCATCAGAAACACCGAGTGGCTCTGCAAGCCGCATGCTCCCCTGCACTATGCCTGCAGGCATTGAAACAGCCACAGGAAGCCCCTTGAAAATGAACCCCGTGGTCTGCTCCTGTGAATAGACTGGGGAGGATACAGGAAAAAAACCCTGGAAATATGAGGAGGCTATGGAGGGGGCTGGTTCTGCCACTGTTACCGTGTGCCGCAGGGAGTCTGTCCAGGACGGTAAAGAAGGGCTGGAGGTGGCAAAAGAAGTTGAAACCTCTGTAAGGTTGTGCCAGTACCACAGAGAGCAGTGCTTAACCTGAGAAAACACAGCATTTTCAGAACTGCCTTGTTCTGCACAGTGCTTGTTTTTCTCATTGTTCCTGCGTAGCATTGTGGTATCCGCATACAGCAGTACATTATTGCAAAAGTGTTTTAGGTACAGAGGTATCTTGCCCCAGCTGGAAGCCACCATGTGAATAGAACGAGGATCTCTCTGTTGAAACACCCAGTGGCAAATAGGAATTACCAGACTCTTTTTCCTTCAATCATCTTTTTCACCTTGATGATTTTTATTGACCGTGAATAGATCCAGAGGGCTTAGTTTTTTATCGTACGTGTAGCACTAGTGCATGCCCTCCCCAGCCCTGCTCCCATAACCTTTGTTGGGACATTGAAGAAGGTCTTGCCGGAGCCTGCCTACAACAGACCACCCAGAGGAGAGAAGAACAGTCATCACAGATCTGGATGAAAGGATTTGTGTCCTTTCCCTCTTGTCCATTCTGCTTTAGAACTTGGCTTATCCCCGCAGCCACAGCCCTGTCTACTTTTTGGTGTGGCACATCTAAGACATCTCTGGAGGCTGCTATGAGGTTCAAGCTGCTCTGCTCTTCTGCCAACAAGCTCAGCAGCTGAAGTCCTCTCTGCAGTGGAGGCTGATCTCTAATTCACAATAAACCGGGCTGAGATTTGACTGGGTCCACCACCCCCACGTCTCCGGATGTCATGAGAACCATGGCTCCTTTCACCTCCCACATGCTGGAAAACCTAGGACAAGCAGAAGCACCACAGCTATCCTCAAAGGTTTCTCAGAGAGATAATGCCTTTAGTATCATAGATGGAAAGAGACAAAATAAATGGGCTAGCTTTCAGTAACCAGGCATTTCCTCACTTCTCATCTGACCACAGGTTTGCCTATTCCTCTTTTAACAGAGTGACATTGGCTGGACTAATGCAATGTATTATGTTATCCTACAAACATTACCTTACTTCATGCCCTTGTGACTACCAGCACTAGAAGTTTTTCACTGCACCATCACCCTGAGCTTCTTCAAACAGCGTTTGGGGAGCTCAGGCCCTTGGGTGAAACACAGCACCTACAGGGCTTAACTACCCAGGAGTCGAGGCTCTAAAATCACATCCTTGAATCAGAAACCAGGGTTCCCTGCTCTCAGCAAGCCTGAAATCCCTCTGCCTGAGGGATGTAGCTCAGCTGCTCCATCCCTAGCCTCAGGGTCTGGGAGAACCCTTCCTGGAGAGAGTGTAGACAGACAGACTGATACGGGAGGCTGGGCCCCCCATCTCTGGATGCTGACAGATTTCTACTCTCTCTGGTCATCAGATCAGCTTTTTCCCTTTGGTAGGTTCAACAGGAATAGCCTCTAGAGCCAGTCTGTCACTCCTGCCAGCTGCATGAGAGAAGGTTGGGTGCTGATCCCCTTTGCAGGAAACTCAGGTGTCCTAGGGTGGTTTTTCAGGCAGTTTTAGCCATCTCTGCTGTAGTTCAGCAACATCAGAGCTTGTGGAAGGAAATGGTCTTCTGCTCAAGAAACCGAATACAAAGCTGAGAGTTAATACCTTACATCCTTCTGCAGCCACACACTGTCTTCCCTTGTGGCCAGGTCCTGGCAGAAAGAGAGCGGCGTCCATCCAGTACTTCAGAAATGTCTTGGTTCCCCTTGGTACAGAGAGATCTGCTCACATTACATTACAGTTATTCTTTCCAGGGAGCATGGGTTTCTTTGCAGAGTTGAGATGTTTGTCCATAGCTTCACAAGTGATTTGCTGAAGTAGTAAGCTGCAGATTTCTGCAAACTGGAGCCGTATGAGTGCTGAGGTGTGGCACAGTCCTGCACTCACCCACCCACCAGTGGCAGTTTCTGCCTTGCCCTCTTCTTGGCAGCATCTGGTGGAGGGATGCTGCAGGATCTGTTTCTCCACAAAGGCTTTTTGGGGGGGAGCACGGCTCTGACATGTGTCATCGCTGTTTGATCTCCAGCATGCTTGGCTTCCTCTCAGAGGGCTTGCACATAACAATGCTGCTTCATTTGAGCATCTGTTATCACATTGTGCTGAGGTTGGCAGATGCTTCCAAGAACAGTTAATGCCTGTAGGCAGCCCCGAGCCCACAGGCTGTGGTGTGGGAGGACCTGGAATCCCACCAGGGCGCTGAGCTTGGAGCCCATAAGACAGAGGTTGTTTTTACCTTCCCAGAAGGCTGGAAATGTGCCCAGCAATTCCCAGTATCACCAGTAGCTCCCTTGTCCCTAACAACCAGATATTTGTTAGCACCTCCTGCCTACAACTCATGATTGAACTGTTAAAGGGGGTAAATAGATTTTTTGGGTCTTTGTCATTCATTCAGCTGCTGAGGATCAATCTGCATATGGAGAACCTTGTAGCTTCATTTAATATACCTGAGGAAACCAGACTTTCTATTCTCCTTTCTGGTATAAGCTGGTAATGGCTTGTTCTCCTGTCTTTTATTTCCTAAGCACCTTTATCCTAGAAGGCTGGTCCCTAAGTTTTGCCTTTCAAGAACTCATAGAATGACTTTAAATTGCTTTGTCCAGGGCAAAGAGTTATGGACATGCCTGTTCCCTGCCCCCATAGTGTTGTTTGCATACTTAAACTTTGCAGGCAACCATCTCCTTCTGTAAGGATGGTCTCAATTTGTCCCTGCTTCCTGAAAGCTGCAATGCATTAGGAATCTGCCAGGAATCTACCCTCAATATAACCATTGCCATGGAGGGCTTTCCATGTATGACCGCAAGGAGTGAGCTACTGATGCCAGGCAGGAGGAATTAGGAGTAGTGGAAATACAGCTAGACAGTCACTTAACTGTTGCATGCACTTCTTGTTCCCAAGCGTAAGATCCAGAAAATTAAGAAGAATCCGCACCCTGGGAAAATCCCAACCTTAGGCACAGCACCCTTCTTCCTACCCCACTCCCTGCTTACTCACTTCCCAACTTGTCCACTCCTGGATTCTGTTTTCCTTGCTCCAAAATACTATGCCTAAATTTGACTTCCTTGGAATTTATGGGCCACATTTTACGTGCCTTTAAAAAATTTGGAGAGATTTAATTGCGTGTGTTATAGGCTATTTTGAAACCCACAAAACTATTTTAAGCAGTAATTTGAATTTTTCTTTGACAAGAAGGATCAGGGCAGGAAATCACATGCAATAGAAGAGGGGAGAAATGCAATAAACAGGCCATGAGCTGTTATTTCATCAGCTTCTTAAGGATCTCAGCCATTCCTTTCACTCTGATCCCCCTTGTCATGTGCCACCTGGCTATCCAAGCTGACCTAGAAGTAGTGACACAGTGATAGATATGAAGCACGGGCAGCACCTCTGGGTCAACTGGTTGGCACTTGTCAAGCAGCATAAGACACTGCATGCGAAATGTGGCTGCTCTCACCTTTCACTCTGCCCTGGGAGTCATCAGAGGCAGACCTGGGGACTCCTTCCCTTCTGCAAGAAGGGCAGAGAGAAGGGAGAGAAGGGAGGATGCTCTACTGCCAGTGTCCCCCACTGTTTGCTTTTCTTCCCAGCTCACCCTGTGATTGAGAATGGGCAGGTGGAGTGTCCCCAGGGATACAAGAGGCTGAATCGGAGCCACTGCCAAGGTAAGGATGCTGCTTTCATCTCTGTCTCTCCTTCCCACATCCCCTGTCAGAATTGTAATTATCTACACGAGTTAAATAGTATTACATAACTCCCTGATATAAATGTGCAAAATATGTGACTTGTAAAAATCTCTGCTTTCATCAGGAATGAAAGAAAGTCAGGTATCACTGGACTGCATGACTCAGTTGATAAGCAGCCAGCATATAGTTGGGCCAGCACAAGAAAACTCACCTGTTAAGTCCTACTAACCCAGCAAGGACCTGTGTTTTTGCTCTGCTAAGTGTGAGTGTAAAAACACTTCTCCCGTGGTCTGAAGCAACAGAAATTCTCTTTCCTAAAAACATTTGTGAAGGTTGTCAGCTTATTCAGTTGTTAATTTACAAGTGGGAGAGTGCAGCAAAAGTGATTCCTTCTGAGTGTGTTACTTGTCCATGCTGCCCCATGCTGCCAGAGTTGATCCATTTCTCACTTCCATGGTTCATCAGTTCCATATGAAGAAGGCACCATCTCTCTGCTTTGCTCTCTGGTTCATGTTTTTTTGGCATCCCTTGGATCCACACTGCTTGTGTTTTTCCGTAATCTGACTGAAGAGGAATTTTATGGTTCCCTTCTTGTGATTCATGGTAAGTTGAGAGGTGTCATCTTGCAGATGCAACAGGGAGTCAGGTCCCTGGTCGTGCAAACCCAGGGCTGACAATCCAATGACTCATCTCTTTTAGCTGGGACTTTCCACCATGCTTACTTAATGATTCAACCTCCCCACATTGTCCTGGGGGAGAACTTTCAACAACACAACAATTTCTATTCTCCTTGGTGCTCAGATCTCATCCCTTATGTGGCCACAGACAGTGCTGTGGTTATGAGGAGCTGCTAGGAGACATCAAATAGTTGGAGGAGCAGAGCAGCTGAAAGGACTTATGTCAGCAAGCAGAGACCTGAAGGGCCTGCTCTGGATTTGTGTCCTGGAGAAGGGAGAAGCTCAGAGGAGCAGAGGGAGAAGGCAGTGTAGATTTGGCTAAGAAGATGTTTTTGCACAGAAAGAAGCATGAACCAGGAATTTGTGCCTCTGTGTGCTCCTTCATAAGCTGGGTTGGATAAGTACTGTCCTGCAGACACTACTGCCTTGAGGACTTTTCCCATCTCTGCTATTGCAGTGGGATGTCTGTCAGGAAGCCCAGTACCTCACTTCAGGGCCCAGAAGGAGCAATTAGGCTGATAGATGTAGGAGAGGCTACCTGGGGCTTTCTTTTGCCAGCCCAGGTAGGAAGGGCTGACTTTGCAGGCTGTTGTCAAAGCACTGTTGACTAGAGGGAGGCCCAACCAGAAGCCCACTTTCCTCGGTTCAGTATGGACAGAAAGGGTTGTCTCTGGTGCTTTTCAGCAGAAGAACAAATGGTTCATCTCTGCAGGATCTCCTTTCCTGTCCTTGCTGCATCCCATTGAGCAGGAACAAGGCTGTAAGGAGTCTGAGTTGAGATTGCCTGGCAGAACCAGCCAGGGAACCTCTCAGTGCTGCTGGAACTAGCAGGAGGATGCAACTGGAAGGGACAATGTGGTTACTAGACATGAGGCAAAGATTGTCTTGGAGACTCAGGGATAGGAAGGTGTGTATGCACAGCAGTCACTGCACATGACACACACTGGCATCTTGGTGTCCATATGTCCTTGAAGTCCATATATATATTTGGTGTCTGTTGCTGACTGGAGTCTTTTCCGTTCACCAAGTACCAGGGTAAACCAGACAGCACCTTTTCACCACAGGCTGCCTGACTCAGCATGACTGTTTCTGAGGAACACTGGCAGGCTTGTGCGGGGCGGGAAAAAGCATCTTAAACAGCATACAGTTCTTGGTTTGAGGTCCCTGAGACTTCTTGTGGGCTAGCCCAGGCCCTGGCATGCTGCGGGAGGTAGGAGTGCATAGCTCTGAGCACACCTGCCTGCTTCTGTTCCCAGTGGAGACTTCCACTGTGCGTAGGTCCTTTGCTGACAGCAGAATAAATGGGCTTGGACTAAGGCCGAGATGTGACCCTGTTTTGAATTAAGCCTGTAAAGCCTAGCCCTTGGTACTTGTTTGTTTTGTGCTCTCATTACTCTAATCACTTCATCCCTTTGCTTATATGGAGACAAACACTTTGTCCAGTTGGTGTGTTGGAATGACATAACACTCTGATCATGCCAGGGAGTGACAGGGATGAGCTGTGAGGCTCCTCTGGAGAGCTCTAGTGTCTTCTCTGAGTGGGGTTCCCAGTATATTTGGGGTCTGGCCACTCCTTGTTCTCAGGAACTCTGTCCTGTGCTTGGTACAGCACAGGAAACCACTACATTGTGCAGCCAAATCCTACTCCTCCCTTGCCAGCTGCAGATCCCTGTGGCATTGGTACTTCTAATTGACTTAGCTTCTGGTCTGGTCTTCATTGCCCTTGTATGTCTCAACTATGTATGGGGCAGCTAGTGGGATGAATGAGGGAGTTTAAGAGCACAGGATGGGGGAGGACCTCTCAGGTAAGTAAGTCTAAACTGCTGTCATCGCTGGTTGTGAGACATCCCCCCTTCCACCAAGCAGTGATGCTTTGGCTCTGAGAAATAAACTAGTGCTGGGAAAGCCGTTCTGAATCTTCCTCCCCTTCCATCTTGAGACAGTCTCTAGAGCATCACTGGGTGCTCTCAGGGCAATTGAGGTCTCAGCAGAACCTTGTACACTGCCATTGGGACTGCCCTGTGTCTTTGGAAAATGTTTGGCATGATGCTGCCTAGCATCACGTTGGCGTTTCTTGGTCTTGGCAGCTCACAGCTGTCCTGTGAGCAGTGAGTGTGCCCAGGTCCTTCCCAGTGCCTCCTCCCACCTCTTAGCTTGTAGTGTATGTTCCTGTGGTTTATACCAGAGTGGTGCTGAGGTTGATCCCACTCCTGCTGCTCTGTGCTCTCATCCAGTTCTTCCTGCACTGCTTTTGTCTCCTGACACAGCAGTTTATCAGCATTTTACTTTTCTGGGCCAAGTTCTTTAATGAAGATATAATGTTACATCAGTCCATGAAGAGGGCTTCCTGCTCACTCTCCACCTGAAAATTGTCCTCAGCTTTCCGGCTTTTCTCTGGCTTAGCTCATACATTCCTACATGGTGGTGAAGGAAGGTCTTTACTGCAGGCCAAATGAGTGAGCCTAATGGTGTTTCCCTGGGATAAACCCAGCTTCCTTCCCAAAAATTGTATCTGATGTATGCTGAGTCAGGGGCAGTGGCAGAGCTTGAGGCAGGTCTTGGGCGTGACAACGTCCCAGTTGCTCACCCTGCTCCTAGAAGATGCCAACCATCCCTTTGCCTCTGGATGGGATCAGTCACTGCATCCCTGCATGCTGGCACTGAGTTTCGCAACAAGGATCCTCCATGGACGATGGCTCCATACAAACAGGACCAGGAATCAGGAGAAAGGACAGGATTCATCATTCCTGGCTTGCAAACAACAACTGTGATGGCTGTAAGAGTGATCCTGACAGGATCGCTCACCACAGAGGTCACATCTGTTTTCCACAAGGACTGTGAAGCAGAGCAGTCATCTACAAGTCATCCCTGCAGCTGCAGTGAGCAAGCTCTGTAATGCAGATGGGGGACTGCTGTCACTGCAGAGGTTTCCACTATTCTGCTTGGTGCAGAGGCTGCCTCAAACACCAGCCAGTTGATATCCCCTTGGTCTGCAGCACCTGAATGAGAGCCACTGTGCAGGCCATTTAGTTCACCCTCAGTTTCCTCACATCTTAAAAAAACTCTCTCCTCCCCACAGATATCAACGAGTGCTTGATGCAGGGCCTGTGCAAAGATGCTGAGTGTATGAACACCCGTGGCAGCTTCCGTTGCACCTGCAAGCCTGGCACCATGCTAGATCCATCCCGTAGCCATTGCATCTGTAAGTGCTCCAGGGAACTCCTCAGTTTGGGAAGGAACCTGAGCGGGATCCCATGGCTGAGTGGACGCTGCAGAGTGTTTCACATCTCCTGCGAGTGTAGTTGAGTTGCGCTGTTCCGCACTTGTGTGCAAAATGGGTCCCAATCATGCATTATCCTTCACCATGGACATCGCATGGCCCCTGCAGAGACTGGATGGAATGTGCCTGTGGTGTGGCAGCAGAGGGCACAGCCTCCTGGGATGAGAGAACTCCCACGGGAGCTGGATTTGCTTGGAGCTGACACTGCTCAGGGAAAGGCCTGATGGCTCACGGCCAGGGGATGTTCTGGAGAGAAGACAGGGCAGCCCTTGGGCAGGCTGGGAGGCACAGGCAGAGAAGGGGCCAAGAGGGAGAGGTTCTCTCTTCGGGGAGCACAGAGCTTGATTTCTGGCACTGACACTGCTGTTGTGTTTCAGCGGACAAAGCAGTGTCGATGGAGCAGGGGCTGTGTTACCGCTCAGCAGCTGGAGGCGTGTGCACCTTCCCCCTCTCCCACCGCATCACCCAGCAGATCTGCTGCTGCAGCCGTGTCGGAAAGGGCTGGGGGGAAAACTGCGAGGAGTGCCCCATGCCTGGCTCAGGTGAGACATGCCCATGTTGGCTTTGTCTGCTCTGGTTAGACTGGGATTTGGGTTTGCCTAAATGCAGACAGCTGCAGGACCCAGGGCTGAGCACTACTAATGCTGTCCTGTGAGATTGGTACAGCAGCCCAGGAAGCAGACCTGGGTAATACTGGGAAGGCAGAGAAGTCTGTCATGGGAAACCACTCTCTACCAGAGGGAGAGCACAGACGCATCCGTGCCTGGCTTTATTCAACAGCCTTTTTCTCTCATACATCTTCTGCTGGGAAGAAAGCCAGGTGAGGATGAGTTTAGTGTATCTCAGCATGGGCTTGGGTGAAGGGGAAAGCACCAAAATCCTCAGGGCTCAGAAAACTCTTCAGGTGGTTTGTGCAGAGTATCCTGAGTGATGTGCAAAGTGCTCAGTGCCAGGGTACCCCACATTCACTTTTATCTGCTCCCTTGCTCAGTTTAGACCTTCCTGTGACATGATCCCTTCCTATCAGTACTTATTATGGGAAGGGATTTAGTTTTTGGGGTCTGGGAATGCCTGCCAGAAACCCAGCCTGCTCTGTGAGCACATTCCATCTGCTTGAAGCATTCACCCACTGCAACTCAGATGTGTTTCTGTAAGGATTTAACCCTTAGAAATTACAGAAAATGATAGGATAGGGAAAGCTGACATCTGCATTCACATACATGCTTGTCCATCTTCACTCCTTTATTCCACTGTCACACCATCATGTCTGGGTATGGTAAGCCAGGTGATCCCTACACTAGTCTCTTCCTTCCAACCTCTGCCCTCTAAAGTTTTGATTTGATTTTCTTTCACAGAAGCCTTCAAGGAGATTTGCCCAGCAGGACATGGCTACACCTACTCCAGCTCTGATATCCGACTGTCAATGAGGAAGGCAGAGGCAGAAGAGCTGCCCCTCAGCTTGGAAGAGCAAGGGCAGAAGAGCAACTGGACTTTGGACTGGACAGTAAAGAGACAGCAACTGCAAGACAGCCTGCGTGGGAGCATCCTGGAGGCAGTCCCCCACCCTGGCACCTCAGCAAGACAGGGTAGTGTGAGGTCTACTGCTTAAAGCTGCTCCATCTGGGCCCCTAGCAAGGGTGGAGAAATTCTCGGGCCCTGCCATAGACCATGGATAGACTTCTGGCTGATAAGGATTTTCTACATCTGTATGACTGTAGTGTTCCTGAGGCATAAGGCACCATGTCTTCAAGCCTTTGGAGAAAAGGTTGAGTGTTTCAGGCTCCTGCAACTGTATCTTTGCAGTTGGTGCTGACTGGCCAGGCTGCCTCCACCAGGACCTCAGGTCTGCATGGCAAGCCTGTCACTCCAGTCCTTGGGCTTTTGTCCAGTGCAGCTGGAAGGCAGTGTGACCAACTGATTGTGCTGGAGCTGAAGCTCCTGTGGTCTGCACAGTGCCAGGAGTCCAGGTGTGTTGGCTTTGGGAACAAAGCCTTGCAGAGGAATGTGAGGGACTGAATGGCAGTGTCATAGAGGTGAGGTGAGGTTAGGGCAACCAGTGTTTGAGGAATATGCCTATCTGCCTTGTCTCTACTCACCATTCACTCTTTGCCTTTCCAGGTGAAATTTCTCCTGCCAGGCAGGTGAGTAAGGTTTCTCTTGCTACACCTGGGTGCATCCATGGTAGCTTGATAGGCAAGCAGGGTATGTCATAAAAATAAACTGAAAGAGAATAGATTTAGATTAGATATTAGGAAGAAATTCTTTACTGTGAGGGTGGTGAGGCACTGGAACAGGTTACCCAGAGAACTGGTGGATGCCCCATCCCTAGAAGTTTTCAAGACCAAATTGGATGGGACTTTGAGCAGCCTGGTCTAGTAGGCGGTGTCCCTGCTCATGGTGGGGGTGTGTTCCTTAAGGTTTCTTCCAGTCCAAACTATTCTGTGATTCTTTTCCTGCTCACAGTCTTTCACTCTTCAACAAGGCAGGTGTGTGAGTTAGACATGACTGGAGCCAGGTCTACACTGCATCTCACAGGGTTTGAAGTTCTAGACAAGGAGGGATTATCCATGATGGACTCAGTCCTAAAGAGCAAAAGGGTGAATTACTGCAAAGATATAGCCCACTATAAAAGGACACCAAGAAGAATTTTGCTTTGAAATTCTAGTTTGTGCTGCAGATTCAAGTTTGCTCTGCTTTCACTGGCTCCAGTGAATATCAGCTGTACTTCCACAGCTGAGGTGAGGACACTCACTCCCCACTGTCAGCCTAGCCTGGCTGTAGGGCTGATGGGCAGCAGCGTGAGGCGAACTGCAACAATCACTTTGGGGTGTGCTCCTCTCATCAAGCCCAGTGTCGTGCTCAAGCCCAGCTCATAGAGAGGTCTCCCTGTGCTATGGTGGGTGCAGCAGAAACACCACTGAACCAGTGAGAGCAGAGGTGTCTTGCACTGGTGTGTGAATTCACCCTGTTTGATGGGAGCAGCATGGGGACTGATTTTCTGCCAGGCTCTCCTAGGACTGGATTTCTTTATTGTGAGTCTCACTTGAAAAATGTGTGCCTCTTGATCCCTGCTGTTAGGAGGGGTTCAAGTCATATCTCTCCTGAGCATCTCTGTGCCCTCTTGCTATAGCAGCTCATCTCTCACAATGTACTTGCAGCCCCTCTGAGAGAGGGGACAACACTGCTATTGTCTCTGTTTCATAGACATGCAGTGACTTGCCCAAGTACCTCTGAGAAATCTCAAGACAGAGCAGAAATTTGAATCAAAGCTTCGAAATGTGAAGCAGAGCTAGTCTGGAACTTACGTTGCTCAGCTGACAGTTTTCTTCACCCATTGTGGAAAGCTGCTCAGAGAAGAGACTCAGGCTATGCTCCAGCATTTCATTTGGCAGCCATAGGTTTGCCAGGAGGGTATGCTGAGGAAGAGCTTCTAGCACCCTTCTAGCAGGTAGCAGTCTTGAGGCAGGTTGAAGCAGCATCTGTCCTCATCCTCCCAGAGCCACAAGTGACAGTGGCAGTATTTACCATGCCTGGATGACCTCCCTGGCCACCTTGAGGAGGTGCCTACCTGGGAGCAGTGCTCTGGGTCTCACCTGCACAGTGTGCTGGCATGGCCCCTGTGTGGGCAGCGCTCCAGGGATGGCCTGGAGCTGTGTTTTGCCTAGGATGATGTGCTCAGGACAGCATCCCTGCCAGCTGCACCTAGCTGTGACAATTTCTCCTTCCAGGATGGTCTCCTGGGGAGCAAGAGGAGCCAGGAGGTGGGTGGGAGAATGTCTAAGGGATGCTGCAATCCTGTTCCATGCATGAGAATAGAGACAGTCCTGTATTTCTGTCCCTCAGGGCACTGCTGATGCCACTGCAGAGCCTGACGTGCGCAGAGGTGAGTGCCAGGCTGGCAGAAGGGCAGGGTGCTTGTGGGGAAGAGACCAGAGCAGTGAGGAGGGAGGAGAGCGGGGAGACTGGGAGGTGCCTCCTCTGCAGAGAAGCCTCCAGTGCTGGTCAGGACGGGCTCCTGGCTGGGCTGGGTGTGGGGCAATGTGGAGGATCCCTATCACACTAGGGTGGCTGATGTGGGGCTGTAGGAATGTGGGGAGGTGATAAATATCCAGCAGAGTTGGGGAGGCTGTGTTAACTAATAAGATGATGGGGTTGCTGCAACCACCCTGCAGCCCCTTCCCATATGCTTTTTTGGGGCTGTAGTTACAGGGCCATCCAGCTCAGGTGAACCTTGGGCATGCACTTCTGCCTGGGATCAGGGGCTTGCCTCACCTCTCTTTTTCTTCCACAGCAGAGGAGGAGGAGTTCTGGCGTGGTCCTCCCCATCCTGGCCCCATCACCACCTGGGATGCTGCTGCTCCAACCCAGGTGCCAGCACAAGGCTCAGGTGTGTGTGTCCCACCACTCTTGGGCATTTCCCACATCTCTGCCTGGTACTACAGGGAAATAACGTTCTAAGCTCTGCCCAGCGGCCCTCTCGCTTCACCAGTCTGCTTGTCTTCCCACATGCCCCCCTTGACTTCCCAAAGAAAAGACCCTGCCCTGCCACCCTGGGGTGTTGTCCGAGCCCGGTCTCAGCTGCTGCCAGGCGGGGAAAGCTGCCAGCCCTGGGGAGGCACAGGAGTGATCCTGTCTGAGGAGCAAAGTGCTCGGCTTCCCGAGTCCTTGCTTGGCTGCAGCTCCCTTGCCCGGTGCAGCAGTGGCTGCCGAGCGAGCGGGAGGGATCACCAGGAGCCCGCTGTGGTGCTCTAGCACCGCGCCCCCCATGGCGTGGGCTGACTCATCGGGAAGGGGGGGCGCCAGGGGAGGCATGTGGCTCCCGGGGCGGCTTGTTTACTGCGCCGGAAACAAGGGCGCTGTTGTTTCAGGGTTGCTTAAGTGTCTGGGAGTGTGGCCCCTGCCCTGTGCCGGGGGCTGGAGCACCTTGGGGAGCAGGCCTGGCACAGGCACCTTGCTGAGGAATGCGTCTTCCTCAATAGCCTTTTGTTTGGGGTTGGGCTACCCCCCACCCCTGGCTGGCTCGATGCCCAGGGGTGTGTGGTGCCCCTCTACTCCCCCTGCTGCCGCTTGTGCTCCGCTTAGCAGGGTGGGGCAGGGTCGGGGGGCCCTGCTGTCACCCCAAAAGCAGCCACATCGCAGGTGCTAGGCTCTGCTGCCAGTCCTCCTCCAAGGCATGGGGCTGCTCCTCACCACTCTTTTTTGGGGCCAAGGCACAGGTGAGCAGTACAGGGGAGTGGGGTATCCCAGCTGAGCTCAGGCCAGAGGAGCCAGAGGAGGTGGCAGGGACTACTGTGTCCTCCCTGCAGCCCTGGAGGTGTAGGCTGCCTGAAGAAGGAGAGGAGCAGGCTCAGCATTGCTCTCCAAGAAGGGAAAAAGCAGCCTCCTGGCATGGTACTGGGAACACAAAACAGGCACTAGACTCTGTGCACCCTTTCAGTACTGCTCCCAATCCCATGCTCTCTCTTCCCAGGGGTCAGTGGCTGTGCCTCTTCACCCCTTTCCTGCGGAGCCGGTGCTTGCGTTCTCACCCCAGAGGGATACAGCTGCTTGTGCCACCCTGGCTACACACTGGACCCCAGCCGCATCCACTGCATTGGTAGGTTGGCACCTGCTCTGCCTCCTGGGCCTCAACAGACCGTTCAGTCCCTCAGGCTCTTGGGGGAAGGTTTTCTGGCAGCTCTGCTGAGCCCCTGGCCACATGCTGCACTGTGGGGCTGGCAGGGGGCTGGCAGTCAGCTGCAGGTGGTGACTGCCTGTCTTCCTTCCCTGCCTGGGCACAGATGAAGATGAGTGTCTGAAAGACCCCTGTGCTGGAAAAGGTCGCTGCATCAATAGTGTGGGCTCCTATTTCTGCCTGTGTTACTCTGGGTACACCCTGGCTGTCTCAGAGGGCAAGCAGAGCTGTGAGGGTAAGTGGTGTCCACCTTGCACAAGGCTGCTACCTCCTCAGAGCTTCCCTGTTCTCTCACCCTTATACTCTCTCATGAATGTGCACACGCACATGCACTTCATGCACACAGTTCACACACACATGCATACCTGCACACACTCCCTTCCCACACACCTGCACATGGACAGCTTGATCCATGGGGATCACCCTCTCCTGCTTGCTCAGGGACAGGACCTTGCCCATGATGATCTAGGCAGGAGTCTGATCATGATGCCAGCTCTCCTCACTGCTTCATGGCAAGCGGGGTGCTAGGACAGATGGGGGATAGAGAAGAATCCTGGCACTGATCCTTAGAGTAGAGCCAGATGCAAGTGAAGCAGGTCCTCTCCTGCACCCAGCCTTCCTGATATTGGAGGGGGAAGACTCAGAACTGTCTCCCTGTCTGTTGCCAGACCGAGATGAATGTGAGCAGCCTTCTATCTGCCGAGGACAGCAATGCATCAACACCCCTGGCTCCTACCGGTGCCAGTGCAAGGAAGGCTTTACCATGGGCCCCAGAGGACAATGCGAAGGTGAAGACTGCTGTTCCCTGTTCCCCTGCCCCTCCAACCCACCCTGTGCATGGCTGAACACCTCATTTCCTCATCACTCCATGTCTTCTCCTGGAAGGGAGGTAGGACACCCCCATGTTTGTCTGCCCTCTCCCCGAATGCTGCCTGTCCTCTCCTCTGACTGCAGGAGGAACAGGCTTTCCTGGGCAGAGGGAATGGAGTTCTCCCAAGATCCTCTCCCACCTCCTCGAGATCCCTCATGACCAGCCCATGCCAGTTTCCCATTCTGGGAGAACATGCCTATATATTTTCATGTCACCTTGATTCTGTCACCAACTTTCATGCTGGCAAGTAGACTGCAGGGAGAGCAGGCTGCAGAAACTCAGCCACCTATCCCTGCTGCATCCCATTCACTTGGCATGACCTGGGCCCTCCAGAGCTTTAACCCTTGTAAACATACGATGTGTCTGATCAAAGATTCCCCTTTCTTAGTAGCTCTTCTCCGTCACAGAGTGGGAGACTTTTAGGAGGCACTACAGGAAACAGGGCATGCACAGAATGCTGCTCCCCCCGCATGGCCTCCAGAAAGTACTTGCCTTAAGGACTTCCTGAGCTGGAGGCTGCATTCTCATCATAGTTATGAAAGGCCCTGATGAAACAGCTCTACACAGATGTTCTCTGATCCCTTTCTCTGCCCATGCACATTCCTGGCCTTGGCAACATCCTGCCGCAGTGAGTTTTGCTGCTGGCTTATGTCAGCCCTCAGGCGTGGGTGTAGGATCCTGAGGATAAGTAGAGCTATAAGAAGTGTTGCCTAAGCCTCCGCAAATGAAACTCTATTGGGCATGACTGTGCCCTGGAGGAGAACTCTGAGGATCCAGCTGGAGAGGATACATTGGAGAACGCTGCACTGTTTACCTTTGGGAGCCTGAAAGGAGTGTGTTTCTTGGCAGATGTCAACGAGTGCATGGATCCCAGCTCTTGCCCCAATGGGAGGTGTGTCAATACTCTAGGATCCTACAAGTGTATCAGCTGTGGAGATGGCTACCGCCCCAGGAATGGGAGATGTATTGGTGAGGAACCCTTGCCCCCCATGGCAGTGTTTCCTGCAAGCCTCTAAAGGAGCAGGGGCACAGGCAGCACCCTTCTCCTGCAGGCAGCCAGTCCGTGTGGCCAGGCCATAGTGCCCTCATGGCTTGTGTGCAGGGACTGCCCTGAGCACCTTCGCATACCATGTTGCCTTCTGCTGTGTCACACAGATGTGGATGAGTGTCTTGTGGAGGGGACTTGTGCTCATGGACGGTGTGTCAACCTGGATGGCTCCTTCCGCTGTTCCTGCTACCAGGGCTATGAGGTGGCACCTGATGGGAAGAGCTGCCAAGGTACCAGGGAGCCATGAGTTCAGATACTGAACTGTCACACACTCAGTCCAGAGGTTTCCCTAGGCTCTTCCTGAGCACTGGGCTCTGCCTGAATCCTGGTGACCATGATGGCTGGTTCCCCCAGCACATGTGCCCCTCGTCATGTTTGCTCTGCATCTTTTCTATTCATCCCACTCTCCCTCATATGCTTATACAGACATCGATGAATGCACAGCCCAGGCTGCCTGTCCCTCCAGACTCTGCCTCAACACTGAGGGCTCCTACTCCTGCATGGCTTGTGACACCGGCTATGTGGTCTCCAGAGATGGCAGCATGTGTGAAGGTATCCCTTTCCCATGACAGAGGGGTGGGTGCTGCGGGGAATGAGGGGAGAGACATTGCCATAGCTGGGTTACTGGTGGGGAGGAGGACTTCAGGCTTCAGGATCCTTTTCCAGCACTTTAGCTTCCTGTTCAGCATAGAGTGTGCAGGGCAGCAAGCAGATGTCACCTGGAGCAGCAGGAAGGTGATTTTCCTCACACAGGAAAGAGCTGGGGAAAGGACTCACTGGTAAGATTCCTGGACTACTGATGAACTAGGAGGTACTGACAAAGGCCAGAGGAGTACAGGAGACCTAGAAACATTGTTAGAGAGTTGTGTGTGTGGTTGAGTTCAGAACTGTGTGCCTGGGAGAATGTACCTCAAATGTAGGTCTTCAACAGAAGGAGAAACCTTGGATCCACAGCCCGTGGAAAGACTGGGGGTACCCAGGTTTCATCATTTTTCCCCAGCCCCTAATGTAACTTGTTTAAAAAGGAAAGCTTAGATCAAGGGCTCTGCTGTGCCAGGTATGCTGGCAAGGGGTTAACACCAGCATTGATTTGTGTTGGTTGCAGTGCTGAGACGTGAGAGCGCTTGAGTCCTTGCCATGCAGCTGACTGCCCCAGCACAGGCAGGGAAACCCCCTCCATGGTGGCTGTCCCCGGGCATGTTCTGGGCTTGAGATGGTTTAATGCAAGCAAGGGAAGGGAGAGGGCAGAGCTGGCAAAGGTATTTGTTTAAAGATTGGCCACGTGCTGAGAATTTCTCTCTGGAGCACTGCAGAGCTCTGCAGCCTGCACGTAGTTGGCAAATTGAAGATACTGCCTTCTCTGTGACTCTCAAAAGGATCCCCCTGCATGTGGGCCTCCAGTGGGGGAGGAGAAGGAGGTTTTCCTCCCTTTATTCTTCTATGTTTTGGTGTCTGAGAAAGCCAGCGTGAAATGAACTTATTTTCCATTTGACTTTTGGGTGCAATAGAAGAACCATGATTTGATGCCTTACATCTGCCCTCCACTTTCCCAAGACTCCGCATAAGCCACCCCACCTCAGCCACCTTGCCCCAGCCATTAACTGAGGGCGCCTTATCAGAGTTTGATACTGTTTAGGTCACACTGACCTGATGGCAGGGCAGCATGTTCTTCCCTGCCTTGGCTGATGGCCTTGTGTGTGGATTTAGGTTTCATATTTGAAAAATGATAAGGGTTTTGTGATAGTTTTTTGGTAAATAAACTAGGTTTTGGTTCCTCTCCAGAAGGATTCAGTAATATTTTTACTTGCAACCCTCTGAGACTGAAAAGCTAGGAATCCTGCTCAGAAGTGGCAGGGAGAGATGCTCATTCTTGCCTGTGGCATGCTCAGTGCTCTGCAAAGGGGAAAAGATCCCTCCCTGCCCTCAGGAGATACCAGTCTCAAGGATTTAGCTCCTGACAGGGGAGTAGTGTAGAGCAGGGCTTCCTCCACTGGCATATGTTCTGCTGCCTGCACACCAGCCCATCCTTCTGACTACCAATGTGCTCCAATGCTTGCCCCTCCCTCATGGACTGAAGGCACTGGCAGTCTGCTGGCATCTCGCAGTCCCCTCTGAGAGGGAAGGTACCCCTTCCTCCTCTGCTGTGAGCAAAATCCTCAGAGTCCCAGCAGGCTCTGGCCAAGGCCTGAGCGAGTTGGGTGGGAGTAGGTTTGTGGGGAGCTCTACAGTTGGGCAAGACCTATTGTAGGCCCCTGAACCGCTCTGCTACAACCTAGAGATGTTGTGGGCAAGTCTGGCAGGTGGGACTGGTGCTGCGTTACTTTGCTGATGTTTACTCTTGAGCAGTTGGCAGAAGAGAGGATTTGTCAGCAACTGTGGCTCCCCACTGGCCTCTTGGTGGTTGTAGTACCCAGTGCAGAGCTCTGCTGGAGACAGACACTGGGGTTAGCAGTATCTCTATGCTCACAGAATCACAGAATGTCCATGTCCAAGGTGGGAGGGGACCTCTGGATGTCATCTTGTCCAGTCCCCTGCTCAAGCAGGGCTACCAAGAGCAGCCTGCCCAGGACCACATCCAGATGGCTTTTGAATATCTTCAAGGAGGGAGACTCCACAACATCTTCGGACAACCTATGCCAGTGCTCAGTCACTGTCACAGTAAAGGAGTATTTCCTAGTATTCCCTTGCCCTTGGTCCTGTCACTGGACACCTCCGACTTGGTGCTGGAATAGTGTTTATCCCTTTCCCTATGGTGGAAAGGAGTCTGGGCTGACTCCTCACACCCCAGCAACAGGGAGTCTCTACTCTCTTTTCACTGTGACAGGATGGTCTGGGAGGGCAGCTCAAGCCCACCTTGCAGGCCAACAGCTGGGTGATGGCTTCTCTGGGTGGGGATCTTCTCCAGTTGCATCAAGAGCCGGGGCCTCACTCTTTGCTGTGTCCTTCTGCTTGGCAGATGTGGATGAGTGTGAGGACCCTGCTGTTCAGTGCCTGGGGGGAGAGTGCAGGAACACCCTGGGCTCCTACGAGTGCCACTGCCGAGCTGGCTTTGAGCTCATGAATGGCACCATGTGTGAAGGTATGAACCTCATCCCTGCAGCCCTCTGGGTCCAGTACATACAGTCTCCCTGTGGATCCCCCTTCTTTCTCAGCAGGGAGGATGCCAGTGCCAGGGGCAGGTCGCGCCACCATGCATGGCACATCCATAAAGTTGTACCCAAATTCACAATCACCATGGACAGGGAAGATCTCTGTCTCTATGGCAAGAAAACCAGGGGCCAGAAGCCCTTTGAGGGCTCCCTGTAAGAGACTGGGAAGAGGGAATCCATATGGCTTTGGTGAAGGTTGTGCCCCAGGGCTGGGTGCTAGGCCCTTACTCTGCTCCCTCTGCAGATGTGAATGAGTGTCTGAGCAGTGAGATCTGCAGCCCTAATGGCGAGTGTCTGAACAGTCATGGATCCTACTTCTGCATTTGTGCTCCTGGTTTCTCAAACGTGGCTGGTGGAGTCAGCTGCCAAGGTGAGCTGGAGGATGGCAGAGACAGACCTTAGGTCCTGCCCTCTGCTCCCTCCCCTGATATGAGATACAGGTTAATGTTTTTATTCTGATTTTGCAGATGTGGATGAATGTGCAGACAAGTCCCGGTGCTCGCAAGGCCAGTGTCTGAATTCAGAAGGCTCCTACAGGTGTCTGTGTGAAAATGGATTCAAACACTCCCAGGAGACTGATGACTGCGTGGGTGAGAGCTCATCATTGGGGAGATTAGCCCCCTGGAATTTGAGAGGATGGATGCAGCCAGTTCGGGGGGAGGGCAGTTCTGCTCCCAGCACCCATAGTTGCTGGTAACTTGTAAGGAGGACTAGCAATGGCTCAGGGCCTCTGGCCAACTGACATTAACACAGGTGCTGAAGTAAGCAAGCAGGGTCCCCATCTGACCATCCTCATCTCCTTGCCCCCATCCCTGCAGATGTGGATGAGTGTAAAGAATATGGGGATGCCATCTGCGGCACATGGCGGTGCCAGAATAGCTTGGGCTCCTACCGTTGTATCATGGGCTGCCAGCCTGGTTTCCACTGGACCCCCTTGGGTGACTGCATTGGTGAGTACCACCCTGGGTGTCCAGTTCCTCCCCTTTCAGGAGCAGGGTGGCTGTGGAACATCTCTGCCAGAGGCAAGAGGGAGGAGCAGGAGGAAATGTGTGGCTGGTAGAGAGGCAGATAATGCTGAGAGTTTGTTTTCTTGGCTGCACTGCCTGCTTGTGTCTAGACTTCTCTCTTCCTGGCATCTGGAACAGACACCACATTGTGCTGCTTTCCCCTCAGGGAGAGTCCTGGGCAGGTTACAGCCTTTTCAGGCTTGGGGCTGGACTGCAGCTCCCTGTAAGCTGTGCTTGCTGGGTCCAGTGCCAGTCACCTGCCTGGCAGGCCTGGGTGAGCAGAAAGGTTGCTTATGCCACTGTGTGCTAGGCTGGAGAGTCTGGCTTTGGAGCCCAGGCTCCAACAAAGAGGAAAGAGCAAAGGGGTTTCTGCAGTTTTTGAGGCTCCACCTAACTCAGGAAACGTTGCAGGGAGGAGCTGCTGCTAGCTGCTGGGCTGTGGGCTGTGGGCTGTGCCAGGACTCAGACTTAGCATGTGGAGCTGCTCCTGGGCTTGGGAGCAGTGGGCTGTGGACGCGCAGCTGCTTTGGCTGCTCCAAGGAAACCTCTTCCATGCAGCAGTTGGAGGGGAGCGGGATGCAGAGAACAGGGCTGTAAACCTGTCCTCTGTAGGCAGAGAATCCAGCTGTGATTGTCCAACCACGCTCCCTGGCGCTATAGCAGTTGGAGAAGGACTAGGTCAAGAAGAATGGGGCAGGAGGGTATCATCCTTCATCTGTCTGCACTTGCCCCACACACTTCAGTTGCACATTTGTATCTCCTGCCAGCATCCCTTTACACCTGTAAAGACTCTGTGTCCCTTTACACCTCTTCAGGAAACTGTGGTGCCTTCAGTCACCCCTGCCAGCCACCTTCCATGATTCCCATCCATTTCCCATTCCCACCCTGCTCCTGTTGCTCTATTCACATGGCCTCTTGGCAGCTCTCTGTGTTGCAGAAAGCTTCTCTTAACATGCGCAGTCATAGCAAGGTGAGTGAGTGGGGCAGCCAGACTCAGTCCCTCACAGCAGAGGAATGTCTGCCCTAGCCCCAGATCCTGGGGTCAGAGCAGAAGGGCCTGGGTAGGAATGTTCATTGGAAGACATGGGGTCTGGGGCAATTCCTGCTCTCTGCTCTGCTGCAGACATTGATGAGTGCGCCAATGAGACGCTGTGCGGGAGCCATGGCTTCTGTGAGAACTCAGATGGCTCCTTCCGCTGCCTCTGTGACCGTGGCTATGAGAGCTCACCCTCTGGGCACTACTGCATTGGTAAGTCTGACAGGATCACTCTGCCAGTCAGTCAGGCAGAGCCACTGGCAGATGCCAGGCTGGTGTCCCTGCTGTGTGATGGCTTCTGGACCACAGATGGGAACTGCATCCCCGCATGGAGCATTGCATACATGGGACAGGGCAGGCAGCTCATGGAGTCAAACCCCTCCCAGCAGATCTTTGTGATTGCAAAGGAGCAGGGCTCTGAAAAAGCAAGTGGTTCCCAGTGAAAGTGGAGACCTTTTCTGTCCAGGTGGAAAGGAGGTCTTTGGGGGATGGAGGCACTGAAGGTGCTAGAGAGGTACTTTAAAGGGTGCCCGTAGAGAACGGGCAGGGTGTATAATAAGGAAAAACGTTTTCACCATGAAGACAGGCAGGCAGTGGAATAGATGTCTATGATGGCTGTGCAATTGCCATCCTTGGAGGTTTTAAAGAGCCAACAAGACAAAGCTCTGAGAAGCCTGGTGGGATCCCATAACTGGCCTTGCTTTGAGCAAAGGGCTGGACTGGAGACCTCCAGTGGTCCCTTGAAACCTAGATGACCATATGATCCAGTGACCCACTGCAGGGTGGAGTTCAGGCTCCTTGAATCCACTGAGAGCAAGGCATGAAGCTCTTGCCAGACTTGTGTTGAGCCACAGTGTGAGCACAGCTCTCAGCTTGTCCCTAGTAGCTTCCATCTCCCTGCTGAAGGGTGACCTCATGCTGGACACCATGCACAGGCTGCCCATGCACAGGCAGGGCTCCTCCCACTGCCCACTGCTGTGCCTTGCTTTGCAGATGTAAATGAGTGCGAACTGATGGTTGCTGTGTGTGGAACTGCGCTTTGCGAGAATGTGGAGGGATCCTTCCTGTGTCTCTGCCCCAGTGACCACGAGGAGTACGACACAGAGGCAGGGCAGTGCCAGCCCCGAGCTGCCATGGGTGAGTAGGCAACTAGGACAGAAGCATGGGAGACAGTAGATCAGAAGTGTGGTGGCCCTGGCTGGGGTGAGATAAAGCTGAGGGACTGACAGGGCTGTACAAGCCCCCACAGACATGGGCAAGCTTTTGTCTGGGGAGAGCTGAGGAGCCTGACAGTGGGGAACTGGGAAGGCCACACTGCTGGTGGTAGATGTGCTCTGGGACCTCCTAGGTGTGGGATGCTGCGTTGAGGTGCCAAAGACCCCGTCCCATCCCTCCTCTGCTGTCTTTTCTAGAGGGCTCCGATACACATGCAGCCCACCTCTCTGACAGCGCAGAGCACAAGCAGTGTTACTACCACATCAGTGACGTTCGCCTGTGTGACAGTGTCCTGGCCAAGAACATCACCAAGGAGGAGTGCTGCTGTACTGTGGGGGCAGCCTGGGGTGACAACTGTGAGACTTACCCCTGCCCCATCCTAGGCACAGGTAGGACATGTGGCCCCACCACACTAGGCAGGGCCAGCACCCTGCCTGCCAGCTCTGCCTTGGTTGCACTAATGAGCTGTTTCTTTTCTTTCCATCTCCCCTTGGCATCTGCCTCCTGGTCAGTGGAGTACCAAGAGATCTGCCCTCTTGGGAAGGGCTATATTCCCCAGGAAGATCTGATCTCAGGAAAAGTCTCTTTCACAGGTATTAGCACCATTTTCTTTCATTTCTTCCAGAGGGAAAACGGAGGGCACTGTGCAAAGCCCTGCAGGGAGATACATTGACAGAACTATCTCCCTGGGCCTGTGGTGGCAAATGCTAACATCCTGCTGCTGCTTTCCTCCATGCAGAGAAATCTCAGATAGCCAGTATCACCTAGCTGGAAGTGCCCCTCCCTCCAGTCCTGCCTCTCTGCTGACAGTGCTTCTTTCTTTGTAAATCTCCCATGCCCATTATGAACCCGGGATGGGGACCATTAAGACACAACCCTTCCAGTTACTGATCAGATCTCCCAGTGGCCAGCAGGCTCAGTCTTTGGCCCTTCACCTTCAGGAGGTTGTATTCTTTACCTTCCAGAAAAGCATGTGAATTACCTTTCTGTGAAAATACCCTGTTCCACACCATCCCTCCTCCTGCTTTGCCTGTGGGTGCTTCCTCCTCCACTCCCAAGCATGGGGCCAATGGGAGAGGTGGGCAGTTCTCTCCACCTGTCACTGATCCAGGCCAAGGTGCCATGCCAGCTTTCTGCAGGTACAGCATCCAACCCACCTTGCTTCCATGACTCCGCTTCCTGAGACACTCTTTCCCTCCCTCCATCCCTCTCTCAGACATGGACGAGTGTGAGATATTTGGCTCCGAGTTCTGCCGCAACGGACAGTGTTTGAACACGGTGCCAGGCTACAAGTGCTTCTGCCGTACAGGCTACTTCTATGACTCCAGCAGACTTGAGTGTGTTGGTAAGTAGGCACCCCACTGCACCGGAGGGACAGCCAAGTTGCTGCACCCAGACTTGTCCCTGCTGCCCATGGTATAGGGCCAGGTCTAGGTAACAAGCTTCCTGGGACCCTCCTGGGGAACAAGATTGGAGGTGGCAGGAGCCCCTGAGGTCCCTGTTTGGGCAGGAAAAGGGTCGCATTACTCATATCTGCCAGACTGAAACTTTGCTCTGTCCTTGTGTGCGGGCAGACCAGGATGAGTGTCAGAACGAAGTGTACTGCATCAACGGCGAGTGTCTGAACACAGAAGGCTCCTACCACTGCTTCTGCAGCCTCCCTCTTGTGCTGGATGCCACTGGCAACCGGTGTGTGAATTTTTCCAGCAGGGCAGGTGAGCCTGATGCCCAACCACAGCATACCTTTGCCCCACACATCCCAGCCCACAGCTGAGTTCACCAAGAAGGACCAGTGGCTGGGGACTTGGTGTCTGGTTGAGATGTGCCAGCACCAGCACAGTGTGCAGCCAGGGTATGGAGGGGGCAGGAGCTGGGGCACACGGTCATCCCTCTCAGGACAAGATGGGCAGGCACTCTTCTGGAGGATATTAATGGCATCCTTTGCACATGTCACTGATAGATGCCTTGGAGGAGTATGAAATCCACCTGGATGTCTGCTGGCAGACTGTTGCTGACTACATCTGCCAAGACCTGCTGCGTGGCGCGCAGACCACGTACACTGAGTGCTGCTGCCGGCTTGGCGAGGCCTGGGGCCAGAACTGTGCACTTTGTCCACACAGGTCCTCCGGTGAGTGGGGTGGCATGGGCAAGCTTCTCCCAGCAGAGGTGGGAGCGGGCTGGGCTGCCACTGGTCATGTTGTGAAAGTCCGCAACATAAAGCTCTTTTCTGCATTGCTAAAACCAGTCCAAGGAGTAGATAAACCCCCCACATTTCTCCAGGGCTGAGCTGCACCAGTGCGTAGATGTACCTGAACTGGTTTGCACTGAGTCCAAGGTGTCGGAGGGTAGAGTTGCTCTGTGCATCCCACTGTTCCTGCACAAGTTAGGAGGAGAGGTGAGGTAGTAGCAGCGTGGGATGGGACCATTCTGGGAATTGGTGTTATTGCTGCTCAAGGACCTGCTGGCCCAGACAGGAGCTTGCTTCTTGAAGATGGGCTCTCATCAACAAACTACAGAGCTGCAGCTTTGGAGTGTGCTGAATGCAGGCCTGGCTCAGCTGACCCAATATGGATGCACACTCTGCCCATAGCAGACCCACCTCTCTTGGGCCAGGCTGCACTGACCATTCCTTTTTCTTCACTTGCAGCTGATTTTGCTTTCCTGTGTAATGGGGCCAGTGAAGACAGTGAGAGAGGGGCTGAGCTCCAAGAAAGACCTAGGTATGAATATGGACCAGGCTTGGAAGATCCCCACTATGGCCTTCCCAGCCCTGACATGGGCCCCTACTACAACTACCTGGAGTCTGAGTACGGAAACCCCGATGCCGGTTTTCCTCAGAGGGAGCCCAGCAGTGAGTTTCATGGCAGCCCTCTCCATCATGGCCCAGTGCGGTCCCCACCCCGCTACCTGTCCAGCCAAACTGGTGAGTACTGGGAGACACAGAGAAATGCCTTCCCACCCAGACTGGCAGTTCCTGCTCTGGCCAGGCTGCACCAGGCTTGGAGCGAGCTCTATTCCTGGCAGTTCTGAGTCAGTCCTGGCACCACCACTGCCTTGCACATGCCCGATGTCACCTCTGTGGCTGAGTGGAGGGTCACCTTGCTCTGACACCACCTTGCCCCTATCCAGACCTCTACGAGGGCTTCGAGGGGCTACAGGCGGAGGAGTGCGGGATCCTCAATGGCTGCGAGAACGGGCGCTGCGTGCGGGTCCGGGAGGGGTACACCTGCGACTGCTTCGATGGCTTCCAGCTCGACATGACCCGCATGGCGTGCGTGGGTGAGTGCGGCCGGCCCCGCGTGCCCTGGCCGCGGCTGCTCCCTGGCGGTGCCTCCCGGCACAGCGGCCGGAGCAGTCCCGCTCCCCGCGCGGTGCCTTCCCATACAGCTGGGAGGGTGCTCCTAGGGGTTCATCCGGCCACTTCCTCCTGGCAGCTAGATAAGGGCACCCCTGGGCATCACCGGGAGCAGCTGCTGGCTCCCATCTTCTCATAACACTCTTGTACATCACCAGCCACTGTTACTGTGATTAATGTCCTCTACATTCACCAGTGCCCTGGTGAAATTCCTTACTTTCCACCCTGCTGTCTCCTAAAACCTCTCTGCATTTCTTCTTCATCCCTCTGCCATGTCTCCATTCTTGTCACTGTGCAGCTCCCTAAGCCAGCTGAGTCCTCAGGTCCTCAGCAGAGCAGATATAAACCCTCTTTTTCCTTAGTCACAGTACTTTCTCCAACTCTCAGCATTCTTACCAAATGATACAATGGTGTAGCTTCTTCATACAGAACCCATGGTCTCTGCCAACCCAAATGCAGCTGGGCAGAATGGCTGCCTGAGCTGTTACGCCCTCTTCTTCATTTGTGCAGTGTTTCTCTTTCCTTGGCCACAGCGCTTTGCATTTGCCTTCAGTGAATTTTGTCTGGTTGAATTTGGATGGCTTCTCCACTCGATCAGAATGAGCTTGAACCCTTTAAAGTGCTTGCAGCCTGGCATCATCACACACATAAATTTTATAAGCATGGGGATTCTTCCTTCATCCACCTTAATGACAACATTTAGATGGAGATCAGGACAGATGGAGATCAGGACAGACCCCTGCAGGCTGTGCTTTAAAGGGCTTTTATTGTAAGAGCCAGGTATTGCTAATTGTCTTTGGAGTGCAGCTATGCAGCCCATTGTGCAATTGCCACAGTTTAATCTAGATGATATTTTCTCAGTCTGTTTGAGTGTGTCATGTGAGAGCGTGTTGAAATCCTCACCATGGCCAAGGCACATCATACCCACCACTTCTCCCTTATCTGACAGGCCAGTTATCAGGTCAGGCAAGGGAACCAGATTGGCTTAACATAATCAGGCCTTAACTGATCTGCACCAGCTATTTAATGACCCTGTTATCCTTTGGAGGGTTATGACCTAGTCACTTAAAAACCTGAACTGCTTAAGGGAGTGGGGGTGAACAGATTGTAATTCTGGATTCTCCCTTTTCTGTTTTTGAAGATAGTTACCAGATTTATCCTTCCTTGCTTCTCTGAGACCTCCTTTCTCCTTGTGTCTCAGAGAGAACTGTCAACTTTGTAGGGACTACAGGAGCATTAAGCATGTGAACTTGTGTTGCAGAAAGCCTTTTCCAATATGGATATAACTCTTTTATCTATCTGATTGTCGAACCTCTCCATCACAGTGTGGCCTTTCCCTCCCTGTGCTCCTGCACTCTTGTTTAAAAAACACTTCAAATGTGGTCTGTGCCTTGTCTGGTCACTATGAGTGTTTTTATGATGGCTGGAACAAAGCCTGTGTTAGCTGCTCCAGCCAGCTTGGCTGGCTTTTGTTTCCTCTGTCGATAAGGACTAGACCAACATTCTCCATTGTTTCCTGCTAATGTATTTATGGAGCCTTCTCTTGTTGCTTTTCATGTCCTGGACTAACTAGCCCTCATTTTCCACTGGAACCTAATTCTTTTCCCTTCAGCCCGGCCACTCCGTTCTTGGTCATCTCTGTATTTTTACCTTGCTCACTTCAGGCCTTTAGATTATTCCTGCAGCTGCTGCAGTGCTTCCCTCTTGCTTCCCTATGGGGGGACAGCTTACCCTGGCCTCACAAGGTGGGCTGCATGCCCTCACCCCTGCCTGAGTGGGCAAACTCCAGGATTTGGTGTACACTGCTAGCACTACTCTGTTGCCTCTGGGTTTTGGGTGTCTCTGGGCTAAAGTGTCCTTGTTTTAGTTCTCTCCATTTGGTAGCCAGACTAGCCCGCTTGCTCTTCCCACTTTTACTTCCCCCTGCTTCCCAGGCTGCAGAGCGTATCTCCTTTGATGTGCTGCCTCACATCTCCTCCTTGGGCTACTGAGCAAGCCCATCCTGTTCATGGTAATGTTCTGGTCCTGAAGTTTAGTGCAAGTCTACAGTGCCTGTTTAACCGTTGCTTTGGCTGCATGTGAAGACTGCCTTGTTATTCAAGCTCTCTCTTCTCATGTTTCCCCTCTCCTTCTTCCCCTTGTGACTGCTGTGCTTCCTCTCACCTCCCTGAAAGTTTTGCTTCTAGCATCCCTCCCTGGGGTTGCACTTCTCTTTCTTTGCCAGATGGCCCCCTCCATCTATGCTGGAGATAACCTGAGGTCCCTGGGGTGGCAGAGCAATTCAGTCCTCCTGGGGTCCGTTGATTACTGCTGGGACCTTCTCTCTCCCTTGGTTGGCCAGCTGAACCCATCAACTGCTCCCCATTCCCTGCTGATCTGTGGGGGAGTGAGACTGGAGTTCGTGGTCAGAGGGGTTGTACCTGCCTTGGTAGGTGAGGATTTTGACTGGAGGTCCTGTGGGTGCAAACAAGGGCTCTGAGGTTTACAGGAATGCTCTGTCCAGCTGGTGGCCCCACCACAAGTTGGTGTATCTCAGGGAGGGTGTCCGGGAAGTGCATTTAGCAGAGCAGACCTGTCACAGCGGAGCAGGTGCTGTAGGGCTCACACACACACTCTAGCCTGGTGGCGAGCTGGCTGAGTGACTGAGCCCTTTGGCACAGTTTGCAGGTTAGTAAAACAAGCCATTGTTTGTGCAGCACGAAGTCCCTCTGTGTTCTGGTCCTGGAGATGATAATCAGCCACTCAGGGCCACCATCTTTTGCCTGCTTAACCTTGCTGTATCAGGAAAGGGCCTTTTCCAAGGCTAGAAATGGCTTTTTTCCAAGATCATAGGCTATCACAACTTACTAGCAGGAATCTGCTAACCTGGGGGTGTTGCCAGCTGCAGAGCATGGGGAGGCTCTTATGTGGTGTGCATGGGGCAGGGTTCACTCCTGTGTTGGAGGATGCCAAATGCTGGGGATGTCACCCTTGGAGACTGAAGGTACTCTGCAGATATGCTGAGGGTGCAGGAGGCTAGTGGGGTCACAGGGGACATCCTGGAGGTACTTGGTGGGTGGGGGACCATGGGGAACCTCTGCGGGAGGGCTGGGGGAGCACAGGGAGATGTGGCTGTGGGCTGGGACTGCTTGCTCTGCCACCAGCTGCTTCTCCTTGCAGACATCAACGAGTGCGAGGAGGTGAGCAGCCCTGAGCCCCTGTGCCGAGGCGGCACTTGCAAGAACACAGAGGGCTCCTATCGCTGCCAGTGCCTGCCGGGCTATGTGGCCCTGGCCCGGTCCCACCACTGTGTGCCCCAGACAGCCCAGAACCCAGCAGCTGCGTAGCTCTAGGAGAGCGGGGGTGAGGGTGCTCCCCGTCTGCACGTGGCTCTGGGACCTGGGAGCACAGAGAAAGGCCCCTGGGGCTGCAGGTGCTTCAAGGCTCTTCGTTCCTTCCCCTCCAAAGTGCACAACTTCCCCGCCACCTCTCTACAGGTCAGGGCTGAGCTTCCAGCCTCTGCACCCCCCTTTTGCCCTGCCAGCCCCTGCTTTTCCCACAGCAGAGCCTATCCCAGCTCCCAGCACCTGTCACGTTGCCCTGTGCCATGGAGGCTCACAGGCCCCTTCCCTTGCCACACAGCCTCAGCCTCTCCCCCTCACCCTGCCAAGAAAGGGGGTTTATCTCCCTGCCACTGCTGCACTGACCTAGTGACAAGCCTCACCCACACTGTGGGTGCTGGCCCCACTCCTTGGCAAGCCTCCAGCCCCCAGGCCAGAGCTTTAAGGAGGCACCCCAGCTTTCTAGAGCTGCTGCCTAACCTTGGGGCATGGGGGAGAGGCCTGAGGGGCCTCAAGGCCAGCTCTCCATGCAGCCCTTAGCCCCACACTTTGCCTTTGTGCCCCATATTGGCTGGGCAGGGGGAGAAGGGAGCAGGTCCAGCTTTTTTTCTGTAAAGTTGTTGGTGATTCTTTTTTTTAACCAAGTCTGCTGGAAACTTCTCTCATGTTGTTAAATAAAACATTTATTTTGGGCCCCTGTGGCTCATGACACTGGGGTTTGTCAGAACTGTGCTTGTATTGCCTCTGCCAAGGGCAGGGCCATTCTACTCTTTTAAGCCAATTCTTAGCCCTCTCAGCTGGCACACAGCTTGCTCCTGAGCCAAAGCAGAGACCTTTGCCAGATCAAATCCCCAGCCCAGCACCAGCCCCAGGAGACAACTCCAGACCCTGCAGACAGCACATCAGTTGTGGCTGCTCATACTCTGCCTTGTTCTCACATGAAGAGGCTGCAGTTTCAGCATGAGAATGTGTAGTTACTGCAGTTGGCAAGAGCCTTCAGGCAGATCTGGGATTTGTTTTTCCAGCCTCAAAGCTCACTAGAAAGACCCTTACCTATGCTGCAGCAAGCAAAGCTGTGTTCTACACCACCACCTCTTCCAGGAGTCTGCACTATTTCAAGCCTGCATAGGACCAGCAAGGCAGGAGCACAGCCAGACACTGCCAGCTGGACACCAGCAACAGGGATGCTTGGCTGCTTGCAGGTCACCCACACTCAGGTCAGCATACCAGCTCTCTCCATACCTTCAGCTAAGAAATAAAACCAGCTGAACCCCACCTAGAAGATGCCCAGTCACTCTCCTTTTCCTCCTGCTCCTCTCCACTCATAGAATACAACACAAGCAGATTTTGTCTAGCCTTTATTAAAAGGAAAGTTATAAAAAGAGATTCAGGAGCTCACAGCAGCTCCGAGTTAGTAGTAGTGCAAACCATTGGTTAGAGAAAGAATCATCCCTGCAGAGATACTGAACACCATTTGGCTTTGCATCCACAAAAACGAAGTTTTCCCAGCTGCAGTCCTGCTAGCTTGAGCAGAGGCCCAGGACAGAGGAGGCTGCCAGCTCAGAGAAAGACTCTTCTCTTTCCCTCTGCTACAGCTGCATGGATAGCAAATGCAGGTCCAGGGGCATTACAACAGGGCAGGAGAAACACAGGAGAGTGGATGCAACTGGCATTCTAGAAGAGGCACTGAAGGGTTACCAGGTAGCAGCTCAGACACTAGCCAGGTTCATCACTGAGGAATTCCTTTGTGAGGACAGACAGCTCCATGTCAAACAAATAAAGTGTCTGCACAAAACAGCTACAGAATGCTGCTCAGTCACTCCTGCTCCTGCAGCAGACACTGCTGCCCCTTGAGCTGCTGTGAGAACACCCCAGGGGCGTCACCTAAACACGGTAAGAGCGCTCTGCCCATGGCTGACCTTGCAAGGAACACAGTGTTGGCTGCTCAGAGGCTGCAGAGCTCTGAAGTAAGCAGTAAGAAACGCTTTTTATATAAAAGAACTTGGCCTGTGTTGTTTCTGTTTTTCCCCTCCCCAAGCCCTACTAATGGCAGGGTTCCTCAACTGGTGATCTGCACTGGTATCTTCCAGCAGAACAACATCTGGTCCTGGTCATCCACCAGCTCCCACTTCACAATCAGTTTAATCTGAAAGAGAAGAGCAGATGAAGATAAGAGCATTCAGGAAACCTTAAGGCAAAGGCATGGGGAGAAGAGTTATCATTTGTGTGGAACAAGGAGGCTCTGGGAGCTCTGCACAAAGAGGACAGAGCTGGGGCATTGCTCTTGCTTGCAGTAGGTGGGCCACGCTCATGCAGTGACTCCTGGAATACCATATGTTGATGGAGGGCTTAGTTGCATGACACAGAGGAGCTCCACACACTGCACTCAGATCCCCACTCCCTGAGAAAGCAAATAGTGGAAACACCCTGAAGCATACCAGCTGAACTGCACTCCAGAGCCAAACACCCCCAGTCTGGGAGCACTTGTATGCATGCAGCAGATTCTGCTGGGAGGCACAGTACAGGAAGATACTGGAGCAGCTGAAGCCACTTAGCTGCTGGAGTCAGGCTGCTTCCCCTGCTGGGTCTCTCCCAAAGTGGGACCTTGAAATTAGAGTAATTCTCACAACAGAAATAACACCACATTGTCTAAGGTGTCCTCTCTCCCTCACCAGAACAAAACAAGGTGTTTTCCCTTAGAGGTAGGTGCCCCAGTAAAGGTGGAAGCTGAGGAGCTCACCAGCTGCCTGCATACTTACACTAGGGTACTCGCTCTTCACAGGGAGTTTATTCAGGTAGCTGTAGGAATGGCCCTTCTGAATGGGGCACTGGATCCCGGACTTGCATCCATCAGGCTCGGGAATAGGAAAGGGTATGTCCACGTGCAGCATCTCGCCATACACCCTTGCTTTGCTACCCTGGCTCTCGATCTCTGCAAAACACGGAGAATATGTGTATACCTCACACCCTCCCCTCCACGCACCCCAGAGGCTGTAAGAACGTAACTAAGGGACACTTCCTCCCACCCAGACCCCTCTCCAGCCGCCCCTCCCCACTCCCCTCCAAGCAGTGGAACACAGAGAGGATCACCTCCCCCTGCCCGCCCCTGCCCGGGACGCGATCCTTACTGCTGGCGAAGGTGACGTTGATGCTGTAAGATGTCCCCTTATGGAGGAGGCAGGGCTGAGTGGGGCAAGGACTGACGTTCACCTCCTGGATGCTGCCGTCTATGGAACCTGCTGGGAAAAGCCGGGATTACCGGGCCGCCTCCGCCCGCTGCTGCATCCCGCCCCGCCGCCGTCTCCCGCTGCCTCGAGCGCGGGTCGGAGCCACTCACCGCAGTCGACGAAACGGAGGGGCTCGGCCAGGGCAGTGGTGGCGGCGCCGAGAGCCAGGAGCAGGGCGAGCGGGGACGGCACCATGGCGGCGGCGGCGGCGGCAGCAGCAGCAGCAAATGCGGGCTCCGGTCGGAGACGGCTCCGCGGCGTCACATGAGAGCGGGGCCCGCCCGCCCGTCAGCTGGGCCGGCTCCGCCCGCGGGGCCGGGCCGGGACACACCACATGCTCCGAGACAGGGCCGGGCTGCAGCCGGGAAAGGCCTGGCAGGACGGGGGGAGTGTGTGCTGGCACGAGAGCCCTTGGACAGACAGACAGACTGGCAGACAGATATCCGCTCCAACAGCTCTGCCACTGGACAGCCCCGCTTCTGGGCTATCCTGGTGCAGTCAGTGCCAAGGGCAGCAGCCGGATGACAGGCTCAGGTACAGACAGTGCAGTGGGCCGCAAAGCTCTTTTGCTGCCTCTACGGAAAAGGGAAAAACATAAACCCCACGAAGCTGCTGTAGTAGACTAGCCCGTGGGCTTGTTCTTCACTTACTCCAGACCCCGTGTTCTGTATGTTGAAAGCTGTTTGTGTGACCTGGGTGCCCAGACTTATATCTGCTGAGTACCTGGCGTGGCTATTGCCTTTCACGGAGCACACACATGGTCAGTCCTGTTTCTCAACCTCGTGAAATGCCACAGACTCCCTGCTTTGTGCTGTGCATGCCGAGACAAACCAGAGGATGATGAAGACACTTCAGAAAGCATTTGACCCAAGCTAAAGTTTACAGCCTTTCACCACTTTCACATGGTAGCAAGCTTTAGCTTTTCTGGGGTCACGTCAGGAACACAGCTGAGAGAAAGGCACGTGAGTGTTGATTTGGTAGGAACACGGCAGAGCTGACACAGCGTCCCCACTTCAGACCTCTGTCCCAGTGGTGTCTGCCTGCTCAGCTGCAGCTGCACAGCCAAGTGACTCAGAGGTGACACCCCATGCTTTGCTCAGGCTCTCTGCAAAGGGTGTCACATCAGAAACTCAAGAGGTGTTAGCAGGACTGAGACCTACTCTCATGCATATCTCTTGTGCAGTTTAGCTCTTCAAAAGAAGAGGGATCCCTTCCTTCAGAAAGGAATGTGGAGCTTTTTTATGGGGTTTTTTGGGTTTTTTTTTTAAGATTTTGAATAAGCACTTGGTTTCCAGGAGCAAGCAGACCAGGGTGCTTACAGTAGCCCTATAAAAAAAACTCAAAAGACCCTGATGAGACTAAGCCATATATTTAAGCCCACACAGTATACTTCATAACTGACCCAGATAAAGACTTTTCCTTGCACATGGGAAATCATGCCCTCCAAAAGACTTTCTGTCTCACCATCCTTCAAGTCTTACAAATGGTAAACAAAGCCACCTTATTTGACTGCTGGGAACAGAACTACAGTCAGCTCAGACTAACACCATAAAGTGCCATCACACGTTCACTGGTCACACATTCACAGGATAAGCAGTGCTTGGAATTTGCTTGGGTGTAAATTCCACAGTGCATTAAATCAGGATGCCTTCCTGTGAAACAACTCACCAGATATCTTTGCTTCACAGATGCTTTTGCACAGTGACAGCGACTACATGCATACAAGTCAACACGTTTCAAAGGCCTTGAACTAAAAATTATTTAATCTAGGATCAAAATGAACACATCTATTACCCCCTTCCTCCCTCAAACTGGAGTAGTAAAAAAGCCTAATAAGTACACGTTGGTAAAACTACAGCCAAGGCCTTTGCACAAGAGAGAAGCAGAAACCTTCTGCCCAAGGTTTTTAGCTGATATCACACATTATCACTGGGTTAGTTTTGCAATAACATCACTAAAGCTTAGATTCCCCAGGGCAGCATAAGCACCTTAGGCCAAACAGACCTTGGTTTCAGGCACATGACCCTTTTGACATCTGATAAAAAGTGTGGGCCTCCAGGTCCCCTTGAAACCCAACATTGTACCAAAATACTTAAGGAAGGCATAATTCAGCTTTAGGCTGGTCTCATTATTTTGCAGATGGGGCTACTTCCAGATTACCAACATCACAAGAAGCTTATGCTAAGGTGCTGAAACACCAGGGGAAGTGGCTAAGAAAGCTAACAGACAAATTCTTTCCAAAAAGACTGATACTCGAGTTCTTAATTTCTGTAATCCAACCAACTCTATTACCTGAGGCAAAAGCCTAAGGTTCCACTTTAGGAACTAGCTACACCTGATTAATCCAAATCCCTCTAACAGCATTGCACTTGCATCTCAGTAAACAGATGCATTTGCAGGGACTACAGCAGCAGTGAATACAGAAGTCAGGTTCTCGAGAAAATCCACATACAGACTAATCAATTTTACTGTTCTTTCAGCCAGAACGGGCTCCTTTTAACACAGATTGTCAGAATTCACATTGAAATTCATCACATCCACTCTCGCATTCAACACCATACCAGAGGTTTTATTATCACCAGTTTGTGAAGCACTGAAACAAGCTCAGTTTCCCACCAAAATAGATACAAGACAATTAAGCATCAGAGGAGAAAAGAGCAAAATATCCAAAGAATTCAGCTCTCAGACAAATTTCTTCAATATAGTGTGCTTAAAGATAGCTAAAGAAACTCCCTAAACCCACATGCCACAGGCCAGAATAAGAAGGGGAAAGCAAAACACAACCAAACTTAAAACCAAATTATGTCCAGCTATCAGGAACAAGACGACCAACAGAAGCACAGCCCAGGAAAGAGGAAAACCTAGATTGTAACTCTGTAAAAAAAAAAAAAAAAGCCCAATACTGTACTACATAGCTGACTGAAGTTAAAAATGGCCAGTGATAAGAAAGGTGCAAAGGAGTAGCTGAGAACAGCTAGTTAGTTACACCCACCTCTCCTAGCCACTCCAAAAATTTGCCCCCAGCACTTGAGTCACTCCTCAGCATAGTAGATGATTAATTATATTAAATAAACACTGAGTGAGGCTAACTGGCCTTTCTCTCATTCTTCCTGTCTTCAGTAGCCATCTCAGCAACATCCCAAAGTGCCTTGAAGGTCCTTGCCACACTTCTGTCTCTTAACAAAGGTAAAAATGAAGGCAACTAGAAAGTTAGTCTCTGGTTTTTGGGGCTACATCCATTCCCAAAGGCGCTCACAGTGAACAGAGCCACACCATGGAGAAGTGCAGCAGGATCTAATACACCCTGCAGGGGCAAGGAGGGAAGCCAGTGCAATATGGAAAGCGGGCATGATCCCTCACCTTTTCTCCCGTGAAGTTTTGATTCCCTCCTCCAAATCTCTCTGCTTTCGGGACACCACATTCATAATCACTGAGAAACACTACAATATAGTTTTTTATACCTGATGAGGATTCATTAACTATTGCAGTACCTGCTTAGTACCACCCCCGCTGGGACTTTGCCTGTGATATTTTCCTGGCTTTATCCTAACATCATCAGAGCTAACACAAGAGCAAGCAGAATTAAACAGCTCAAACCAGTCTTTATTTACACGTCCTGGGTGGAACAAATAAGCCAAAGGCACGTGGTTACAAAAGCATCACCTTGCTGGGAGCGAGATGGTGAGAAAGCAAACTGTCACGGAGTCCTGAGGTGCCCTGATGGCAAATCACCCTCTCCTGCCGGGATGACTGGTTTTCCTCCACCAGCCTTCCACACAGTCACTGTGTGACTCTCCACAGGCCCGGCCGGGGCGGTGGAACAGGATTCCTCCCCCAGAAGCACATGAGTAAGAGATAAAAGCTCTTCTAACCGCAGGTGCATCTGCGATCGACCAACCAGGCCACTGTCACGGCAGACATCGAGAGGGGTTCACACCTCCGTGGGGGAAAACATGCCCCGGGTGGCCGTGGGGGCGGCCCCGGGGCCTGCCCGGGGTCGGGGTCTCCTTCCCCGGCTGCAGCGGTGGGAGGAGAGGGGCGGTGTGGCTGGGAGGCCGGGGCGAAGGGCCCGCCCGAAGGCACACGGCCCTCCGCAGCGATTCCTGAGTTGCCCAGTCCCGGTGTCCCGGTGTCCCCGCCCGGATCGGCACCGCCCGGCGGGGCGGCCCTTCCGGCCCTGCGGGGGCGGGGACGGGGCGCGATGGCGGCGCCGGGTGGGCTGAGGCGGCCGTGCTGGGTGCTGGGGCTGCGTGGCCGGCAGAGGCACCGCTCCCTCGGGCACTCGGCCTCCAGGGCCCCGCTGAGGCTCCCCCTCTCCTCCCTTCTCCCCGAGCCGCGGCCCTCGCCCGGCCCTGCCCCGGCGTTCCGCCCGCTGCGGTGGGAATCGTCCTTCTCCCAGCCGGGCCCGGCGGAGAGCGGCCCCGGCGAAGGGCAGGTCTTCCTCAGCGAGAGCTGCGTGAAGGTAGGGACCCGGGCGGGGCTGGGGCGCCTCGGGGAGCGATCTCCGACGTGCCTGGCCCCCCGCGGGCACACGGGGGAGGCGTTTGAGTGTTCACCGGTTGTTCAGCACGTCTCTTCCTTTTACTTATTTGCAGAGGCTGCTGGAGATTGCAGAAGGCTCAGAGTTTCTCAGGCTGCAGGTGGAAGGAGGTGGCTGCTCTGGCTTCCAGTACAAGTTTTCCTTGGACACAGTTATCAATCCTGATGACAGGCAAGGACAAAGGGCTGTAGTGGTAGTCAGGTGTTATTATTTGCAAAAATGGCAGTGGAGGTAGGTGTGACATGATAGTATCTTGCATTGAAGGGAAGAAGCCTGTGAGATAACGAGAATGCTCAGGCTGTGCTTCTCTGTAAGGTCTTCGGCACAGTTAATGGTTAAATATGCTGGTTTTTTGTAGGGTGTTTGAACAAGGTGGTGCCCGTGTGGTTGTGGATGTGGACAGCCTGGCCTTCGTGAAAGGTTCCATGGTGGACTTCAGCCGGGAGCTGATCCGAAGTTCCTTCCAGGTGGTGAGCAACCCCCAGGCAGAGAAGGGTTGCTCATGTGGAACTTCCTTCTCTGTCAAATTGTGACTGGACTTCCCATGGATGGACACTGCAGACACTTCCTGGCAGACTTCAGAGGGTTTGTTTGTTCTTTCCCAGCTACTCCCTCTCATCTCCCGTGCCCTGTGACACAGCTGTTGCACATTACTGCAGCTGTGCGTGTGTTTGCACTGAGCCTGTCTCCAACACTTGTTGGCTTTCCCTTCAGAAACACAAAATAACCATGCAGAAGCATCTTCAGCACCTTGTGAACCACCGGCCGGGTGGTGCTGACTCGCCTGCCCTGTCCTGAATGTGGAACCACTTAACTGTTTGTCTCTGCAAGAGATGGCTCTATATATGTGTGTGAGTGTGTTTATTGAAAGTTCTTACTAAAAAAGGTCTCTGAGATTGAGTGCCATTGCTTGTGCATTTACAAGTGGGTAGAGTCTGAGCTCTTTCAGGCTACTTCCAGCTGAATGGGACTTGGAGTGTTTCTCACCTGTATCTCCCAGGGTTGCTGGCTCTCCACTTCCCAGCTCACAGTGTGCTTTTCCAAATACTTTGGTGTTTTCTTGATGAGCAGACTTCTCTTGGTCCCAGGAACCTACAGTGGGTTTTTTTTTGCTTGTTCAGAGTAAGTGAAACAAAAAAATGGAGGTAGGAAGAATTAATAGCTTATTTCTTTTATTCAAAACAAAACAAAATCCACACAAAACCCAAAAAGCTTGTATATGTACAAAAATAAAACACACAGCTTTTTATGCACCAGTGCTATTTTAGGCTGTTCCTAAACCTGACTTAGAATTTCAGGTCATAAAGACTCTCAGATTTCAGAGTGTGTTTGCTTCCTTCTCTTGCCAGCAGGAAGGGAAGTTAAGATGCAAAGGAGGATCTGGAGTAATGCTTCAGGGTCCTCAAGTCCTTTTGACTGGGAATCTTTTCCATAACTTGCTTTGCCATTCAGGCTCAGTCTTAACATGTGTCTGGTTTGATAAAAGACTGGAATAGCTCCTTTCCTTTCTAAAATGCTCATGTAATAGGAAATCTAGAAGTTTCCAGAACATCCTTTTGATTAGTCAGTTTCTATAGTCTTTTTATCTGCCACTAGATATCTTCTAAATCAAAGTGATTCACCTGCTTCTGGATGAAAGGAGAGATGGGGAAGCTATTTTTGTTCCCTCTTTTGTGTTTTATGTGATCATAACCAAATTGTCTTAAGTCTTTCACGTGAGTGTGGGAGCACTGCATGACTTTGGTGTCAAGGGAACTGCTTATATCAAACCATGAGCTTTTTAAGTCTCCATGCCACAGGCATTTTTGTTGTTAAGCTTCCCAAATGTCTTTTTAAACTAATCAGCAGTGCCTAGGTACAGCACTGTTTTGCCTATTTATTTCTGGTGCTCAGAGTTGGTAGCCAAAGAGTTTCAGTTTGATCTGTAGATGTTACAGGAGCTCATATGTGATCTGCTCTGACTTTGTCACATGGGGATGCACATGGACAGGATGTGGACCAGCAGCTCTTTCAGTTTAGCCCTTTTGATTTCCTGCAGTTAACATCTTGCCTAGGTAGGTTGCCATCAGAGAGAGCTGAACGTAGCACTGTTACATTTTGTGAAAGGGAGTAAAAGGATGTGGTTAAAAGACTTGTGTAAACTCCTGCAGGGTGTTTTGACCCTGCCCTTATTCTCCCAGGGCTTGAAAGTGATGCTAGCCAAAATTGCCTTTGAAAAGTGTAAGACCTTAATGCTTGTGTAGGTAGAATACATTACATAAACTTGATTTCTTTCAACTGGGATAAATGGAAGTTGGCCAGAGGAATTGCTTTCTGATTGCAAGAAGATCCATTCTTGATCCATTTCACACAGACCTAGGTCAAGTCTCTTGGGACCTTTTATGGGAAATAAATGTGCAGCAGTATTGCTGTGGAGGTAGCAAACCAGCAGCTACCAAGGCTTTTTTCACGCTAGACTAAAGCCAGTCTTCAGCTCCTCTAAGAATGCAGGCTTCACCTTGGATTACTGTTGTTGCTAAGTGTAAATGCGCCGTGTTTGTTCAACCTAGCTAGGTTCCACCTGCCTTCACTTGTTCTGCACTGATGCAGTAAATGGAGCAAGTGCTGTCCAAGTGGAGTGCCACCACTTTCAGAGAACCTGTCTCTCCCTCACTAGGACTGTGCAGAGGATGGGGCTTTGGTCCCCCACCAGTGTCACTTGCAATGTTGCTGTAAATCTCGTGGCTCGCGTTGCCCGCAGCTCTGGCAGTACTGCTGCGACTGCACTAGGTGGACCCCTTACTCCTTGGGAGTTGCTGCACTGGACATACACAGGCATTTCGACTTCTTTCTGGGGTGAGGTTGGATCTGCTTCACGCAGGACCTAAGCAGGAACAAGTTTTTTGCAGCTGCCTGTTTTGGAGGCAGGCTGAAGCTGAATTTGTCTGGTATTGCAGCAGTGTGGTCTCTAAATCAAAGAAACTGTTAGCAGCTGGAGAGGTTCCAGCTGTGCATCACATTGCTCTTGGCCTCCTAGTCCTGCTTCCTGGGATTAGCTGTGATCTATTGGTCAAAGCTAGTTGTTTTCCAATTCATCATCGGGAATGGGTGCAAAGGGCTGTCTGTTACCTCCAGAGTTGCCCTAGCTCTTTAAAAGTCTGTCAGTACATCAGAAATTGAAAACTTCTGTCAATGCTAGGAAGTCAGCAAAGGTCTTGTTGGCAGAGAGGGGTGAAGGTGATCTTGGTGAATTTTGGCTGGGTAGACAGAAAAGGCTAGATCCTGATTCTTACAAAAAAATTCCAAAATGTAACCTGTCAAGGTTTGTATACTCAATGGCCGTAGGTGGCAAAGATGGCACCACGCTGTGGGGCAAGCAGTGCCAAGAGAAGGGCAAACAGGATTAGACAGGGAATTTGGTTCTGCCTGGGCCATGAGGGGCTGCCAAGGCACACCTGTGAGGGAATAGGTGGGAGCCCTTGTACTGAACCACTGAGAAAAAGCTGGAGGAGCTGGAGGTGCCGCCTTCGCTTCATGGCAAATGAGAAACTGCAGTGGAAAGTCTTTCTCTGCTCCCACATAAAGAAGGAGGATTCTCTCAGTTCACCCACCTGACAAGAAATGAATGATCAAGAAAGATATTTATGGAAACCTACGTTAAGATGAAACTTCAAGGGAAAAGAGCACAATCATCAGTGTCACTGACAGGAAGGTAGAAGAAGATGGAATAGAAATCCTCCCTTTGGTGAGAGCTTGTGGGAGCTCTGCAGAGACTTGTCAGTAGATGACCATCACATCCTCAGCCTGTGACTCTGATGCTGTTCTTCAAATTAGGTATCTACCATTGCCTGTTAACTGTGCATCCCTCTTCAAGGCTTCAAATCAGGCAGTGGTAGGGAAATGGCAGATTTTTGACATGCCCCATTTTTTGTGGTTTAGGGATGTGTGTAAGAGCACTCTGCTTACATTAGAGGCTCCCATGTGGCATCATTTACTACAGGAGAGCATTTTGAGGTGAGTGGCTACAATAAGTCCAATGATCAACCTAGAGTAGATGTTAGGGAAGTAACTGTCCTTCTCATCCACAGATTTTTATCTGCAAAATTTCACTAAGCTCAGACCTTTCCCTTGTGAAACTGTACATCTGTACAGAGCTGTTGGGCGAGTCAGGAAGACAACTAGGATCCTCTGGATGGCACCCACTGGGGCTTCTGCTTCTCCTACACAGTAGTATAATTTCTTGCTACTTTAAGGGTTTGCCTGAATCCAGTACCTAGGGTGGGAATCACTGAATGGTGGAGGAGGCAATAACAGGAAGGCAAAAGTGCACAAAAGAAGGTTTCTCTTATCTGTCCCACACTGTGAAGGCACGTACTTTGCATCAAGACTGTTTCCAGCCTTACAAACATTTTGAACATCTCGTGGGAGCAGGAAGTTGAAAAAACAGAGTGGTATAAACTCCACTGTTCACACTGTAAGCTCTGACTGGTCAGTGGAGTTTACTGAATTACAGAATAGAATATCCTGAGTTGGAAGGGACCCACAAGGATCACTGAGTCCAGCTCCTGGCTCTATGCAGGACAACTCTAAAAATTATACGTTGTGCCTGAGAGCATTGTCCGAACACTTCTTGAGCCCTGTCAGGCTTGGTGCTGTCGCCACTTCCCTGGGGAGCCTGTTCCAGTGCTCAACCATCTTCTGAGTGAAGAACCTTATCCTAATCCCTGACCTAAACCTCCCCTGACACTGCTTAATGCAATTCCCTTGAGTCCTGTCACTGGTCACCACCAGGAAGTTGTAGATTTTGGTGAGGTCTCCTCTCAGTCTGCTCTTCTCCAGGCTGAACAAACCAAGTGACCTCATATGGCTTCCCTTCTAGGCCCTTCTCTGTTTTTGTAGCCTCCTTTGGACAGCTTTATATCCTTTTTATAATATGGCACCCAAAACTGCCCGCAGGACTCAGGGTGAGGCTGCACTAGTGCAGAGCAGAGTGGGACAATCACCTCCGTGATTGACTGGTGGTGATGACTGGCCTGATGCCCCCTAGGACACACAGTTGGCCCTCTTGGCTGCCAGGTCACGCTGCCGACTCGTATTCAGCTTGCTGTCAATCAGGACACCCAGATCCCTTTCCACAGGGCTGCTTTTGAAAGTTCAGAGTAAGTCAGAGCAAGTGTGCTGTATTTCCCAATGAGCTGCTACAACATGCTTGAGCACCAAATCAAACATTGTCTCCACTAGCAAACACCACCATCACGTTCATTAGCAGAGGGCGTGATAGGATATGCACCATTTAGATGCTTCATTTTCTTTGGCTGTTTTCATGCACAGCCAAACCTCTCACCGAGTGTTTACCATGCTTCTTGCCATAGCTGCTGGAGAAACTGGCAGCAGAGAAAGGGATAACCTTGTGTAATGGTTTGTTTCATACAACTGTCAGCCAGCATGGATAAAGGGTCACAGTTCAAAGACACTGAAGGTTGGCAAGAATAAACTGCACACACCTGTATTATATCAAACTCTTCCATTTGAGAAGCTTTTAGTTACTACTTTTTTTTTTTTTTTTTTTTTTTTTAGAGTATGAGTCCTTGAACCAAATGCCATTAGGGGCTAGCTATAGGATTAATGGTGCAGTTTGGATCCTGTTGCTTTCTGAGGAATATATTTACTCTGCATGGTTTCCAGGATTAAGCTGCAACTGACTTTGATCTGTGCAGATACCTGCCCAGGAGGTAGATCATGAACTTGGGGTTGGTTTACCATCTAGCTCTGGACAGAAACATTGTCATGAGTCAGCTGAAGCTGTTTGTGACAGTGAGATGGGCCATTATTCCAAGGCTGTGATTCTTCAGCCTGTGGGGAGCAGTTTGCATGCAATGCTGCCTGCCTCTGGCCTTCCCAGTACTTGTACGGCTCTTAATATTTCCTGCTTGAGCAATAGAGTTTATGGTCCTAGTCTTTGTCGTTGATCAGAACCCAAGTTTGTGCCCCTGTTTTAATCAGTGCTCATTTACCTTTGGCATCCTTCAGAGGAACAGAATGGTATGTCTTTCAGTTGCCATGGAAACAGTGAGACTAAATGCACATTTCCATGGCAACCTGCCATTATCTTCAGCTCTATCTGTGGGTCTCATTTTCTGACCATGGGGGTGGGGTGGTGAAAATTGAACTTCATCTCTTAAAAAAATACAATTAAAAAAAAAAAAAAAAGAAGAAAAGAGAGATGCTACCCCCACTATCGACACCACCCCCTTTCTCCTCTGGTTCAGGCTTGGGGCCAAGAAAGGCCCGTGACTACTGCCACCATCCCATATACCAAGGCTCCAAGGTATTGTCTTCAGCTCCTTCTCTCCTTCAACCTGCTAAAAATAGACGTTCAGAACAATTAGATTACAATGTTCCAGCACTTTTCTGAACTCTTTGTTTCCTCAAATAATGCTCCTAGCAAAGGGCCTTGAAGTTAATTGAACTTTCCAATGGGTTCCAAAGGTCAGTGTCCCAGCTCCTTTTGGTCCAAAGGGCCAAGGGTTAAGTACGGGGTCTAAGACTCCAAGGAGAAGAAGTCTTTATCTGCTGGGACTGGAGGCAGCAGGGCACATCATGTTAACCTCAGGAGTGGGGGACCCTCTTGCAAGGGGGGCAGCATGGACTGTTCCAGGAGTCAGTACCCATCAGAGAGTTACAGATCAAAGGCAGTGCTTATCTGTTTTGTGTGCAACTCAGGGGATACAGGGATACAGAGAAACCAGGTGTATGATGGGTCTAGCAGTCCAACAGCCAGAAGTGCTTTTGGGCACTGCTAAAATTTATGCCTCCCCCAACCACTGAGTCAGAACAAGGACAGAATCTGCTATACTTGGAACAATTGCACACAGCTGTTCCTTAAGCCTGTGTTCATTATTCTTGTTCTAGCTGGCTTGACCTTTAGCTAATTCCTCCTATTCATGGTCTAATCTTGGTTACTGAGGAAAAAGCTTGTGTCTTGCACAGATCTAGCCTGATTCAATAGAGTTATCCAGGGAGAAGATGTGGTATGCTCTCCTTCCTCATCCGCCTCACTAGCCTTTCCCAGATGCTGAAGCAGAGGATGATAAAGCTCTCTCCTTTCAGAAGTTGGCATGGGGGCAGATGTGGTCTTCAGAATAGGGCAGCCACATAAGGCAGGTGCTGCTCAAGCACAGCTCTTTTCCTAGCTGTGGTCTACCACAGCACTGATCACACGTGACAGAGAGTTGTCACGGTCAACCTGGGTTGGTGTTGTTCTAACAAGGGGAGAGCAAAGGCTGGTGAGTCCTGTGCACTGCTGAACTTGCAGGATTTCACCCTGGAAGAATTACTGCCTGGACACACTGCTAGGGTTTGGTGGAGAGCTATTGCTTGAGAATGTTCTCTGAGATGTGGGGACCTCACTCCTGACCTGGGATGCTGAGCAGTGGGACAAACTCTGCATGGTTTGCATGGGCAGAAGTTTGCTGGAGGATGTGCTGCTGTTGCTGGACCGGGCTGGCTTGGCCCCATGAGGTGCCATGGCAGAAGGTACAGAGGAAGGTTCACTGTACCTGCTTTGTGTGTGAAGCAGTGGCTGCCCTCTGGCTGCTGCAGGGAGCTGACCTGCTGCACAGCAGCCTGAGAGCAGAGACAGCCTGGGCTGATCCTGCTGAGGAATGCTGTGGGCTGGCAGTTTTGTGCTGTGGGCTAGAACCCACAGGAGGTTTGCCTGCTGGCTCAGTTGTAGCCCTGCTGCCACGGCTCAGAGCCACATGGCCAGGGTGGCTTTAGGCCCTTACCCTTGTGTCCACAGCAGCTGAGCAGGCACTGACTGAGGGAGCGGCAGGGCTCTCCACTCAGCTTCTCCTTGGCACACAGAGTAAATTCTCCCTGCCAGCATCCTGCACTGTGTCCAGGTGAGGGTGGCTGTGCTCTGGTCAGCGTGTCCAGCAGGCTGTGTGGTGGGCTTCCCTTCGCCTCCCTGCCTGCCCACACATGTCTGCCACAAACTTCGGACCTGGAAGATTTGTATTAAATATAGCAACTTTACAGGGAAGAGCTAATAGCATTTGAAAAAGAAAATTCAGTACCTGCCTTTGGTAACAAAGGCAGAAGTAATGGGGTGATGCTATTGTTAGCAGAACTTTATCTACCAATGCTTGCAAAAGCTTAGTGGGGAGCAGAGAAGCAGCAGGACTGTGTGGCAGATCCCTTGGCCTCTTAATAAAATGCTTCCCCCTGCTGTCACTGTCCTATGTTCCCAGATAACAGGCACAGGCCAGAAATAGGACTACCATGGTGAAAGAATTTACTTAATCCTCTTCGAGCTAAGTAAAAATGTATCAGTGAAGAGGCAATTCACAGGGCAGAGCTGAATTACACGGAAGAAAATTGTGTCTGCAAATCAAATAGAGCTCAAAGCATTGTGAGAGAGCAAAGGCAATACAGGCTAGGATGGGAGAAGCAGGAATAGCCCTGAGAGATGCTTAAGGGTGGAAGGCAACAGGAGGTATTTGCTGAGCCTCCCCCAGCTCCTGCTGTGGAGGCACAGGTTTGTGGATGGATGTAGCTGTCAGAAGGTGGGAGGGCATTTAGAGCAGTCCAAGTATTGTAAGAGGCAAAAGAATCTGGTAAGACCTGGGAGCCTCTGGGAAGACAAGAACTGGTGAAGGGTTGGTGTGTAGTTCATGTAGACAAAAATGAGCAGGATAGAGGAACAACGTAGGCAGCTAGACCAAGGGAATGAAAGGCCTGAGCAGAGCATGCACCTGTGTGACTGTGCCAGATCCATGAAATCATTTACCTGCTCTGCTTTGCGCTGGCTGAACTTCACATGGCAGCAGCTTGTGTGGAAAGCCCCTCAGCAAACTGAAACTGCCCAAGTTTCAGAGATGAAAACCAGACCTGCTTTTCAAGAACTGGGCCCCACTGGCCTGGAGAAAAGGCAACAGATCTGAAAAGCAAGGATGCACATGAAGCCTTGGTCAATGTGTTATATGCTTTAGAAGCACAGGCTAGTTCTCCAAATGAGTAAAGTAAAATGTTGTAAGGAGTTGGGGAACAGACTTCTGCTGCTTGAGGATGCCAGCTTCTACAATATGCTGGGCTTTGCAGTTTATGTCCTTTTTGATCTGTGCTGGATGTGATAATTTTACAGAGCAGATGAGACCACTAGCAGTGTCAGGCCGGGAGGGCTTCCTAAAGACTGGGGCTTGGGGACAGGGACACAGGTCCTAGCTCCCCTGGGGCTGGTCCAAATACCAAGTAGTTCAGCAGGACATCTTATTGAGAGAATTGTTTAGCTCAAGACAAAATGAGGGCATACCTTGCACAGCATGTGCTAACCTGGGCACAGAGAGGTCTCACTCACTGCCTGAGCTCTTCATCTAATGCTCAGATGTTAAGGGCTTGCTACACATGACCCTGCAAGCTTCTTCTGGCCCAAGGGGATCTGATCACATTCTTCCAGGAAAGCTGATTTGTGTCACCTCTGTTGGAGTCTGTACGCCTTTTGCCCCCTCTCCTCTTGCTCATGTTTTTCAAATGCGTTTGATTTATACATACTCATTCCCTTCCTCACAGGAATGAGTTTTTGTGCGTGTCAGTTGTGTGAGAAAAAAATTTATAGAGCAAGCTGCAGAGGAAAGCAGCTGGGATCTTTCTTAGGAGAGCTGCAGTCGTTAATTATAGGAGTCTAACTAAACCTCAGCTCAGGCAAGAAGCATTTTCTAGATCTCTCTCCTTTCTTTTGTACCTTCCTGCACAGGTTGTCACATCAAAGTCAGGATTCGTGAACAAGTAAAAACGACACCCACCTTTTTAAATAAAAATGGGATGCTGAGTGCCAGGGAGCAGTTCCCTTTTTGGCTCCCTCATCTCCCACACTGGTGTGAGGGGCATTGCACTGCTACCCAGCAAGGGCTGAAGACAGCACTTGTCTGTCCCTTGGGCTTGCTCCTGCTTCTTCCCTGCCTCAGGCAGCGTGGTGGGTGAGTCAGCTGCTGCTTTACGAAAGCCTCTCAGGTCTGATCTAAACACCAGCCTTCTCTCCCCAGCTCATTTCTGTGCAGCCTGGCCTGTTCCTTGGGACAGCAGGTTCCCCAGGGGTACATTTTATTAGCAGAGTTACTGCAGAGCTGGGTATTTAGGTCCCAAACATGTGTGCATTACAGGTATAGCCAGCAGCACTGGAAAGGATTTTCTCGGTATGAATTTACCCCAGGGGAAGAGAGGGAGGAGGCATAACCTGGGCGACTTAAAAGCCTAATACTTCCTATGCATGTGCCTCTCCAATATGTTTCTGGCTGATGATCCCAGTACAGGCAATGCTATTCGAAGACTGCCTACACAGATAACTTGTCTTAACTTGGCCAGCTAGCTCGCAACCTTTGCTCATGTCACCTCGTGATCTGCAGTACTGAGATAAGAGCGCTTGCTGCAGCAGGAGTCTGTCTGCATTAACAGCTAAGAGACACTAAGAGGAAAGAAGGCTAGGAACATACCTAGGGTATATAAAGCTGGTTTGGTCTCTTTGCCAAAGAAAATTATGTGTTTTCCTCAAAGTTTCACAGGGCTGCCAGGAGATGTGTGTGCCTAGCCAAGGGAGGTTACTGTCATCAGAAGCTGATTTTGGTGCCCCAGATGGATGTTCATGGCCTTTTGCTGGGGCTTGGGCAGGGAAAGAAAGGAAAAGGGGCAGCAGCTTGCTAATTAAGAGGCATGCTCTCTTGGCTGCCTTTCTGCTGCTCAGAGAGGGAGGCAGAACCTGCACATGATGGGAGCCTTTCGCCTGTGCTGGGACCCATGTTAAAAGCCGCTAAACATTAAAAGGTAATAAAGAAAAAAATTCTGTGAGAACTTTGATAGTCCTCACAAGAAAGTGAAATAGAAGAGCCTTTGAGCTGCACATAGAAAAAAAACCTCTGCACATCGGTGGGGGAAGAAAGGCTGGTGGAACTGAAATCTGGCAACAGTCCCCAGCTGTCGAGGGAGGTGCTTTTCTTCTGCAAGCCCACGACTGATGCAGAGGCAAAGAGAGAAAAAGCACAGGATCCTCTTTAGGCAATAACTAGCACCTCAAACCCACTAGGGTGTCAGTGAAATGGGGGGTGCCAAGCCAGGACTCATCCTGTGCCTTCACACAGAGGGTTGGCCCTGGGCTTACCCCAGCAGAGGGTCAGCCTCGACACATCATGCCTCCTCCTGCAGGACCCCTTCCTGCTGCAGGAACCTCCCAACCAGCCAGCCTCCTGCTTTGCATCCCCTTGGGTTTCCATAGCAATCGGTGTAGGAAAGCCAGTGGAGAGAAATGAAGGTTTCTTCCCATCCTGGGCCAGCTAGGGTTGGGAAAACATGAGCATCCTGATGTTTCTGGTGCTCCTGATGGAGGGAGCAACACCCATGCTGCCCCAGTTCACCACCAGCAAGGCCAGGGCACAAGAATGTAATGAAAATGCCCAGCTCAGAGGGCTCTGCAGGGCAGGTTTTGGGGGACTGTGTGCTCCCCAGAGCCATCATCACGTGCACCCTGCCATTCTAGAGGGCTACTGATACTGAACGGATGCCACCCCTGATTTTGTCTCTTCTCCTCCCACAGCCTCCATGTCTTTCCCTCCTCAGTCTGCTCCATTCCCCCCCTGCCTCCCCTTGGCACATTGTCAGTCAGTGAAGTCAGAAATTTAGCTTTAATGGAAAACACTTTTGGGGGGAGAAGGGGGAGGAGGGGGAGAGTGGAGATGCACAAGCAGCCTTGAAAGCAGCATTTTTATTCCCAGGATGGGGTAACAGGGCACTGGAGTAAAACCTCAGGGAAGGAGAATAGGGTTTAGATGATTAAGGGGAATACATTTATCCAAGACAGTGCTCCAGCAGGAAAAGAAGGAGAATCCCAGGTAAGCTCCTGTACTCTTGGCCCCATAGGTAGAATAGATTTCAGCACATGCTAGCCATCCTCACCCCTCTTCACACAGACAGGAGGAAGGGGGAGACCTGCCCATTCAAACCAAATGGAAAACCTGGGGGGAACTTTCAGAAAGAATGAAAATGTCAATTTGAACCTCAAATGTTTTGTATTATTTATCTTTAAAAAATAAATGAAAAGATAGGTTAGTTTTGAAATGGAACTGTGATGTTGAAAGGATGCCAAGCTACTTAATTTGTAAAATGTCTAAACACAATGTTTTGACATTTTCAGGAAAAAATTATCCCATACATTTTCAGACAAAACTTACTAACAAATGTGACTGAAAAGTTTAGTGTCCTGAAAACTGCATTTTGAGGCAAGCTTGGTATGTGCCAAACATGTTTGATATACTCCTGGCATCCAAAGCACAACAGTGCTGGGCAGACTCCGGAGAGCTGCCCAGGGAGCAGAGCTGCCCAGGGATGCTTGGTGCAGTTTGGATGAGTCCCATTTGTGCCCAGGGCAGCTCCATGTTGATGGTGCGCCCCTGACACAACTCCTGCCAGCACCTCTCTGCCTGCAGTGGGAAACATAGCACAGATACCCACAGGTTGATGTGCCTGTGCTCAAGCCACAGCTCGCCTGCAGGGGTGGAAACTGGGGCCCTGATTATATTTAGCATATGATAGTGGAGAAAGGAACTATAAATAAGCTAGAACCATCCTTCAATTGTTCATGCAGCATGGGGAAGAAAAACACAGAGGTTTTTGGCATAATCCTGTTCATAATCAAGGAAAGCCTGAATGCAAGATTTATTGATAGGAGAGAGAGGAGCAGGCAGAGACACCAAACGCTGTGTCCCTGTCTGGCTTGTTGAGAGGTTTACATGCTTTTCAGCAGTGAGATTAGATGTCAAGAGGAGATTACCATTTATAACACAGTGTACCACTGTAGGCTGAGATTTCTCGTCTCCCACAGCACCTCTGCGCTGGGCACCAGCTGCAGTACAGCTTTGACCACCTACACATCCCTTTACCAGTTCCCACCCCAGGCCCAAGCAGGTTAGAGAGGCTGAGGGCACTTGTCTGGGGATTTCACAATTGCCCATGCCAGGGAGCAGCTTGTTTTGAGCTCAATAAAGCTCATCTAATAATGAGCTTGAGTTGGGAGGGTAACCAAAGCTGGTGCCAGGCAGAACCCTCTGTATCATTTCATTGCTTACATAGCTTAAAGTTTGCCCATCTCAATAACCTGTTCTGGCATACTGGGAGACCTATGAGTGTCTGACCTATTTCCATTACTCCAGCATCCTTCTGTCTTCACTGCTTCTTCTCCTGCAGCCTGGAGGAGGGAAGGAGGAGCTTGGCAAAGGAAATGTGAGGAAAATGCATCTGCAGAGGTAAGAGAGGAAAAAGCAAGCAGCAGTTGTGATTTGAGCTGTATGCAAATCCCCAGCGAAACTGGAGGACTGCTGAAGGCATGTCCACTGAAGCAGCTCACTCCCGAGAATGCCTTGTCTCACTGCAACAGGCTTGACACCAGCACTCCCAAGCCAGTGCCCTGAGGACCGCTCAGCCCTGACAGCTGCTGGAGACTTTTTCCTTAAGTTAAAGCAGGCTTCAGGGTTAATATCCTTCCCCTGTGGGAATCTGAAACATTCCCCAGGGCCTGGTTCCTCCAAATTAAGCCATACATAGCAGCAACAGATAGCAATAAAGTTTCATCTCAGGACACAGGTCGTCTCTCTGTTGTCATTTCTGCTTTAATAAAAAGTAGCTCAAGAAATAAAGCTGACTTCTGTCTGCAGCCTGGGCCAAGGCTCCTTGCAGTATCCAAGGACCATGAATTGTTACAAGGTGGCCCCTGTGGCAGCTGTTTAGCCTGGAGTAGAGGGATGGAGCTGCACTCATTGCCTGCCTGGCTCCCAGCACCACTGCCTGCAAAGCTTTTCAGAAGAAAATGCTGTTTGTTCTGACATTTAGAATAGATTAAAAATCGTTACAGGTTCTTCTGGAACATTTTAGAAGGTGAAGCTATTGATTTAAAAACTCAACATCAGTTTTGTAAGAGAGGTGAAACTTCACTGACTTCCTCCTGTGAACACCAGCAGCTGGTCCTGGCTGGCAGCAGGAGAATATTTATCATCACACCACTCTAGCCCTGGTTCATCTCTGCCCTATGCCTTGTGCAGAGTTGTGTGAGGGGGCACTCAGCTCCTCAAAAACCTCTCAGTATGTGGAGAATGCTCAATCTCTTCCATTTTGTGAATCAGCTAGGGATGGCTGGTGTTTTTAGGTCTAAAAACAGGACCATGTGAACCTGCTGCTCTTCACTGCTGGCTGCTGGGAGCATTGCAAATGCTCCTGGATCCCAAGGACACACCACATTAATCAAAGCACTGCAGTTTCCTTCATAAGGATTGCCTGTAAAGCAGAATGTAGCACTGTCAATGCCTCCCAGTCAACAGTCCCAGCTTACACACTGACAGGCTAGAAATTATTTTTATTTTGAAAATATTAAAAACCAAATATATTAAAATTCATTTTATTTGCAACTCATGGAAACTTGCCTGTAGAAAATGGGCCCTAAGGAGGGGTGTCAAGTGCCATGAGCTTAGGAATGAAGTTGTGAGGACTGACAGCACTATCTGTGTGCCAAGTGTTTGTGCCATCAGGGAACCAGTGGCTCAGTGCTCCACGTCTCCTCCTCCCCTGTTCCTTCACTTTTTGCACTCAAGGGACCCTGTGTTCAAGGAGCAACTTCACACCTGCTGTCAATTTATATCTCCTCCTGACTTTGCTGCCTCAACCCCAGATGCCACTTCCCCCAGCACAGTGTAGTATCCTGCTGTGGTTTATCGTGTTGATAGCAATTAATAACTTTACTGCTTTCACTCTAAGTACAGGCAAAGGTCCTCCTCTTCATGCCTCATCTTCATACCTGCACACTCACCTACTCCAACTCTGGTGGCAGAGTTTGAGAGCTGCCCAAATTCTCCCCACTTCAGCTTTGCCCTGTTGGATGGCAGGACTGCTGGGACCAATTTGTTCTTTGCCAGCTGGCCTCTCTGGGAGATGAGGGACATTCAGCCCACCTTGGTGAGTACCTCAGACTACTGCTGAAGACAGAGATACTCAAGTGTATGTGTCCCTCCATGATGTGGGTTGTGTCCTGGCCCATCTGCAGAGCTCACTGTGCTGTGATACAGCTCATTTAACATGGTCTGTGGCAGCAAGACAGCCAGAAGTCAGGGGAACCAGTGGAGACCTTGGTTCCAAGGTAATTAGGCAATACCATTTTGTTGTGCTGAGATAAGGCATCAAAGACATCATAGCAGTGCTACACTCAACACAGGGTGACACTAAGCTGGTGCCAGCTTAAACAGAGCAATGTGCTATGGTGGCTTCAGCTTGAGTCTGATTTTCTTTACCAGTCTGTGTGTTTTGCCCTTGTGATGAAGGAGCATGGGCAGTGAGGTGCCAGGTACCACTGGCACAGGCAGTGAGGGCTCGGGAAACCCTTGTCCTCCAGGTGCTGAGCAGGAGGATATGTATCTCACACTGCCCCAAGCCCTCATGCTGTGTTCATGGCCAGATGCCCACCAGCTGTGCTTGGGCATTGCATAGGACTCTCTCTCAGCATGACACCTTCCTGGCTGAGCATCTCAGCATCCCCATGCCCACTGGGAGCAGGCAGATCCCTCCTGGCGTGCCACTAATACAGCAAACCATAGCAGTGCTCAGCCCCTCAAACTTCTTCCTCTGTCAGCAGAAGTGAAATGAAATTGCTTCTGCTGCAGGCTCTGGAATGAGCTCATACCTTTTGGCCCTTAATCAGGACAGATATGAAATTTCTCATCTGCTAAGTAAAACGGCATTGCACTTCAATCCATCCAATTATTTTTCCCAATAAGTGTGAGTGAGGAGACTGGTGGGGCCAGCTGTGGGAACTTGTACAGTTAGCAGTGTGCTGGTAGTGAAGGGCCTCTGCCCTGGCAGGCACCTCAACCCAGCACCCCACAAAGGATCGGCCAGAAACATGCCAAAGCACTTATTTGCCTGGCTGGCACCACCCAAGCAGGAACCTGGGGTGGGGTGCTGTGAGGGTGAGGCTGGCAGGCAGGCACTTTGAAGCTTGTTGCCCACCAAGGTGACATCCAGGAACTCCCCATACATGGCCACATTGTGGTGTCCCTGCCTTTGACCTGGGACACTGCAGGCTGTGGGCACTCTGCTTGGCACTTGTAAAGCAGAGATCATAGAATCATAGAATCATCGAGGGTTGGGAGAGACCTTCAAGATCATCCAGTCCAACCATCAACCCAGCACTACCACTGTAACACCTAAACTGCTAAACCATATCACCCAGTGCCAGATCCAGATGGATCTTGAATACAAACAGGTTCTCTGTCAAATATCTGTCTGTAATCATGGCCAACAGAGCTGCCCTTGAAGCCCTGTCCAGAGGAGACCCATCCACCTCTTAAGGGATGCCTGTGCTTAGCCCCAGAGCCTGAGGGTCACCTCTAGCAAGCACTCAGCTGAGATCATGGAGGCTAACACAACAGAGAGAGCAAAAGCCAATGGCAATAAAGCAGTTTTTCCATCTGGGGTCAGAACTGAACAGCATCCAATGCCTGGGTTACCCAAGTCCAGCATTTCTCCAGTCTCAGAATGGCAATTATCCACCTCTCCTCTTCCTTGCCCCTTGGAAGTCAGCAACGGTGTGGTTAGGTGTGAGGGAGGATCAGTAAAGCTGACCTGGACACATGTGGCTTTGATGTGTGGGCATCTGTAGACTCCAGGCAGGCATGAGGGCACAGAGGCAAGGGAGGTGACAGAGGAGGAGCTAGAAAGATGGGACCAACCAGAAGGTGGGAGAAGGGACACAGGAGTCCTGCAGAAAGGAGGAAAGGGAGATGAAAAAGAGAAAGAGCTTTTGAAGGAGAAGAAATGGCAAGGCAGTAAAAGAGACACAAAAATGAGACAAATGGAATCATCCCAGAAGAGTCCTCCCTGCATCATCCTGCTTGTCCGAGTCATGCTGAGGGGCAGCCCTAGTATTGATTTACCAGACTGCAGCCCCCTGCCATTGCCCCTGTAGCTGTCCCTGTACCCCAAGACATTAGCCAGGTGGGAGTAAGACCTCCTTTCTTTGAGACTACTCTGCAGGCTGAGCAAGCTCCCCAGGGGTCTGCAGCAGTGGGACTAAAGATAGGATTGGGGACAGCACTGTCAGCCACTGGAGACTTGGGTGCTCCTTGGGTGCTCCTTAGGTGTTTAGAGCAGTTCATATCACGTTATGCCTCCCTTCATCTTGCCTCTCATTGCTCACAACTGTCACATTTCCCTGGCACCTCCCTGTTCACCCAAATCCCCTACATTGCTCCCCCCACTCCCCAGCCAGTGCTCCTCCATCCCAGAGGCTTTGCTAAAGTCTCTTTTGGGCCCTGGGCCCCAGCTCCTATAGCCCTTATGGTATCAGGGTTCCAGACCTCTCTTCAGTCTCCTGGATTCTTCCCAGCACCTTGCAGGACCCAAATGGTTCAAACAGCAACCAAAGCCCCTCTGCTGGGGAGAGGGGAGCAGGTACCAGTCTCAGCTTTTGCTGGTAAACTCTGTATTTCCAAGGAGGTGATGGTGGAGGCTACAAGGAGGTTGGAAACCAGGAACATCTGCTGCAACAGCAGCTCCTACTCAAGCAGCCTTGCAGACCTTCATACCAGCAGCGGAAAAAGGATGTTCAGTGAGGGAAATAGCCCCTGTTAACTCTGCTGCCCTTCCCAAGCCATCAGACTCAGTGCTGCCTTCACCAGATCCATGCAACTGCCTGAGAAGGTGAGCAGGTGAAACACTGAGAATGTAGGAGTCAAGCCGCAACTTCATGAGATGACTCCTAAATTTTTGCCCAACCTTTTATAATGACACCAAAAAGTAAAAAATAATTCAATGCAATTCATCAGTTAACATGCATACAATCCCCAGTTAATTGGGCAACTGTGTTGCAAGCTTCGCATTAGCATGGGAAGAAAGAGAAGCCTATTCATTTAAGGCAGATAAAGTTAATCTCTATCTAGTTCATGAAAATAGCAATTGACCACTTTTCCCTCTAAGCTTATGAATTCGTGACTTTGAGTGAAACAAGGAGTCTTTACAGCTGAGATTGTATGAAAGATTTTGGGAGAAAAACCCACCGTCTTTGCTCTCTGAAATAAACTGCTGTACCAGACCAGCAGCTCCAGGGTAATACTTGGCACTGACTTTGAGCCGGCCCCACCAGGGAAACCTCCATTTAACATCTGTTGTTCTCAGGGACCAGGAGAGTGAGCACCAGCAGACTTCCCTGGAAAGGCAGCCTGGTTCCTGAGAAATGCAAAGCTGACTGAGACAGACTCTCACCTTGGTGATACTGGTTCTCACCATTTTCTAAAAGGTTTTCTCTATTTACATGTTAGCTGCAAACTGGATTTTCTCTGGAATCCTCTGACTGAACAGCAGGGAAAATTATACAATAAAAATGTAGCTATGTAGAGCAGTTCTCTCCTGACCTCTCAGCCTTCCTCTGATGGCAAGGCTTTGAGTCTGAACAGGATTAATTGTGTTTCCTTTCCCATTAAAGAGGCCAGCTCCTGCTCACCCCCTGCCCGCCGATGGCAGAGCTGAAGCTTACACTGTGTCCTGCCTAATGCTGCAGACACTGCCTGGATGGAAAAAGTAGGCTGCGGAAAATCTAATTTTGGGGAATAGGTGGCTCCTGCTTTTCTGTGATGAAACTTCAGCCAGGGGTGCTCATTCAGAGCCAGGGTCATGCATCATTCCCAGTCTTTTAACACATCTGGTCACTTCACCAAAGTGCCTCACAGGGCTAAAGGATTTTCTGGGAGGAGGGTATAAGTGCTAAAACCTGTCTTTAATATCTGGACATGGCTCTTTGAGTCACAAATGGACTTCAGCACTTTTTTCCCCTTCTTTCCCATCCCCCCCACCATTACTTTGTGACACATTTTTAAAGCAAAAACACCCGTGTATGAAAGGGAGCAATTCAATACCTTGAAACCTCAGCCCAGTTTCCCTTGTGAAAGAGCACTTTACATGCTAAGGGAAATATCCTGTGCACTGGCTTCGTTTCAGACAGAAACGCCATATACATTTTGAAAAGTAACCAAACAGCTATGAACTGGCTTGGCCCATGGAAAACAGACACGAAGTGATGGAAACAGCCCATTCCTCTGAGACACCAGCCCCTAAAAAGAGCTAAAACACATGCATGCTTCCTAAACCTCTCTTTTTCACACAGAGTAGTTGCTGGTAAAGGTCCTCCTGACATGACATTTCAAACAATTGCATTTTAAACCAGCCCGGCTGGAGAGCACTCAAGGGAGGCATCGCTCTGAGCTTTGCTCTAAATAATGCATGTGGGTTGCTTTGTGAAATAACTGCAGGTGACCTCCTGTTTGCCAGCCTGGCAGTGCCACGATGGCAGGGGCATCCTTATCTGAAAGAATTGAGGACACAGTGCAAGAGCATCCTCATCGTCAGGGAAAACAGCATGCTGAGAACTGTGGTCCTAAATTTTAAAAAGGAGGTTTAACAAGAAAGACTTTCTCAAAATTAAAAACTAAAACAAAACAAGGAGGAAAAAAAATGGAAAAAGAAAGAAAAGTAAAAAGGACATGATCTCTGGCTAGTAGTCTTTTCCAGGTAATGCCCAGTTTAGGAAGCTCATGAGCCTGATACTCTCTGCCAAGTCCTCTCCTGCTGTACTTAAAGATTATTCCAACCTAACACATGTTCTTTCAAAAAACAGGACGCAGGGCATGCTATTGGATTGGGATGGTGGACATCCACACCACACTGACTGTCTTTACCCCTCACCAACAAAAAAGTTTCTGGCAGGGCAGCCAGGACTCCCTCCTGCCAGCAGCAGGGAACAGCAGCCACCTCAGAAACAGCTCATCCTCCAGCAGTGGGGCTTCGGGGCTGGGACTTGCATCCTGTCCTGGGCAGGGGATGATCCCCTCTGGGGTCCTGGGGAGCCCGTGTTCATGGGCTGGAGCTGCACTCCTCCTGCTGTTTGCAGACAAATGGGGGTTTGGGGAAATGCTAACTGCTGGCTTGTCACTTTGACAGCAATGTTTTGTTGATGGCCTGTCAACTGCAGGTAATGGCAACATCCTCACACTTAGGAACACAAGTCCCAGCATAATAAATCCCACACTCTTGTCTAAGTTGAGTGGTGAAGCGAGATGAAATTGGGTCATTGCTGCTGCTGCAGATCTCTTTGGAGTTGGAGGCACACTCAGCTGAAAGATGGTGGCTTTTGAAGGCCCTAATCTCTGGCTTTGATGGGTCTCATGAACACATCCTGGCATTGATGAGTTGCTGCGCTAGGGCAGTGAGGTCTGTGAATCTCTGATGGCAAAAAGCAGAGAGAAAACAAGAAACATCAATGTCCTCTAATGGGAGCATAAAGGAGGGACTGCTTCTTCAGTTGCCATGACGGATGATCAGGAAGCGCTGAGTTTGGTGCAAATGGCACATTGGAAGGCAGATCCAGGTAATGCACACCCCAAGGAAATGGTCACAGGAAAGGATGGCTTCTGCACTGGGGTAGAGGCAGAAACAGGCAAGCAGGTGAAGGAATGCTCACCCTGCCTCCTGCACCACAGAGCCAGGGGGGAAACAGTGCTGTAAAGAGCAACTTGGTCATATGCATTTTCACAGCACTGGGGGCTTGCTAAGGATTCAAGGTAATTCTGCTTTTGGAAAGGCAATGGCTTTGATCAGACACATCTCTCAGAGTATGTTGTGTCCTAACTAATGAACCACTTTGCTTCTTAAGCCAATCACCAGTGTACAAGGCAAATCAGTCAGTGAGAAGATGCCCATGGACACAGAACTTAATTTTCTGATGGCTGAGAGTGCGTTTTCAGGACTGAGACACAATTAGTCCAGCTAGCCCTGGAGCTTCTCTATGAGTCCTAATCAAATCTGTTGCTGCTGCAGAATCCAGGTGTAAAAATCTCTGGACTGGTATGCCCCACTTCAACCTGGCTGCAGCTTCAGACACCCCTCTTTCTACTATGCTGGTCCACCCAAGGCTGGCAAGGGTTATTTTATTTTTTTTTTTTTACATGACAGACATGTCTTTTTACACTTGTCATAGCATGCTTCAGAGGAAATCCAGAGATGACACCGTCTCCTATGGATGATATGGACTTTGAATCTTATAGACTCTGATCTCTAATAAGGGTTCTGAAACAGAGAGTGGTTCCTGCTGTGTGTGTAGGCTATTTCTGCTCCTTATAATTGTTTCCTTTGCCCCATGATATATGTCATGATGTACATTACTGAGTTCACATCAGACAACAAGGAATAAACGCAGCATCCCAGGAAGAGAAGTGGAGCTGAATAACTAGAGATTTGAGTGTGCAACCTTGAAGGAAAAGAATGGATTGGGTTATAGCTTCATACACTCTGAATGCTTGTACCAAAAAAAAAAAAAAGTAAAAACGATGGAGAAACCATAAATTCAAGAGAATAACCTTTTTATATGTATGTATATATATATATATATATATATTGGTGCTCTCCACTTTTCTGCAAGTGGCCAGGATTTCAGCAGCACAAAGATGTGCTAAGCCTAGAAATGAGACCCCAGGGAGCGAGCAGCATGGGGCTGTGCTGCAGTGGTGTCATCCTTGATGTTTCAAGCTTTGAACAAGAGGCTGGATAAGGATAAATGTGTTAATAAATGGCTAGAGCCTGGCAGATATAAAATAAGGGTCCTGACAGCCTGGGGGTAGCCAGACCCCATGTGAAGAGCTGTTGCTTTTGGATTCAGAAGAAGACATGTCAATTTATCAATTTTTTATAGAGAATTTGATCTATATGAATGAAGCTACCAACCCTCCAAACTTCAGTGTTTCCTCTTATTCCAGAAATACACTCTTGAATACACTCTTTTTCTGTGTGGTTTTTTTTGTTTTGGATTTTTTTCCCCTCTTCACAGGGATTCCTGATATACAAAAGAAAAAACTTTGGAAGTTTTCCACTATTTTGTTACTCCCTATGAAGATCAGGTAAATCCAGCATAGCTCTACATCACATGGTAAAGCCAGCACCGACCTGCTTTTTTGACTTGGCCCTCTTGAGAAGGGGAAACAGACAGAAACGTTGGGTCTAGGTGTCTGTCCATGACTGGGTATCCACACCCTTGGACCACTGTTGTGAAGATGACCCACCATGAAGATGACCTGCCACACACGTCACATTGTGTCTTCGTAGAGAGCTGTGTGTGCTTTCCAGAAAGAAAAGAAAACAGAGGACTGGTCTATGTGCTCCTCAAAGCCAACACAATAGCAACCACTGGCTTTGTCGATCTCGCATGTAGTGGCCAGGTGCCCAGTGGCACTGCAGAAGGTGTGGTGGGGAGACATTGAACGAGGAGCATGTGGTGGCCTCCTGGACCAGTTCAAGAAGCTTTCTGTCTGTCTGCTGAAGGCACTTGCTGTGAAGTGTGTCTGACTCAGCCAAAACAGCTGATGGGTGACAAGTAGACCCCAGTTTGTAGCACTCAACTTGGAAACTGTTATGAAGATGAATGGTACATGTCACATCAAATCAGCACCTTAGCAGCTAGCAGTGACTTAGCAGAAAGATTTGTTCAAACAATGAGGAGAGCCCTGTGTTCTTCAGAAGGAAGAGCATCTGTTCATGAACGCTTGACTGATTTCTCATTATCTTATTGAAACAGCTTATACCACTGGAAAAGCATCTCCAGCATGGCTAATGTTCAGCCAACAGTTGGTTACCTGCTTTGATTTACTGAGATCATCAAGAATGACACAAGCAATGTAAGAACAGGTGCAGATATTTCAAGAGAAGAGACAAGTAAAAAGCACTTGAGAGGAGAGATAAGTAAAACCCCATCCTCTAAAGCAAGGAAAACAGAATGAACGGGAGCAAAGCTGGTGGCCCTGTGGGGCCTGACCTGTAGCCATGGCCAAGGTGAGATGATGCACTGGGTTTGTACAGGGACTGCTCTAATAAATGCACCTGTTCCATGGGGTCTGGGTAATGTGAAAATGGGAGGTTTTGTGTGAGGCTATGTGGGCTATGCCTGCCTGTCATGGTCTTTGCCATGCCATGGTCATACCCATTGCTGTGTTTATCTGCTCTGTCAGCTTCCCTCAGCCTTCTCCAGCATGCAGTGTGCCGTGGCCAAGGCCTAACCTCAGCGTGGGCTCTCAGCAAGTCAGTCCTCCACCACTTCAGCAGCAAGCTGGAGGCAGAGAAGGGTCAAAATTTTGGATGAATTTCACATTGCAGACTCCAGATCTGCAGTGAAATGTTTGTAACTGCTCCCACTGGGAAAGTCAAGCTTAACCATGGTTGGTCCCTGGGGCCAGACCCCTTGAGTGATATTTTCCATCAAACAGTAAAGAGGAAGCACTCTGCTTGTGCCCCTCTCACTCATTACAGAGCCCAGTGATTTGTTTCAGCTTCTCAGTCTGTGTTACAGAGATAAAGCAATTTGCCTATCACTGCAGAGCACTTGGTGATGGCTGCATGGAAAGCACTCCAAGAGTCAGCCCTCACCTTGCTCCAGCTGTAACATCACAGCTTCCCAAAGGAGCTTAGCTGGGGGACCTGTCCCTTTCTGCCATCCTTCATCACTTTTGCATCTGCTGGCACAACGTGGCTGCTCCCGAGGCAGGCTAGATCTCTGCTGCTCTGGCTTCAGGAGAGCTGGAAAAATGAAATATGCCTGGGGTGTGAATGGAGGAGGGAAGGGACAGGTAGGGAACCAATGCCTGTTATTTCCACATCTGGGGTCTTTCATCATCATTACAGTTGTAAATGACAGTATAAAATTTACCAAGAGATAGAAGTAAGAAGAAAGCAGAAGAGAGAGGCTGGAAGAAGAAAGAAAAAGAGATAGAAAGCAAAAAGTAGGAGAATTATGGGCACAGTTAAAGGAAGGCAGCACAAGGAGGAACAGTGCCAGACTTTGGAAGCAACAGAGGGACAAGGGTAGGATAGAGAGAAACAGAATCTGGCAGGACAACAGGGGAGACAGGAGAACAGTTCTCAGCACATTAGCTGAAAAAGGCAGAAGCTGGCTGCTTCCCTGGTGTTCAGGAGTACAGATGGATTATCGATCAACGGAACCTAACATATTTCATCCAGTAATATTTCATGGCTGGGAAAGGCAGCTGATGTTTGGGAGGAGAGGGAGCGGGGGCTGTTGGCAGCCTGCCTTCTGGCTTCAGGCTGCAGTGGCACTCCTGGGGTTAAATTTGGGTTTCAGAATGCACATAGAGAGAGAACTGGGAATTAGGAATCATCCAGCCTGATGGGACAGCTTTTAGAGATAAAAATAAAGGAATTAACAGATGCAGAGAAACACAAGGGACAGAGAAAAATTGTTTGCCTAACATGTAGCAGACCAGGGCTTCTCACAAAGGTTAAGCAATGACCTAAAGATGCAGCCTGTGAAAAATCCATGGATACTTATTTCATGAAGAAATATTTTTTATTTATATGAGCCTCATGAAAACACATATAAAATCACAGCATCTACAAACACAAGCAGAGAATCTAAGGTGCCTGCACTGAAATGAAAGTGACCAAAGGACAGACCCAGGGCACAACTGTTCACACCTGAGGGCCAGAAAATACTATGATATCTGGGGTTCAGCTCCCTGATTAAGGTGAATCATTAGCTTTTTGTCCAAATGTCTGTAATCCTTTGACACGAATCCAGCCACTGGCCTGGAGAAGCACCTGTCTCTCCAGCTGTAGTGTGGTCCATAGAGTTCACCTGGCCAGCTTCTTCCATTTCATTTCTCCCTCTTCCAGCCTCCAAGACATTTTTGCCTTTCAACAACCCATGGGTTTTTATCCCAGAGTTAAAGTGAGGGTTGCAAGCACCGACTCTCCCTGCTGGCTGCCTGCTTGCTGTCAGAAGGGGCTGCCTCTCCAGGCAGTTAACTGCAAACTCTTGGGCAACTTCTTGGGGTGTTCTCCCTATGGCTTGGTGAGTGTGGGTTTTGAAGCCCAGATCACCATCAGAAGCCAGCAGTAAGTCACAGGCAGCCCATGGGGCTTTGCACAAGTGTGCAGTGAAGCACAGGCTGTGATGGGGATGAAGGGTCTCATTGGCTAAAGCACAGAACTGGGGCTGGTTTCCACAAGAATATGGTGGCCTCTGAATGGCTTGAGGTATCTTGGGTGTCCTCCTGCTGTGCAACCAGGGGACAAAGAGCCACAAAGAAAAAGGAGTTTCACACGGCTGCTTAGTAAGCTGCCCGAAGCCAGGCAGCATGCTGGACTAAAGTTGGCAGCAGCCTCTAAAAGGGTGGCTCCCATGCTTGCCTGTCAGCCTTACCCACCTTTCACACAGGCATTGAAGTCCACTGGCAGTGTGTAAGCTGGATCCATCCTCTGGGATGCTTCCAGACTGGAGGGGTCTTCAGTAGCTTCAGAGCACCAGCACAGCTCCCCAGGCAGATGCTGTGATATCCCAGTGTCAAGGGTGCAATTGAGGTCCTTGGGAGGGACACCTGTGGCAGTCTCTAGGTCTGGTAAGGAGCTGGGCTATTTCACTCACATGCGTAGAGTGTCCTTTGCACCCACAGCCTCTAAAAGTAATGAAGGGTGGATGATCGCCACCAGACCCCCACCTCAACAGAATTGTTGGCTTCTCCACCTGTGCAGAACAGGCAGCACCTGCTCCCCACTGATGGCTGCATTCTTCCAAGGCTTTTCTGGGAGAGGCTTCTGTGGATGGCAGATGGACATGAAACAGGGTTGAATGGCAAAGATGAGCCCTGCAGGATCAAAGGGACCAGACTGTCCTGTGACCACAGGATGGCTGTGGGCTGAGCTGCTGGGATGGAAGCCTAAGGAAGCACCCAAAGCTGAGAGCAAGCCTGTGTCTGGGTGGATGAGGTTGAAGGAAGGAGAGAGGGTAAAGCAAGGGCATTAGCTGGGCACTTTGTAGCAGCTGTAACTCCATGTTGCCTCCTTCACCTGCCCTCCTCTGCCTCAGCACTGGAACCCTTGGAAAAGGCAAGGAGCTATGGGAGCAAAGCCATGGGGAGCTGGAAGGGTCCCCCCCAGCTCCATAGGTAGGTCATGTTCCCAGTGGGATCCAGCACCAAGTTGTCCCATTCTTAGACCTGGCCAATTTAAGAACAGTTTAAAGTGGCATTCCTTAGCCACTCAAACAAAGCACTTTTCCTGACTGGCCCTTTGTGCTGGCTTTTTATACAACTCTTAATGAATGTCAGCGTTTGCCCCTTGTAGAGCTAGGATAAGACAGAATTTTAATGAAGATTAAGAGTAATACCTTTAATTGAAAGATAGCCTCCATCTGAGGTAAAATCTTGGCTCTGCAGGAGTCAGTGAGAAGCTTGCCAATAACTCACTTGAGCCAGAATTGTACCCATTAGAGTTCAGGGCAATTTCAGGGCTCTAGCTCTTCCACAGGTTTAAAGAGAAAATGCCACGATTTGTTGTAATAACCCAGCTCCCTTTAATGAGAAAATTAAAGGACATTGGTGCAGAACAGGAGGGGAAAACGGGATGACAAGGAGAATGCTAAAAAGTGACCTTATGTGTGGGGTGACATCCTTTCTGTGATGCTCCTCACCCTGCAACCTAAGCTTGGAGCCTGAGTGAGCATCTTCATGCAGCCTTCATCCCTTGCCCTGCACACCCAGCCCATGTCCAAGCTGTGCCATTCTGTTGTGCCTGGCTTTTCTAGGATCTGCTCCACTGCATGGATAATCCTAGCTCTAATCAGGTGCTGGTCAAAATCATGTTTTGACAGCCCCTGCTCTGCAGCCCCAACCATGCTCCTTTATCTCTGCCTCTTTCAGCCCATGCCCAATGGCACCTGTTTCTGTCACCAGGATGTGACATCGACAGTTTTCTCTCTGTTGGCTTATTCTTGCATCAGATTTGAACTTCTCATCCTCACCTACATAACTTTATCCTTTCTGTCTTTTCCATTTAGCTTCTGATCACTCCTTGGGATCTCCTGACCACTCTAGCTCTGAGATCTCCCAAAGACACTTCTGCTGAGGCTGGCTTTGTGTGGTTAGGTGCAGCATCCCAGATATGACCTTGACATTTCCATTTTTCATGTCCACACAATACTTGTTGCCAGCATATTGCCTGTCACTGACATCTCTGGGTGTTTGCAAATGGTAATTGCTGAAGTCCACATTGCAGCCAGGTGAGAAACAAGAATAATACCAGTGGTGCAGTGTCTTCCCAGCCCAGCCCTTCTTGCTCTATAGGAGCACTGTTGGGGACAGAGGTTTGACAAGATTTGGCAGTCAGTTCCTGTGTGGATGGAGAATGGGACTTTAGGACAACCACAATAAACACTGGTGAAGGCTTTAGGGACTAGTGAGCCCAACTCAGTCAGTCCAGTGCTTTACAGGTAGCAGAAAAGAAGATGATATGATAACAGAGTTCCAGCCAATATGCCAGCCTGCTGCTGCTTCCAGAACAATCTGCAAGGCACAATGGAGAAGCCCTGTGGAGAGGGAATTACAATAATAGAACCAAATGACCACGTGGGTGTTTACTGCTCTCTCATGGTCATCAGGGGGTGCAGTAAATCAGGGTAAAGCCTGTGCAAATTGCACCACTGGGTGAAAACAAATAGAATGCTCTTTCGTGCTTCATTGTTCCTATTTCCAGAGCCAGCAGAGATGCTGCAGGACCCCAATGCTTTGAAAGCACGTTGGTGTGGCCTGCAGTGCAGGGCAGTGATATCTGGCTGTGAACAGTCCAGTTAGAGCAACTTGGCAAAGCTGACACATTGGTCTGGAGCAGAAGCTTGTTTTTGAAAACATGGGACCACTGGACAGCTGAGAAATGCTGGAGTAGGGAATGATGTCCAGCCACATGTCCTGGGCATGCTGCTGAGGTGACCCTGGCTGGGACACCTGAATCCAGAAGCTATGTGGTCATTTTGGTGTTCAGGCTGTATCTGCTCAGGCCCAGAGCTGCAGCCTGGAGCGCACAGGGCTGCACATTCTGGTCTCTCCTGGCTGGTGCAGGGAGGTGGAGGGAAAGGGCAGGCAGGCAGACTGGCCCTTCAGGGTAGCAATGATGCTATTTGTGCTGATGAGTTCGACATGCTGTATTAGAAATGCATCAATGGCTTTCAGAGAGCCAGAGAGGCTTGTAAAACATTTTTATTTTGCATTCTCACCTTTTAGAAAGGTATTTATGAGATTGTATCTGTAAGTGTCTCATAGATAACAATATCTTAAGTCAATTGATAATAGCACAGTCCCTCCAAACTACAACCATTTATGTCATAGCCTGGCACACTCAACACTGGAAATACTTCCCTGTTTATAAATGATCTCTAGTGTGTGGTTGAGGCAGTTACTGATACAGCTAAATCTATAACCCTGAGAAGGGACCCAAATAAAAAAGAAGTAGTTGCACAGACTTAAGGCACAGTTGGCTGTCACAGCCAAGTATCCACAAGAAAATAAGAATATTGGCTACTTTTCCATAGGTTCAAGCTCCCTACCACAGCCTGTCTACTTGTGAATGCACCTTGAAGCTAGCCTGAGTCAGTGTGGTACCAAAACGGTTGCAGATGCTGCCCTTGTTACATGTCCAGCTCAGGGGATATCCTGGGGTTAGAGAGGTAAAGCTCAATGGCCAATTTATATGACTGCTGCTTCCCTCTGAACCCCACTCTTACAGAGTTTTTGTCTCTACCTCCAGCAATCTCACCTCCCAAGGTTTATAAGACTCTTGTTCCTGTTAATCTAGTCCCTGCAAGGTATTTCAGCAGCTGATGTGAATGATTATTGGCCTGCTATGGATTTCAGATGGTGCATAGTGCCAGCCATGATAGTGCTTGCTCTTCAGCAGGGAGAGCACTGTTAACTGTTCTACTGCAATGATTGAGAAGGAACTTCAAATGTAAGCACTTGTTTTTGGTAGTTCATCACTTTCCATATAAATATTACCCTTTGAGATACATTTTCTCTTGCTTCCTTCATCCATAGGTGGTATATTTTATAAAGTTTGATAATAATCTGTTTGGCTGGTCTGTATTACTCAGATAGGAGAGGGGTAAAGTGGGTTTAGCACCATGGGTATCTTTCAGATTGTATTTTTTCTCTTCCTGCAGTTTGACACATTAACTCCAGCATATCCCTCAGCTAGTCTGCTCACACCAAGATTCAAGATTGTCATTATGCTGGAGGACAATTTGGTTATGAAAAGTGGTTTTAAGCTGATGGCACAAGATTTAGCAAGGCCCAGAACCTGGAGGAGCCATTGCCCTGAGAACATGAGACTCCACACATGTCTGTAGGAAGTCCCTCTTGCTGGAGTACATCTGCTGCCACTCCCACCCATCTCTCCAGAGCCTTATCCCAGGGCAGATCTGAGCAGGAGAGGTGTTTCCCAGCTATGCAGGGGTTTTTGCACAACTTCTTGTGATATCCAGCCTGTGCCTTTCTGCAGGTTCCACACGTCACTCACTACTCCCCTATGCAGGACTCCATCCCTGAATGGACATAATAGCTCTACCAGCATGCAAACAAGGCAACTGTGGCCAGCAAGTGACATCAATGGTGTTTCAAAGCCCACAGTGGTCCTCTGGGTAGTGGAAACATAGCTGTAGCGTAGGAGCGTGAAACCATTCCCCTGGCAGCTCAGTGCATCCTTGGCTCCTATCCCAGAGCTGTGTCTCTCCCATTTTTTCCTATAACAGGTTGCTCCTGGGGATCTCCTCACCTTCACCTCCCATTTCCTGGAAATTTCCTCATGTTGCTCATCAATTTTCTATATAATTTGAGCATTTCATCATTGGAACAGAGGCAATGGTCCCATAACATTGCCTTGGGTGTGCTCACTGCCCTCCAGTCCCACTCCAACAGACTGAAAGCAGCCCCCAAAACAGCCTGACTGAGCTCACAGTGCAGCAGCAAGGCTTAAATGCTGGACAAGGCTGGCATGACCAAAGGATGTAACATCATCCTAGAACCTTGTCACCTCACCTGTCCAAGTGTAATGGACTGACCCCACAAAAGCTGCAGCTTCTTGCCCTCAAAAAATTGAGGTTGTCCTCAATTATTTGCCACTAATTCATTCCCTCACTCCCCTGCATTTCTCAGCCCCGACTCATCTATCTTTGTCTTGCATCTCTTGCCCATCATGACCCCTCCACCTCTGACACCCCACATTCCTCCAGCCTCCAGCCCCCTGTTTCTCAGGGTGAAGGGTCAGTGCTTGCTTTGGTCCCTGGCAAGTACAGGCAAACCAAGAGGTTTGCTGGGACACAAGCTGGTCCGAGTGATGCTGGCAGTGGATTCAGCTGCAGGAGCTGATGTCCATGGATTACGAGCTGGCATTTACACATCAAAAGATTTATTGGGAGGATGCTAAGGGGGCCATAGGGTTATTGAAAAGGAATCCAAAGTCTTTCTGTGGAGAGACAGAAATGGAAATTTTGACCTTGTCTGAAGAGCAGAAATGGGCTATAGAGCCTGGTTTGACATTAATGAGCTGAGACCAGAAGAAGGGCTTCTCTGGAGGTGCCTGCCCTCAATTTATCCATTTTCTCCCTGTTAAAATCATGGCATTCCCTGGGGATGGCAGCTCCAAACCCCATCTCATTTTGTCATTTGAATGAAGTGTTTGATCTAAGAATTATTATTATTATTTAATATTTAATATTTGAAGGCTGATAATGCCTTTGACACTCAGACAGAGCTTGTGAGCAAGACAAGTCCACATCCTAAGGCTTTAGGACCACAATTCCAGCTTCCAGTTAGTCACAGGACATCAGAATGCTGTTCTTAATGAAAACCGATGTGACGCATATGGGGTATGAGTCATTATAATGTTAACTACAGTTACTTCAAGCCCAGACATTGCCAGAATCGCTTTCCTCCCTGAAGATGATTCATGTGCCTCATGTGTGACAGTTCAGCCACTTTTTTGCTTATTCAAGTGAATTTCAATACTTGTTAAGGGTTTTGGGGGGCAAAACCCTTCTGTTCCTGTTTGCTGAGTTGAATTTCCTTAATATGTTCCCAGTCAGTTTTCCAGAGGTTTGATATCAGAAAGGAGGAAAAAAGGAGAAGCCATGAGATCTGCAGGTCTGTGTGCTGCCCTGGTGCAAGGTCCGCTCACCACTCCACCCATGAAGTGGAGGGTGCCCCATGCACTCAGCTGCCCATGAGTCAAGCACAAGCTCTCAGGAGAGGGCAAAGGGATGCTGAAGGTTCTACAGGAGACTGCAGGATCCCAGAGACAGGGATTCAGCCCACCACTGCCGCTCCTCTGACCCAGCAAAGGACTGAGCACAAATGGGGAAGGTTCCTGTGGTGTTCACACAGCTGCACCGTGATATGTTCTTCCTAGCCCTGCTACCTGCCTCTCACCTGGGGCTTCAGCAGCCTTCACATTCAGAGACTGTCTCCTGAGAATAGCTGACTCAGGAGGTCCCCAGGGCTTGGTCTGCCAGCCTTTAAAGAGGGTTTATTCGGCAATTAGTCAGTGGGGGACTCACTATCAAGTAGGCAATGGCCACCTCAGGTAGTAGTGATCTTTACTGGGGTTGGACCTAAATCCTCTGCAGCCACATCACAGCATAGAGACAGTGTGAGAGCCCTCAGCTGCTGTGGTTGTCTGTGTCCCCACGTGCACAAGCTGGGACACATCCTCACTCAATGTGGCTTCTTTTGGGGCAGACCCCCAAAAAATGAGAGGGAACAGAAAAATAAATAAGTAAATGAACTTTTAGGAAGTGAAGCACCGCAGTTCAGCCCTTGTGGGAGAATAGGATTGAACCCTGTTGGCTCAAAGCCAGTTGTGGAACATAAGGAGTTCTCTCTCTGTCATCTCCTCTCAAAACATGGCTCAATCCTGCTGTTTGCTTCGTGCCCTCCAAGGCCCTAGGGACTAGTGGTTGCAGTCTGTACCAGCCACAGAACAAGCCCTGGTAGCAGGAAGGCTGAATCACGTCCATCAGCCATTGACCTCACTTCTCTCCTGATCAGAGCTGGGCAAGGTTTGCCAGTCAAGTACATGTCACATACTTCTATTCTTAGGAAGAGTTACGTCAAAATGAAGTCTTCAGTTTGTGAACTAAATTCAGCATAACAGGATGCAGATGTTCACAGACAGGTCTCAAACACTCTGCCCTGTCCCAAACAGATCTACATTTTCACAGCTAACTCTCACTTTTCTTTTTTTCTTTTTCTTTTCTTTTTTTTTTTTTTTTTTTTTTTTTTTTTGGTACAGCTACATGGGAGTACAAATTTGGGGTTGTGTGGCTTTTCCAACTCGATTTTCTTTGTAACTCAGAGTTTTACCTTCAACAGTTGCAGAATCACAGTGCATCAGGCTGGTAGGACCATTCTGAGGTCATACATGTATCCACAGGTAGTCCCACCAGCTCAGCATTTTTAAGAGACTGTTATCTTTCATGGACAGATTTACCACAAAGCTCTGGCTGCGAGCAAAAACAGCAAAAGCATATGGAGCAGCTATTCTGGGTTTAGAGCGCCTTTGCTTTTCCAGAGCAATGCAAAGCAGCTAGACAGCACACAGGGTTCCCTTTCAAATCCCACTCGTCCTCCAGATGTCTGCTATTTCCCTGAACAAACCCCATCATGACGTGTGTGCACCCGTACACACCACCTCCTTCTCCTTCCTCACCCCACTTCATATCCTTGAACATCCCACACTGCTTCCCTGCTCTCCCAGCCTACACCTCAGCTGGCTCTGGTCCAGGAGCGTCAGCTGTGCTACTGACCTTTGGAATTCATTCAGGTCTCTTGCCCTCATAAGGACTTACACTTTTCCATAATGACATTCATGTGTTGTCATCCCAAGCAACTGTCCAGGAGGATGGGAGTTTCTTACACAGCAAGGAGCTGGAGATGTTGCCTCATACTTTAGGCATCCAACAACACTTCATAGTTGAAGCGAGGAAAAGGTTACACTGAATGTCTGTTCACAGCATGTTAATTGGGAGCTTAATTACTGCAGAATTCAGGTGCTCAGAACAGTTTTCCAAATGTACCTCCTTCCCCCATTCATCATGTGCCAAAGAAAAGTGCCCAGCACCTGAATTCTGCTCCAGCACCACTGACAAGGGATAGGAGGTCTCCTCTTTGACATGACCACTTGAGACCCTGTTGGGGTCATAGGTGAGGGGAGCAAGAGAGGGATAGGAAGGGATTCCCTGTGGATTTTACTGCACTGGAGAGTTTTAGTCTTCAGCCTCCTCACAAGCTGATGTTTACTAAGGAGGAAAATTACACTAATGCCAGAAGGATGCTATTCAAATATATTGCAGACACAGGCTTCTCAGGAGCTTTAACTACACAGGAAGTTGGAATCATCTGTGTTATCAGGTGCTAATCATACCAAATCAGACAAAATCTGATGCTGGGTGCTTTTGTAAGGGACCTGCAAACTACGTCTTGCTTATTGCTGCCTCCTAGACAGCCAGATTTCCTAATAAACACTTCAAAACTTCATTCTGCACTCCAGGGCTTAGTGCTTTACTTTTACAGAAGACTTTTATTTTTAACTCTATTTTTCACAATAAATGGTCTGAATCTCTCTTCTAATGAAAAAACTCAACTTATCTTTAACAGCTGAGTCATTACCAACACAGCACTGTAATATTTTTATTATTTTTCTGTATCCCTCTATGAAAGCAATCTGGCACCATGTTGGGGTTTTTTTTCCCCTCACCACTGTACATTAACCAGATGGTTTTTGCTCTATTGTCCACAGATACACCCACATAGTCTTTTTGCCTTCATGCTTTCACTTAATTTAGAAATCACTGGTGATTATGAAGCATTGAAGTCGTTCCTTCCAATATGTTTTACCTTCTCCTTGTCCATGCTTAATTTCTTCTCCCATCACACTGCCCAATTAATTAGCTTTGGCTGATCCCTCTGAAGCTTCCCTCTCATCTCTAGATTTTACTAATCTGGTCATTTTTAATAGCTGCAAATACAACTTTAATCTGTTCCATGCTCCCCCCAGTCATCATAAATAAGCACTTCAAATTCCCCCACTTATCTTGCCAGCACGAGGTGCATCAAATGCCTCTGAAGCAGGTCCTGCCTGATGTCCCCTGGTCCCGCCACTGCAGCTGCCTGAGCAGCAACAGCCAGTCATCTCAAGTGGCATTTGTTTCCCTTTCATTGTGTCTCCACTCTCTGTTTCTTTCTCTTTGAGGATGCTCTGCCGCTGAGCCCTCACCTTTGCAGAGGCCTTCCAGTTATTTGGTGTTTTAGTGGCATCTGTCCCTTTCTGGCACGAAATCTTTCATCTCAGCTCTCCACTTGTGATTGTTTGGCTGGAGTTCAGGCTTTTAGTCTTGAGTGATGTGGGGGCTTTTTGGTTGTCAATAAAGTAACGTTACCAAATTTGTCATGGCATATTTATCTGTTGCTATGTCTGTAGTTAAATGAAGCATGTGAAGCTCAGGATGTATTGGCAGGCAGATTATAATGTTTGAGAGAACATAATCAAAAACAAAAGCCCACTTTCCCGTGCCAGGCAGGCCCAAAATACAAGTATAGCCTTTTCCTCCTGTATTTTATGTCTCTGGCAACACTTTTTTCTAATTATTTTTTGAAGAGGGGCATGGTCTATTACAAGTCCAGTGGGATAGCACATCAGCTAATATTTAATGTAATGAGATCTCATTTCCTTCTGCTGGATGGGTTCTCACCAGAGTCTCCCTTGCAGCTGAGAGCAAAGGGCCATTTTGATATCCATTTTCATTTCATTCATCCCAGTGGATGCATAAATACAACAAGAAGTTTCAGTGGAGTAGGAGGCTCTGTGCATTTTGCTATACTCCCTTCAGAGTCTGTCCATTTTCCTTTTCTGGGCAGGAAAGTTTCCAACTGGCAGCTTATCCTCAGTGCCCCGAGGTGTTTTATCTCTGACTGACTCTTCTAGGTCACACAGCCTTTTGCCTCATGTCACCTCCCAGGGACACTGCCCATCTCTATTCTGGACCAAATGGCTGTGGTTATAAAAGCAAAGACCCAAACCATATCACTTGGACTGGTTTATGCCATACCTCCATAAGCACTAGCAATGCATACATTTGTCTCAGAGCTGCCTGAGGTCAGAGAGACTTTGATTTGAGACGCTAATGTTGTCTTATCATTGTTAAAGCAGGAGAAACAGTGCTGCAGTTCTGCTGCTAAGCAGTGTGTCTGTAAAAGTTGGTGAAGGCTAATCCCCTGTCCTGATGGACAATTTCAGTGGTTGCACATTAATCCAGAGATATGTGTGGCTCTGGTGAAGGATGGAACAGCCATCCCATGCTGACAGAAGGAGCTGGCCAGGACTGTGCAGTGGCAGCTGTGGTGGAGGTGACCACAGCTGGTGGTCACCCGTGCTGCCTCTGCGAGCTATGCTCCCTGATCACCTGCTTGTCTTCTACTTGGCACCTTGACATGGGGTAAAGCCAAGGCAGCTCTCTGGGCCTTGGCAATCCATGGATGAAGATGTTTCATCCAGCAACAGAATTTTTCTTGCAGGCTCCCCCATGACATGGAGAGAAGGGGTTTTGAATCCGTGTCTTGCTACCCTTCACCTCCACAGCCTCTCCAGTCTTGCCAAGAGGCTGTCCGTGTGGAATGAGGCTTCTTTGGTTGCCTTTAATTACCACAAGCTGGCTGGACAGGGCTTTATGGGATCTCAAAACTGAGGCAAACAACAGGATCGGGCAGTGGGCAGCCCACAGTGAACACATCCCCATTTGCTCCCAGGGATGTGAGTAGGACCCTTATAGGGACTTTCAGCGAAGGCAGTTGCAACCAAACCTCTTTTCCCCCACCCATACAGTAGCAACTCCCACTGCCTCCCCTGCTTCCTCACAGGGCTGCAACTCACCCCACATCCTGAGTTGTGCGTGGCCAGGGCTTTGCTGCATACCCGCTGGGACTTTGGTTACATTGGAGCTGAAGAAACCACTACTAGTCATCTGCTCTGTCCCTCTGTCCCAAGTCACATGCTGAGGCCACTTCCAAAGTATGCCTCTAATCTGGACTGACAGAACTCAGATGGGTAGGGACGCCAAACCTCCTTTGCTGCATCCCAAGCCCTTTCCTCTCTGTCCCACTCCCTAGGAACATGGGGGCAGACTATTCCCTTCTTAGACTCCCCTCAAGCTCTGTTGGCTGTGTCTGGCCAACAGGGACAGGTTTTCCCTAAGGATCGTTCTGTTCATAGCAGCAGCTCTGTGCTCTGGCTGACATCCTGGAAGACAGCTTCCCTGCTGAGGCCCCCAGCCTGGGGCTGCCGTTCTGGGCTCAAATCTTTCCGAGACCTGCTGGGGGATGTGAGACACACAGATTGCCCTCAGGGAGGGAAAGTTGGCCACCCATCACTGCTTCTTTGGGGAATGCAAGCACTTCAGTCCCATCATTAACCCACATAACCCAGCCCCTTTAGCCTTGCAAAAGGATCTTGCTGCTACTACTGGAAAGATGTGGAGCTATCTGAGAACTGAAGCAGAGGGGAGGCTGCCCTGCTATCTCCTCCTCTAGTCAGAGCCCCAGACCCTCTGGAAATGGGACCTTGAGACACAGCTGCCCTGGTACATAGCCCATCAGCCATCAGTTCAGCATCTGGAAGATGTTGGGAGGTGTTAGAAACAAGCCTGGACCTTCAGAAAGGCACACTGTGCTGAGAAGCCACAGTGTGGTCCCAAGGGAGCCTCGTTGTAGGCTGCAAAGGGTGACCACTGGGTAGTATGGATGGTGGACACGGGTGGCTCCGGGTCTGGTGGTCACGGCCTGCTCCAGGCAAAGCAGCCCTGGGGATGGGTGACGGCAGGCAGCTCTCTGTCGACGCTTAAGGAGGTCGCCCTGGCTGGACCAGGCTTCAGCCACGTGTGTATGTGCTAACAGCCGTCTCGGTGCTGGGTGCTCCTGAGGTAGGGGGAGCCGCTGACGGGGGACACCTAGGGAGTTCAGGAATAACAGGGCATTAGTGCTGGGCTCAGGAAGCTGACGGATCGTGAGGGAGAAGCACGGGTTCCCCAGGACATTACCTGGACTGAGGGGGGAGTGGGCCCAGGAAAAATGGGCTGTTGGGACTCGGGGTGTTGACTCTTGCTGTGCTGGTGCAAATCCGGATGAACTCCACTAACAGGAGCGATGCCCAGATGTGTGTGAGCCAAATCAACCTTCCACCCTGGTCCTTACGGAGCAGTGCAGAAAAATACCTATCTGAGCCAGTAAACGAGCTGGCTGTCCCTGGGGTGCAGCGCCCCGGCCGGGCTGCCTGAGTTGGGCAGCGAGAGATCTCCGTTATCCTTTTCCTTTAAACTCCGCTCGCTGGCGCTGGGTCTTTCCCTCGCTGGGGGAGTGGGAAGGGCTGTGCCCTGGGAAATGCAGCGAGCAGAAGAGAAAGGCTAGAGTTTCTGCCGTGCCATCCGAAGCAGCAGGAAAG
>JAWWEU010000158.1:40949945-40967473 GCA_035583155.1 Acropternis orthonyx | reverse complement strand
TCCGCTCCTGCCGCCGGGGCTCCGACTTGGCGGGTGAGCCCTTCCTCGGCACGCAGGTAAGGGACCCGCGCTCAGCGCTCGTGTCGGGGCACCCCCGCGGGCTCCCGGCGGTCCGGGAGCCCGTGCCCAGCGGCCCCAGGCTGCTCCGGTGGGATGGCAGCATATCCTCGGGGAAAGGCAGCCGAGCGCCGAGCTCGAGCTGGCCCTAGGGGTGTCAGAAAATATGTTGGGGGATGTAGAGATAAAAGGCTGCAACCTGGAACAACCAGGACAAATCATCTGGTCAGAGGCTCTGGGTTGGGCAATACGTAAGGATTTCAGCCAAAGTTTTGGAGGCCAGACATGTCAGGGCAACTGCAATGGCACCCTGGATCCAGCCAACCATCGGGACTCCCTCCTCGGGCAGCAGCTCAGCCGCCGGCTGAAGTTTGGGGGTTGTTTTCCTTCTGATGAGAAGCCTTAGGAGCTGGCGGGAGCCCCACCACTGCTGGCCATCCCCGGCATGCAACCGGCAACAGAAACGGTCCAGGGACCTTGGTCGAGAGGGCTATTGCCACTGCCATGACTTACACCAGTGAAACGACTCCCCTGAGCAGCACCATCTCCCTTGCAGCCCTGCAGATGCCCTCCCAGCCTGTGTCTGTGGGAAAAAGCTGCTCGTTCAGGAGTTTCAACGAGAAGGACTTTCTCTCTCTACCCAGTGCCTGTTTATAATTCCTTCTCCAAAGCTGCTGCAGGTTTCACAAAAGCTGTACTGCTTTGCCCAGTCTCACTTTACTGGACTGATTGCTTTGCTTCTGAAAACGATAAATTCCCTTTCCATGAGCTTGGGGTCTGCCATCAGTAAAAACCTTTTTCTCAGGAGGAAGGTAGCACTATATAAATACCAGGGATAACCAGAGGTTTGGGGTCTGAGTCCGCCTGCCACACAAGGGAAAAAAATAGCTTTCCTCACTGGGGGGGATAGTTGCTGGTTACTTAGTAGGCTATCAGGAGAAGGAATTACCTGAGCCAAAATGCAGTGACTGCATTTCTCTGGCAAAAGTTTCTTGTGTCATAAAAATGGCTGGCAGAGCTAAAGCTTTGGGGAGCTGAATCCACTTCACTTTGTCTCCCTGAACTACCGTCAGAGACAGGTAATAAACACCATTATTAAAGAATGAGTAATTTGCTGCAGCTACAGCATGGTGGATTTGTACAGCAGATCCCTGCTCCTGCGTGGGACCCAACCCCTCCCTGCCCTCAGCCCAGTCTGCAGACACCACCATCACTTACAGAGAGATGACCAAGCCCCCAGGAAAACTTTGGCAGTTAAAATCCCTCTCTGCCACCTACAAGCTCACTGGAGCAAGCCCCAAAGGGGACAATCCTGCCGGGCCCAGGAGCTTGTGGCAGAGCAGTCAGTGGGCCCCTGGCACTTCAGGCCCTTTTGGTTTCTCTGCCACCTTCACAGTGGCTCTGCATGTGTTGTCATGCAGAGCAATTTCAACCTCAACAACTATCCCAAAGCTCTGCCCTTCCTGCCGTCCCTTTTTCTTTCTAATTTCTAAAGCCCTGGACCTGAACCTGGGACATGTACCACTCACAGGAGCTGCAGCTCTACTGCTGCTTTCAGGACATAATTTCAGACAAGGTCTTCAGCCAGTATGTCTCTATTTGTAAAATCAGAGATGGGCAAATGATTGACTTTTCTGAATGAAGGGCCAAAGCCACATCATTAGAGAGGGGAAAAAAAAGGTCCATTATAGGTTTCCTCCAAATTGTCTTTCTGTTGCTATTTCTCTGTCAAGTGAAAAAAGCAGGAAACCAGACCAAATGCTTTGCTCAGCCTGGAAGGGAAGGCTACAGTGATGCCCAGTGCTTTTGGGGTACATCACTTAAACCAGCTTCCCTTTGGAGTGAAACACTTCAAGTATCTTTCAAAAACTGGAGTTGGTTGCAGGATTTGTCCCAAACTATATGACTGGAGACTCAAGAGCTGGTGTGAAAAATCGGCCCAAGGCACATGTGCTCTGTCTCAAGAGATTTGATGCCACATGTGACAGCCGCACTGGTGCTGCTCCTGAGCTGGGCAGAGGTTTTTCTGCAAATCCTTCCAGCTCTCCAGAACCTCCAGGGTGGCAGAGGAGGGTGAGAGGGTGATGCTGGAGCTTGTCCTCAACACAACAGGGACATGCTGGGAGGGAAACACCACGAGCAGGTTGTCCTCACTCAGCCCACATAGGACCAACAGTGCAGCTCACCCAGAGCAGAGCTGCCTCTTTCAGCACACTGTGACTCTGGATGGGTGCAAGCAGCAGCCTGAGTCCTGTCAGGGGTTGTGGCTGGCTTTCATCTCACCATATTTCTGATGACAGAATAAACCAGTGTGAACTGCCCCCCCTCAAACACAGAGGGCACATCTCCACTTGAGTATTCTTTGGTTCTAATAAATATGAAAGAGACTCTCAACATTTGGTTTGGATTGCACCTTCTGACCTGGATAAAAATTCAACAGAAGTTTGTCTGGGTCTGCAGATGTTGGCCAGATGAGAAGATAGCAATCCACTTATTTTCTGGAGCAGAGGATAAGCTTATTGCTGGTAAATACACACTGTGTTTGGAAACTTAGGGTTTGAAAAGTAAGCTGGAAAGGTGTCATTGCTACAGCATAAGTTCATTTTTAAACAGAGAACAGATCATTGGCAAATGAATTAAACATCTGAACTACAGAGAAGCCTTGTGAATCCCCAGGAGAATCAGGACACAGTAAGCAAGATGGAAATAGCCCTGAATTTAAGGCAGGCAGACGTGGATAAAATAAACAGGGCAGCGGGGAAAGGAGGGTGCTGGCATGCACTCGCCCTCAGGGTAATAATGAATCGTTTGAGTAAGGATATGTTTTAAACAGAGACAAATGAGCAGTCCTTAACAGATGCTTTACATTGCCAGCTTCGATTGGTAGGAAGGGGGTTTTCAGGGAGATGTGAGGATGGAGTTCAGTGCTGCGGCTAAGCCGCTCTATCAGCAAGCTGCAGCTGTGAAGGGGAGGACACCTCTCTGTCCCCCCGCCCCCGGACACCTACTGCCAACCAAGTGCTACATCCCTGTCCCCATTTTGGTCTCGGATGGTGCAGGTCTCTCACCTGAAAGAAAGCCAGGTCCTATCTACCTGACCACTTCTGTGCTGGTTGACAGGACATGGCAAGGAGAGCATCCCTAGGGCACAGATCCCAGGCACAGCCCTGGGGCAGGGTGGGCTGCAGGGCTGAGGGAAGCAGGGCTAAGGGAAGCAGGGCTGGTCCTGGAGGGGAACACAAGGCACAGGTCTGCTCCAGCACAAGGGTATCACTGCTCTCAGAGTGGTCTGTGGGAATGAAGCGGTAGGGAGGATGGGATGCAGGGGGCCATGGTGGCAGCAGCCAAAAATGGCCCACAGGACTTCACAGGCAGAAGAGCCTTGAAGTGGAGATGATAGGATGGGGCAAAGGGTATAGGTGAAAATCCCTGATGGGAGAAGAATGTAGTGGCATTTAGGATAACCACTGTGTTCAGTTCAATACTGGTTGTAAATAGTTATGGAGAAAACCTGATGTGAAATTGAGAACTATAACCATTATCATAGAAAAATCAGCCATGAGCAAAATTACGATCGGCCAGCAAGAGCTTCTGTGCATCCTCCAGCAGCAGAGAGAATGTCCTGGTAATAAACACATCTTGGGGGACCTCTGTGAACACTCCAGTGGGATGCCTGGTGTCCCTTTGGGTACACCAAGCAGGTAGCCTGCTCTCAGGTGAGGCTTGAGGCTGCCTCTGTGCTAGGAGCATTGGAGTCCAGATATCAGTGAGTTTGGCTCTCAGTAACTCTACATGCATTGAGGGCGGCGTGTCAATGCCCCGCTCTCCAGACAGCAGCCTTAGGGTGGTCCTGAGCTGAGGAAGTTGAAGCCCAGACCCAGTCTGACCTCACATTTCTCCAGGACAGTGATTTAGATGCTATAGCAGGCAGGGGAATTCATTCTCCCCTAACTCTGGGACAGTGTTTTGTGGCTGAGATAAGCAGTCAGAGCCCAGCCACCTCCAGGGTTGTCCTCACTGGCTGATGCCTCAAAGGGCTGGAGATGCTGAGTGACAGTCCCAGCAGCCTCCACAGCTCGAAGTTATTGCCCTTACCTCCAGGGCGTCTTAGTCCCCCTGCTGGGTCCTCAAACAGGAAAGTGAAAAAGCCCCTGGTGAGAGCTACCCATCAGTTTTGTTTGGCACCTTTAAAGCCCCGCACTGGGGTTTGTTGTTGAGGGCAGTGCAGGGCTGCAGGTAGTTTGGGTGCAAACCCAGCAGAAGTGCCATGAGGCTGAGAGGACTGCCCTAGTGTGGCTGTTGGCATCCCCATAACTGGTCCATCCCTGATCCTGCCTTGCTCTACTTCCTCGGCACAACGCTGCCAGCCAGGTCACTCACTCTGCTCCGCCTCAACTGGCCAGCCCAGGGCCACCCCTCCTGCGCTGCCCCCTCTCCTCCCTGATCCTACGCATCCAGGACAGCCTGTGGAAACTTCTGACAGCCACCTTCTTTACTTGTTTGCGTCTCCAGCTAAAAAAAAAGGGATGCCTAGAGAGTCCAAACCTGCTAATTATACACCTAGCCGCCCACATCACCATGTGCTTTATTTCCATCATCTTCCATGCTGCCTCCTTCCCCTCGACAGCTCGATGAGCCCTTCTCCCATCTCCCTTGACCGGGGGGCACGGCGAGGTGCGTGCCGGCGGAGCACATTCCCGCGGGGCCGGCCCTGCGCTCCCACCGGAGAGGCCAGCGCCAGCCATGGCGGGTTGGGTCGCCGCAGCCGTGCCCAGCGATTGGGACACACAGGCGCCGGCACCAGGCTTTGCCCGCAGTCGCCGTCCCGGCCTCGCGGCGCTGGAGGTGCGGGGGGCCGCGGGAGGGGGTGGGTGGGCAGCGGCCGGGACCCCGCGCTGCGGGCGGTGCTGGCGGTGCGGGCGGTGCGCGGACCGCCGGGGACACCTGGCGGCAGCCTGGCGAGCACCGGCCGGGAACGGGGACGGGGATGGGGATGGGGAGGGGGATGGGGACGGGGATGGGGACGGGGACGGGGAGACGGCGCCCACGAGCGCCCTGCAGGCTCCGCAGCTTGCGTGTTGGCATTCCCGGTGTGGGGCTGAGTGTTAGGTGGGTGCCTGCAGTGTTTGGAGGCGAGGGAGTTTTCACTGCTCCCGTGGTGATACGATATTCATGGGCAGCGTGTGCGGCTTGCCGGGAAGCGGGGCTGGAGACAGGGCGGTCGGTGGGGCAGCCGCGGCCCTGTAGAACCTCTGGCACGGCTCCTCCAGAAGCAGCCCGGCTCTCCCTTGCCAGACCCGGGGATGGATTTGCTGTTTCTTACCATTAGGAGCACCGCCTTTGCTCTGAGCACAGCTGGGTCGGAACGCTGCTGCAGAGAAACATTTTTATCAGGGACAGTAAAGACTCAATTTCCACCTGGAAATTGCCCAATTTGACTTGTGAACCTTGAAACACAGCCCATCGCATCCCAATTCTCAGAGCAATTTAGTCTCTGTTGGAGCCAGGAGCCCATTGCCGAGGCACTGTCTTTCCACCTGTCAGGAGATCAGAACAAGCATTTTATACACTCCTTTCAAGCTCTATCAAATCAGCTGCATCAAAGTTGTGAATTAGATGCTCTACATCACTAATGCATCAGCTATCCTTCCTCTAAGCCACGTCCACAGGCTCTCTGTCACCTTCTTCCTTCACTCCTGGTCCTCACCAATTCTTTCCCCTCCAGCAGGTTCTCAGTCCTTTTCTTCTTCATCTCAGCCACCAGGGTCCAGCTCTTTGCCTGGCTCAGATGTCACTTTGCTTCCCCTGCCCTGTGCTTCTTGTCCACCATTTCCCTTCCCAGAGCTGTCTCTAACATGCTCTTTTGCTTCGCTGTGTACCACCTCTGCCAGCCCCATTGGGGGTATCATGTCCCTCCCCTCCTGCCCCACACTGAGAACTGCCTCCCCCTCTGCCCTTTCCAACCCCTGGCCACCTCATCTGATGCTCCTGCCACAGCAACCTTTCCCAGGACTGGGAAAGGCTTTGTTAGAGGGATAGACAGCCCCTCACTCTGCATGCTGGTGCTGTACCCAAGGTAGGAGCAGAGATGTGGAGATGAGCACTCATGGGAGGCCTTGAGTGTTGGCCAGAGCAAATCTGCTTTCTGCGGTGGTGTCTGCGGAGCTGATGGGAACACTTCCCTCTCCTGCTGAACTGTGGTTCATCCTGCAGGGCTCAGGACTGGGACATGTCAGGTATCCATGCTGCTGTGTGGGCTCCTAGGGCTGAGAGAGGGCTTGACCTGCCTCTGCCAGACACATTGTCCGTGAGCCTTCACCGCCCTCCCTTCATCCTCCCTCATCCAGTCCCTCTCCAGAATGACAACTTTCCTCCTTTCTCAGCAGCCTTTGCAAGTTGCTTTTTTCTTGAGCAGAATCACAAGCTTGGATGTCCAGAGGCAGAGGTACTGTGTCCTGGCAGGACTTGGGCCTCTGCTTAGAAGGCCTCAAAGCACCTCCTGAGAGCTTCTAGGAAGGCCTGGGATCTGGGAAGGGTGCTAGACATATCTCTCATATTCTTTCCTTCTCCATCAGAAGCAGGCCCACCTCTGTCCCAGGGATACGGAAGCTGTACCTGGCTGTGATGCTGGTTCACATCAGCTGGATCAGGAGCAGGCATTCACTGTCCCCTGCCCTCGGACCAGCCAGGGCATGGCAGTGCAGTGGGGCACCACTCCCCGAGGGCACCAACCTCCCCCAGTGCTGTCCTGCAGGGGGGAAGCCTTTGGTAGGGGTGGGTAACCTTCTCACTCAGGAGTCTGGGGACATGCATCACAGCCACAACCTGCTAATGAGTCCGGGAAGCAAGGCAGAGTGTTTGCCTGACAGGGCAATTAAATGATGATTGATTCCTGGAACAGCTACTTAATTCATCATTAACTGGCTTATCATAGCTGGCATCTGTGCCAAGGGTCCCTGTGAGAATTGCCTCAGGGGATATGGTATGGAGGTGAGGTCTGTGAAACACAAAGCTATATTTGCTACCTCTTTGTTTTCATGCCATATTTTGGCTCCTTTTACCCAGTACTTGCCTTGAGAAGCTGAGTACACAATGCAGATGTGCATTTCTCACTCTACCGGGGATCACTGCAACCAGGCTGGGGAGCATAAGGGTCCCTGCCCAGCCAGCTGGTTACAGGAACAGCCATGCAGAGGGGAGGCAGTTCAGCAGGGAGCCAGCAGCCATCAGTCACAGTAGAGCTGCAGCAGTGGTTTGGCTCAACAAGGGCACTGAAGTCTGCCTCCTCCCAGGCGTGCCCTCCCCCTGGGCTCATGCTGTGCATGTATGCTTGTGTGTGTGCATCTCCCTGTGCACCTAGCAGCATCTCACTACCATCGCCTGCTGTCAATACTGCCCAGAGGAGCCCCATGGGGCTGATGGATATGCATGCTACCCAGTGTTGTTGGTAACAAAGTCAGAGAATGGCCACTCTTTACCAGTTTTGTCTTTTATCGCTTCCTTGCTTTTATCTGCTAACTTCATTCCTTTCCCCAAGGTTGGTTATTAACAAGCTGTCTTTATTACCAGGCTTACTTTATTAAGTCCCTGTGTGGCTAAATTCACTGTAGAATCCAGATAACCCAAAAGGGGTTTGAGAATAACTGCAGGGCTTGTGTGGCTCTCTCCTTCCCTGTATGTGTGCATGGTCCTCACCCTCTCTGCCATTCCCTCTCTAATGCCATCTCTAGAGGTCTGATGGCCCTCATCTACACCTGCAAACCCAGATATTTGCTGCACGGTCTCTATGCGACGTGCTGATCTTGGTGACTAAGGAGTGGGATGCATCTCTAATCCCTCTGGCACTGGGACTCTTCACATGAGCTATTGGAGAGGAGGGTTTCAGCCTGGCTGCCTTCCAGCAGGGCTGAGCACACTGCTGTAGGCACGTTGTGATGCTGGCCTTCAGTGTCCCCTCTCCACGGCTGACAAATGCCGGGACTGGGCACTAGGACTGCACTTAGTGGTGCCTATTTATCAGAAGCACAGTGAGATAGATCTTCTGCAGTCTTGCTCTCATTCCTATGTTTCTGTTATTGCCCCATCCTGCTCCCAGGGAGAGCATCAGCCCCAGATCCCAAGAGTGGAAGGCAGCAAGGGAAAGAGAGTTTAATACAAGTAAATATTTTATAATCCCAGAGGGTACAAGACTAGCATGGACTAAATCCTTCAAACTGTAGCCCTGCCCTGTCCATGCTTTGTGCAGCAGCTCTGAGATCCTGGCCCTGCCCTAGAGACAGCTCAGGGGCAGTTTGGGGGATCAGATTTGCGCTCTCTCTCCTCCCCTGGGACAAAGCCTTCAGCCCCACCCAGCCCACAGTCACAGAGACTTGCCCATGCTTCAGCAGTATTTTCCTGTGATTTTTTTTTGCTACCCACACCATTACTCTTCTGAGGCACATTAACCCTGGGCTGTTTGCTATCTGCAAACCCTCCCTGCCTTTTCCCTCCAGCCCAGGTAAGTGAGCCATCTCCCAGGCCACCCCTTTAGCATCCTTTGGGATGCCCAAAGTCAAGAGAGTCCATGTCCAGCAGCAGTCCAACTGCATAGATGCACTCATCCCACACTGGTCCTCTGGCACCTCCGAAGCTGCCTTTTAGGTTTCCAATTCCTCCTAGCTCCTTTCCCTTCTTTCTCCCCCACGCTCTGTTTCCCAGCACTTGCTGCTGTGAATGTATGGCTTTCCCACACAGCTCTTCCCCTTCTCTAACCTGCTGCAGTAGACACAAAGCGAGAAGCACAGTGACCTCCACGCAGGCAGCACTCACTGCCTGGTGGCCAGCAGCCTGCCTGCAGTCCATCTGCTGGGGTTTCTCAGCACATTTGGAGCTGGCTGCCTTCAGCAGCTCACAGCAAGATCCCATTCCTCCCTACCCTCGCTTGCTGTCAGAAGCATTTCTTGAGATGAGGCATGGATGCCATACCAAAACTGTCAACTTTCTCTTACTAGTGCTGGTTTCTGCTTCTGCTTGGGCTGCTGCTCTCAAACAGCTCTCAGTGATTGGTCTCTTCTTACTGTTTTGTTAAACAGCAAGCTATTTTATTAGAAATCTAATTTGCGTGTTAAGATAAGCAAGGAAGAAGATTGTGGTTTCCTTGCCTGAAAACCGTGATGAAGCTTTCAGCCTCTCTGGGTCTGTGCAGGAAATAGAACCATGCTTGATACAAATATGCATCTCCCTTAAATATTTTGGAAATACTTAGCAGCCATCTGCTATATGAGCCATTACAGGCTTTATTAGTAAGGTGGGAGACTGCAGAAGGCAGAGAATGGTTTTGGGGAGGGAGAAGTGGAGGGCATTCACCAAAATGCGCAGAGTTTTAGCAGCACAAGTGGGCTTTTGAACAACTCCATTTTCCTTAACAGCTTTCCAAAATGTGATGACCACTGCTAGAACAAAGCCCCTGGACAGATCCATTTAAAAACATATACGGCTCCCAAACCTGCATGGTGTGGCAGTTTGGCCAAGGGACCACTTCAGTTTTTCACTCTCTGGGGCCTTCAACTCCAACCTTTTTATTTTTATTTCCTTCTTGAGGACAGATTTAAAGCCAAGGTAATGTGCTGTCTATCAGAAAGCCTAGTGCACTTTGGGGAATCCTATAGCAGGAGGAAGCATGCCCCTACTACACAGCATCCTGCAGAGGAGTCAGCGACTGAGGTCTTTAAGGAGGACAGGAACATCTGGGATTGCAAGGCAATAAGGTGACATGGTCTAGGAGCTGGAAAAGTGCTAGAGAGAGGCTGTAAAATGCAGGGCTCAGGTACTGAAGAGCACAAAGTAATTGTTTCTCTCTCCTGGGGAACACTGATATTTCACTGCACATTTTCTTTGTGCCAAGGTGGGTTGGGAAGCCAAAATAGCAAATGCTCCTCTGAAGAAAAGGGGTGGAAATATTTTATCTCAGAAATCTTCATGGGGGAAAAAAAAATGCTGCACAAGATTTCAGCACTCTGAAATGGAAGAAGGGAGAGGGAGGTGAATTTCCCCAGGGAATAAACCCATGTTGACATTTGTAGCTGAGGATTCCATTTGGACTCAGCATTTTCTGAAGCAGGTGGCCCAGAGCCAAGGCTGTACTGCTACTGCTGTACCCAAGGGTGGAGCTGGTTTAAACAGAGCTTTGATGTGATGGATCATTTACTTGGAATGTAGTCATTTCAAAGTGGACCAAACCGCATGGGGTGTCCCCTTTAATCTCTACATCTCTTCATTCCTCCACATAGCTGGCTGAGCATCCAACACTCCCACTCCAGCCTAAACACCACCACCACCACTGCAAGGTTCCCTTGGTGGCTCACTGCTCTTGCCCCAGCCGCAGCTCCACCTTGAAAGAGCCCTAGAGAACCTCCCGTGTACCTGAAAGTCAATTATGTGCATGTGTAATCTCCAGAGGGCTGTAATTCACCATGCAAAGCTCTGCTTTGGAAAGTCAGGGAGGCTGCTCGAGTGATTGTCAGTCTCTTATCTACTTCTGTGCTGTCAGGCTTTGTCGCAGCACACATCATGAACCAGCAGAAAAGATGCAGCAGGTCCTTTCCTGTTAGGCTGCACGTGACCAACTCAAGATGCATTATAGATACACCAAATTCTCATCTTAATCCAGCCTGAATCAGATCATTTTGTTGCAGGGCTGCATCCTTATCTTACTACCAGCTGGGGAGAGACAAAGAGATGCTCCATTTGCCAAGATAGCATTCAAGATGTGCAGAGGTGGGGAGGGCTCTTGTTTTCTTCACTATTGACAAATTTTTCTCTTCCCACTAGTCTTGCCTCGACATCGGCTCTGCACGGGCGAGAGGCTTTTCTGCTCCCTTGCCTTGCTGAAGTAACAGCCTCCTCCCTTCCACCCGCTGTGCTCCTGCAGGATCTCTTCCCCCTACCACTGGCAGCATGGAGAGCGTGCGTGAGCTCCAAAACCCACTTTTGGCCAAGGCCAACGGACACCTTCGCAGCAGCTATTCTTACCATCAGCATCACAGCCAGGACTACCCTAGTCATCGCTGCCAAGGGAAACTGTATTCCTACATCTTCCAAAACACTGGCGGTGCCAGGACTCACCAGCTGCTGGATGCCAGTTCCCTACAGCTGGCTGTTGAAGCCTTGTACGGCCCCAGTTTCATCCTTGTGAAGGATGAGACCACTCTCAAGGCCAAGGACAGCAAAACAGAAAGCTGTGAGACCACTTTTACAGAAAGCAAAGAGGCTCCATCTGAAACTCCTGATGGGCATGAGGCACAAGGATCCTGCCTGGTAGAGAGTGACATTCGCATCCAGACTGTGTCCTACGAAGTGGAGGAAGAGGAGCTCCAGGAGTATGAGGTGAGCTTCGCCAGGTGGTATGGCACTAAACTCCTGTGGTAGTTCTGGACATGGGCTCAAATTCTTGGTAATTTTTCTCCCTTCTTTACCCAGAGCTCCTCCCCACACCCTACCATCTCCTGCCCCACCAGTCTCCCTGTGCACCCAGTATTTCTTATTTCTCCTTATTTCTGCTCCTTTTTCCTCACTGCTGACCTCAGAAGGAGGTCAGCTTTCCTAAGAGCAGCCTGGCTGCATGCCACTGGGAGCAAAGGGGAGGTGGGTCTCTGCAGGACCCATGGGATATGGGGACTCTTTGGCAAGGGCAGCCTGCTGCTGCTGCTGTGGCACTCGAGCTGAGGAGAAACAGCAATTCTTGCATAACAGCAAAATTCACATGCCTGATGGCAGCAGCTGAGAAAAAGCATTATATATAAAGACAGGATGAATCCTGCAAAGCAAGAATGAGAGCTGACAAAGCAGCCTCCTTGAGCAATGGTGCCAAGGCTGGGAACATCATCCAGGACCTTGAGAGGTGGGAGTGGGTCCTTGGAGCACACTGGATCTGATGTCTGATGACATAGCACAGCTCTGCTGTTTTTGGTATAGGTGATGCGGCCTTTTCAGATGGCATGAGAGGTGTCCCCAGCTCTGCGTGCCTTCCCCACTGAGACAAGTCACTTCTAGGGTGGTCTGAGGCTGGCCAAGTGTGCCCAAAGGCAGCCAGTGAGTAATACACTGACTGAGGGGACAGGGCATGCTGCCCCTGGGGGGGAGGCTCCAATTCAACTGCTTTCCCTCACTTCCTAAATTAGTTTAGCAGGATATTGATCTCCTAGTCTCTAATGGGGATAAAGCACTTTGTTTAAGTTTGTTTAAGCTGACAAACAGTCAGTTCTGCCAAAGATGAAGATACTCAGTTTAAGACTCTCTCTGATGCAGGGAAATCCCAGACCCCCAGCAAGTAAGCTCAGCATTTGCTCTGGCAGGGAGCCAAGTATCCATTCCACTCTTGAATTTGCTTGAATTGTTCCTCATCAAACCACACTGAAGAGTCTAAAATATTTCTCAAATTTACTCCTTGAATTTGCTGGTGGGAATCCTATGAGATTATGCAATGGGACCAGGAGAGAGCAGGAGCTGGGAGGTGAGGGGCTGAGATGCCCTGGCAGGGTGGCACGGGGAGGTGGGCATGTGCTGAATTCATCTGGTTTTGCAGAGCGACTCCTCGAGCGACAGTGAAAGTGAGGATCATTTCCTGATGCTTCCCCCCCGGGACCACCTGGGCTTGGCCCTTTTTTCCATGCTGTGTTGCTTCTGGCCCCTGGGGATTGCTGCCTTCTACTTCTCCCAAGGGGTAAGAAATCCCTTTACTTGCCTGTGTGCACTGACTGCAAAAGCAAGGGCCCTGCAAGCCACAGCAGCCCTGGAGGTGACCAGCACCTTTCTGGATCTAAAGTCTATCTCTGTGCCATGGCCACAACTCTGAGGGTTGAGGCAAAGGGTGCTCCTGGATGTCTCCACAGTTGTTGTGGGGTTGCAAGCCCTCCAGTTCTGGCATAGGTTACTGGACTTCAGGCTTTTCTTTTGGGTGTTTTGGGTGTTACTTAAGGAACTGGAGTTCCTCTTGGCCCCTTGTTCAACTTCTCACCCTGCAACTAGATTCAGGATAATGTCATTTTCCCACCTGTCCTCCCACTCTCCAGTAGTGCAGAGGTTCTACACCATGACCCAGACTGAGGCAGCTCACGCCACAGGAACCAGGCTGCTCTGGAGTTTGGGCACAAAGACGATCCTGATGTCCAAACCACACTTCAGCTCCTCTCTTGTCCTTGTTTCTGATACACATTGGCTAAGCTGTGGGAGCCAATGCCAGGCTGGCAGAAGCTGGAGAAGGTGGTGGCCCTCCGGCTGCACCAGCTTGAAGCTGCTGCCTTCTTGAGGGCTTAGCCCAAAGCCTGGGCTCACTGACATTACTGTTGACCCAGAATAATTCATGCAGAGCCCAGGGATTTACTCCACATTTGCATAGATGCTTCTGAACAAAGAATAGATGGAGCGGGGAGGGGAGTGGCATTGAGAAGTTAAATCGAGAGGATAGGAACAGAAATGAAAAAGTGTATTATGCCTGGCACAGAATGGTGGGAGGCAGGGGAAACATTAATTGATTAGGACCCCAAGGAGCAGTTGATTTCACATTTTTCCACATAGTGCAAGATAGCACACTGCACTCTCCACATGATGATGTACACGGGGCAATTTATATCTAGCTCCACTTGCTTTAACTACCCCTTTTGTTCACTCACTGAGGCAAGGACCATCTCTTTATTTGGTGCCTTTGCACAGGGATCTCTACATGGCAACTTGAATACAAGTAGTAGGCAATATCAAGAGCAGCTTGGAATGTGCCCTGAGCACTCAGAGAAGGTGGAAGTTGCCATCCCAGAGAGCCAACACCCCCATCTCTCTGCACTGCTGGCTCCATCAGACCTCCTACAGCAAATAGGCTTCAACTGAAAACACCATGCAGGAAAATCAGGTGGCAGCACAGCCAGACCAACAGACCATACTGCCCAGAGCCATCTCCCTGAGACTGGGCAGTACTCATTGCATATCTGTACAGGGGACAGTGGTATCTAGTGGGTGCCACGCAGCCATCGCCCCGTGCACCAACCATTTGCTTGCTCTTACAAGGGTCCAGGCTCCCGTTCACAGCTCTGGCTGAGTGCCCAGATGGGTGCTCTCAGACAAGCAGCTGAAGTCCACGCTTTCCTTGGATGCAAAATCCACAGGGAAATGTGTGTAGGTGGCACTGCTGTTCTGAGCCCTCCTGAACTGGCAAACACTGCTGTCTGTTCCCAGCCTCCATGGGACACAGTGGCCAGCAAAGGAGTACTGACTGAGTAGTGAAACAACTGCACGCTGTCTAAAAGGCCAGGTTGATACAGCTGTGAGCAACAAGCATTTCTTCTTCTTCCAGACCAGCAAGGCTGTCTCCAAAGGAGATTTCCATCTGGCCAGTTCAGCTTCCCGCCGAGCTCTCTTCCTTGCTGCGCTCTCCATAACCATTGGCACAGGAGTGTACATCGGGGTGGTGGTAGCACTGATTGCTTATCTCTCGAAAGGGGGCCACGTATAGCCATCACCTGCATGTCACTGCCGTCTCTGGCCACTGGCCCTCCTGGGACTGAGCTTTCCTGCAGAGCATGGAGCACCAGTGCCTGCAAGGGCTGCTTGCACAGCAGGACCTCAGCATGGATGCCCTATGCAGGTTCTTTCTCCTTTCAGAGAAACAGCAGACCCCTGTTCTCTTCGAGGCTGTGGTATTCCACTATCCAACAACAGCAAATTGAGAACCAGCCTGGCTGCTGGGACCAAGAGGAGCACATTTGTCTGGTGGAAGATGTGCAGGAGAGAAACTGCATGCTGCTGCTGGGCTGGTGCCACCACCCCTGATTTGGGCCCACAGCTTCCCTTCTTAGCCCCATAGCTGGGAAATCCATTGCTGGTGCCCAAGCTTGGCCCATGAAGGGGGCACACAGGGAGGAGAGGGGATATGGTGCCAGGGAATGACCGCTGTTTCTTCTGGGAGGCCGGAGTCCTGGTGGGGTCTCCAGAGTCCTGTGATGGGGACAACATTCTCACTTCAGTGCCATGGAGGCGGCACCTGACTCCTCAGCTGCAGTGAAGTAGGACAGAGCATGGACAAGACCAAAGGGCATCCTGTACAGATCCCTCTGCAGACAGACCCCTGATCCACAGGAGAATATCCTAGTTGCTGGCCCACCCAGAAACAAGAAGGAAGGCAGGCTGTTGGTTGCACAATGTCTCTTCCCTTGCTGGTGCAGGCTGGTAAAGACAGCAATGTTTTCTCTGTGTTAATAATGACTGTCATGAAGATCCCAAGTTGGAGCCCCCATAAGGTTGCCATCCCAGAGTGCTGGGCCCTGAAAAGACTTGTAATCAAAATCTCTACCCAAGAAGTGACCTGAGAGGGGTGGGGGCCTGTAGGATTCTGCTCTTGGCACTAGGTCAGGGCCCCACAAAGAGGGATGGAAAGAAAAGGCTGACACGACATGCAGAGTCTGGGGTGGGACTGCTGTTTGCAAGGGGATGAGATCCAGAGAAGGAAGAGGCATGGAGGGAGCCCAAGACACGGGGGGTGACCCCAACACACTCTTTCCCTTCTCCTGTCTCCAAGAGGGGTATCTCCATCCATCCTAAAGCCTCTGCTGACAAGGAAATCCCAAGCAACCCCACATACATCTTACTTTTGCTTATTTGTATATTGTCAACAACACATTAAGTGCTTCAGAGTTGGGTATGAAGGCAATGGCTGCCCCAAAGGGTTGGCATTAAGAGACCATGCCTCACCCCCTACTCCCAAGCATCCACCTTGACCATCCCTCCTCTCCGTGGCCGTGGCTCTCCTGTAGCCTCTTTCTCCTGTGTGCAGGGGACTGCAGGCAAACTCTGGGTGTCCCTCATCCACTTCCCAGGGTTTCTGGGCAGTCTGCAGCCAGCTTTGCAAGAGATGCAGCATGTTCCTCCAGCTGGGTGCCATTCAAATGTGCATTTCATACTAAAGAAGCATGTTAATGTCTGCGATTGCTGTTGTACTTGAGTCATAAAAGAGAGAAGCGCATCAGAGACCTGTACAGAAGCTGGTCTGAAAGTTCCCATTACGTTTTATAACATGGAAGAGATAATAAAAAAAAAGCTGGAGAAAAGTCTCTGTTTATAAGAACGTGAAGCTGGCTAGCAAAGAGGTGAGCTTTGCAGCAGTTCCACACTTACTGAAACCTGGAGATGATCATGCTGTTCCCAAAGGAAGTTATAATCTAGCTGGTGCCTGGGCAATTTGGAGAGAGATGTATTTTGATGTAGATCACGGTGAGCAGCTAGCACTGAGAGCAGGATAGTGGTGTAGGCTTTTTTCCTGTGTGGAGGGACAAGAATCAGGGAGACACTGGAGCACTGGGTGTGTTCAGGCTACTGTGTGTATAGTAGAAGCATAAAATAAAATGTGCTTGAGAGGGGCATAAAACACAAACATCAGGAGGGAACAAGCAGATCTTGCTTCTAATGGTGGATTGAGAGACAGAATTTGCAGGGAAGGGCTGGGGTGTCCAAAAGAAATGAGGTGGCTCAGTGAGGAGTAATAAAGGGTGTGACTCACTCAGCAGGGAGTGACAATTTGCATTCCCCTCTCCTGCATGTGCTCAGTCTTCCTGGATGTTCATACCTCCAAATAATGAAGCAGAACAAGAGCACTGTTTCAGGAAAGGTGACCAGCTCAGACAACCCCCCAGCTCAGTGGTGTCCCAGCTAAAGCCCTCCTTGTTTATCCCCTTCAATCACCCCCAGCTGGGGGGCAGGGGCTTCTCGCTGATTCTGGTCCAGACAAAGCCATTGGAGCTGCTAGACCAGAATCTACAATAAGAAACTGCATTTGCCTTTGCATTTGTAATTCTTCCAGCTGGTTCCCTCCAGGGGCTGCCATGGGTGGGGGGCGCCAGCAGCCCCCAGCCCACTCCCCATGGGCATCCCCTGCCCCTGCACCCCAAACTGTTTCTTTGACTTCTTTTAATTGGAGAGGCCTAGGGAAGAACGAGGCTAAAGGGCCAACAGGATTAAAGTGTTTTGCACTAATAGCCTGAATCTCTGATGATCTTGTCAAGGGGCGGGGGAGAAGGGGCTGTGCCACAGCATCCCTAAGGGGGACATTATGCAAATGGAGAAATTAGTTGGAAATAGCCTGAAGGGAAACATGTGGAAATTGAAATTCGAGGACCAGCATGGAGATCACTGCTGAATAACTTATAGACTCACAGCGTCTGCTGCAGCCGCCTGAGCAGAAGGAAAGGAAGCAAAAATGCAACAAGACACAGCAGTCAGGGAAGACACAAGCTCCAGAAATTTGATTAAGCTTTAAAAAAAAATTTCAACTAAACCATGCCAATGGCTGTGGAAGAGGTGTCTCTTCATTCCTCACTCCCGTCCTTCCAGAGAAGGGCTCCTTCTCCCAGCTGGGCCCCCCAGCCCTACAGCGGAGCTCTGTAATGGTCCTGATCTCACAGGGAATACTCACAAATGCAAAGGAGTGGGGGGGGGGGGGGGGGGAAATG